>CAKXYN010000025.1:11200000-12400000 GCA_935064755.1 Tragelaphus eurycerus | reverse complement strand
AGGATCATGGTCACGTGTGTGTTCCCTGGGGTATCTCAGTGCAGCAAGGGGGTGGCTGGCAACGGGAACAACTGGCTGGAGGTCTTTCGTCCAACCCTGATCCAGGTACAACCTATGTTCTAGCACAGAGCTAAATAATTCCTTTGGGGTTTATCCATTTGCCAGTGGGATGGGAAGACTGACCAAGACCCCACATTTTCATTTTGCTCTGGGGCAGGAAAGGTATGTAGTTGACTCTGACCCTGATGCTGGTATTACTGTCCTCCTCTATCAGACAGCAAACTGGAGTCTAAGATAAAAGCTGGTAAGTGGCAGAGGAGGTGGTCTACTCTGAAGCCCACACTTTCTTCCTCACAGTGTGCCACATCACCTCCCTTGAGGAAGAGCAAGTTGAAATGAGAGGGGTCTAAAGGGCTGGCTTTCTCTGCATGCCCAGTCCTCTGGAGTGGCCTGAAGGTGACCTGGAGCCCTCATTTAAAAACACAGACCTAAAAAAATAAATAAAAAGAAACACAGACCTGCACTTAAAGGACTCAAGGTCTTTATGGTTTCTACTGGTGGACAAGTATAAACACTGAAAGAAAATTTTGAGCTACAGGTTCACTGGTATAACTGAATTTTGTCCGCCTAAAATCTATATGTTGAAGTCCTAGCCCCCAATTCCTCAGAATGTGAGTACATTTGGAAAGAGCGCCTTCAAAGACATGATTAAGTGAGGCTTTTAGTGTCTGGTTTTACTCATGTATTTGTAAGAAGAGGAAATTGAGACACAAATTCATGAATTCAGACACAAGAAATACCAGGTAAGGACAAAGTGAGAAGATGGTTATCTGTAAACCAAGAAGAGAGACCGCACAAGAAACTAAGCCTACTGTCCCCTTGAGCTTGGACTTCTAGCCTCAAAAACTGTGAGAAAATAAATTTCTGTTGCTTAAATCACCCACCCACTAGTATTTTGTTATGGCAGCCCTAGCAAACACTATAATCACCAAGATCCTGATATATTAGTACATCAATCTTCTGCTGACCAAAAAAGCACGGGAATGGGATTCTATCAAGTGTTATAAAAATGAAGTGCTATCTATAAAAGCCCCTAGGGAAATAAGAGAGAAATTGGGATGAGGTGAAAAGAAAAGATTTAAGACACTGTAGGTAAGTAACCATTTAGCTGTTGCCTTCACCTTTATTTATTTTTTATATAGATAAGTGATATGTGAATAATATATGTTCACTGTAAAAACATTTCTAAAAAGCCTAAATCAGTGGAGTAAAAAATCTTGGTCTTTCTTTACCCCTTTATTCCCCAACTCACTTCCCACTTAAAAAGTAACCTGATAGGAATATTCTCTCAGACCATTAAAAAATTCATTTAATAATACATGTATATATTTCTATATATGCTTACTGTTGATTATAAAATAAAAATTAAAAAATGCTTACTCCTTGGAAGGAAAGTTATGACCAACCTAGACAGCATATTAAAAAGCAGAGACATTACTTTGCTAACAAAGGTCCGTCTAGTCAAGGCTAGATGGTTTTTTCAGTGGTCATGTATGGATATGAGAGTTGGACTATAAAGAAAGCTGAATGCTGAAGAATTGATACTTTTGAACTGTGGTGTTGGAGAAGACCCTTAGACTGCAAGGGGATCCAACCAGTCCATCCTAAAGGACATCAGTCCTGAGTGTTCATTGGAAGGACTGATGTTGAAGCTGAAATTTCAATACTTTGGCCACCTGATGCGAAAAGACCCTGATGCTGGGAGGGATTGGGGCCAGGAGGAGAAGGGGACGACAGAGAATGAGTTGGTTGGATAGCATCACTGACTCGATGGACATGGGTTTGGGTAGACTCCGGGAGTTGGTGATGGACAGGGAGGCCTGGAGTGCTGCGGTTCATGGGGTCGCAAAGAGTCGAACATGACTGAGCGACTGAACTGAACTGAACTGATACAATATATATTGCTTTATGATTTGTTTCTCTATTTAACAATATGTATTAGAGATTTTTCTCTACCTACAACACTCCTTTTCTTATATAATTTTCCTGTTTACCACACACCGTGGTATGGGGCTGTATAAGTTATCTAACCATCATCTTACCGATATTCAAGATGTTTCTAATTTCTTATGAATCCTGCAATGAAGATTTTCATAAATACATATCTATGACATTTAGATTTCTAATCATCATATTTCTCAGTCACTCTCCTGATTCCACTTTTACTTCTGGATTCCTTTTTGGAATTTATGGCTCAAACTGTCTTTTCCCATCTGAATTAGGTATGTAAAAATAGGCTGAGATGCTTTTTCTTTAATGCCAATACAACCAGAATCATGTATGATTTACTGTTTCCTTGGTAGAGCATAAGGGAAATGCCTTAACTGTTAAAGCTACGCTGCACATTGTGCCAAGGGCCAGGAGTATGCAGTAGGCTGCAGAGGAAGCTTAAGCTAGTGAGCTTAATACATACATTCTCTGTGGTCTGAGGTGGAACGACAGTATAACTTTGAGCTTGGGCGTGCCTCAGTGTCCTCCACGCACTCAAGGGGACAGTGCCAACTCAGGATGACATTAGGGATTATCTCTGGGAGGGATATGCACGTATGGCTTTTTCTACTGAGAAGTGAAGTCGCTCAGTCGTGTTTGACTCTTTGTGACCTCAAGGACTGTAGCCTACCAGGCTTCTCTGTCCATGGGATTTTCCATGCAAGAGTACTGAAGTGGGTTGCCATTTCCTTCTCCAAGCAAGAAGAGAAGATAAAGGGAAACCCCAATAAAGGCTGGGATGGGCAGTTTTTCCCAATTTCAGTGTTTAAGTTCAAGAAGCCCTTGCCCAATAAATCATGGCATCATACTTTATGACTCTATGAAGCAACTAGTGGGACTTTCGCAAGAGAAGGCAAGTTAGTTTCACTATGAATTAGTAAACATAGCCTTTTGGTTAAAAAAAAAAAATCTAGAATGACTTATTTTAATAGCCTAATGGATGAAGAGGCAAACATATTAAAAAACAATATTTAAAGATTGTAAGCATTTAAAGATGGGTTAAATATATTCTATCACTAGATTTTGGCCTTCCTTCTTAAGTCTGCAAAGCAACAATTCTGAATCCCCTCTCAGTGTCTGAAACCTTCCAGTCTCTGTTCTTTTTGGCAGAACTTCATGCCTCTTGGCTTCAGGCAGCAATTTGTCGAGAAAGCTTGCCATTTTGGCTTACT
Source organism: Tragelaphus eurycerus (assembly GCA_935064755.1). Lineage (NCBI taxonomy): Eukaryota > Metazoa > Chordata > Mammalia > Artiodactyla > Bovidae > Tragelaphus > Tragelaphus eurycerus. Next base: position 12,396,779 of record CAKXYN010000025.1, on the reverse strand, counting down.
TCACCTGTATTTCTCGTTTCCTCCATCCACTCAGGCTTCAAAAGCCTCTAATTACCTGTTTACCTTAATTATTCCAGCTAGGACTCCATCTGGTCTTAGGTTCTCCCACTTCTGAGGATCCAAAGTGCCAGTACTTACCCTTTTAGGAGAATCTGCTTTTCTGAAAAATGCATTTCCTCACCTCCACTGTGTCTTGTGGCTTCCATAGCAGAGAGAGGGGGAACAGAAAGAAAACTGGCAGTAGTCTTGGGTGTCTGATTCTGAGCCACAATCTATTTCATTTGGAGAAAACCAAAATCCCTTACATAGACCCCAGCAGAACAAAGGGCTTCTACTCAGGCCAGAACTCACAGACCAGCTACTGTGGCAAATATAGGCTTGACCAAAAAGGTTGTTCGGGTTTTTCCATAAGATCTCATGGAAAAACCCAAACTAACTTTTGGCCAACCTACTATAAGCCATCAGCACTGTATCGGTTTAGTCCATTTCTAGGACCCCCAAGACATCGGAGGTACAGTAGGTTGGTACCCTTTTTCTTTACCAAACATCCATTTCCATCATATCTTTTAGCTCATAAGCCTACAGAAAGGCAAATTTACAGGCCATGTAACCCAGGGACAAAGTCCCCTTCACAACTACTAGTTGTGAAGCTGGCTTAGGTCAAGGTACTACCAAGAATAGACAGAGATCCCCTCTGTTGCCACTTACCAAATAATTAAGCATTTGATGCTGGGTTTTCCTAGGCTGTCTAGAAACCAGACTCATTATTTTACATAGATGTATTGGCTTACTAATGAAGTAACTGTTTGCATCCTGATGAATAACACACTCTATATTTAAATTTTTACTTATGGAAATGTTTTGGCAAAAATATTGTCACTAGCTTGTGCCCTGATTAACCTAAGAATTGTTTTTCTCAGTAGGTGCCATCATGAGCTGACACACAGACTGGTCAAGTTTAAATCTGATAGAAACAAAAGTCTCTGCCACAAAGCTCTGAGCATCCTGGTATTAAATTTGAATTTGGAATGCATTAAGCTCAAGACAGAGTATAAAATTCATCACTTAGACCTCCTTAGGTGACATGGAGAATGAGTTCTATTTACTATCCTTAAAACAGATCAACTTCTTGGTCCCCTGTGAGATGGTCCAGCCTAAGCCTTCCAAAGGGTGGTCTGCCAATCAACTAAATATTAAGCATAATAGTTTATTTTACTTGGAAGTTTTCCACCACTAAGTTCTTTAAAATGCTCATATATTTTAAAATTTATTTAAAATTCAGATTCTCTGTTTCTCATTTTATCACCACTTTAATTAGGCATAACAGATTGAAATTAGGTATCATAGAATAACTTTGCATGTTGAGACTAACAATCCTGCAATTTATTCACGTGATGGTTTTTTTCTCCCCTGTACCTGTCTGAGTCATCAGGCTTAAATGAATATGCAAAGAACAGGCCTTCATACTTTTGGATTTTCAGATTTCGAAATAAGAAAACTAGTCATTTAGTTTCAAGACTTGTGAACTAATATAAAGTGTAGAAGTCTTTGTTTTACACCTAACGACTGAAAAGCAAGTTTTGCTGTGCTGCCGGCAGAGCACTCCACAAAATAACTGGTGTGGATAAAAAATAAATAAATAAAAAGGGAAAATATGCCACACGTTATTTGCATATGATAATTTTATAAAACATTCCCCCTGAGAAATACCTGAGTGGAATTAATTCGTAATCAGTAGGAACCAGTGGGAATGTGCTCGTCTAAATAAATAATCCAAAATTATTCTTGGGTTGTAAAGTTTGTTTACTGCCTTAACTAAAGTGTGTATCAAACATCAGTGCATCGGCATTGGCTGAGGGCTGGGGGAGTCAGGCACAGCCTTCACCTCCAGTGCTTTTCATCCATTCTGCCGTTTATATTTCTTGGCAAGAGGTCCAAACCACAAAAAGGTTTATTCCAATATTATGTGTGTGTTTGTGTGTGTTCTGCATAGTGATGGACATTGCTCCTTTTCAAAAGGAGCCTCAAAAGTACGGCTGAATTCTTGAAAACTAAATAAGAGTTTGCTAATTTTAAAAATTACTTTAAAACTCAACACCTCTATAGGCCAAGACTAATGAGTATTCTTTATCCCAGAAACAAAGAACATTTCTTCCCTCTTAGAAATTCCCAGGCTCCTTTCCACCCTTCAGATTATCCATACCTGATATGTACCTATATGTATGAAAGTCTTGCTTGTTAAGCACCTTGTGCTTGGTGTTGGGCTACAAAGAAGTCAACAGACATTGCTTCATTTAATTCTCACAATATTGAAAGATATGTTTAATTATTCTGATTTGAGATCTGAGAAGACAGGCTCCAGTCTCACAGCTATGGAATAACAGAAGCAGAGTTTAAACTCCGATCTGTCTGGATTCCAGAACTATTGTTCTTAACCATGGCACGCTTCTTCCTTCCTTGTACTCTTCTCAGGCTGCATAACTCTCTATGTAGAAATCATTCCCTCTTAATTGCCTGTTTCCTGAAAGGCTGCCTTCAATATCCATCTTAACCAGATTTCTCCAGTATAAAAAAGTTGCTGGGTGGAAGTCCCATTGTGAGAATCATGTAGATCTCTGAGCCAGAGAGGTGGATAGAAGGATGGATGGAGAATGAATGGCCAGACTTTTCTTGGAACAGAGTGGTCTAGGAGTTAGGTGGGGATAATGCTATCTAATCAAGGGAATAGTCATGGCAGATAACAAATAGCTCCTTCAAAATGTCAAGGGGGAAATGTCATGTCATCAACAGTCAGTGTATCCTTTATCCCATTAAAAGAAGAAACCAGTCTACAGAGAGATGGTATATTATAGCACTTAAGAGGATGATTTTTAAACCTAGGCCAGAATGCCTAGGTTTAAAACCTTATACTAATATGTAATCTTGGACAAGTTATTGATCTCCTCTGTGCCTTCATCTGCTAATTGATAGCATGGATATAATAACTGTTTCGTACAATTGCTGTAAAAAAATATGAACATATATACTAAGTACCTGGCATATATACACTCTTCAAGTATTTGCCAGTAGTAGTAGTAGTAGTACCATAGTGCTTTGTATTTGATCATTCCTCTCTCCTGATATCTGACTATGGTCCTAGGAAACCTGACGAACAACTGACATATAGCTCTTGGTATCTCTTTAGTAGTTTTTGGGTTACTTTAAACTCAATGCCCCTACTATCAGCCTACAACCTAAACATTCCAATCACAGACTGAACGTGTAGCTGAGCTTTAAATATCTCATAATGAATCCCTTCTCCATTCCCAAACTGGGAATAAAAACCTGGCTTCAAACGATCTTCAAGGCTTGAATATTTCTCCTTTGTGAAAAAAAAAAAAGCAAATAGCAATGACAACAATAATATAACAGCAAGAAAGAAAGGGAAAAATGGGATTTTTAAACAAGAAAGTGAGTGAAAAAGGGAGGGAGAGAAAAAGGAAGAGGAAGGAGGAAGGGAGGGAAGCAGAAAGGGAGGAAGGGAGAGATGAACAAAAGGAGGAAGGGACGATATGTCAAAGGGCAACATAGCCAGGAGCTTACAAGTGGAAAGAAGAGTCTAATGCAGGGTCAAGATGCTGTGCACGCATGCTAAGTCACTTGAGTTGTGTCCGACTCTTTGCGACCCTATCAACTGTAGCATGCCAGGCCACACTGTCCATGAGATTCTCCAGACAAGAATGCTGGAGTGAGTTGCCATGCCCTCCTCCAGGGGATCTTCCTCACCCAGGGGTCAAACCTGCGTCTCCTACATTGCAGGTGAATTCTTTACCACTAAGCCACTGGGAAGCCCCCAAGATTCTGTAACAGTCTTTAATAGGCTCAGAAGTGTACACCATTTGTGAGACTACCTGTGTCCTTCTTCCACAATGATTCTCTTCTAGTTACCAGAAGAGTTTGAAAGGAAAATCAACACCTTCTGATGCAAAATATTAGATTTTCCACCTTATTATTCCTAGCAGGTTTTTCCCCAAATCATAAACTTCCATTCAATCTAAAAAGAATTGGATATTTTTTTTTAATTTTGAAAAGTTTTATTTTCATTTTCATTCACTCCCCAATATTTTCTAACTTCCCTTGTGATATATTCTTTGTTGTTGTTGTTGTTTTAATTAAATTTTATTTTGCTTAACTTTACAATATTGTATTGCTTTTGCATACATCAAGATTCATCTGCCACAAGTATACACTCAAAAGCATCTTATATAATTCTCAAATACTTGACAATTTTCCAGTTGCCTTCTCTTTATTATTTTCTAATTTAATTTTCTCTGTGGTCAGAGAAAACTATGTATGATTTTAATCCTTTAATTTTATTGGTTTCATATTTTGTTTATTTGCTTTTTTGCCCAGAATACAGTTTCTTTTGCTGAAAATATGTATCTGTTTAAAAAAAAACCAAGAGTACTTTGCATTTGTTAGTTATTCTTTTAAATGTTAATTGAGTATTTGGTTGACAGTGCTGTTCAGTGTTTGGAATTTATTGAAAGACTTGACTTCACAAATTTAAGGAGTTATCTAAATTGCAGTTTGGAAATCTTGAAGGCATCAGAAAATACACTCTGGGTGCTCCACTCTTATGGACATTTGGTTAAATTCAATGCTGTGAAAAAGCTCTTAAGAAATCCTATTAATATATTTTTGCAAATATGACCTCATTAAATGACTCTCTTTTCTGCTAGTTTTTATTATAAGTCTAAGCAACAAAACAACTGAAGAAAAAAGATGATGAAGGAATAGTTTTTTTTTTAAGACAATTGCATGCCTAAAATTTATACTTAATTTCTCCCATACTGCACAAAGAAGCTTTCTTGGTTAATTCATGTCTCTGTATCTTAGCTTTACTCAATCATGTAAAAAAGCAACATCATTAATTACACAAGTGAAAGGGGGCATTGAAAAAATTCTGCATCCTTTCATTAACTTACAAAAATACAATTAGTAATTATAAGTGATTTCCTGGAGAAAGTCCAGAGCTGAATTAAAAATATCACTAACCACAGAGATCTTCATTGGTCCCTTAGAAGAACAAAATGCACTGCTATGAAGCTTATCTGTTGCACTTGCTTTTAAAACGTCAAAGGACTAATTCATAAGGCAGCCACACAACCTTTTTAATGTTTTTAATTTTTTGTGATCTCTGGGAAATGTGAAGAATGTTCCTTTTTCTAAGCAAAATGAATTTAGTCTAGAATGAGAAGTTATTTCTTCATTCAGAAGTCATGGGTATTCTGTCCCAAAATGAAATTGTTTATTTGTTTTATTTTATTCTTTATTCATGATTCCTTAAAATTTTTACAAAATTTATTTATTTTTCACTGAAATAAAGTTGACTTAGCATATTGTATTAGTTTTAGGTGTTTAATACAGTGATTTGATTTTTTATAGACTATATTTCATGTAAAGTTATTATAAAATATTCACTATATTTCTGTGCTATATATTACATCTTTGTAACTTATTTATTTTATAGCTAGTAGTTTGGCTCTCTTAACCCCCTTCACCTATCTTGCCCCTCCCCCACACTTCTCCCCTCTGGTAACCACTGGTTTGTGCTCTGTATCTGTGAGACTGTTTCTCTTTGGATATACTTGTTTGTTTTATTTTAATGAGATAGTTTTTTTAAAGGCATGTTCTTTTTTTTTTCAGTTTTGGCATATCAGTTCTTAATGGGCAACTTATTTATGCTGACTCTAGAAAGATGGAAACGAATTTCCTAAAATAGGGATACTTTGGGGCTGTCCCTCCTTGCCTCCCTGTTTGAAGAGACATACAGTATAGACCTTCCTTGGGGTATGACAAGAGCTGAACACGTCCTGTCAAACATATGGCTCTTTGAAGGCAGCTGTGTGTGGACTGTGTTTGGACCGGGATGAAGCAGGGTCAGCTGGGATTAAGCAGGGTCTACTGGCATCAGGCAGAAGAGGAAGTTTGGGGAGCATCTGGAGCAGGACCCCAGAGAATTCTCTTACTCATATTCATCTGCTTGCTATTTATGTAAAATTTCAACCTGTTTGATGATTGTTCTTCTTTTTCTCTATTGCCTTTCATAAAAACAATAAACTCAGTGTTGGGAGACTGTTGAATGAATTATAAAATTCAGCCAACTCCTGATTTGTTGGAATGCAGATGATCTGCTTTGCTGTTTCTCTGGTGTCACACTTCAGTCTCAGTTCATATGCTGTTGTCTGTCTGATTCCTTCTCCATTTCTTCAGTTGGGGGTTGAAAATTTAAGGTTAGGTGGGGAAATGTTAGGAAGTTAGTCTTCTACCATCCTGGAGGAGGAAGAAGAGGAGGAGGAGGGGAGGAAGAAGAAGAACGTGACAGGATATCCTCCCTGCACCCTTCACCCACTCCCATCCTCCCCTCTGTGAGGAGGAGTCACCCAGTACCATAATATCAATACACGGTTGTGATGCCTATGAGAGTTCATCAGTGTTAACAGAATGATTTGTCTTATAAATCTTCACTCTGAGTAATTTGAAGGTTTCAGGACCACAGCCTTCAACTCTGTATACTACCACTGTCCCCTTTCAGGAAGCAGCCAGAAACACCAGCCTCCCTGGTCTTGAGTGTGTGAGGCAGTTGCAGGAAGGAGACAGGGAGAAGGAGCCAATTATGGGACAGTGATGAAAGAAATCAAAGATGACACAAGCAGATGGAGAGATACACCATGTTACTGGGTAGTAAGACTCAATATTGTCAAAATTAATATATTACCCAAGCAATATACAGAGTCAATGCAATCCCTATCAAATTACCAAAGGCATTTTTCACAGAATTAGAATAAAAACTTTCAGAATTTGTATGGAAACACAAAAGACCATGAATAGCCAAAACAATTTTGAGAAAGAAAAATAGGGCTGGAGGAAGCAATTTCCCTGACTTCAGACTATACCACAAAGCTACAGTACTAAAAACAGTTTGGTACTGGCATAAAAACAGACATACAGACCAATGGGACATAATAGAAAGTCCAGAGATAAACCCATGCACCTATGGTCAACTAATCCATGATAAAGGAGACAGAAATATACAATGGTGAAAAGACAGCCTCTTCAGTAAGTGGCACTGGGAAAACTGGATATATACATGTAAAAGGATGAAATTAGAACACTTTTTAACATCATACAGAAAAATAAATTCAAAATGGATTAAAGACCTAAATGTAAGGCCAGAAAGAATGCTCTCTGACATAAATTGCAGCAATATTTTTTTGATCCACCTCATACAGTAATGAAAATAAAACCAAAAATAAACAAATGGAACCTAATTAAACTTAAAAAGCTTTTGCACAACAAAGGAAACCATAAACAAAATGAAAAGACAGCCTACATACTGGGAGAGAATATCTGCAAATGAAGCAACCAACGAGGGATTAATCTCCATAATATATGAACAGCTCGTGCAGCTCAATATCAAAAAAACAAACAACCCAATTAAAAACTGGACACATGATCTAAAAAGACATTTCTCCAAAGAAGGCATCAGTTCAGTTCAGTTCAGTCGCTCAGTCGTGTCCGACTCTTTGTGACCCCATGAATCACAGCACACCAGGCCTCCCTGTCCATCACCAACTCCTGGAGTTCACTCAGACTCATGTCCATCGAGTCAGTGATGCCATCCAGCCATCTCATCCTCTGTCATCCCCTTCTCCTCCTGCCCCCAATCCCTCCCAATATCAGTCTTTTCCAATGAGTCAACTCTTCGCATGAGGTGGCCCAAGTACTGGAGTTTCAGCTTTAGCATCATTCCTTCCAAAGAAATCCCAGGGCTGATCTCCTTCAGAATGGACCGGCTGGATCTCCTTGCAGTCCAAGGGACTCTCAAGAGTCTTCTCCAACACCACAGTTCAAAAGCATCAATTCTTCGGCGCTCAGCCTTCTTCACAGTCCAGCTCTCACATCCATACATGACCACAGGAAAAACCATAGCCTTGACTAGGTGAACTTTTGTTGGCAAAGTAATGTCTCTGCTTTTGAATATGCTATCTAGGTTGGTCATAATTTTCCTTCCAAGGAGTAAGCGTCTTTTAATTTCATGGCTGCAGTCACCATCTGCAGTGATTTTAGAGACCCCAAAAATAAAGTCTGACACTGTTTCCACTGTTTCCCCCATTCATTTCCCGTGAAGTGATGGGACCAGATGCCATGATCTTCTTTTTCTGAATGTTGAGCTTTAAGCCAACTTTTCACTCTCCTCTTTCACCTTCATCAAGAGGCTTTTTAGTTCTTCTTCACTTTCTGCCATAAGGGTGGTGTCATCTGCATATCTGAAGTTATTGATATTTCTCCCAGCAATCTTGATTCCAGCTTGTGCTTTTTCCAGTCCAGTGTTTCTCATGATGTACTCTGCATAGAAGTTAAATAAGCAAGGTGACAATATACAGCCTTGACGTACTCCTTTTCCTATTTGGAACCAATCTGTTGTTCCATGTCCAGTTCTAACTGTTGCTTCCTGATCTGCATACAAATTTCTCAAGAGGCAGGGTAGGTGGTCTGGTATTCCCATCTCTTTCAGAATTTTCCACAGTTTATTGTGATCCACACAGTCAAAGGCTTTGGAGTAGAAATGGCCAAAAATCACAAGAAAAAATGCTCAACATCACTAATTATTAGAGAAATGGAAATCAAAGCTACAATGGGGTATCACCTCACACCAATCAGAATGGCCATATTCAAAAAATCTACAGGCAATGCCTAAGAGGTGTGACGAAGAGGGAAGACTCCTACACTGTTAGTAGGAGCATAAACTGGTACAGCCACTATGGAGAACAGTGTGGAGATTCCTCAAGAAACTAAATACAGAACAACCATATGATTGAGCAATCACTGCTACTGCTAAGTCACTTCAGTCGTGTCCGACTCTGTGTGATCCCATAGACAGCAGCCCACCAGGCTCCCCCCGTCCCTGGGATTCTCCAGGCAAGAACAGCAATCACACTACTGGGCATATATTCGAAGAAAACCATAATTCAAAAAGATATATGCACCTCAATGTTCAGAGTAGCAATATTTATAATAGCCAAGACCTAAAGGTCCATCTAGTCAAGGCTATGGTTTTTCCAGTGGTCATGTATGGATGTGAGAGCTGGACTGTGAAGAAAGCTGAGCACCGAAGAACTGATGCTTTTGAACTGTGGTGTTGGAGAAGACTCTTGAGAGTCCCTTGGACTGCAAGGAGATCCAACCAGTCCATTCTGAAGGAGATCAGCCCTGGGATTTCTTTGGAAGGAATGATGCTGAAGCTGAAACCCCAGTACTTTGGCCACCTCATGCGAAGAGTTGACTCATTGGAAAAGACTCTGATGCTGGGAGGGATTGGGGGCAAGAGGAGAAGGGGACGACAGAGGATGAGATGGCTGGATGGCATCACCGACTCGATGGACATGAGTCTGAGTGAACTCCAGGAGTTGGTGATGGACAGGAAGGCCTGGCGTACTATGATTCATGGGGTCGCAAAGAGTTGGACACGACTGAGCGACTGAACTGAACTGAACTGAATGGAAGCAGAAGTTCCAATACTTTGGCCACCTGATGCGAAGAGCTAACTTATTGGAAAAGACTCTGATGCTGGGAAAGATTGAAGGCAGGAGGAGAAGGGGATGTCAGAAGACAGGATGGTCACCAGAAGACTCTGGGAGATGGTGAAGCACAGGGAAGCCTGGTGTGCTGCAGTCCATGGGGTTGCAGAGTCAGACACCACTGAGCGACTGAACAACAACAAATGGAAGCAACCTAAATGTCCATTGACAGAGGAGTGGATAAAGAAGATGTACTACATAAGAACAAAATAATGCCATTTATAGCAATGTGGATGGACCTAGAGATTGCCATATTGAGCGAAGTAAGTTAGAGAGAGACATTTAATATCATATGATATCACTTATATATGAAGTCTGATGCTGCTGCTGCTAAGTCACTTCAGTTGTGTCCGACTCTGTGTAACCCCATAGACGGCGGCCCACCAGACTCCCTCGTCCCTGGGATTCTCCAGGCAAGAACACTGGAGTGGGTTGCCATTTCCTTCTCCAGTGCTTGAAAGTGAAAAGTGAAAGTGAAGTCGCTCAGTTGTGTCCGACTCTTAGCGACCCCATGGACTGCAGCCTACCAGGCTCCTCTATCCATGGGATTTTCCAGGCAAGAGTACTGGAGTGGGGTGTCTTTGCCTTCTCCGATATGAAGTCTAGAATGGAGCAAATGAACTTATTTACAGAATACAGTTATAGATGTAGAAAACAAACTTAGGGTTACCAGTGGGGGGAAAGGCAGGGGATAAATTGGGAGACAGGGATTGACACATACACACTACTACATATAAAATAGATAACTAATAAGGATCTACTGTATAGCACAGGAAACTATACTCAATGCTCTGTAATATGGGAAAAGAATCTACAAAAGAGTAAATATATGTATATGTATAACTGATTCGTTTTACTGTACACCTGAAACGAACACAACGTAAACTAATTACAATGAAATTTTTAAAGTAACAAATAAAATAAAAGATTTGGAATTATCTGTTTTTCACTTGCCTCTGTGGGCTGGAATTTAATAATTAAAAATTAAATCAGTGCTAAGATACACCAATATCTATCTCAAACAAAATACAAAGCAATACTCCGTGATCAGGGTGGGATTCTATAGTCAGGGCTGAAAAGTGAAGTAGCACCAACTACGTAAGAATGCCTACCTCACGGGTCTAGACACAGCTGCTGGCAGGCTAGCAGGAGAGGAGAGGTGCAGAGTGTGTTCAGAACAAAGGCCTTTTTGAAACTACAGGGGTTTTTGGTTTTGGTTTTTTTTTTAATTCTAGGGACCAGAATTAAGGCTTCCTTAGTGCAGTTTTACAACTCTGAAAAGAACTGATTGTTCTAAAGCCACACCTTGGTTACTTCCTCAGCAATTATTACAATGAAAGATCATTGTCAGATGCATGTTCAGGAGGAAGAAAGATACCCACTTTGTAATAGGCCTGGATTCAACAGGGGCTGGTAACCTGGGGCAGCATACCTCACACAGACCTGACAGTCCTTTGGACTTGTATTACACTACTGCAGCATGCCCTGTAGCTGGCAGACCCTTAGAGCTGTGAGCAAGAGCTTCTCAGTTTCAGAAATAGAAAGGGAAGTCAGGAGGAGTTTGTTGTCTCTGTCTCTCTCTCTCTCTCTCACACATACACACACACACTGCCAATTGCTTTTAGTGGAGAAGACATTTCATCTTTATCATGTGAACATGGACAGAACTACAAGTCTTGCAAGAAGATGTAACTTCTGCTCGAGAAGCATTTGTTCTTTTATACCCAGATGGAGTTAAGTGTCCTTAAAATGCTATGACTTGAATTCAAGTTCCTGCTTGGAATAACTACTGGTTTTGAGGAAATGGAAGAAATATTACAAAAGGGAAGCAAGTTCAGGCTCTTTTTGGTGGGTCTTTATGAAAAATGGCCCCAAAGAGCACATACCTACTCCAGACAATGAAACTTTTAAGCTTAAGTTCCAGTTTTACAATGAACAGATTGTGAATGACTTTTTAAATCATAAAATTTTTTTTTCCCTCTTGAACACCTTTATAATTTTCCCCTACTGCCACAGCCTCTGCCTCTAGTGATCACCAATCTATTCTCTGTATGCATGACTTTTGTTGCTTTTTTTCCCCAAGATTCCACGTGTAAGAGAGATTACACAGTATTTGTCTTTCTCAGTTTGACTTATTTCTTGTAGCATAAGGTCCTCGAGATCCATCCATATTGTCATACATGGCAAGCTTTCATTCTTCTTATGACTGAATAATGTTCCATTATATATATATGTGCCAAAATTTCTTTATTCATTTATCTTCTGATGAACACCAAGGTTGTTTCCATATCTTGACTATTTTAAATAATGCTGCAATGAACATGGGGGTGCAGATAACTTTTCAAGTTAGTGTTTCCATTTTCTTCAGATAAATACCCCAAAGTGGAATTCCTGATTCATATGGTAATTCCATTTTTAAGTTTTTGAGGAACCACCATATTGTTTTCCATACTAGCCACTAATTTATATTCCCGTCAACAGTGCACAAGGGTTCCCTTTTCAAACTCACCAACATTTGTCTTTTTGATAGTAGCCATTCTAACAGGTGTGGGATGATATCTCATTGTGGTTTTGATCTGTGTTTTTCTGATGATTAAAGATGTTGATCAACTTTCATGTACCTGTTGCCCATCTTTATGTTGTCTTTGGAAAAGTGTCTTTAGATCTTCTGTTTATTTTTTAATTGAATTGGTTTTTTTTTTTTTTTTTTTTTTGCAGAGTTGTATGAATTCTTTATCTTGAATATTAACCCTTATCAGATATATAATTTGTAAATACTTTCATTCAGTTGGTTGACTTTCTACTTTGTTGATGGTTCCTTTGCTGTGAAGAAACCTTTTAGTTTGATATAGTCCCACTTGTTTGCTTTTGCTGCTCTTACTTTTGGTGTCAGATAAAAAAAAAAACATTGCTAAGACCTATGTCAAAAGCTTATGACTTATGTTTTCTTCTAGGAGTTTTATGGTTTCAGGTTTTACATTCAAGTACTGAATCCTCTTTGAGTTAATTTTTGAGTATGGTGCAAGGCAGTTGTCCTATTTCATTCTTGTGCATATGGCTATCCAGTTTTCCCAATACCCAGTTTTTTGAAAAGACTGTCTTTTCCCCATTGTATGTTCTTGGCTCCTTTGTCATAAGTTAATTGACTGCTGTCGTTCAGTCGCTAAGTCCTGTCAAACTCTTTAATCCTGTTGACTGCAGCACCGCAGGCCTCTGTCCTCCACTATCTCCTGACCTTGCTCAAGTTCATGTCCGTTGAGTCAGTGGTGGTATCCAAGTATCTCACCTTCTGTGTCTGTTTTGAAACCAATATCACACTGTTTTTTTTTTTTTTATTATTATTATTACTATTGCTGGATCATGGAAAAAGCAAGAGAGTTCCAGAAAAACATCTATTTCTGCTTTATTGACTATGCCAAAGCCTTTGACTGTGTGGATCACCAGAAACTGTGGAAAATTCTGAAAGAGATGGGAATACCAGACCACCTGATCTGCCTCTTAAGAAATCTGTATGCAGGTCAGGAAGCAACAGTTAGAACTGGTCATGGAACAACAGACTGGTTCCAAATAGGAAAAGGAGTACGTCAAGGCTGCATATTGTCACCATGTTTATTTAACTTATATGCAGAGTACATCATGAGAAATGCTGGACTCGAAGAAACACAAGTTGGAATCAAGATTGCCGGGAGAAGTATCAATAACCTCAGATATGCAGATGACACGACTCTTATGGCAGAAAGTGAAGAGGGGCTAAAAAGCCTCTTGATGAAAGTGAAAGTGGAGAGTGAAAAGGTTGGCTTAAAGCTCAACATTCAGAAAACGAAGATCATGGCATCTGGTCCCATCACTGCATGGGAAATAGATGGGGAAACAGTGGAAACAGTGTCAGACTTTGTTTTTCTGGGCTCCAAAATCACTGCAGATGGTGACTGCAGCCATGAAATTAAAAGACGCTTACTCCTTGGAAGGAAAGTTATGACCAACCTAGATAGCATATTCAAAAGCAGAGACATTACTTTACCAACAAAGGTTCGCCTAGTCAAGGCTATGGTCTTTCCTGTGGTCATGTATGGATGTGAGAGCTGGACTGTGAAGAAGGCTGAGCGCCGAAGAATTGATGCTTTTGAAGTGTGGTGTTGGAGAAGACTCTTGAGAGTCCCTTGGACTGCAAGAAGATCCAACCAGTCCATTTTGAAGGATATCAATCCTGGAATTTCTTTGGAAGGAATGATGCTAAAGCTGAAACTCCAGTATTTTGGCCACCTCATGCGAAGAGTTGACTCATTGGAGAAGACTCTGATGCTGGGAGGGATTGAGGGCAGGAGGAGAAGGGGACGACAGAGGATGAGATGGCTGGATGGCATCACTGACTCGATGGATGCGAGTCTGAGTGACCTCCGGGAGCTGGTGATGGACAGGGAGGCCTGGCGTGCTGTGGTTCATGGGGTCGCAAAGAGTCGGACACGACTGAGCGACTGATCTGATCTGATCTGATCTGATTGCTTTGTAATAAAGTTTGAAATCAGGGAATATGATGCCTCCAGGTTTGTTTTTCTTTCTCAAGGTTGCTTTGGCTATTTAGTCTTTGGTGGCACTACACAAATTTTAGGATTGTTTGTTTTACCGTGAAGAATACCACCAGAATTTTGACAGGGATTGCATCAAATATATAAATTGCTTTGGGTAAAATGGATATTTTAACAGTATTAATTCTTCCAATTCATGAGCACAGAGTATCTTTCCATTTTTTTGTGTCTTCAATTTCTTTTCTTTAATGTCATAGTTTTCAGTATACAGATTTTCTGCCTCCTTGGTTAAATTTATTCCTAGGTACTTTATTCTTTTTCTTGCAATTGTAAATAAGATTATATTCTTAATTTCTTTTGGCAATTTTTTTTTAGATTTTTGCATATTGTTTTTGTATCCTGCAATATTACTGAATTGGTTTATTAGTTCTAACAGTTTTTCAGGTGTTTTTCAAGGTTTTATGTTTATAATATTATGTCATCTGCATGTAGTTACAGTTTCACTTCTTCCTCTCCTAATTGCTCTGTTTGGGACTTCCAGTACTATGTTGCATAAAAGTGGTAAGAGTGGACATCCTTGTTCTTCTTCCTAATCTTAGAGGAAAAACTTTCAGCTTTTCACCACTGAGCATATGTTAGTCGTGGGCTTACCACATTTGATCTTTTTTTATGTTGAGATACATTTCCTCTATACCTGCTTTGTTGAGAGTTTTTATCATAAATGAATGTTAAATTATGTCAAAAATTTTCTGCATCTATTGGGATGACCATATAATTTTTACTTTCCATTTTGCAATGTGGTGTATCACTTGACTGATGTGTACAGAAGTTGAACCAGCCTTGTATCCTTGGATTAAAACCCATTTGATTATGGTGTATGAGTCATTTACTATAATTGTTGAATTCGGTTTGCTAATACTTTGTTAAGGAGTTTTGTATCTATGATTATCTGGAATATTGGCCTATAATTTTCTTGTGGTATCCTTGTCTGTTTTTAATTTATTTCCTTAATCTGTTTCTTTGTATGCAAAATGAGCACATCAATAAGAATATAGGTACTTTCCAAAGTTGTCATGAAAGTCAAGTGCAGACAATGGTGTTAGTCAAAGTTCTCCAGAGAAACAGAGCTAACAGGATCTCTTTCTCGCTACTTCAGTTCAGTTCAGTTCAGTTGCTCACTCGTGTCTGACTCTGCGACTCCATGAACCGCAGCACACCAGGCCTCCCTGTCCATCACCAACATCCAGAGTACACCCAAACCCATGTCCATTGAGTCAGTGATGCCATCCAGCCATCTCATCCTCTGTCGTCCCCTTCTCCTCCTGCCCTTAATCTTTCCCAGCATCAGGGCCTTTTCAAATGAGTCAGCTCTTCACATCAGGTGATCAAAGTATTGGAGTTTCAGCTTCAACATCAGTCCTTCTAATGAACACCCAGGACTGATCTCCTTTAGGATGGACTGGTTGGATCTCCTTGCAGTCCAAGGGTCTCTCAAGAGTCTTCTCCAACACCACAGTTCAAAAGCATCAATTTTTCGGCACTCAGCTTTCTTTATAGCCCAACTCTCACATCCATACATGACTACTGGAAAAACCATAGCCTTGACTAGATGGATCTTTGTTGACAAAATAATGTCTCTGCTTTATAATATGCTGTCTAAGTTGGGCATAACTTTCCTTCCAAGCAGTAAGCATCGTTTAATTTCACAGCTGCAATCACCATCTGCAGTGATTTTGGAGTCCAAGAAACTAAAGTCAACCACTATTTCCCATGAAGTGATGGGACCAGATGCCATGATTTTCGTTTTCTGAATGTTGAGCTTTAAGCCAACTTTTTCACTCTCCTCTTTCACTTTCATCAAGAGGCTCTTTAGTTCTTCTTCACTTTCTGCCATAAGGGTGGTATTATTTGCATATCTGAGGTTATTGATATTTCTCCTGGCAATCTTGATTCCAGCTTGTGCTTCTTCCAGCCCAGCATTTCTCATGATGTACTCTGCATATAAGTTAAATAAGCAGGGTGACAATATACACCCTTGACATACTCCTTTTCCTATTTGGAACCAGTCTGTTGTTCCATGTCCAGTTCTAACTGTTGCTTCCTGACCCGCATACAGGTTTCTCAAGAGGGAGGTCAGATGGTGGTATTCAGATGGTGGTATTCCCATCTCTTTCAGAATTTTCTGGCTCTCTCTACTTATACATCTATAGATAGAGATAGAGAGATAGATATAAACATTTATTATGAGAACTGGCTTATGTGACTGTGGAGGCTGAGAAGTCCCATGATCTGCAAGCTCAAGAACCACAAAAGCCAGTAATGAAATTTTAGTCCTATTCCAAAGACTTGAGAACCAGGGGACCTAATGGTGTAATTTCTAGTCCAAGGGCAGGAGAAGACCAATGTAGCAACTCAAGCAGGCAGGAAGGAAACAACAAAGACAAATTTCTCCTTCCTCTCCCTTTCATTCTATTACAAGCCTCAAGGAATTGGATGGTGCCCACCCACCCTGGGGAAGGCAATCTACTCTTCTGTGTCCACCTGTTCAAGTGCTAATCTCATATGGAAATACTCTCTCAGACATACCTGGAAATAATGTTTAATTTGGGTATCTCATGGTTCCGTCAAGTTAACATAAAATTGACCATCGCAACCACCTGGGCTGAAGTAGTTGTTTATTCCCAATTGTACCTTGCTACTGTATGGATGTGAGAGTTGGACTGTGAAGAAGGCTGAGCGCCGAAGAATTGATGCTTTTGAACTGTGGTGTTGGAAAAGACTCTTGAGAGCCCCTTGGACTGCAAGGAGATCCAACCAGTCCATTCTGAAGGAGATCAGCCCTGGGATTTCTTTGGAAGGAATGATGCTAAAGCTGAAACTCCAATACTTTGGCCACCTCATGCAAAGAGTTGACTCATTGGAGAAGACTCTGATGCTGGGAGGGATTGGGGGCAAGAGGAGAAGGGGACGACAGAGGATGAGATGGCTGGATGGCATCACTGACTTGATGGGCATGAGTCTGAGTGAACTCCGGGAATTGGTGATGGACAGGGAGGCCTGGCGTGCTGCAATTCATGGGGTCACAAAGAGCCAGACATGACTGAGCGACTGATCTGATCTGATTTGACTGCTACTGCTAAGTCGCTTCAGTCGTGTCCGACTCTGTGCGACCCTAGAGACGGCAGCCCACCAGACTCCTCTGTCCCTGGGATTCTCCAGGCAAGAACACTGGAGTGGGTTGACATTTCCTTCTCCAGTGCATGAAAGTGAAAAGTGAAAGTGAAGTTGCTCAGTCGTCTCCAACTCTTAGTGACCCCACAGACTGCAGCCTACCAGGCTCCTCCATCCATGGGATTTTCCAGGCAAGAATACTGGAGTGGGGTGCCACTGCCTTCTCCAAATTGTACCTTAGTAGTAGATAAAAATTCTTGAAAAAGCAAAATTGAAAATCTGCTCTATTGTAATCAGATGAAACCTTGAACATACGAAATGCAGTTTCAAGGAAGACAATTTTGTGCCTTGAGATCAACAAACAAATATCTAAACAAATGAAGTTACTCATCTAATACTAGTATTCAAATAAGAAAAATCTGAAGCTCCTTTTCTATGACTTACTGACTCACTAATAAAACAATCTTTTGCCATTCTGATATGTAATGACTTTTGCAGATACTCTTGTGAAAAGTCATGTATTTTTCTTCACTGAGCCAGTCCTTGAAAGATATCCCCAACAGACATCAGGAGGCTAGCCTTTATACCATCTGAATTCACCAGTCAGTATAGGTAGGCTGCCCCTTGGGAGGATATATACAGCCCAGGGTTAGACAGCTTCCTTCTGTGGAGGAAAAAAATTCCCAAAACGGGACACAGGTGTGAATGATCAACAGGCAGCACTCCTGGCAGCTGGGTGAAGGACTGCTTCCGTCAGCGGCCTCCCTTCCCTGGAGGGAAGTCCAGGGAGCCAGTGGGGGTAGGGGCGGGGGTGGTACAACGCAGCAGCCATAGCAAACAGTTTCCCAAAAGTTAGGTTGCTATTTAGAGAGTATAATTGTATTTTAATATATGTTTGCAGATTATTTTCCTTAAAAGTTATTATTATTTCCACTTGCATTAGCAATGTATGAGAATGTCTATTTACCTGAATACTCACCAGTACTTGGTATTGCTTTTTAAAACATTTGACAATGATACATTATTGTTATTTTAAGTTGCATTTTCCTGACAGTTATGAGATTGAAGGGCCTCCCATGTGGCGCTAGTTGGAAAAACCCTGCCTGCCAGTGAACAAGACTTAAGAGATCCCTGGGTCAGGATGATCCCCTGGAGGAGGAAAGGGCAACCCACTGACAGAGGAGCCTGGCAGGCTATAGTCCATAGGGCTGCACAAAGTTGGACACGGCTGAAGTGCCTTAGCATGGTATGGCACTGAGATTGAAGGTCTCTTTATTGGTGATATGCATTTCTGCTTTGGTCATATTTTTGTGTCTGTAAGTATAGCCTTTACTCATTTTTCTGTTGTGTTTCTTTCTACTCAATTTGTAGAAGTGATTGTGAATACATCGTATTTATCCATTGTAATGTGTTGTGGTAGTCTTTCAACTGTCTCTTAAAATCTAATTCTCCACTTCTTCTCCTTTTCAGTAAAATGTGTGTGTGTGACTGAATTTATTTTCCAGACAGGGGATTATAAGCCCAAACGTCTGTGTTATGTTTCCAATTTGTGTTTTTAGCCTCTTCTACTGGATGTATACAGATGACAATGTGTAAAAGAAGAAGCCACAAGATAGAAGGAGCCAAGGTCCCCGAATGGCCCCCTGAAGTGGCTGCCTGCCAGCCATGGACCTCTGGTACATCTGAGCTGCAATACATTTGGGGGATGCACTATTTGTTTTGTAGGTCAGCTCACAGTTTTTCTGTTTTGTTTTGTGTGTGTGCTCAGTTGTGTCCAGCTTTTTGTGACCTCACGGACTGTAGCCCACCAGGATCTTCTGTCATGGGATTTCCCAGGCAAGAAAACTGGAGTGAGTTGCCATTTCCCTCTTCAGGAGATCGTCCTGACCCAGGGATAGAACCTGCCTCTTTTGTGTCTCCTGTATCGGCGAGTGGATTCTTTATCACTGCATCACCCGGAGTGCAGGTATGTTGTCTCTTTTCTTCCTAGTCTATAATTTGTAGTTGACCATATATCCATTATGCCTTTTGAAAGGCTGCTCAGGGAAAGATATATACATAAAAGAGTCCCAGAAGAAAGGCCAGGGAAATGGAAGGAAAACCAGGACAGTGTGGCATCAAGGAAACTGAGGGAAAAGAGTGCTTCGAGAAACTAGCCATGATCAGTCACATTTCATTCTGGGAGAGAGGTCTAGTCTGAGGATGCCTGAAAGCTAACAGATGCTTCAGTGATTGGTTGGTGTAAAAATGCCTCTGGGGGCAAGATTCCACCAGAGGATGATAACTGTCCCTTGGTATTCAAGGGGGATACTAAAATTGGTGGATGCTTCAAGTCCCTTATTTAAAATAGTTTAGTATATTAGAAAGTTTTCCTGTATTGAAAATACCTTATTTGGAAAGTAAATCCTGCCCTAAATGTCCATCTTATGCTAATGGATGTGTCAAATCTGTAAAAAGTCTGAAAGGTGACCACCCATGCCCTTGTGTGTGTACTAAGTTGCTTCAGTCATGTCTGACTCTTTGTGACCCCATGAACTGTAGCCCCTCAGGCTCTCTGTCCATGGGATTCTCCAGGCAAAAGTACTGGAGTGGGTTGCCCTGCTCTCCTCCAGGGGATCTTCCCAACCCGGGATTGAACCTGAGTCTCTTATGTCTCCTGCATTGGCAGGCAGATTCTTTACCACTAGTGCCACGTGGCAAACCCACCCATGCCCTTGAACAGCAGTAAAAGCACAGTTCAATCCTGAAATGTTGTTTCACACATGTCCTTAGGCTTGGACATCTGGCTAATTCCAACTCCGCTCACTAGGGTTCATCAGCAAACAGGTCCTATGAACTGCTGTTAGTAAGTCTAGAGAGCCTAGTTGGCCATTTACACCTGAACTAATTCTGCCCTTCCTAAAAAGCACAACATTCTTGAGCCCACTATTCACTATTCCCTGCTGTCTGAACATGACATATCAACTTTCCATTTTTCACGGACACCTTATTCAACTCTTTTGTTTTCTCAGGTGAGCCTCTAAAAATTACTTCTAGGGACAGAACACGCTGGGTTCCTGAATCTCAGGACAGAAGTAAGTTATTTTTTGCTTGCAAGAAAAAACACACTAAAATTATGTTCCACAATCCCAGTTAAGGGATTAAAATAAGAAGAAGTATATTTTGATTAATCTTTTAAATTAAATGGCCATGGAGATAATTTACCCACTATAAAAGTGAGATATGGAAGAAAATTCAGACATGTTGAAAGATATCAATACATGTACTTATTAAAAGTATATGGTGTGTACTTTAAAAATCTAAAACTGAAGGTGACTTTTCTAATTACCTGTGACATGTGAAGTCAATTGTCCTTAACACATTCAGAATGATACCTTACGAATGAATAGATATTAGAGCTTTCTGCTCTACTGCTCTTAGAAACATCTGATGGAGGACAAGCACTTGGATATGTCACCTTATGTCTTAGAAAAAAAGAATCCTAAGATTACAATAGGAAAAGATAGTCATTCTAAGCTACATGCTTTTAGTAATTCTGAGCACAAAATTATTCTTTGAAGAAAAATTTTAAGCTTCTTAATTTAAAGTATATAACATTAAGCTACAGAGTTAAGAACCTTCAGTCTTACTTGATTCAAAATGCTTATTAGTTCCTGGCAATTAAGCAGCATACACACTATCTATTTTAAGGGAATTTATCTCTAGTTTCTTCTTCTAAACATGTTTAGAAAACCATATTAAATCTAGCATTAGAGGTAAAAATAGAGTCTATTCACTTACTTATGCCTGACCATTACATATTATTAAGGCTTAAAGGCATATGTTTTCTTCCATAGTCATCCTATAGCTTATTCCTATTAGTTATTATTAACAGCAAACAAATTAAGTGAATATTCACATTTCAAACAATGGGAATTACCCAGGATTCCAAGACACTCACTTATTCCATATAATTTTGAATAGATTGCCCATAAAATTATTTTGCCTTTGAATCTACAGAGTGCCTGTACAATGTGAAAACATAGGTAAATAATCCTAATGTCATTAAAATATCTTCACTCTATAATAAAATGATATCAGCGTTTCTATGTGTTATGTATATCCTGCACATTTGGTCAGATCTTTCATGAGGAACAGAATGTCACGGAAGGCAAACACAGGACAGTCCGTTGGGTATAGACCTGACGCACGGACCCTATTAGTAAATAAATAGCATCCTCTGAATTCCACTGCCCTTCATCTCTTCTTTTGCACGTGATAGCCACTTTATGCTTTGTATTCTTGTATATTGCCAAATGTTCTTTTTTCCTTTATGGAATGTGAGCTCTTCTAGGCAACCCTGTATTTCACTCTTTGCTGAGTCCCCCATGTATCCTGCCTGTAGTTGGCTCTCAGCACACTTTTATTGAATAAATGACTTTCAAGTGATCTAAAGCACATTCTATTTCACTTTTTTTAAAGTTAATAATATAAATAGTTTTATATGTTAACAATTTTCAGTGATTTCCCTGTTGCTGCTAAGTCGTTTCAGTCGTGTCTGACTCTGTGCGACCCCAGAGATGGCAGCCCACCAAGCTCCCCTGTCCCTGGCATTCTCCAGACAAGAACACTGGAGTGGGTTGCCATTTCCTTCTCCAATGCGTGAAAGTGAAAAGTGAAAGTGAAGTCGCTCAGTCGTGTCCCACTCTTCGCTACTCCATGGACTACAGACTACCAGTCTCCTCTGTCCCTGGGATTTGCCAGGCGAGAGTACTGGAGTGGGTTGCCATTGCCTTCTCCAGTGATTTCCCTAGAAGGGGTATTAAAACACTATTTCTAACCCCAATTAACAGGATTAGGAACAAGGAAGAAAATCCCAGTAAATAATTAGCTTTGACACCAGAGTAGATGACAGTTTACATAGGATTAAAAGTGGAACCTAACTATGGAACCGATTTTGTCAATACTGCTAAATTTCCACATTGATTGTTAGAAAAGTCATAAACAGGTTTACAGAGTGTGCAGAGCTATTCTTATGGTTTGTGGTGGTTTTTCCAAATTATTCACTAAAATGTTACTGACTTTATACATACGTCATAAAAGTGTAATGTGCTTTTACTTAATACAATTCCTTCATATTTTCCTACTTTCCCAGTTAGAACAGCTCTGTGTGCTGTGCTGTTCTTAGTCACTCAGTCGTGTCTGACTCTTTGTGACCCCATGGACTATAGCTCGCCAGGCTCCTCTGTCCAAGGGATTTTCCAGGCAAGAACACTGGAGTGGGTTGCCATGTCCTTCTCCAGGGGGTCTTCCCAACCCAAGGATTGAACCCAGCTCTCTTTCTCTACATATATAACTTTCTAAGCACGCCTCCCTACCCAAATCCAATATAGTTCCCTGCACTTTTTTGAAAGTTTTCTATAAATATTACAACTAATTGCTTAACATATAAAAAGGTTTCCCAGGTGTTACTAGTCTGAAATTTTACTCACACCCCTGTGCCTTAATCCCCTTCATGTATCACAGCCTTGTCATGGTAAAGGGGTTTGCATAACTCAATGAAGCTATGAGCCATGCCACGCAGGGCCACCCAAGATGGATGGGTAATAGTGAAGAGTTCTGAAAAATGTAGTCTACTGGAGGATGGAATGCAAACAACTTCAGTATTCTTGCTGCGAGAACCTCATAAACAGTACGAAAAGGCAAAAAGATATGATACCGGAAGATGAGGCCCCCAGGTTAGGTGTCCAATATGCTACTGGGAAAGAGTGGACGGCAATTACGCATAGCCCCAGAAATAAAGAATCATCTAAGAGAAGCAGAAATGACACTCAGTTATGGATGTGTCTGGTGGTGAAAGTAAAGTCCGATGCTGTAAAGAACAATATTGCATAAGAACCTGGAATGTTAGGTCCATGAGTCAAGGTAAATTGGATGTGGTCAAGCAGGAGATGGCAAGATTTAACACTGACATCTTAGGAATCAGTGAACTAAAATGGATAGGAATGAGTGAATTTAATTCAGATGATTATATCTACTATTGTGGGCAAGAATCCCTTTGAAGAAATGGAGTAGACCTCATAGTTAACAAAAGAGTCCAAAATGCAGTACTTGGATGCAACCTAAAAAATGACAGAATGATCTCAGTTCATTTCCAAGGCAAAGCATTCAACATCACAAGTCTATGCCCCAACCACTGATGCCAAAGAAGCTGAAGTTGACAGGCTCTATGGAGACCTACAACAACTTCTGGAGCTAACACCAAAGAAAAAAATGTCCTTTTCATCATAGCAGATCGGAATGCAAAAGTAGGAAGTCAAGAGATACCTGGAGTAACAGGCAAATTTGGCCTTGGAGTACAAAATGAAGTAGGGCAAAGGCTAATAGAGTTTTGCCAAGAGAATGCACTGGTCATAGCAAACACCCTTTTCCAACAACACAAGAGAAGACTCTACACATGGACATCACCAGATGGTCAATACCGAAATCAGACTGATTATGCTCTTTGCAGTTGAAGATGGAGAAGCTCTATACAATCAGTAAAAGCAAGACCTGGAGCTATCTGTGGCTCAGATCATAAATTCATTATCACAAAATTCAGGCTTGAATGGAAGCAAGTAAGGAAAACCACTAGGCAATTCAGGTATGACCTAAATCTAATCCCTAAGGATTATATGGTGGAGGTGATGAATAGATTCAAGGGATATGATCTGGTAGACAGAGTGCCTGAATACTAATGGATGGAGGTTCACAATATTGTACAGGAGGTGGTAACAAAAATCATCCAAAAGTAAAAGAAATGAAAGAAGGCAAAGTAGGTGTCTGAGGAGACTTTACAAATAGCTGAGGAGAGAAGAGAAGCAAAAGGCAAAAGAGAAAGGGAAAGAAATACTCAACTGAATGCAGAGTTCCAGAGAATAGCAAGAAGAGGTAAGAAGACCTTAAAAGAACAATGCAAAGAAAAAGAGGGAAACAATAGAATGGGAAAGACTAGAGATCTCATCAAGAAGATTGGAGATATAAATATCAAGGGAACATTTCATGCAAAGATGGGCACGATAAAAAAGAGAAACAATAAAGACCTGATGGAAGCAGAAGTGATTAAGAAGAGCTGGCAAGAATACATGGGAGAACTATACAAAAAAGGTCTTTAATGACTTAGATAACCATGCTAGTATGGTCACTCACCTAGAGCTGGATATACTGGAGTGTGAAGTCAAATGGGCCTTAGGGAGCATTACTGTGAACAAAGTGAAGGTGATGAAATTCCAGCTAAGCTATTTAAAATCCTAAAAGATGATGCTGTCAAAGTGCTGCACTCAGTAGGTCAGCACATTTGGAAAACTCAGCAATGGAAACAGGAATGAAAAAGGTCAGTTACATTCCAATCCCAAACAAGGACAATATGAATGTTCAGTATTCAAAGAATGTTCAAACTACCACACAGTTGCACTCATTTCACATGCTAGCAATATTATGCCCAAAATCTTTCAAGCTAGGCTTCAGCAGTACATGAACCGAGAACTTCCAGATGTACAAGCTGGGTTTTGAAGAGGCAGAGGAATCAGAAATCAAATTGCCAACATTTGCTGGATCATGAAGAAAGTAACATCTACTTCTGCTTATTGACTACCCTAAAGTCTTTGATGGGGAAGGCAATGGCACCCCACCCCAGTACTTTTGCCTGGAAAATCCCATGGATGGAGGAGCCTGGTAGGCTGCAGTCCATGGGGTCGCTAAGAGTCAGACATGACTGAGCGACTTCACTTTCACTTTTCACTTTCATGCACTGGAGAAGGAAATGGCAACCCACTCCAGTGTTCTTGCCTAGAGAATCCCAGGGACGGGGGAGCCTGGTGGGCTGCCGTCTATGGGGTCGCACGGAGTCGGACATGACTGAAGCGACTTAGCAGCAGCAAAGTCTTTGATGGTGTGGTTCACAACAAACTGGAAAATTCTTAGAGACTGGAAGACCAGACCACCTTACCTATCTCCTGAGAAACTTGCATGCAGGTCAAGAGGCAACAGTTAGAACTGGACATGAAACAACGGACTGGTTCAAAATTGGGAAAGGAGTATGTCAAGGCTGTATATTATCACCCTGCTTATTTAATTGCTATGCAGAGTGGAAGTGAAGTGAAAGTTGCTCAGTCATGCCCAACTCTTGGCATCATGTGAAATGCTGGGGAGGATGAATCACAAGCTGGAATCAAGATTGTGAGGAGAAATATCAGCAACTTCAGATATGCAGATGATACCATTCTAATGGCAGAAATGAAGAGGAACTATAGAGCCTCTTTTTGAAGGTAAAGGAGGAGAGTAAAAAAAAAAGCTGGCTTAAAACTCAACAGTAAAACAACGAATATCATGCCTTCTGTGCCCATCACTTCAGGCAAACAGATGGGGAAAAAGTTGAAGCAGTGAGATTTTATTTTCTTGGGCTCCAAGATCACTGTGGATGATGACTGCAGCCTTGAAATTAAAAGATGCTGGCTCCCTGGAAGGAAAGCTATGACAAACCTAGACAATGTATTAAGAAATAGAGACATCACTTTGCTGACATATGTCCGTTTAGTCAAAGCTATAATTTTTCTAGTACTCATGTATGGATGTGAGAGCTGGACCATAAAGAAGGCTGAACACTAAAGAGTTGATGCTTTCAAATTGTGGTGCTGGAGAAAATTTTTGGGAGTCCCTTGGACAGCAAGCAGATCCAATCAGTTAGTCCTAAAGGAAATCAACCATGAATATTCACTGGAAGGACTAATGCTGAAGCTGAAGCTCCAATACTTTCACTACCTGATGGGAAGAATGGACTCAATGGAAAAGACCCTGATGCTGGGAAAGACTGAAGGCAAAATGAGAATGAGGTGGCAGAGGATGAGATGGTTAGATAGCATCACTGACTCAATGGACATGAATTTGAACAAACTCCAGGAGAATGGTGGAGGACAGATGGGCCTGGCATAGTGTAGTCTATGGGGTTGCAGAGTTGGACATGACTTAGGGACTGAACAACAAACATGCCTTAATACATTTATTGTAATTTGAATTTTTTGCATACTAGAACCATGAATAATGATGACTTGGGGGACATACACTATAATAAGGTCCTTTCTAGCATTTCTATAAATAAAGGTCTTTGGATCAGTTCCAATAAAGATGTTATTGTGTTATATCATATTTCATTCTAACAAATTATGGTACAGTAAAGCTTTGGTTTTTCCAACATCTAACCCCTGGTATTCTTTTTCCATGATTGATACATTGTTGTGTTGATGGCCTGAAACTACTTTTCCTTTGTTACATTTATAAGTTGTATGAATACCTTATAGAATTTCAATGGTTACTTTTACATTAGCTTAGCTTAACTGGCGGAGAAGGCAATGGCACCCCACTCCAGTACTCTTGCCTGGAAAATCCCATGGACGGAGGAGCCTGGTGGGCTGCAGTCCATGAGGTCGCTAAGAGTAGGACATGACTGAGTGACTTCACTTTCTCTATTCACTTTCATGCACTGGAGAAGGAAATGGCAACCCACTCCAGTGTTCTTGCCTGGAGAATCCCAGGGACGGGGGAGCCTGGTGGGCTACCATCTATGGGGTCACACAGAGTCGGACACGACTGAAGTGACTTAGCATAGCATAGCTTAACTGGGCTAAGGGATACTTGGGAGAGCTGATAAAACATTATTTTTGGGTGTGCTTGTGAGAGTGCTGCTGGAGAGGATAAATATGTGAATTAGACTGAGTAAAGAAGTTCCACCCACAGCAATATCTAATCCATTGGAGACCCAAACAGAACAAAAAGGCAGAGAAAGAATAAATTTTCTTTTTTTCTTGAGTTGGGATGTCCATCTATTCTTGCCTTTGGAAATCAGAGCTCCATTCCCGGCTGCAGTCCTTCAGGCATTAGAATGGGAGTATATTATCAGCTCCCCTGGTTCTCAGGCCTTTGGACTCAGACTGAATTATACCACTGACTTTTCTGAGTCTCCAGCTTGTATATGGTATATTGTGGCATATCTTAGCCTCCATAACCATGTGAGCAAATTCTCATAATCGATATCCTTTAATATACTTTTATGTATCTTCTTGGGTTTCCCAGGTAGTCCTAGTGGTAAAGAACACTCCTGCCATTGCAGGAGATCTAAGAGATGAGGTCCGATCCCTGGGTTGGGAAGAGCCCCTGGAGGAAGGCATAGCAACCTACTCCAGCATTCTTGGCCTGGAGAATTCCATGCACAGAGGAGCCTGGTGGGCTATAGTCCATAGCATCACAAAGTGACTTAGCTGCTTATTTAACTTATATGCAGAGTACATCATGTGAAATGCTGGGCTGGATAAAGCACAAACTGGAATCAAGATTGCCGGGAGAAATATCAATAACCTCAGATATGCAGATGACACCACCCTTATGTCAGGAAGTGAAGAGCTAAAGAGCCTCTTGATGAAAGTGAAAGAGGAGAGTGAAAAAATTGGTTTAAATCTCAACATTTGGAAAACTAAGATTACAGCATCTGGTCCCATTACTTCATGGCAAATAGATGGAGAAATGATGGAAATAGTGATAGGCTTTATTTTCTTGGGCTCCACAATTACTGCAGATGGTGACTGTAGCCATGAAATTAAAAGATGCTTGCTCCTTGGAAGATAAGTTATGACCAACCTAGAGAGCATTTTAAAAAGCAGAGATATTACTTTGCCAACAAAGGTCTGTCAGGTCAAAGCTATGGTTTTTCCAGTGGTCATGTATGGATGTGAGAGTTGGACTATAAAGAAAGCTTAGCGCTGAAGAACTGATGCTTTTGAACTGTGGTGTTGGAGAAGACTCTTGAGAGTCCCTTGGACTGCAAGGGGATCCAAACAGTCTATCCTAAAGGAAATCAGTCCTGAATAATCATTGGAAGGACTGATGCTGAAGCTGAAACTCCAATACTTTTGCCACCTGATGCGAAGAACTGACTCATTGGAAAAGACCCTGATGCTGGGAAAGATTGAAGGCAGGAGGAGAAGGGGATGACAGAGGATGAGATGGTTGGATGGCATCACCAACTCAGTGGACATGAGTTTGAGTAAGCTCCGGGAGTTGGTGGTGGACAGGGAGGCCTGGGTGTGCTGCAGTCCATGGGATTGCAAAGATTCAGACATGACTGAACGATTGAATTGAACTGAACTGCGTCTTTTTGGTTCTTATTTTCTGGAAAACCCTGACAGGTATTCCCAGCTATATGATGCTAGAGTTGAAACATGATTGATCACCAGTTGCTGTGAACTACACCATTTTTTTGTGCATCTCTAACAGCACAAAAGCTCATAGAATTCCAGGCCTGAACGGAATCTTGCAGATCATAAGCTCATCGCAACTCACAGTTGAATAATCCAATTTCCACATGCTGGTCCCATTTTTTCAAATAGCCAAAGAGATTTCTCCAACTCAGATTAGCAGTTAAAACTGTCAATTTTTTATCATGTGATGTAGCTTCAAATTTCCTCACCAATCCAGGTTACTGTCTCCAGAAATTTCTCTAGATCACATTGAAATAGCAAAGTCTGGACAAGCGTAGTACTTTTGCTTATTCCCGATACCACATCCATTGTTTTGTCCTATAGCTGTTGAGGGCCTCCTGTGTGCTTGGCACTGTACTGAGTACCAGAGAAACACAGGGAAACACAGCACACACAGCCTCTGCCCTCATGAAGCCGGCTGTCTAGAGATAATCAATCTGTCAATACAGAACAAGAAGGTAAGTCAAATTTCTCTCACACCAAAAACTCAGTTTGGGGATCAAATAGTAAACATAAAGGAGCAGAAAGAACACAGGTCTTAAATTTAAGACAGACCTGGATTAGAATGTTAGCTCTAACAGTTTATTATACATTATATATTTACTTATTATAAATAATAAATGTAAAATTGGATGTAAACATCAAAGTATTTTTAACCTATAAAAATGGGCATAATATTTATTTCACAGGATTGTTAAGCATATTAATTCAAACATTCAACGCACATCACTGGTGCTTAGTAAGTATTCATTTCCTTTCTACTTTTTCCAGTGATTTGTAGAATGCTAGTGTTACATGAAGCAATGTATTGTGGTTAAATTAGCTGGACAATAAAAATGATTAAGCAAAGTCATTTAGGTTTTCTTTTTAATTAGAACTCTTCCCAGAGCTTTTAAGCTTCTAACATGTTTTGTGAATTTCTAAAAGAACATGGTTTGCAGCATTTCCCAAATTTAGACCACAGAACACTTTCTGAATAGTACACAGAATAGTGTCTTGTGTTTTTTTCTGAACACGGTATGAGAAACATTGTCCTAGAGGGATCTTTGGATACATTGTTCTGCCCCCTGGGCATGTCTGGAAGTCTGATTGTCCCTCTGGGTTCCTGGGAGGGGCCCTTGCAGGAAAATTTATTCTGAGCAAACACAAAGTGGGCAAATATTTTCCCTCTGCTCCAAGTAGCAAAATGGAGTCAGCAATGAAGTAAAGGCTAAGCCTTTTTTTTTAACCTATGATGTTTAGGTATAGCCCTCAGGTTTCAGAAACCCTGAGGAATTATTATAGTGAAAATACTATGAGAAATAAATTACCAGGAAGGACGAAAACTGAAGATATTATGTAGTAGGTTGGGTGCAGTCAAGAACGCTGTTCCCTTTCATGAAATTAAATATTTCTGTTTATATGATGGAAAATCTGTGCTGATTCATTCTCATTAAGACTCTAGGAAGTTCATCAGAAAAACTTTATAGAGACCTTGGGGAAAACTCAACAGGGGGAATTTCCTGTTGGGGGCTGGAGGTAGAGGGAAAGAGTATTTTCCCTTTATTGGGGTTTGCTTTGTTAATTGGTGTTTGAAGAAACCCCATTTCTTTCATAGTTGAAGCTAAACAAAATTAATGTTAATTAAAAAATCATGTCAGTGTTCCCAGAGCACAGTCAAGCTGTTAGCTGGGAAAAGGCTTTTCTCATAGCTTTGTTTGCATGGCGAACTGAAGGGTGAGCAGTTTCAACAGGGCAAGAGAGGGAGCTGCCAGTTTATTTCTGGAACACAGCAGGATGTGTTTCAAAAGACACTCAAAATAAAGAGCACACTAAAAAGTACCAAACATGATCTACTTTAAAAAAAAAAAAAAAAAAAACCCAGGGATAGAGCCATCTTTGGGACTTGCAAAACAGGATGCTGTATGAGAGTATATGTTGCTGTGTGGTGATGGTTGGGGGAAGTTGGGCTTATATCCATGATTATCAGTTTTCTAAAGAATGTACAGTTTTAAAGCCTTATTATTTGATGTAGATTGCAGTTTTATTTTCTTGCATAAATCTGTACTGGGGTCTTTCCATCAATTATTCTATAAGGACTATTTTACTTCACCCACAGAGGACTTCAATAAATAGATACTTTGCCATCAAGTCCCTGGGGTCTATGGACTTCCTTGGGGTATAATTAATTTGAATGGTTCACTAGATCTAAACAACTATCTTAGTACAAGGGGAAAAAAAGCGAAATACTGTATATATTTTTCTGCAAGTTCTGGAACCCTCTGATTATTTTTTTAAGGCGTGAGTTACATGCTACAGAATAAGAATGTCTAAAATTGAGTTACATTTGAGTAGAAGTAAAGCATCACTAACAAATTCTGAAACATGAAATGACTTTCAAATTCAATGAAAATAAATAATTATTGGGCTATTTGTTTATTTATGTATTCTTCATTTCTCTCTTAAAACATATGAATTAGCTTATAACCAAGATCACATATAAAATAAGTCTGCTAGAATAAATCCAGGAGTTGGAAATGGGATCTATGAAAAGAGGCAATAGCAAATCCGCTAACCTCACAGGCTAGTAGTACAGCTGTTCTGTGTGAGCATCAATTTTGATTTCGAGTTTCCAGAAAGGCAGAATTCAAAGGGAAGCGTCAAGAATTATTATCATTAGAAATGACGACTTATATAAACAAAATCTCTTTTGAAGGCAAAGTTCCTCTGGTATAAATTCTAAAGGAAAGAAATTTCTTAACATGTGCTTTTCTTTCACCACCTAACTTCTCTTTTGAAAATTATTTTTACATGTGCAAATGATTCATGAATATATTTTAAAACTACAGAAGTATATAGATGTAAAAGTTCAAGTTTTCCTTCACCTTTTCAATCTCACTCTCCCATTTAGAGATTACCTCTATTAAAAGTCTGGTATATCTCATTTCTGACCATTCTCTAAACCTTTGCTTCTCCCTCCCTTCTCCAAGTATAATGTAAGTAACATATATGGATTATCTTTAGCTTTCTCTTATCTATGTTTATATCTTAATGATCATTTATAGCAATGTAAACAGTTCTATTTTATTTTATAAAACTACTGTATGGATGTTCTAATATTTATCAGAACCTTCTCCAATGATTGCATTGTATCCAATTTTTTAATATTACCAATAATGCTATAATAAGCATTATGTGCATGTTTATATTTTTGTGCAGTGGATGATTGATACTTAGAAGTCCTTCAGAATGGACTGGTTGGATCTTCTTGCAGTCCAAGGGACTCTCAAGAGTCTTCTCCAACACCACAGTTCAAAAGCATCAATTCTTCGGCGCTCAGCCTTCTTCACAGTCCAGCTCTCACATCCATACATGACCACAGGAAAGACCATAGCCTTGACTAGGCGAACCTTTGTTGGCAAAGTAATGTCTCTGCTTTTGAATATGCTATCTAGGTTGGTCATAACTTTCCTTCCAAGGAGTAAGCATCTTTTAATTTCATGGCTGCAGTCACCATCTGCAGTGATTTTGGAGCCCAGAAAAATAAATTCTGACACTGTTTCCACTGTTTCTCCATCTATTTCCCATGTAGTGATGGGACCAGACACTTCAGGCGTGTCCAACTCTTTGCAACCCTATGGACCATAGCCTGCCATGCTCCTGTGTCTATGGGATTCTCCAGGAAAGAATACGGAATAGGTTGCCATGCCCTCCTCCAAAGGATCTTCTAAACCCAGGGATCAAACCCACGTCTCCTGCATGGCAGGCACATTCTTCACCACTGACCCACGAGGGAAGCCCTCAAAAATGCTGGCACACAAGAATTAACTCTTTCTGAGAATCTTTGTTTCTTAACCTTTTGTAACTTGTTCATTTCTCTTTTTTCCACCCTTATTGAGATAGAATGGACATATAAAGTTATGTACGTTTAAGGTGTTCAACATGATGATTTGTTCAACATCATGTAAATACTGTGAAATGATTACCACAATAAGGTTAAACACCACCATCATTTCACACAATTGCCTTTATGTGTGTGTGCATACTAAGGACATTTAAGATTTACTTTCTTCAGCAACTTTCCAATACACAGTACAGTATTATTAACTAGAGACACCATGCTGTACATTATGCCCCCAGAATATATTCATCTTATAACTGGACACTTGTACTTTTGACCAACATCTCTCCATTTCCCCCATCACCCAGCCTCCGGCAACCACCGTTTTAACTCTCTTTTTTTAATGAGGGTTTTTTTTTTTTTTAGATTCCACATATAAGTGATATTATACAGTATTTGTCTTTGTCTGGCTTATTTTGCTTAGCATAATGCCCTCAAGTTGCATTACTATTGTCACAAATGGTCAGATTTCTTTTTTTCCCTAAGACTAGATAATATCACATGAAAAGACCCTGATGCTGGGAAAGATTGAAGGCTGGAGAAGAAGGGGATGACAGAGGATGAGATGGTTGGATGGCATCACTGATTCAATGGACTAGAGTTTGAGCAAGCTCTGGGAGTTGGTGATAGACAGGGAAGCCTGGCATGCTGCAATCCATAGTGTCACAAAGAGTCGAACACAACTGAACAACTGAACTGAACTGATATATATAAATTTTACAAATATTTTTATATATACCACATTTCCTTTATCCATTAATTTGTTGACGTATTCATTTATTTCTTGACTATTAACATTAATGAACAGATCTTCCCAACCCAGGACGGAACACAGGTATCCCACATTGCAGGTGGATTCTTTGCCATCTAAGCCACCAGGGAAGCCCAATAAATAGCATTAGTAAATAAATAAATAATAAGGAAAATTTTAAGTAATTTTTCATTCAGAGTAAAAAAATCTTAACTAGAAAAATCTAAGTTCAGCAAGTTCCAAGGGAAAATAGATTGAGAATCAGTGCTCTAGATGGTCAATCACAAAAATAAGAAACAATTAGTTATATATAACACCACCACTGAAAGACCCACTTCTATATCTTTAGCGAGTGACCCTTCAAGATGATGTGATATCTAAAAGGAGCTTATAATAAATTATAGATAAATCTTAGACTGAAATTATTCTTTTCCAACTTGTTTATATAGTTCTGAAATGTACTTCCTGCTTCTACATCAGTCCATTCAAATGTACACAAACAGAGGTTTTGATTCTGCATAGACATACTTATGTTTTTAACTGAGTTTTCTGATTTTTAAAAAATGATGCCTGAGAAGCAGAATACTCCTTCTAGCCAGGGATCTAAAGAAATACTGAATAAAGAGAGAACCACTGAATCAAATTATAGTCGGCTTAAAAATTCTGAAGTTGTTCCTGGTCCAACTTGGACATAAAAAAAGCAGAACTTCAGTCTTAAGGTAAACACTAGAATCTTGCAAATACATGCTTCTTACTGTCTGATTTGACATCTTCTAAAACTTACATTCAAATTTAGTTGTAACCTACAGAAATCTTTCAATTCAATAGTCTCAGCAACTCCACTGATCCAGTTTCATTCTTCCAGCCAACTTACACAAGGGTCCTACATCAACTCTATTCATCCATTATTCAGTTGAAACTTTGAGTAAAGGTGGACAAAAATGCAATGGCAGTTGATCACTTCAGAACTATAGGCTTTACAAAGTAGACAAAGAATGGGTATCCCCACAAGCACAGTTATTCATAATACCCATAACCATAGTATAACTTCAAAAATTTGCCCTTGGCCTTTTTTTTTTTTCCTAAATGGGCTTATATTTGATTGGATGCTTTTAAGAATTTTGCATGTCAATAGGAATGAAAACATCTCATCTTTTATCCTATTCACATTTCCACAAGATAGTCCAGAGGTTTTGACTTGGGAGATCTGAGGTGGGAAATTCTGATGTGAGGTCTGAAGACTATATTTGGACTACATTGATCCCATTGTGACTTAATTCCTAGACTTCTGATTTCTCAGAGAAATCATTTCCCTCATCTGAAAGGGAACCATTGTACACTGTAGATGGAAATTTAAACTGGTACAGCCATGGTGGAAAACAGTATGGAGGTTTCTAAAAAAAAAAAAAAACTGAAATAGAACTATCATCAATCAGTTTAGTTTAGTCGCTCATTCGTGTCCGACTCTTTGTGACCCCATGAATTGCAGCACTCCAGGCCTCCCTGTCCATCACCAGCACCGGGAGTTGACCCAAACTCATGTGCATTGAGTCAGTGATGCCATCCAGCCATCTCATCCTCTGTCGTCCCCTTCTCCTGCCCCCAATCCCTCCCAGCATCAGGGTCTTTTCCAATGAGTCAACTCTTTGCATGAGGTGGCCAAAGTACTGGAGTTTCAGCCTCAGCATCAGTCCTTCCAATGAACACCCAGGACTAATCTCCTTTAGGATGGACTGGTTGGATCTCCTTGCAGTCCAAGGGACTCTCAAGAGTCTTATCCAACTCCACAATTCAAAAGCATCAATTCTTCAGTGTTCAGCTTTCTTCACAGACCAGCTCTCACATCCATACATGATCACAGGAAAAACCATAGCCTTGACTAGACAGACCTTTGCTGGTAAAGTAAT
The DNA here is from genome assembly GCA_935064755.1 of Tragelaphus eurycerus. Taxonomy (NCBI): domain Eukaryota; kingdom Metazoa; phylum Chordata; class Mammalia; order Artiodactyla; family Bovidae; genus Tragelaphus; species Tragelaphus eurycerus. The sequence continues at coordinate 12,361,654 of CAKXYN010000025.1, read as the reverse complement.
GTCTCTGCTTTTCAATATGCTATCTAGGTTGGTCATAACTTTGCTTCCAAGGAGTAAGCGTCTTTTGATTTCATGGCTGCAGTCACCATCTGCAGTGATTTTGGAGCCCCCCAAAATAAAGTCTGTCACTGTTTCCACTGTTTCCCCATCTATTTCCCATGAAGTGATGGGACTAGATGCCATGATCTTTGTTTTCTGAATGTTGAGCTTGAAGCCAACTTTTTCACTCTCCTCTTTCACTTCCATCAAGAGGCTTTTTAGTTCCTCTTCACTTTCTGCCATAAGAGTGGTGTCCTCTGCATATCTGAGGTTATTGATATTTCTTCCAGCAATCTTATGACCCAGCAATTCTACTCCTGGGTATATATATCCAAAAAAAATCAAAACCACTAATTTGGAAAGATTACAACAGATACATGCACCCCAGTGTTCATAGCAGCGTTATTTACAATAGCCAATATATGTAAAGCAACCGAAGTCAGTGTGTGAGTGTCACCTCAGTCATGTCTGATCCTTTGTGACCATCATGGACTTTAGCCCACCAGGCTCCTCTGTCCCTGGAATTCTCCAGGCAAGAATATTGGAGTGGGTAGCTGTTCCCTTCTCCAGGGGATTAGCAGACATGAAAGTCAATTCTCAGGAATGCCAGACCCTAGGATTCAAATGACCAAGTTAGTGTTCTAGAGAAATGCAACGTTAGGATCCCAATCCAGGGCAATGGAGGGTTCGATCCCTGGGTTGGGATCCCTGGTTGGGAATTCCGAACCCAGGGATGGAACCTGGTCTCCTGCATTGCAGATTTTTTTTTTTATTATGAGGCACCCTGGAAGCCCCAAAGCAACATAAATGTGCATCAATAGATGAATGGATAAATAAATGAATGGATAAAGAAGATATACAACAATATAGATGGACTTGGATGGCATTGTGCTAAGTGAAAAAAGTCAGACAGAGAAATACAAATATGGTATGATATCACTTATAGGTAGAATCTAAAAAATATAACAAAGTAGTGAACATAACAAAAAAGAAGCAGACGCAACAGATATAGAGAACAAACTGGTGGTTACCAGTGGCGGGGGGAGGGGAGGTACAGGGGTGCAGGGAGGGGCAGTACAGGGGTGCAGGAGGCAGCAGGCACGGATTATTGGGTGTAAGATAAGCTCAAGCATTTATTGTGCACTACAGAAAATAGCCAATATTTTATAATAACTGTAAATGGAAAGTAACCTTTGAAAACTGTGTAAAAAATTAAAAGAAAAAAATCATTCTCCTCATCTTGCTAGTCTTTAAAGAGCACAATCTGACAGTGATTATAAGGAACCAACCAGAGAGAACTGCATCACTAATTCCTTTTCTTCCTACATTTCCCTGGATTTGAACCTTAACTTGGTCATTTGAATCCTAGGGCCTGGCATTCCTAAGAATTGACTTTCATGTCTGCATGCTTTCACTAATACTACCCATGTTCCCCCTGGTCTACTATTGACCCACCTATACAGGCAAAACATGATTTGAATTTAATTCTACATGCACCACAAATTCTAGATCCTGTGTTTCACCACAGCCATGACACTGAGATTGATATGGATCCTACCAGATTTTTTTCTAGCAGATCTTAAATATCCTCTTATGAGAATTAAATCTACAACTGACTAGCAAATTTCGAAGTTTGTATGATGGAACCATTAGCAATGGATTCCTTAGAGATGTGTTGAGAACATTAAATGAGGTGATATACACAAGGAGCTTAGCATAGTGCCTTAAAACAGAGTAAAGAATCAACAATAGTTAGCCAGAAGAAAAAGAAGTCAGACACAAAGCAACTCCAGAAGTTAACTGAGGCAGATTTGCAATGAAGGCAACTTCCCCTTCTCTCTCCCCTTCTTAGGTTCATTAGCTGAGCAAATGAGGCTACATAAGACTACTGATTCTCAACACCATCACCATCTAAGTTTGTAAGACTCCCAATTTACATCACCATCACTCCCCAGTTTGTAAAACTGGTAATGTACAGAAATTATTTATACCAAATAACCTCTGGGGGTGCACACAGACTAGTTTGAATCCAGAGAGAATAAAAGCAGTTATTCCCGACTTAGTACAGTCCTTATGAGTATAATGTCATTAGGAATGATGCAATAGACTGCTCCCCCTCCAACAGCTTATAAAGAATCTCTGATATAATCCTGATTTCCTCATTGGACCTGGCTCAGCAAATTGTGCATATTTATATGGTTGGGGCCAGCCTCTGGCCATATAAGTTACAAGGTAAGCTAGAGAAGTGCTTACTTGGCCAGAAGTTCAGTTTCTGAGACACAACATCAATCCGCTGGGTATCTAGTCAGATCCCACAAGATCCTTAGCCTCCTCCAACTTAAGGTCTATGGTGCTCCATCAAATTCTGGATTTCATCAGCTAATGCAAACAGTTTCTGTCTTCACCATGACTGCATTCCTCAGAATAAGAAGAATTATGCCTTTTATTGGCAGTCTAAAGTCCTCTCCATCCAAAGACCTAAAGATAGTGTAGAGGTGACTAGTTGGGTACAGGGGATGGAGGAGGAGGAGTTTGTGTGGTGTCAGATTTGAAACACAAAAAGTAGTTTTGAGAGAATTCTGACACTCAGGAATTGGATATAATGGCACCCCACCCCAGTACTCTTGCCTGGAAAATCCCATGGACAGAGGAGCCTGGTAGGCTCCAGTCCATGGGGTCACTAAGAGTTGGACACGACTGAGCAACTTCACTTTCACTTTTCACTTTCATGCATTGGAGAAGGAAATGGCAACCCACTCCAGTATTCTTGCCTGGAGAGTCCCAGGGACAGAGGAGCCTAGTGGGCTGCTGTCTATGGGGTCGCACAGAGTTGGACACAACTGAAGCGACTTAGCAGCAGCAGCAGCATCCACCTAATAAATCAACAACTTTCTTTCTATCTGACCTGGTAAGAAGTTGGGTGAATACACCATAGATCCAATCTCTTACTGGACCCAAGTCATCATGCTATACAAGGTTTCAGTGCTAAATACTGGAGCATTTTTAAAAATGCCAATATCTCAGCTTTATCCCAGTCTAATCTCTGCACGTAGGACCTAGACATTGATATTTATTAACATCTCAGAGACCATAAAGTGCAACCACTGATCCAGTGGTTTCCCCAAACTCAAAAGGTTTACTACTTATTTCATTGCTTATTGTTCTACTTGGTCAAACAGCATATCTGCTTCTTATATGAGTAAAATAAGAAAAAATTGAGGTACAGGGATTTGTGTGCTCTTGGTTCTGAAGGAGAAAGATCTGAGCCCTCAGAACCCAGAAAAGACGTGGCCCCTAAGGCCAAACCTGAACTCTCCAGTCATACTAGAGGTCTTCCCCGACCAGTACTCTCACCAAACCTTGTTCTACTAGGGGATTCCTGGCCTGGTAGGGTAAAGAGGTAGGGTTTGCAGGGATTTTAATGCCAGAGTCTCAACTGAGGACATGCAGTGTGAGGACCAGCTTTCTCAGTTGACTCATAAAACTGGGAAACACACCATTGAAAGTCAGTTTCAGATAGTAAGGTGCAATAATTTCCTATAGCTGCTGTAATAGAGTATCACTAATTGGGTGGCTTATAGCATGAGAAATTTATTCCCTCACAGTTATGAAATAACAGTTTATAGAAGCTCAAAATCGAGGTGTTGGAAGTATCATGCTTCCTCTGAAGGTTCTAAGGAAGAATCTTTCCCTTTTCTGGGGGTGGATGACATTCCTTGGATTGTAACTACATAATTTCAATCTCTGCCTCCATCTTCACGTAGCCTTCTCCCCTGTATGGAGCTCAGTGTCTAAGGGGGAACCCTTCTTACAAAGACAACAGTCACTGAAATAAGGACCACTGTAATCCATTATGACCTCGTCTTAATTAGTCTATATCTGCAAAGATGATCACATTTACAGGTACTGGGGGTTAGGACTTAGACATGTCATTTTAGGGGGGCATGATTCACCCTACAACACAAGGATTGGTCGTGTAATCTACTTCCTGGGAGAAATCCCTCCCGGGTGCTTTTAACTAATCTCTTTTAAGCAGATTTTTGACTTCTGCTTACTGGCCATATATACTTGCCTTATCTGCTATCCCTCAACCCTAACTCACACCTTCATATTTCAGAGCAATAGCTTTTTTAAACAGGACAAATTTTACAGAGGATGTTCTCTGTATATATGCATTAATAATACATGCATTTTACAAATGAGGACACAGTAGCCCAGAGAAGAACAGGATTTACTCTTCCTGTCTATCTACTCTGGAAGTGAGTCTCTAATTTTATTCTTCCTTTAACCTCTGACCTGAGCATACCACAGATATCTGTTTCAAAATCTGCCCCATTTGGCCACCTCTTCTTTTTTTACCTTTCTATCTTTCCACACTTCCCTTGTATGCCAATTACCAAGTTTGACCCTTATGCTTTTTCTCTTTTTGCTAACCCACCAACCTTATTTCTGAGTACTTATTGGCAAAATTCATTAATCCCTAAGTCTTAACCCACCTTAGAATCTGGCTTAAACCCTGCTTTTTCTTTTTTTTTTCTTTCCTTCAATCGAAGAACATTCCAAAGATAAAAATTAAACCAGATCCCCATCCTCTATGGTGACCCTTTACACTATGAGTTTATTTTTTAGCACAGTCATAAAAAAGGACCCCAAAGATATGGATCCATTCCATGATCTGTGTAGTGCATATTCCCTTGAACCCCTCTGAGCCAAACCTACTTCCTCATTGACGCAAGGTCTTTATTCTGGTTGCTGCTTAGAATATGATTGGAGAACTTGGGACTTAATACATGAAAGGCAGTCTTCTATTTTTATGTTTGTTCTTCTGCATTAGAAATCCTAAGGGATGGCCTGTTCACGCCTCACTGGGCCCTTAACTGAAATACCACTGGGAGCTTTTCCCCTATTTACTGACAGATTAACTGCTGTCTATTTCTGACTCAAACGACTTTTCCTTTTTGTGAACTTGAACAAATAACTGTTAGAATTATTTCCCATTCCTTATAAAATGATATGTTTGTTGCTTGCTAATGTTGTTAGGCTTGACAAGGTTGTTACCAAGTGATTAAATATCAGTCTAAATTATAAAGCATTTTATGCTTATTTGGGGCTTCCCAGATGTCTCGGTGGTAAAAAGAATCCATCTGCCAGTGTAGGAGACACTGGTTGGATTCCTGGGTGGGGAAGATCCTTTGGAGGAGGAAATGGCAACCCACTCCAGTATTCTTGCCTGGAAAATCCCACGGACAGAGGAGCCTGGAGGGGCACAGTCCATGGCGTTGCAAAGAGTCAGATGTGGCTGAGCGACTGAGCATGCACCCACGCGTGCTTATTTTATTGGTTATGCTACAGTACACATCAATGCAGGAGGCATTTATATATTTACTGGGCACTTACTATGTACCAGCATTGTAGTACATGCTCTGAGGCAAACAGTAAATGCCCAATATAGGCCCTATTGATTTAAGTATAATATATGATCCCCACTTTCAAGGAATTTAGAGCTTCTGTAGCTAGTAGTACTTTGCTTATTTTGAATCAAAAGCAATATACTTAAACTAAATGTTCTCATGCAAATCTAGGCATTAATTAGCCAGAATAAGAGCAAAGAAAAAGATAAGAAACTAATGCTTACTAAGCACTTAATATACACTAAATACCAACATCATGCTTTAAATTATAAAGATTTTATTTGGTAAGAACATTTAACATGAGATCTAGCCTTTCAAGTCTTTAAGCAAGTTTTAAGTCAGCCATACTATTGACTATAGTTACAATATTACAGCAGATCTTTGGAAGATATTGTTTTGCTTAACTGAAAGCCTGTAATTAGTAACTTATATTTTTCCCAACCCCAGTCCCTGGCAACCACCATTCTACTCTTTTCATTCTATGAATCTGGCTATTTCAGATACCTCACGTAAGCAGTCATATACTTTCAAAGACATATTCTTTCTGTGAGGGCTGGTTTCAGTTAGCATAATGTCCTCAAGGTTTACCCATGTTCTGGCATATGGTATATACACCTTCCCTTTATAAGACTGAATAGCATTCCATTGTATATGTATACACCATATTTTCTTTATCCATTCAACTTTCAATGGATATTTAAGCTGTTTTCATACCTTGGCTATTGTAAATAGTACTGAAATAACATGTGAGCGCTAATCTCTCTTCAACATCCTGATTTCAGTTATTTCAGATAAATATGCACAGCTCAGGCTCTCACTGTCTGTCACTTGGACACTTACCAGAGCTTCTTTATGGGTCTGTCTGGTTCAGGTCTCTCCCTATTCCGTCTACCACTGCCCATCCCCACCCTCCTACGCATGCTACTGCCCTGACTTGGGTCATAGAGGCAGACCTGAGCCAGTCCTGGTCAGCCTTAGTGGCCTCACCACTCCACCTCTACCCTGACAGTTCTAGGCTCCAGTGAGGCCAAATTTTCTTACTATTCTTTGAAGGCACCAAACTCTTCTGCACCTTGACCTTTGTACAAACTGTCTTCTCAGCCTTGCATAAATATCTTTTTATATTTTCCCAAATAAACATCTGTATACCATCAGATAATAAACTCAAATTCAATCACCTAGTGAGATATTCCTTGACTCCTTGAGACAGCGGCATTTCTACCTTGTTCTGTGTTCCTCTTCCTACCTCATATATGCCCTTAATACTACTTTTAACGCACTATGAAAAGCTTTTGTTTGTACTTATGATGCCCCTTTAATCTGAGAACTTCTTAACAGAAGGGCCACTTCTGAGCAACTGTTTTATTATGAAATATTTTAAGCATTAGCAAAAAGTATGGTTAATAATATAATGAACACTATGAACTCAATTTCTGGCTTTGTCATATTTGTTTCAGATCTTTTTTTAATAAGAATATTACATGCAGATTGAAGACCTCTGTGTACCTTCTTCCATCTCATTCCCTCTCTTACCAGAAGTACCCACCACCCTGAATGTGCTTTCTCATGCCCACACATATTTTTGCATTGACTACATGTGTATGCATGCATTATCCATAAATAATAACTTTGTGAGTTTTTAAAAAATGATTTATCATCCTATGTGTATCAGTCCATAATTGCATTTTCTTCCCCTATTGTGTTTTGGTGGTTTAGCCGTGTACATATAGTACTGTTCTATAAACACTGTCTGATTTATCTGTCTTTCATTTATTTTTAGGTCTTTTATGATTTTTAAAGTCCATGTGTCCTTGGACATATGGGATTTTCTCTAGAATGTAGAAGCATTGGGTTGTAGGTTACAAACATTTCTAATCTCAAGACATGGCCACATTATTTGTCACAGTGGTTACACATGTGTATGCTACTTCCAGCAATGTAGAGAATTCTTCTAACTCCCTTAGAGTCTGGCATACAGGAGATGAGCTACATCTGTCAGCAGTGACTGAATGAATAAGTGAATAATGGTTGAATTTTTAAATGTGAGCTAGTCCAACCAGTCCATTCTGAAGGAGATCAATCCTGGAATTTCTTTAGAAGGAATGATGCTAAAGCTGAAACTCCAGTATTTTGGCCACCTCATGCGAAGAGTTGACTCATTGGAGAAGACTCTGATGCTGGGAGGGATTGAGGGCAGGAGGAGAAGGGGACGACAGAGGATGAGATGGCTGGATGGCATCACTGACTCGATGGATGCGAGTCTGAGTGACCTCCGGGAGCTGGTGATGGACAGGGAGGCCTGGCGTGCTGTGGTTCATGGGGTCGCAAAGAGTCGGACACGACTTAGCGACTGATCTGATCTGATCTGAGGGGAAACAAAGACAAGTACTTTAAGTGAAATCACCAACAGAAGGCCTTGCTTCCTTGCTAAATCGCTTCAGTCATGTCTGACTCTACAACCCAATGGTCTGTAGCCTTCCAGGCTCTTCTGTCCTTGGGATTCTCCAGGAAGAATACAGGAGTGGCTTGCCATTTCCTTATCCAGGAACAGAAGGCCTGCTACTGCTGCTAAGTCACTTCAGTCGTGTCCGACTCTGTGTGACCTCATAGATGGCAGCCCACCAGGCTCCCCCATCCCTGGGATTCTCCAGGCAAGAACACTGGAGTGGGTTGCCATTTCCTTCTCCAATGCATGAAAGTGAAAAGTGAAAGTGAAGTCGCTCAGTCATGTCCGACCCTCAGCGACCCCATGGACTGCAGCCTACCAGGCTCCTCTGTTCATGGGATTCTGCAGGCAAGAGTACTGGAGTGGGGTGCCACTGCCTTCTCTGACAGAAGGCCTAGACCTGTGCTATTTAAATGTAAATTAATTAAAAACTAAATTAAATAAAAGATTGTTTCCTCAGGCACTAACCAACCATATTTTGAGGGCTCAAATGTGGCCAAGGGTTACTAACGACTGCAAGAGATCACACAGGTAACTTTCTTCACCATGACATAAAGTTCTGTTAGACAGTACTGGTCTAGAAAACAGGTCTTTCTTTTCTTCTCTTTCCCCCTCTTCTACTTCTTGGGCTGGAATTAGTAATTCATGACCTCTCATCTGATTTTTTTCAAGCTGTGTTAAAATGCACATAACATAAAATCCACCATTTTAATTATTTCCACATGTACACCTTAGTAGGGGAAGGCAATGGCACCCCACCCCAGTACTCTTGCCTGGAAAATCCCATGGACGGAGGAGCCTGGTAGGCCGCACGCAGTCCATGGGGTCGCTAAGAGTCGGACACGACTGAGCGACTTCACTTTCACTTTTCACGTTCATGCACTGGAGAAGGAAATGGCAACCCACTCCAGTGTTCTTGCCTGGAGAATCCTGGGGACAGAGGAGCCTGGTGGGCTGCCGTCTATGGGGTCGCACAGAGTCGGACACGACTAAAGTGACTTAGCAGCAGCAGCAGTACACCTTAGTAGCATTAAGAACATTTACAATGTTATGCAACCATTAACACCATTCATCTCCAAAACTTATTCATCTTCCAAACTGAAACTCTGTGATCATTAAACAAGAACTGCCCATTCTGACCGTCCCCTAGCCTCTGGCAACAACCATTCTACCTTCTGTCTGTATGAATTTGACTACTCCAGGTACCTCATAGGTGTAGAATAATACAATAATGTCCTTTTGTATTTGGTTAATTCCACTTAGTTGCATAATGTCTTCAAGGTTCATCCATATTGTATTATGTATCAAATTTCATTCCTTTCAAAAGCTGAATAATATTGTATGGTATGTAAATACCATTCTTTATTGATTTTACCTTTATCTCCGTCCCTCAGGTACCAGCTGAGTGACTACCTAACCAAACAAATGCAAACCACAGCATTAACAACCGGTACAGGTTTAGTATGGTGGTCTCTAGATGCAACACTGGAAAGAACAATGCTCCAGTAATGAGGAGGATTGGATTTTGGAACCCAGTTGCTGCGTGATGGCTGGGTGGTCTTGGAAAGTTACTTTAACTCTCCAACCATCATTTTTCTCATCTAATCTAAAATAGTAAAACTTTCCTGTCATTCTAAAATCCTGTGGGTTTAAGAATATTCTTCTGTGCATTGACTCAAAGTCAACAAGGAAAGTGGACTTGAGGGCACTGCAGTAAGGTGAGTAAGGAACATACTTGGGGGGAAAATGGCTTCTAAAACTTTCCAACCACCCCCACCCCCCGCCCCCCCCACACACACACAAAAGAGAGAGAGAGTCGGGGAGGGAGGCAGCTTACACTATGAGCAAGGCCATAAGGCATTGGATACATCTGTGTGTAATGTCTTCCATCTAGAGTTCAGCATGAGTCTTGGAAAATTTTTACTTATTTCACTTAATTTTCAACTAGGTCTCTGACACCTTCTACAATAATAATATAGAAGAAAACCAGTAATATACAAAAATATTGAACTTTAACTCCTCTTTTGAAATATTATATGTTAAAAGTTAGTCCCATATAATATTTCAAAAGGAGATAAAATTCAATATTTTTGTATACTACTGATTTTATTCCATATTGTTGTTATTCTCTAGTTTATTTCCTTTGACTTTTTCCATTTATAAATGATTATGATTCTCTCATCTTTACCCTTTGGAGATTCGTTTGTTCCTAAGTGCAATTAAGAACTGCCCCAGAAAGTAAACAGTAGCCATGTGGCCAAAGACAAGAGCAGGGACTGGTTACATTCCTCTTACTGCACTCTGGCTGGGGAATGATGGGAAAGGATGGACAGAACTCTGAAGGTCTCATCTTCCTGCTATGCTATGCTAAGTCACTTCAGTCGTGTCCGACTCTGTGCAACCCCATAGACGGCAGCCCACCAGGCTCCCCCGTCCCTGGGATTCTCCAGGCAAGAACACTGGAGTGGGCTGCTCATCTTCCTACACTTCCTAAATTTCGTAAGTACTTACTTCTTTTGTCACTGTTGTTGTCTCTGAATATTCTTCCATGGACTCTAGGCAAATAAACCAGCATGTATTTTTATGCCCATTTTCCTTATGTATGTGTTTTGAGGATATGGGCTTTCCTGATAGCTCAGTTGGTAAAGAATCTGCCTGCAATGCAGGTGACCCCAGTTCGATTCCTGGGTCAGGAAGATCCCCTGTAGAAGGGATAGGCTACCCACTCCAGTATTCTAGGGCTTTCCTGGTGGCTCAGCTGGTAAAGAATCCGCCAGCAATGCAGGAGAGCTGGGTTCAATCCCTGGGTTGGGGAGACCTCCTGGAGAAGGGAAAGGCTACCCACTCCAGTATTCTGGCCTGGAGAATTCCATGGACTATATAGCCCATGGAGTTGCAGAGAAGTCGGACATGACTGAGAGACTTTCACACTTTGAGGATATAGTCATGTGGACACCTCTGCCACTAATTCATTCATTTTAACTACTGCACAGTATTGTGTTTTATATGTATTAGCACAATTTACTTATCTGCTCTTCCACTGATGCTTAGGCTGTTTTCAATTTCTCATTGTACAGTTCTGCATGAATACATGTGAGGATGTTTTTAAAACCCTGATACTTGAGCCAGGTTTAAGAAATTTGCTTTCCTTGTTTTCTAGTATAAAATTTCTACGAACCACAAAGAGTTAATTCATTCAAACTGAGTTCCTGCTGAGTGTAGAGACACCAGGTAAAGCAGAGACCAAGTCCATGTTTTTGAGTAGGGACCACTGGAATCGGATAACTATCAAGTAATAGAGCAAATAAATGTAACATTACAAGTGTAATAAGTAACTTGAAGGAAAAGTCTGTCACCCTATTAAGAACACAACAGGAAGAATGTGTTCTTGGTTCAGGGTCTCGGTGTTGGTGTTCCTGAAATAGTGATGCTTAATCTGAAAGGGGAAAAAGAAATGAGAGAGAACTAGCCTGGTAAGGGATATACAGTTGGGCCATGCTGGGGTGAGTGGAATCACAAGCAGAGGCAACAACAAATGTATAGGTCCTGAGCTGGAAGAGAAAAATAGCCATTTTAGAGAGAAGGACTGTGACTGGCAGAGTGAAGGGAAAGAAGGTGTGAGAAAAACCTCGAGAACTACTTGGGCCAGAACACATAAAACCTTTTGGCTTTTAGCCTATGATATAGGAACACCGTAGACTGGTCTTAAGCTGGGAAGTGATACTACTGGATTTGGATTTTGAAACAACACATTCACTGGTTCCAGGATGGTGAAGCCTTTGTTTGGACTTCTGCTGCAGTTTCTGCTGGATCCATGTCACTGAAGCTAAACATCTTATATCACTGACAGAACTCAATTCTTCTCTTCAAGAGAGACTGAAATGAGGAAATGCTCATACATAGTAGGATCTGTTCTCAGGGCAGGATGCACAGCAGGGAGCGGAAAAAGGTAATTTTTCATGAAGTGGTGAAAATCTTTAGAGAATCAGGAAATGTAAAAGACAAATGTAAAAAAAAAAAAGGGGGGAAATTAAGTCAAAGTAGGGGAGAATCTGTATAAAGAAGAGAAGAGGCAGGGGAGAGGAAAGAGAGGCTGAGAGCCTGGCTTCATGAGAAACCTCTTGGTCAAGCCAGTGGGTACAGAGATCGGAATGAACCAGGCAAAACCCAGGGGCAAGGCATTAGCAGAGACTTCAGTTGAAATGCTCTCTAGGCAGTCCAAAGTGGACCAAATAGCTCATAAATTGCACAACACAGCAACTAAAATCCTCTAGCCTCTGGGAGGCCTGAGTGCGCCTAGACTTAGCCCATGATTAATCTCTTCTCCTTCCTGGAAAATCCAAGTCAGGATCTGAGACTTGTGGTACCAACATTGTAACGGCTCCTACTGGGTAACTTGCATGTGCCACTCCAGGCTTCCTGGGCTCTGGCCTTGGTCTCAGCTCAGAAAACATACTTGACAACGCTATCATGACTCAACCAACTTTCACTTCACCTATTATTTAACAGTATGTTTTTCCTTCTCATGCTTTGAACAGATATTTAGTTTCCAAGACAAGGGGAGGGGGAAAGAATTCCGAGATTCAGTTTGCAGTTAGGGAAATGCTTTACTTTGGGGAAAGAACTTTTCTAGAAAACAATGATTGTATTTGGCTTTTTCAAAAAGTATGTATTACCATAAGAATGACTCAGCCGCTAACAAAAACACAGTCGCAGAGAAGAAACTGATTGAAGCATAATTGATTATGTTGGACAATTACAAATGCCCTTATTAAATAATTGCATTTAAACCACATGATAGTTTTACAACTGATTTATAAAAACAAAATTGTGAAAGTTTAAGTGACATAATTGTTCTCAGTATCACTACAATTTTCAAATGAAGCAATTTAGCCTTAGAAGCAATTTCACTTCTCATTGTGATGTTATTTTGGTGTCAAGCTGCAAGCTTTTGTTCCATTCCAGAGTTCTAGGAATGATGATTAACCCTTTCCTCTCTTTGGCTAAGGCAATGATGAATTTTTCTAACATATGAGTCCTTCACATTTTGCTGCAGATCCAGCAGGTTATAAAAAGAAAGATTTGCAGGCCTCCAACTATCTATATAATTTCCATTTAATGAGACTATCGCAGCTTCTGTATAGATGTGGGAAATGTAAATTTTTCTTCGATTGGGGCATTGGTGAACTCAGAATAAAAATGGCAAAAACAAAGTATCTTGTGTTTGAAAGTATCAATCAATAATGTTAAGACTTTGCATAGTTTTCTCTCAAAATTATATCCCTACCGGAAGCAATATGGGAAATGGCCCAGTATGTCTGGCACATCTCCTGGAATGTTAATCAGAGGTCTGTATTTTCAGGTGCATGAATAAAAGACCTTGGAACATTCAACAGATAAAAGCCAATGCCATTAACATTCCTTTATTTAGTTTCTGTGAATTAAATGGTTTTATACAACTACTGTCTCGGTATCACACACACAATTCCCAAGGCATGCTCTACACTGGTAATAAGAGCTAAACCTGCTGTATTTCATTTCAGTCTTGCTGATAGCATTTATCAGCAAAATCTGGCTAAAACGGAATATGCAACTTAAGCCTGATCATAACTGGTCTGCAGAGGAGGAAAGTGGGGGATTATGTGGAGACTGAGAACCCAAGTATAAGACTGTATTGTCATTGTGTGCTATAGGCCTTTTGGCAAACTGTAGTGTAAGCCCCAGCTGACAGGCCTTTTCACAACTGACAGAGGAAAATATGAAACTTAAATTCTTCATGACAGATAAATCTGCCGAATGAAAGGAAGACCAATAGGATAATGGTGGGACAAAAAACACACTGCTTTTGGGTAACTCCCTTAAATCTACCTCTTTTGTAAATATACAAAATAGGCATTCAATGAATATCTTCTAAACTCCTACCTATCAGCTTTGCTAAGCAAGCTGTTAAGTTGGAATGATAAAATAAGCATCTTTTCTTCAACAGATGAATACAAAGTCTTATAAAACAGGGGTGGCAGATTAAATTTAATATGTAGGCATGAAAGATGTTTCCTGGATGACTATCAACCGGAGTAGATTTCTTGAACCAAAGTTGACATATTACTATTGTAGAAGGCTTATTAATTGAGATATTAAATATACCTAATCCACCATGATTGGGATTTTTGTCAAAGTTTTTAAAAATATGACTATAAGTAATTGCTCTTTTCTGTCAGTGGGTCCTGAACCATGAAATGTAACCAGAGACTATGTCTTAGGATTAATATCTTTGGCCTTTCCAGTGGTGATATATACTTTTTACCCTTGTCAAGGGCCCTGGGGTTCTTTGCCTTTCCCATACTAGCTTATTACTGGCGATTCTCCCTAGGAAAATTCACCCTGGTTGGCTATACAAGTTCTGTCTAATTCCACTGATGGCCAAAAACAAACTACCTCAAACCATGAAAGGCCAAATAAACTGAAAAGCAGTGTCCTGTATAGTCTCTTTTAAAATCCGTGCAGGTATTTAGCACACTGTGTAACCTCACTGCTCCTGGAGGAAGCTTACTGAGCAGCACTACTTCTAGGGGGAGAGGAGGAATTAGTGCAGGCTCTTTAATCCAGCCTGCCTCTTCTATTAATGAATGGCTGAAGTGCCTTGGCAAATCCCAGGTTGAGTTGATAGCCAGGTCTTGTTAAGAAATCCTAAAGCAAGTTTTAGGACCCAAGAGCAAATAATTCACGGCTAATCCTTAGCATGAAAATCAAGGTGAGAGTGAAAGCAAGCAAAAGAGGGAGAAAGAGAGAGAACATCAGGGGAATGAATGTGTGAAAGAAAAGATGACACAGGTAAGAATGCGGAGGGTCATTTCTCTGACCAATATAGGTTCTTCCATTAGCCAGACAGTCCTGGAATGTCTGTCTGGCAGCGGGACTACAGTACAGTCTCAGGTCATGGGAATCTTCCACCAGATCACAGGAAGGACGAAGAAAAACAGTGAGAGTTAGACTATGAGGAGGAGGAGGAGGTGGCAGAAGAGAAGGAGGGGAGCCAACCTGGAGTCTGAGAGAAGAATCCCGGCGCCACGGTGTAACAGCTGCCTCAGGTATGCTAGCCAGTCTCAGCTCGTTCCCAGCTCTTTCTGGCAAGCCCTAGGCTCAAGCGTGCACACAACGCATTCATGAATACACACACACGCATACACACACACACACACACGCAGAGCTGTGTCTGTTGTAAAGAAGATTCTAGTCTGTCCACAATAGTGTCTTTCAGATACTTACAAGAGAGAACTGGGCTTGTTAGGCACTTTTTTTCATAACTGTGGTAAAATTGTCTAAGACCTTGGCAAATAACAAAATCTATTCACATACAAAGGGATTTAACTTACTCTAAAGATTATTATGTTTTGTCTGCTGGATTAAAATTGCTTCCAAAGTTATTAGAGAAACTCAACATTAGCACTTCTCTTCTATAAAGAAACAAACCACACACACACAAAGGTGCAGCATTATACAGTAATTATCCAAAATGCTACCGCTTGGAATAATAAGGATGCTGTGTGTTTACACAGCATCTATTTTCCAAAGAATTCAAATAGCTACACCACTCGTATCCCATTATTCCTATCAACAGTCTTCTGTGAGCTTTGAGGGTGGCAAGGATAATTATCTATATTAGACAGGGGGAATAACTGAGGCACAGAGAAACATTCGGGATCACGCAGTAAGGAAATAGTAATTGTGGATTTACTATTAAAACATTAAGTGTCAAGGGTTTTGCTGTTCAAGTAAAATATATATTTCTCTTTTCCATCTTGACTCTCCATGACAATCTGCAGCATCTTTCTGTTTGGGGACTCATCTTCAACTCCTTTGTGTGCGAGCTCTACCTTAGCACTTATCAGAGTTGTAATACTTCATTTATTTGCCTACCTCTTTCCTGATATATTCCTGAGGGCCAGCATTTGTTCATCTCTGTTCTCCAATGCTTGAAAAATAGCTGGTGCTTCTTAAATGTCTGTTGGTTGAATGAATGAAAGAAAGAACAATTATCTAAAGAATTTCTGACAAGGTAACAATAAGTGGGTATTTGGACTTAAACGATATGTCTCATCTGATTTTATTTTTGCTGTGACAAGTATGTCCACCTCGCAAGTCTCTTAAAAAAAATCCAGTGAATACATTTAGAGCTAATTCCTTCCCTTCCTGGGCTGTTGAATTTACTGTTTGGAACAATAAACTGAGACTTGCAAATTTAGTAAAGCTCCAGATGGTCTATTGTCATTATTTTCTCCATAGCCTCCTTTTTTGATATCTAAGAAAAAGCATTTAGGTGTGGAGATTTGGGGGAGTGTTAATATATAGTTCTTATGCTGTCCCCAAACCCCTATCATCCGTGAATTGAATCTTAAGGCCAGATTGATACTTGGGGGAGGGAATATAAACCCCCAAATAACAGTAGGAACAATGATTGCTTTTCAAGGAGATTACAAATTTAACTCTCTTTTATACATTTTTTTGGTGATCAATACAAAAAAGGCAAGGTAATATATGTTAATCTTTACCAGATGTACTTTATGTATCCCCTTACATTGGAAGCCTAGCAGAAGTAGAATGTCACAACAGACATTTACTGAAATACCTGGGGAAATGTAACAAAAAGTGTTAGAGGAAAATGGTCTTTCAGCTAAATTACCTAATATATTTGCTAATGGTATCTGATTTAAAAGCCATAAAAATACCAAGTTAAAAGCACATTAGAAGATGTGTTATATTTATAAGTGTTTGTCACCTTGGCAACAAAAGCTATATTCCAAATCTAACACTAGCTATGATGGGCCAAGACCTTTTAAAATTGGTAAATACTTCTTTATAGCAATGATCTGCTTTCAGCTACTGAATGTTAGAACTAGAAAGGCAAGTTTTTCATTGAACAGCAAGTTTTGTTGTTGTTGTTGTTTTTTTTACTAGCTTTCTACTATGGGTAAGATTTTTCTTTCTGTTAGTAACTATGGTTTATCATTAACAAGAAAAACAATGCATTTTCAAATAAAGCTTCAGTCTTAATTTTTCCCTCTTGTACTCAGAAATGTAGATATAATAACTTGAATATTCCTAAAGATAGAGCTTATTTATCAACTTTACTCTTCAGTTTATCAACCATAGCACTGACTTTGGTCCCTGGATGAAATACAACAGGTGTATACCATAAAATCAACATTCTTCTACAGGAATTTATCCTCCTGAACAGCTGGGTGAAATATATGTGTAAGTTTTCATACACCTTTACCTTCAAACTGAGCTGCATGGGGCCTGAAATATTATCTTTCACTTTGTGTCACTAAAATTCTGCTTCCTACTTACAACTCTTAAAAATGGATGATTCGGTAAAGGAAATGCATGCTTTAAAAGGTGGACTTCAGATGGACCTGAAGGAGGTTTAGATAAGGACTCTTTCTATTCTTTGCTTATTTCCTAAGCTCCAATCTGATTTCCAAATCCTATTTTAAAATGTTTGGGCTACATGCCAGTCAAAGATTATAATTCCAAGAGTCTAACTAGATTCCCATGTGGTTGAACCAATTTTCAGAGTAAACCATGGAAAAGGTCTGGGTAAACACACATTCTCTGTGGGCTGTGGCTATTCACTGAGAGCCTAGACAAGTTGTCTCTGCAGCCAGCTTGGGAAAATTCAAGCCCAACTCGTGATTTGTAATCATGCTAAGCAGGTTCTCAAATAGGCAGGCAACTCAAAGGGCTGAAGACCATCCCTCCCACGTAACCTCTCTAACACAAGGAGAGCATGTCCCTCATCTGCCCAGAAAAATCAGTAAAAAAGCCCTACCATAAAGTCCATGCTAAGCAGCGCCCAGAAAAATCAGTAAAAAAGCCCTACCATAAAGTCCATGCTAAGCAGCGCCCCCAGGAATATGTCACTGCTTTCTTTTTATTTTCTGAAGAACAAAGTCTTCTCAGTGAAGAGAGAAAATAAGGTTTCATTTATGAGACAGAGACATTAATAGTGTAGAAAGAGAATGTTCTAGAAGAGGACAGGATAAACCTCCAGCTTGGCAATAATAAATTAAGGTAGCAGCTTTGAGTTCAAATATAAACCTATAAACCATGTGAAGAAAGATGACAAAATATACCCAAATATAGTTAACCAGACTTACCATACATTGATCGAAGGTGAGGAATCACATGGACTGATATGTATCCTAGTGGTTGAACACATTTTTCATTTGATAAATGTAACTAACCTCTGGAGAGTGTGTTATGGTTATATCACCTTATCACTAAGCCCTTTGTTTGCTGCTAAGTCACTTCAGTCGTGTCCGACTCCGTGCAACCCCAGAGATGGCAGCCCACCAGGCTCCCCTGTCCCTGGGATTCTCCAGGCAAGATCACTGGAGTGGGTTGCTATTTCCTTCTCCAATGCATGAGAGTGAAAAGTGAAAGTGAAGTCGCTCAGTCGTGTCCGACTCTTAGTGACCCCATGGACTGCAGCCTACCAGGCTCCTCTGTCCATGGGATTTTCCAGGCAAGAGTACTGGAGTGGGGTGCCATTGCCTTCTCCAAGCCCTTTGTTTAACTCCTAACAAATCATTTACCAAGCTATAATCTGTTGGCAAAATAATTTGTCTATTTTTGCCTCTATATAATTTTTAAATAGCCTTGATGGAAAATCACAGTGCCTTGTTTAAAATCAGCATATATTGTATTATTTAAAGTATTGACTACATAATCTCATTTTAATGTCCAGAAAATATGAAGAAAAGACTATTGATGGGCTGAACTTCACCAAATGTAAAGACACAAGACACTTCATAATAACTGCCTTTGTTGGGAGAAAAATACATGAGAAAAATAAAGCATCACCTACCTTTCTTCCTAAGGGGAAGAGGATGATTTTTTGCTCAAATTTATACCCTTTACATAGTAGGGAAGCAATAAATATTTGTAGAATTAAAACTGAATGTTATATATACGAACTTCAGTAAGTCTATTTTATGCATTCCACATGCTATCTACAAGTTAAGGAATGATTGTCTACACAAACACGTAGCCAAAAAAAGATGTTAGGAGTAAAAAAATAACATGATCCTTTTCCACTGTGTTGATGTTTTTGCGTGGACATGTTTGCCTTTTAGATTTGAAACATGAATAAAATTAGGTAAAGAGGATGGGGTCATAGTTGTGTAGCCCAAGGTGGAAAGTGAGAATTAGAATGACAGAAACATTAAGGAGACTTTGACTTGCTAGAGTGAAAGTTGTAGGTTTGGGGCTTCCTGGGTGGCACTAGTTCAAGTTGCAGATTTAAAGTGAAGGTGTTAGTCACTCAGTTGTGTCTGACTCTTTTCAACTCCATGGACTGTAGCCTGCCAGGCTCCTCTGCCCATGGGATTCTCCAGGCAAGAATACTGGAGTGGGTTGCCATGCCCTCCTCCAGGGGATGATCCTGACCCAGGGATTGAAAATCTGGGTCTCCTGCATTGCAGGCAGATTCTTTACCGTCTGAGCCACCAGGGAAGCCCTGGTTTAGTAGCTTTAAGGAAGTAAAAAATGTAGTTAAGTAAGTAGGGTGGAAATAGCAACCCACTCCAGTATTTTTGCCTAGCAGATCCTATGGACCGAGGAGCCTGGCAGGCTACAGTCCATGGGGTCGCAAAAAGTTGGACGCAACTGAGCGACTAATACTATACTATACCCCACTCCAGTACTCTTGCCTGGAAAATCCCATGGGCAGAGGAGCCTGGTAGGCTGCAGTCCATGGGGTCGCCAAGAGTCAAACACAATTGAGCAACTTCCCTTTCACTTTTCACTTTCATGCTTTGGAGAAAGCAATGGCAACCCACTCCAGTGTTCTTGCCTGGAGAATCCCAGGGACGGGGGATGGGGATAGACCTACCTACCCCTGGTAGGTCTATGGGTTTGCACAGTCGGACACAACTGAAGCAACTTAGCAGCAGCAGCAGCATACTAAGTAGGATGGGACCAGTTGTAGACCAGAAAAGGAAACTGTATGTGAAAAGTCAGATCTTCCATGGATTTCCTGGATGGTTCAGTAGGTAAAGAATCCATCTGCAATGCAGGAGATGCAAGAGACTTGGGTTCGACTCCTAGGTCAGGAGGATCCCCTGGAGGAGTGCATGGCTACCCACTCCAGTATTCTTGCCTGGAGAATCTCATGTTCTGGGGGGTTACAGTCCATAGGGTCACAAAGAATCGGACACAACTGAAGTAACTGGGCAGCAGCAGACCTTGCAGTTTCCCTCACATTATTCCTCATGACACAGCTTTGCAGCGGGTATGATTTTCCTTACTTACAGACTGAAGAGAGTCTCAGAAAAATTAAAAGCCCAACCCCGTGGCTCTCTGCAAGGAAAGATGAGATGAACCCAACCTTCTTTCCACTACACTATATTATATTGAAAACCTGGCAGAGAGGCATAGAGACTAACTCGCATAGAAAGCAAGAGCATATAAACTAAGTCCAGAAAAATCAAATCTAAATAAACAATTAAAAAAGACAATGGCTTAATAGGACCCCTAACTGCCCTGAGATTTTTTTGCATGTATGAAGTGAGCAACATTAGCACATAATCATGTTCTTATCCTCAACAGGGTGACCTGATTAATTTTCAGTTACAAATTTCAAAGTAGTACCAATGAAGACTTTGGTGCTTAGAGTATTAGTGTTCACCATTCCAGAAAACCCCAGGTCTGATTTGGAAAACACAAAATATCCTAAAGGCAGATCTGGTTATGGGAATTTAGACATTGTCTTTTATGGGCAACCTGACAAATCTGCTGCCTGCTCCCCTCCCTTTGTGGTTTACATGCTGCTTCCATATACGACACTGGCATCCCTTTCGGAAGTTGTTTATTGTGCTTTGGTTTATGTCTCATACAACAACCACCCTGAGCCACTTCTAAGAGAGGATAATAATGACAAATTTGAAATTTTCTCCCCAGGAAAGGAGGCTGTGGTGAAAATGTGAGACGACATTTAAGCAACACGCACTAAAGGCATTTTAACTTTCTGTTGACAAACACGACTTTCCAAATGATTTACAGTGAAGTTTCTGGGCTGACAGCCATACAGCTTGTTGAAGACTTGTTTTCTGGTTTAACAAAAGTGCTAATGAAATCTCTTATTCTTCTGTTGGTTACTTTCAGTGGGGAACCTAATGTCTTGAAGATCACAGTGCTATTTGGGTTCCTGGTTCCACAGCTTCTGTTCTCACCTTCCTGGTGTTCCTTGCTCCCATTCCCTTAGACCAGGCTCTCCTAATCCCAAACACAGATGTCAGACCTGAGAAAAGACTACTTCAAGGTGCACTGGCCCCAATTTCAGCAGCATGCACATCCTTCAGCAAAAGTAGCCCAGTTCTTAGGCCCCAGTTCTCTAACTTGGGGTTTTACCTTTTTTCCAGATCAGTGTCCACCTCAGTCTCTACTACTTTAATGTTTTCCCATGTTGAATGCCATCTGTCTTTTTATTTCTTTATTTTTTAATTTAAATTTATTTATTTTAATTAGAGGCTAATTACTTTATAATATTATATTGGTTTTGCTATACATCAATATGAATCCACCACAGGTGTACACGTGTTCCCAATCCTGAACCCCCCTCCCACCTCCCTCCCCATACCATCCCTCTGGGTCATCCCAGTGCACCAGCCCCAAGCATCCTGTATCCTGCATCAAACCTGGACTGGTGATTCATTTCTTATATGTTATTATACATGTTTCAATGCCATTCTCCCAAATCATCCTCCCCCTCCCTCTCCTACAGAGTCCAAAAGACTATTCTATACATCAGTGTCTCTTGTGCTGTCTCGCATACAGGGTTATCGTTACCATCTTTCTAAATTCCATATATATGCATTAGTATACTGTATTGGCGTTTTTCTTTCTGGCTTACTTCACTCTGGATAATAGGCTCCAGTTTCATCCACCTCATTAGAACTGATTCAAATGTATTCTTTTTAATGGCTGAGTAATACTCCATTGTGTATATGTACCACAGCTTTCTTATCCATTCGTCTGCTGATGGACATCTGGGTTGCTTCCATGTCCTGGCTATTATAAACAGTGTTGCAATGAACATTGGGGTACACGTGTCTGTTTCGATTCTGATTTCCTCAGTGTGTATGCCCAGCACTGGGATTGCTGGATCGACTGAGCGACTGATCTGATCTGATCTGATCTGATGGCAGTTCTATTTCCAGTTTTTTAAGGAATCTCCACACTGTTCTCCATAGTGGCTGTACTAGTTTGCATTCCCATCAACAGTGTAAGAGGGTTCCCTTTTCTCCACATCCTCTCCAGCATTTATTGCTTGTAGACTTTTGGATCACAGCCATTCTGACTGGCATGAAATGGTACCTCATTGTGGTTTTGATTTGCATTTCTCTGATAATAAGTGATGTTGAGCATCTTGCCATCTGCCTTTTTAGCTCGATAGATACCCCATCTCTCTTAAAGAGTAAAGTTCTGTTACGCTCATTGTCTTTTACTCTGACTTCCTGTTATACTCAGAGTCTGCAGCTTCCCTGGTACTTAATACCTGCCCTTCTGCTTGTCTAGATTTTTAGTTTTGTTTTCAACATTATTTTATACAATATGCTCATTTTACAGACAAGAAAATCGAAACATAAGAAAGGTGGAAGATTTGCCTAAGGTTCTCAATACTAATCACTGGAACTTGGGTCTATGGATTTTGAGATATATATGCTTTTATATTGTTGGGTTAAGGCTCTTAGATGCTTCCTTTTAAGACATTGCTACTTTTTATTTGCACTGTATTTAATAAGTCAAGAAATCTTTGGAAAAGAAAGTTGTCCCCCAACTTAAAAAATGTTAAGAATGAAAAGAGAAATGACTATTCTTGTTAAAGGATACTAGTCCATAGGAGGTTCAGTTTATAAGTTTTAAGAAGCACATTTAAAAAGACATGAGCTTGTATTATCAGTCATCTTATTTCTAAATTGTTATGATAGACCTCCATTTTATTAAAATGTTCTCTTTTCCTTTAGAGGAATGTTTTGCTGTAATATAAAAAAGTGAGGAATTGCTTTCCATTCCAAAATAGTTGGTTTTCACTATTCTGGTCTGTGAATTCTGGCTGAAAGCATGTGCATTTTTATTTCTCCACATATACATCTTGCCATATTATTTCCCTCTTCATCACACCTAGAATACTACTATCATTCCAAAAGAAAGATTTTTTTTTTTCACCAGTTTCTTCTCCAGGCCATTAAGATATCAGTAGACTTCCGCTAAGTCTTTTACAGTTTAAGACACTTTACATTATTTTAAAATACATTTAGATATCCAGTTATTTTTAAAATCAATAACTATGTTTATGTTTTAAATGCTTCACATTTAGAGGAACTAGAGATGCCATATGTTCTTCAAGGGTTTTCACTGAAAAGAATTTATAACAAAAAAAGCCATAAAGCCTTATCACTTTGGGTCATTTAATAGGGAATGAAAATAACAAGATGTTACAATGAGACATGATATGAAGAGAATCTGCTAAATTTTATCCTTCCCACATGTCCTGCCTTTTCTGGAATGGTAGCAGGTGGCACACACCTGGGTACTCATATTTACAAACTGGGTCTACGTGAAACTTCTTTTTAGTCTTTAACCCTCTGTTCCTGTTATGTCCCAGTCATCTGGATGTGACCCTGCTGCCACTTGTGTGCTAGGTCACCTCAGTCATGTCCGACTTTTTGCAACCCTATGGACGGTAGCCCACCAGCCTCCTCTTTTCAATGGAATTCTCCAAGCAAGAATACTGGAGTGGGTTGCCATGCCTCCTCAGGGGATCTCCCCAACCCAGGGATCAAAACCACATCTCTTACGTCTCCTGCATTGGCAGGCAGGTTCTTCACCACCAGTGCCACCTGGGACGCCCATGTATACCACTTTTGGAGAACCAATTTTTGAGGCATCTGACTAGATGTCTAGATTTTCCAGGAAATAACTGAAGTTAAAGACAAGGCCAATATTTAAAAATGTTTTTTTTTTTTAATTTTTTTATCTTGTTTAAGAATGTAGTCCCTACTCAACCCTGCTCAGAAATCTTAAAGCTATTCTACTATATTTCCTTCTCAAAGTTTTAAAATTTTGCAATTCATGGATAAATCATCAAACCATTTTGAAGTGTATGTGTGTGTGTGAACAGAGTGAAGTGTATGTGTGTGTGTGTGTGTGTGTGTGTGTGTGTGTACAGAGTGAAGTAGGACTTTTAAAAAATTTCTGTATCTAGTTTTCTCACCATATTAGAGTGACTAGATCATGACTTCCCAACTGAGCCTCACTCCCTCCCCTATCATATATGAAGCTTCCATACTGTGAGTCTCTTCCTAGACATTCAATTCTGTTCTGTCAGTTTCTCCCAAGTAATAATATCACTTTATCTTATTTTTCATTGCTGTAGAATAAATTTATATCTGGTAAGGCAAGTCCCCTTACTTTGTTCTACTACTTCTTCAGGAGTATCTTGGTTATTCTTAGTTATTCCAAATGAATTTTAGAATTCTTAATTTTCAATTAAAAGACTATCTTCTGTAACCATATTAATATCAGAAAAATATTATCATGAGGAAGTTTCCTTAATTACTATGTATTTGAATTCTTATAATGCAGCAAAAAAGATGATGCTGTTAAAGTATTGCGGTCAATATGTCAGCAAATTTGGAAAACTCAGCAGTGGCCACAGAACTGAAAGAGGTCAGTTTTCATTTCAATCCCAAAGAAAGGCAATGCTAAAGAATGTTCAAATTACCATACAATTGCACTCATTTCACATGCTAGCAATACTATGTTCAAAATCCTTACAGCAGTATGTGAATGAGACCTTCCAGTTGTACAAGCTGGATTTTAAAAAGGCAGAGGAACCAGAGATCAAATTGCCAACATCCATGCTGCTGCTGCTGCTAAGTCACTTCAGTCATGTCTGACTCTGTGCAACCCCAGAGACGGCAACCTACCAGGCTCCTCTGTCCCTGGGATTCTCCAGGCAAGAACACTGGAGTGGGTTGCCATTTCCTTCTCCAATGCATGAGAATGAAAAGTGAAAGTGAAGTCGCTCAGTCATGTCCAGCTCTTTGCAATCCCATGGACTGCAGCCCACCAGGCTCCTCAGTGGAGGAGCAAGAGTACTGGAGTGGGGTGCCATTGCCTTCTCTAGCCAACATCCATAGGATAATAGAAAAAGCAAGGGAATTACAAAAAAACATCTACTTCTGCTTCACTGACTGTGCTAAAGCCTTTGACTGAGTGGATCACAACTAACTGTGGAATATTCTTGAACAGATGAGAATACCAGGCGACCTTACCTGCCTCCTGAGAAACCTGTATGCAGAACAAGAAGCAACAGTTAGAACTAGATATGGAACAATGGACGGGTTCAAAATTGGGAAAGGAAAAGTCAAGGATCTATATTGTCACCCTGCTTATTTAACTTATGTGCAGAGTATAGGAAACACTGGGCTGGATGACTCACAAGCTGGAATCAGATTGCTGGGAGAAATATCAACAATCTCAGATATGCAGATGATACCATCTAATGGCAGACAGCGAAGAGGAATTAAAAAGCCTCTTGATGAAAGTGAAAGAGGAGAGTGAAAAAGTTGGCTTAAAACTCAATATTCAGAAAACTAAGATCATGGCATCTGGTCCCACCACTTCATGGCAAGTAGATAAGGAAACAATGGAAAGTGACAGACTTTATTTTCTTGGGCTCCAAAATCACTGTGGACAGTGACTGCAGTCATGAACTCAAAAGACACCCGCTCCTTGGAAGAAAAGCTAAGACAAACCTAAACAGCATGTTAAAAAGCAGAGACATTACTTTGTCAACAGAGGTCCGGCTAGTCAAAGCTATGGTTTTTCCAGTAGTCACGTATGGGTGTGAGAGTTAGACTGTGAAGAAAGCTGAGCACCGAAGGTTGATGCTTTTGAACTGTGGTGTTGGAGAAGACTCTTGAGAGTCTTCTCCCTGGAGATCCAACCAGGAAGGAAATCAATCCTGACTGTTCATTGGAAGGACTGATGCTGAAGCTGATGCCCTAATACTTTGGTCACCTGATGCAAAGAACCAACTCATTGGAAGAGACCCTGATGCTGCTAAAGATTGAGTGCAAGAGGAGAAAGGGGTGACAGAGGGTGAGATGGTTGGATGGTATCACTGACTCAATGGACATGAGTTTGAGCAAACTCAGGGAGATAGTAAAGGATGGGGAAGCCTGGCATGCTGCAGTTCATGGGGTCACAAAGAGTTGGAGATGACTCAATGATTCAACAACAACAACAATGCAACATTTATCTACATCTTAAAATTTTTATAGCCTTTTTCTTGATGGCATAGGTACATATTTGTTGATGAATATATAGAGGAAATACAAGTACAAAATTAGTTTGATCATTTATTTGCATGTTCCTACCAGATTGGCCCATATGATCCTTTTCTAGATTATTTTATATTTGTGTAAGTTAGGTTTCCATGTTAGTCAAGGTTCAGTTCAGGAAAGAGATATCACTTCAAGTATTTATAAGCAGGAAGATTTATACAGAAAATGAGTTCTTATGAAATTATAAGATGTGTGGAATGATCAGGCTCTGGGTCTTTAGAAGAGATTGCAGTATCATAGAAAACTGATTCATTCACCAGCTACTACTACCAGTGAGACACTACTGGAGCCATGCCTGGGTCAAGAACCTGCTCCCACCCTGTTGCCACTGTTGCCTTGGCTTCTGGGTACCCATGAAGCTACAATGCAGGGACTGGGAGATGAGAGCAATCAGTCAGTGCTGCTGTGGCTGCCATCACCAGCACTTCTCACCAAGGAAGCCGCAGAGTGAACAGTGGACACTGTTGCAGAGAAATATGATTTTCATAACCATGTTTATCAGCAGAGATGGTCTAAAAGGGACAGAAAAATGGTCTCTGCCTCACTTTAGTCTAAATCTTATACAGATGCATCAAAATTTTTGTAGAACCCTGTAAGTAGAACACACATTTGTCAGAATTGCAGGTTTTAATACCTTAATATATAGGTCTTTCAGTTATATAGTTAAGTTTTGCTCTGTGTTTTAAATATCTCATTTTATAGGTATAGAAAATAAGGTACTTCAAGGAATAAAAAGGGTTTCCTTTCCTTTGCATAATGTCACAAAATGTATATAGAATCAGTTATGGAAGTCAGTCTTCTGTCAGTATTTCTATATGTGCCTTAATAATTAAAGCACTCTTTGTCTTAACTGGCTTTCTTATATAGAAAGTATATTTTGGATCTCATCCATATATAGCACTTATCCTCAGTACAATTCGGAGCTAGCACAACCTAACTTACACCTACCTGCGTTATCTGATGTTTACATCTGTAGGCCCCTGAGCTGTCATGATGACAGCATGATTCAAAATTAATGACAAATTGAAATCCACAGGCCTCCAGAAAAGAAAGTTTCTCCCACACTGCTCAGAAAAAACTTCATGCCAGTATATGGGAAAGAAAGTTGCTGCCAAAATGAGACTATGACCCACAACAGAATGTGTTCCCCAAAGTCACCACCACGTTATTAGCAAGAATTCTTCAATAAATTATGATGACTCTCCCAAAACCTTCAACAGTTGAACATTACCAATATGAGTTCCTCATTGGTTTGGCTATGCATCAGGGAAGATCTAAAGGAAAGTATTTGTTTCCTTGTCTCTCTTACTCCACTCCCCTTTGCATTTCACCTTCTGTGATGATGGAGCTACTGTTACAATTCTTTCTCTCTCTCCAGGGTCTACTATTTCCCCATTTTACTAATGCCCAGATATGCGACTTCCTTCAATAAGGTTTACAGATGTCATGGGCACTTAAAGTGGAAGGTGTTGTGTGATGGAGCTTGCTCTCTCTTGAGCCTCTGCCTTTGCCATGAGACGAACATTCCTCAGCTAGCCAGTTATTCACAGAAAGATGGGAGACAGAGTCTCTTGGCTGACCTATAGACCTGCATTTTGAACCCAAGAAGCCTAGTAGATCCCAGGCAGCCTAGAGCAACTGATCACCCCCTGATTTGCATTTGCGTGAGCAAGCCTAGTAGAGATCAGCAGAGTTGAGCTACATATGCATGTTAGTTCAGTTCAGTTCAGTCACTCCGTTGTGTCCGACTCTGCGACCCCATGAATCACAGCACGCCAGGCCTCCCTGTCCATCACCAACTTCCGGAGTTCACTCAGACTCATGTCCATCGAGTTGGTGATACCATCCAGCCATCTCATCCTCTGTCGTCCCCTTCTCCTCCTGCCCCCAATCCCTCCCAGCATCAGAGTCTTCTCCAATGAGTCAACTCTTCGCATGAGGTGACCAAAGTACTGGAGTTTCAGCCTTAGCATCATTCCTTCCAAAGAAATCCCAGGGCTGATCTCCTTCAGAATGGACTGGTTGGATCTCCTTGCAGTCCAAGGGACTCTCAAGAGTCTTCTCCAGCACCACAGTTCAAAAGCATCAATTCTTCGGTGCTCAGCTTTCTTCACAGTCCAACTCTCACATCCATACATGACCACAGGAAAAACCATAGCCTTGACTAGACGGACCTTTGTTGACAAAGTAATGTCTCTGCTTTTCAATATGCTATCTAGGTTGGTCATAACTTTCCTTCCAAGGAGTAAGCGTCTTTTAATTTCATGGCTGCAATCACCATCTGCAGTGATTTTGGAGCCCAGAAAAATAAAGTCTGACACTGTTTCCACTGTTTCCCCATCTATTTCTCATGAAGTGATGGGACCAGATGCCATGATCTTAGTTTTCTAAATTTTGAGTTTTAAGCCAACTTTTTCACTCTCCTCTTTCACTTTCATCAAGAGGCTTTTTAGTTCCTCTTCACTTTCTGCCATAAGGGTGGTGTTATCTGCATATCTCAGGTTATTGATATTTCTCCCGGCAATCTTGATTCCAGCTTGTGCTTCTTCCAGTCCAGCATTTCTCATGATGTACTCTGCATAGAAGTTAAATAAGCAGGGTGACAATATACAGCCTTGACGCATGTTAAATACATGATTATTGTTGTATGTCACTGAGATTTTGTGATTGTTATTTTGTGTTCTTGCAAAATACACTGTGACTAACAGGTTTACTCTTAATTCCCTCTCCTCTCTTTCTCCCTTTCTTTCCTTGTCTTTCATCATCTTTACTGTTGAGAAGTGTGACTCCTCAACTGATGCTGGTCCCTTAGTTATACCAACTGTCTGCTAGATAATAAAATAAATCCCAGGTAATCTACTTTTAAAGTTTATTACAGCAAAGGAAGGAAATCCATATAAAAGGATGTGAGCAGGCAATTCTCATTAGCCATGCCTATTTTTTAACAGGCATTTGGAAATGTTTTTGTTGTTGTTCACTTGTACATATCACTATCATGGTGATTTATTTTCACTATAACACTATGTAGGATAAAGTGAGGTATATAATAAAAGTGATATTGGGTAACTCTGATGTGTAAGTCATTCATTATCCCATATTATGGCATTTTCTAGGATATCATTCATTGTGAGAGGAATCTCAAAAAATCCAAGCCCGTATGTACAATATGTAACATCTTTTCTTCCCCTGATCTCTTGTTTGTTCTTTTTTTTTTTTTTTTCCAGGCTGTCTATTATGGAGAAGTTTGCCAGGCACAGAGTTACCATCCCCTTTTCTCCTTTACCATGTAAATGTCAGTTGAAAACGTGCCAAGTTCCAGATACAATAGAATCATAATACTACCACTGTGCTTCTGGATTAATTAATCATAATGAATGAAATTTTTCTTGATTTTGTATGCCAAGCCTGGAAGCATAATTCAATTACATCTTTGACTTCTGTAGCCTGAAGCAACCACTTAAACTCAGCTGTCATAAAGCTTTTGGAGTGAGATCAAAAAACACTAAGTAATAATAATTTTAAAAAGATTTTAAAAAGGAATAAGAGGAAGTAAAAAATATTCTTTAAATATATCAAAGGAAGGATATATATGTATGTATTAAAGAAGGGCATGATAAAATATTGTTTCCAAATATGAGAACCAAATGTGATGACACTGCCTTAAAAAATCTTTGTTTTCTCCTCCCAAACCATCTGGAAATAGTGGTAAGCATAAACAAAACCCACACTGGAACAATGAAAGGGAACACTGAAAACCTCAATGAAGACTAAACTAATTTGAAATCTGTCAGAACTTATTTTCACTTTCAGAACTAGGAAATCATTATGAAACCTCTAAGTTACTCCTGTAATACAGACTTTTTGTTCTGTTTTGCTCTGTTTGCTTGTTTCTAATGTAAGTGTCATCCCCTTGAGGGCTATCTGTATATGAAGCCAAATTGTCTGTGGTTTAATTTATAACATCCACTGTTTTCATTTATTGTAAAAATTAAAATGACCATAAAGAAAAATATAAGAATCCTCTGTAATCCCAGAACTTATAGATATCCCCAGCTAATATTTGGGTATAAATAATCTCATTATTTGTTACCCAAGTTTTGTGTGTGTATAAAAAAAATCGTATCATGTAATACACATTGTGTTTACTTTTAATGAGGTAGCAGGAACATCTTTCCTTGTTCTAATACTCTATGTCCTACTTTTAATGACTAACTCTCAAGGATGTTTCATGGAATCCCAAATTGCTCAGAAATAAATAACATTGATGAACATCTAGCAAGAGAGGATAGTTTGTGCTTGCAAAGACTTTGACTGAGAAGACATCTTGGATCTCCAGTATTATTGAATGACAACCACAGAATTTTAAACTTCAAGTTCATTCCCCATGATTACTAGCCCTTGAAAACTAGGAATTAATAGGCCCGGTATTTCTGAGAGAATAGTTCCACTTTGAGGATGCTTTTTCTGTATCCTCTGAAAATGATATCACTGCATTTGTTGCTGCCTTGCTGCTGACACCAGTGAGACATAGCTTTCAGTACGACTCTAAGCATCCACTCGATCCCAGGCATCCATCCCACTGTGGCATGACAGAAGCCTAGCGACTTAAATGAATATCTCCATGCTTCTCAGCCGCAAAAAGCTGGAGCAGCTGACAATATACAGATAACATATTGAATAGTCAACACCTTCCATTCACCTGTGGAATGATTAGTAGGAAGGATTAATCTGGGAAGGATTAGTAGGAAGGAGACAAGAAGGAGTGTATCTAAGTTTAAATCTGCAACAATGAGATGATGCAAAGAAGCATGAGGAAGATGGGATGGGAATAATTATCTGATCAGAATGATGAAAATACAACACAAAAGCCACAGGAATCTATTAGGGTTGAAGGGAAAAAGTGTAAAAGAACCAAATCAGTTTCATTATAGAAATAGGCCTCAGTCCAGAGATTAGAGGTGCTTTGATGGTGACTGGAGACTCCCAGCGAAGCAAATCCATTTAATCTTTGATTACCACCTTTGGCCACAGTGGAATAACTATAGATTTTATTTTAGGTTGAATCTACGACTTTAGGAAAAGCATTTGTTTGAATTTTTATCCCATGTAGACTTTTAATAATCATTTTATAAAATGGTGTCAACCCTGCCCAAAACCATCCTCCACGGATGTTAGCACACAAAGCACTGTATATAGTAGACATTTATTCATACTTTTTTTTTAAAATGGAAAACTAAACATCAGACTAGTTATAGTTACATATGTGTTCAATTTTCCTAGAAAAATATTCCTACTGGTTTGCAATTTGGGAAATAACCATTGTGATGACATTTACTACCCATCTACCCTAAAGTAGCTATGAACCAATTCATTGTTCATTTGATGTAGCAATTTTCACAATATAGAACTGAGTGGAAAATCTGGAATTGTTTCCCATCATACTCACCTTATGATTCTAAGAGACTTAAGTCCCAAAGGGAATGGCAACCCACTCCAGTGTTCTTACCTAGGAAATCCCATGCACAGAAGAGCCTGGCCAGCTACAGTCTGTAGGGTCACAAGAGTCAGATATGACTTAGTGACTAGATTAAACCAAAGAACACTGTTAAGGATTAGAAAAGTCTTCCTCTGCCCCAGGATGAGATTATTTACTTATACTGAGGCTTCAGTCTGTTTCCAACAGAAAGTAGCAGCCCGTAGTCCTATTGACTGACTAGCTAATTATCCTTATGCAAGGTCTTTGTGTTATAGCACTTGTGTAGGCATTTCTGAGAGATGACACCCATAATCAAATAGAAAACCCATGAAAATACTTTTTCCAGTGGCAAAAGCTTGGTAGCAACTCTGGCTCAGTAAGTTCATAGGACGGGGAGACAAAGTTCACCAAGAGAAATCTACTTGGGTCTCATGCATGGTTTCACGGGCCATTTCTCCTTCACCATTAATCAACCTACAGACCCCCTTTCTGAGTTTCCAGAGGATTAGGCTTTTTATTCTGTTTCACTTGAAATGGAATTTCACCTAAGTTCTTCAAGGACAGGTGTCATAGTATAGGCTTTCCAGCCACAATTGGTGGGCGTATACTGACTTCTTACAATGTACTCATTGTGATTACTCAGTGATGCTAAGACTTACATGCGATGGCTCCCTTCAGCATCCTTTTCTCTGCCCATCCTGGGAAAAGCAATGCTTATTAGATGTTCGATAAGTCGCTCTTTACTGTTTCTGTCAGATATCATTCACTGAGGGACAGTAATGTGCCTTATGGAAATACAGTGAATTGTCTGTTTCATGGCACTAGTCTGAAAGCATCCTTGAATTCAATTCAACAGCCTGACTGCCAGGTGGCTCCTGAAGCCATGTAAGATAAAAAAGAAAAAAAAAAGAAAATGGGATTCTTATCTGGGAAGTGCCATACTATAAACGACAAGCATGATATGCTGACTGACTGACTGGTAGGTGGATTAAGTTAACACCTGAAAAGCAGAGATTTGCTGAGAGGAAAAAGAAAATAATTTTACTTATAAAATTTGCCTAATTGTAAGCTTCCTAGATATTTTAAATAGACTTTTTTCCATTTTCTTTAAAAGATTAATGGTCTTAATCCAAACCAAACTGTAAAGTAGTTGAATTTCGCTCCGTCACTCATCCCCTTTCTACCCACTCTCCCACTCAGAGAAGCCACTTGTCCAGATCGTCTGTGGTTCTCCCACCTTATCTATGCCCCTCCCCATTAAATACCATTTGAGGGAAGAATTTGACACTATCATTCACATGGGATTGAAAAACAATTCCTCTAGAATGAGAGCCTCACAAGCGCAGATCAGGGTGGGTTTTTTTTTTTTTTTTTTTTATTTTGCTCATTGGTACATTCCAAGCACCTAGACAGGAACAGGAAGACAATACTCAGTAAATACTTGCTGTTGAATGATAAGTCACAATGCTTTTCCTGACCCTGGGGTAATTGCAATTTTCATTTTATATTCTCATATATGTGTGTAAGAAAGAAGGAAAGGCCAACTCCTGGGGTACCAGGAGCTGCAGGCTTGAGATATCTTGAATCTCACACTTTTACAAATAAACATAATGTGTACAAGACAAAACTGTGAGAATTATCTCCTCTATAGCCTGTTCTCTGGAGAAGGCGATGGCACCCCACTCCAGTACTCTTGCCTGGAGAATCCCATGGGCGGAGGAGCCTGGAAGGCTGCAGTCCATGGGGTTGCTGAGAGTCGGACACGACTGAGCGACTTCACTTTCACTTTTCACTTTTATGCACTGGAGAAGGAAATGGCAACCCACTCCAGTGTTCTTGCCTAGAGAATCCCAGGGACAGGGGAGCCTGGTGGGCTGCCGTCTATGGGGTCGCACAGAGTCAGACATGACTGAAGTGACTTAGCAGCATAGCCTGTTCTCATGCCCTTCTTGAGAGGGAGGAGAGGGCTGCCTCAAAGGAACCCCAGGGAGGAGGGGAGGCCACATTGTGAGAAGCCATACGGCAATCATGCTGTGGGCCTGTTCACAACCAAGAAAGAAGATGGTGTCTGAAGTTGTAGCAAAGGCTGAACTCCACCCTTAGGAAGTATACCATGACCCAGTAGAGCCGGAAGCCCAGTGCAAATCCCCTAGAGGATAAAATGACCTTTCCTGGAAAAATTCTCTAGTACCACCTAGAACCTTCTGACATTGCCCGACCCTTCTTGGTTTCTGACTCAGTTTCACTGTGAAGTCTGAATTCTGGAACAACATCAGACAAAGCTCCCAATATATGTACTGTGACTCCCTTTCCCCTCCCATGACTCTGCTTCCCAGATCATAAATATAACCTGACTCTGGTCATGCAGGTGTGATGCTGTGCAACATATTCCAATGCCTTGGCTTTGCTCTACCTCAGTGCAGGGGGCAGCAGGTAGGTTTACAAATGTGGGCCTTTTATCTCTACTATCCTAAGGAAAGAATACTCAAAATATTTTAAATTTTTATTTTCTTCTAATTATTTCTAAAGGTTCACAATGATTTCAAATGTAAAAAGAAAAGACACAAATGAAAGCTACTATAATAAAAGTTAATGCAACAGAAAACTTTAGGAAATACTTACAGAAATAATTTATACTATACCATCTCTTATAAAATCTTCCCCAACCTACCAAGTGGAGTGTGGATTCGCTCTGCCCAGCATTACTTCTCTTGGTCACAGAACAATCCTTGCCTTCCGGGGAGCTTCCCCTCCCCTACAAATACTCATGAATAATGCACATAGGTCTGGTCATTCTAGCAGACCCTAGCAGACCTCAACACAGCACTTCTCAGGGAGATTCTGTTGTCTTCCTCCACACAGCTTCTCTACATGCTGGGAATTTGTTTTATCTTTGTTTCCCTAGTGCTTAGTACAGTGCTTGTTATTGGGTTTGCCATAAAGTTACCATATGGAAAAACCCGAAGACCATGTGCTACCGAAGTAACTGAACCTCTACTCCACAACTATGAAGCCTGTGCTCTACAAGAGAAGCCGCTGCAATGAGAAGCCTGTATGTCCCAACTAGAAAATAGCCACCACTGGCTGCAACCAGAGAAAAGCCTGTGCAGCAATCAAGACCCAGCACAGCCAAAAATAAATCAATAAAATCATTTTTTTAAGAGCTCTACAGATGATTCTGCTAGTGCGAAAGTCTGAGGACCACTAGTCTAGAGAGGCTGAAGTAGTAAGATAAAAGAACATAGCATCTGTCCATTTTTATGTCTGTACCTAGATACTCTATGCTCCCAGGATATTGAAAGAGTTAGCAAGTGTGATCTCCAAGTCAACATTAGTTCTTTTGGGGACACCACAGAAAATAAGTGAGGGCTCTAAAAAGCCCTTGATTTTAAAAAGATTTTAAAAAGAAGGGTGAAAATTCTCATTTTTAAAAATTACTTACAATGTGAAGTTGATTTCTTGCAAAAGTTTGAACTGCTTGCTAAACAAACAATGTGTGAACATTTGGGAAATGACACAGGAGTCTAGAACTCAATCTGGATTAATTAAGAAAATTGATGCCTCGGTCTTTATTTATGTTTTTTTGGGGAATAGTGTTAAATACATTGTTAGTCTATAAACTCATTTATTTTAGAAGCAAACATGCCAAAACTCTGAAGACTGTTGTTTTTCTGATCACACTTTATTTTAATCATTTTTGTACATCTCTCTTCTGTACTAGATTATGGCTTCTTTGTAGTTCCAATGCTAGCACAATTTCTGGCACATAATTTCACATTCCAAATGTTTCTGTAAATTGAATCAAAATTCATCCCTGTGTAGAAGATAAAAAATACAGGCTAGGTAATAAGAAATGTAACTAAAAGTGTAGCCAGGAGTATAAATAAATGTAATATTATGTTGGGTACCTACTAAGTGTTTGATAAACAATTGTTGAATGAAATTATATCAAATGAAAGCTAGTTGAGTATCACAACAATTTTTGATCTGTTGTTAACTCAATATTTATACAGTAAACTGGATATAAGGTATCAATTTCTTCCACAGCTTAATGTGACTTATTTGAAAGATGACAGAATAAATATTAAAATTTATTTCAACATTTTAGAATGCTAGTAAAAGACCAAATAGGTGAAATTTAATTAGAGGTATATGAAAATAGGATTTGGAGACAATTCGGCTCAGTAACAAATGAAAAATACCAGGCGGCAGGTAAGACATTTGCTATTCTGTCTTCTATTATTGATTCCCTGTGGGAATTATCCCTTTCCACTCTTATTCCATCATCAGGTGGCACTGAATCCATCCCTCAATATTGGAAAATGACCATGACTCAGGCCTGGCCCATTAGAACATTCCAACCCTTCAAGCAGCATGTTTGGTTCAAGAACAGGCATAGTGATAACTGAACTTGGATTTTTGATGGAACTGTAAATATACTGACCATCATGGTATCATGAGTTTGAAAACAAACATTCCAGGCCAAAAGTTCAATTTTCCATAATGTTTACTATGCTCTGCCATGAGCTGTATATTCTTTTATTTGAAGATGATATGCAGAGGGCTGCTCGCCTAACAAAGTGAAGAGTTCTTTAAGCCCATTTCTTAATAAAACCACTCCTTAGCCCTTTCAGATAGACGTACATTACTCTAAGGGCAAAGGAAGAAAAGTGTTAGGCGATGTAGTACATGTGTGTGTGTGCGCGCGCGCGTGCACGAGAGAGAGAGAGAGAGAGAGAGAGAGAGAACTGGAACCAGACTGTCTGAAATCTCTCCCTTGTCATTTCATTTATATACAAAGCCATCATACAACTGCACAGCCTACACAATCATATGTGATAATCCTATTTATATAAAGCCAATAAACTGTCTTTTTTTCTTTGACAATATGTAAAGTTCTATGTGTTTAAAAAACGAGGCCCATTACAACGTTCTGCTAAGCAGCGTCTACCTAAGAATCATCTTACTCTAGGTATGCAATGAGGTCCATAAAGATGTTGCAGAATCCATGAAATTAGAGTTTTGTATTTTTCAGGAGTTTTGTTTTTACATTGAGTTAGGTCAAATTTTGGAGCAAAGCTTCTCTTTTCTCCTTCCCCTAACTCTCACTCCTGGCCAGTTATGTAAGAGGAGGAGGGCAACAAAATAAATAATTCTTTGTCTAGAGAAAATTTCTAGAGAGTGAGGCAAAGAGCAAAGTGCTATCATAGTTACTTTGGGAAGATTCATAGGTTGGAAAATATTCATATTTATAGATCTGAAAAAGAAGCTACTGAGAACCAGAGTGAAGGGAGATTAGGCACCTATTTATCTGACATTTTAGCAACTCCAAGTTTAGAGAGGATATCTGAAGATTTAAAATAAGTAGCTATTAGGCTTTAGTACATCACAGCTTACAGGCCATTGTGATTTGATCAGTCATCTGAGTGACTTGTTTGCCCCAGGAGGACACAAAGGTGGGAAAGAGCAAAAGCAGTCTCATCTGCCTGATAAACTCTGTCTCCTCTCATTCTTAATCTAACTCCCTGAGAATATTATTACCTGCCTTTCTTAAAACTCCAAAATCCAAATGTCAGTCCTCCTTCCATCAAAATACTACCCCATTGGAATTTTCAGGTCTCTCCCTATCTTAATAAAAGAAGAAAGAAAACGTCTGAGGTTACTCTTCTTAATTTTGGGTTAAGGAACCCCAAAGATGTTCATCTTAGCAGCTTTCCCATCACTGTGGATATGTCATATCCGTAATAAAGATTCAATAAATGTGTGACAGATGAAGGAAAACACTTTCCCTTTGGTGACACAATCTCTTGCACCACCAATGACTTCTTGAAACGTTTTAACAATCATCACCATTTTCCTTATTCTTACAGCCTTAATACATTTACTTCATCAAAAAGCTAGCTAATTTTGGGGAGCCTAGGCCCTAATACGTTAGAGAACAGGAATGATCATCTCTGCCAGATATAGAAGGGACTCAGAAACAGGGGTTTGCAGTTACAAATGAATACAAGCCTCTTGGTGTTGAAATGCATTTACAGTTGGCAAATCATTGCTTCTTCTTTTTAGAATAAAATTTTCTTTAAAAGACTCAAAAAGCTTCTTGACATCAACTAGCTTGTAAAAAACACTATTTTGATTATTTAAATTTAAACGAATCAAAAACACATGGGTTAAATTTCCCTTAAAATATATACGGTTTATAAAATGAGAGGAAAAGTTGCTTGGCAAAAAGCAGCTTGGCTTTTACTGAACCCAAAACTTTTCAAAAATAGTTTAAGCTGCTTGATGAGCCCAAACCATGCTTATTTAAAATATGGTTTAAAAACAAATGAAAGCCAAAAAGATATTTAATAAAAATACTCAAATTATAACTTTTTATAAAATATTTTTAATGAACAGTTTGAGAGGGTTCAAATAATTCACTTAATGGATTCCACAGACCTATGATATTCTTTGAAATTGACTCAGGAAAATTACATTTGGCTTAATACCTTCAGACCTTTTCTTTTTGTGAGCCATCGATTATCTTTAGCCTCTTTAAAAAGTGGCAACATGCATTAATATTGGAAACATTCCCAGACAAACTTGACACTTCGTGAAACTGTTTGTAAGGCGCCCTTATGGTTTGTTGTCACTTTTCCAAAGCTGTTTGTTTTTCAAAGAAGACATTTAATTAATCCAAATTGCTTGGCTGATACCATTCAGTTCTCCTTTTCCTTTCCCACTGTTCCCTTTCTTATCCTATTCTTACCCCTAACGGGAGAGTCTCTGAGAATATTTTTCTAGAAATATGCATGGGATTAATTTCCTAAATTCATTATAACTCGGGGTGGAAAAAAATGCCTGTTTTCTACAGTCAGTATCATTATCAGTCATTCATTCATCTAAACATAATAAATTAAATATATACTATTTTCAACAACCCACTCCAGTATTCTTGCCTAGAGAATTCCACGGACAGAGGAAGCTGGTGGGCTACAGTCCATGGGGTCGCAAAGCGTCGGCCACGACTGAGCACATGAGCAGCATTTTCAGTGTTGGGCTATGGCACATATCATTTTCACCCATACTTAATTGCCCAAAGTAAGTCACTTAATCAGGTTTGACATCAACTTCCATAAGAAAGGGATATTTTGAAGGATAATATACCTACCATACCACATGGACACCCAATTGTGCTGTCAGAGTTAGAATCTGACCAAATGCATATCTTAGGTCTAGTCTCCAAAGGGCTTGCTAATTTATATTTTAAAACTACATCAAAACCTCCTTTCAGAGTTAAGTGGATGAAATACTATTGAGCTGGTTACTGGACACTTTTGTACAGGGAAAGATTTCTTCTTGAACAGCTGTTTTCCCCCAGTATCTTAATTTCTCCCTAGCACAATGTTGTTGAATGAGATTTTCTACTTGCCATCTACAGTATCCTATTAATTTTTTCCTTAAGAAGCTTAAATTTAATTAGAGTCAACAATAGCCTAGCCTAAAAAATCTATTTTTCCAATGCTGCTAATTTAAATTTTCTCTTTGAGAATTATTATGATGCAAAGACTGAATTTATGTTTACATTAATTTTTAGATACTTCTGTGAGTTTCTTTTTCTAAAGCAATGTGAAGTATTATTCTTTTTCCCTTTTCCCATAACTCAACAAGTCCTAACTGATTTTATTCATTTGCCTTGGAAAAAATTCATCTTTTGGATTAAACCAAGCATGGAAAACCATAGCCTCAAATGAATATTTTGGACGATGGTTGTATAAACAAAAGAAAAAAAGAGCTTGGGATTAGAAAGACAACATTTAACAACAATGTCAGCTAATTCAGGGCCACAGAAGAAATAAAGAGAACAGTAGTTTGTTCTTAGTGATGATAATAAAAATAGCTAACAATATGTGCAACAGTAATAATAAGAAGAAAATAGATAACTTTTATTATGCACTTATTACGTGTCAACACTGGGTATATTATCTCAACTAATCCTCACATCAGTAATATAGGTACTACTACTACCTGTATTTTGCAAAAAAGAAAACCAAAGTTTTAAGAAGTCAAGGAATGCAACCAAGATCTCCAAGGTAATACTCTATGTCTGAGTAGATCTAAATAACTCTAGAATTTAAAAGTAATCATTGGGATAGCCCAGTGGTTCTCAAGAGTGGTTCCCAGAACAGCAGCAACTGACCGAGCCATCAGGAATTCCAGGGGTTGGTCCAGCAATGTGTCTTTTAACAATACAAGCCTAAGTTTGATACACACTGCATTATCCTATGCGTCCTCCAACAATTTTCTTTTTAACCAAAAACTCTTTCTTCTTTTTGCTTTTTAATTGAGATGCAGCATACATAGAGTAAAGAGTATGAAGTACACTATTTCCTGATTTTGGAATGTCTATGAATTTCAGATAATCATGATGGTGTGATCACTGACCTAGAGCCAGACATCCTGGAATGTGAAGTTAAGTGGGCCTTAGAAAGCATCACTAAGAACAAAGCTAGTGGAGGTGATGGAATTCCAGTGGAGCTATTCCAAATCCTGAAAGATGATGCTGTGAAAGTGCTGCACTCAATGTGCCAGCAAATTTGGAAAACTCAGCAGTGGCCACAAGATTGGAAAAGGTCAGTTTTCATCCCAATCCCAAAGAAAGGCAATGCCAAAGAGTGCTCAAACTACCGAACAATTGCACTCATCTCACACGCTAGTAAAGTAATGCTCAAAATTCTCCAAGCCAGGCTTCAGCAATATGTGAACTGTGAACTTCCTGATGTTCAAGCTGGATTTAGAAAAGGCAGAGGAACCAGAGATCAAATTGCCAACATCTGCTGGATCATGGAAAAAGCAAGAGAGTTCCAGAAAAACATCTATTTCGGCTTTATTGCCTATGCCAAAGCCTTTGACTGTGTAGATCACAAAAAACTGTGGAAAATTCTGAGAGAGATGGGAATACCAGACCACTTGATCTGCCTCTTGAGAAATCTGTATGCAGGTCAGGAAGCAACAGTTAGAACTGGTCATGGAACAACAGACTGGTTCCAAATAGGAAAAGGAGTATGTCAAGGCTGTATATTGTCACCATGTTTATTTAACTTATATGCAGAGTACATCATGAGAAATGCTGGACTGGAGGAAACACAAGCTGGAATCAAGATTGCTGGGAGAAATATCAATAACCTCAGATATGCAGATGATACCACCCTTATGGCAGAAAGTGAAGAGGAACTAAAAAGCCTCTTGATGAAAGTGAAAGTGGAGAGTGAAAAGGTTGGCTTAAAGCTCAACATTCAGAAAACGAAGATCATGGCATCTGGTCCCATCACTACATGGGAAATAAATGGAGAAACAGTGGAAACAGTGTCAGACTTTATTTTTCTGGGCTCCAAAATCACTGTAGATGGTGACTGCAGCCATGAAATTGAAAGATGCTTACTCCTTGGAAGGAAAGTTATGACCAACCTAGATAGTATATTCAAAAGCAGAGACATCACTTTGCCAACAAAGGTTCGCCTAGTCAAGGCTATGGTCTTTCCTGTGGTCATGTATGGATGTGAGAGCTGGACTGTGAAGAAGGCTGAGCGTCAAAGAATTGATGCTTTTGAACTGTGGTGCTGGAGAAGACTCTTGAGAGTCCCTTGGACTGCAAGGAGATCCAACCAGTCCATTCTGAAGGAGATCAGCCCTGGGATTTCTTTAGAAGGAATGATGCTAAAGCTGAAACCCCAGTATTTTGGCCACCTCATGCGAAGAGTTGACTCATTGGAGAAGACTCTGAGGCTGGGAGGGATTGAGGGCAGGAGGAGAAGGGGACGACAGAGGATGAGATGGCTGGATGGCATCACTGACTCGATGAATGTGAGTCTGAGTGACCTCCGAGAGCTGGTGATGGATAGGGAGGCCTGGCGTGCTGCAGTTCATGGGGTCACAAAGAGTTGGACATGACTGAGCGACTGATCTGATCTGATGAATTTCTGCTTGTTTGCTTGTTATTACAGGTGTTATGTTTAGTGTTGGATTTTGCCTTTCTTTAAAGAGTGTTGGATTCTTTTTGACAGACTGCTGTTACTTGCATTTTTATTTTGATCCCCATGAGACTTGTTTGTATGAATTTTTGGAGTGGGTCTAGAGCAACTGTTACCATAGGGATAGTTTAGCCCCACTACCAAAAATGTGACCCTTTGGGGATCTCTGTCGAATGCAGTTAACCAGTGAGGAATCTCTTGTTTGGCTGACGGGAACAATTTCAATCCTTGTGTCAATTTTGAATTCAGCTTATGGCTCTGTTGCTCTTTTCCTGACCTCAGAAGAGTTTTACCTTATGTGTTCAGGTCTTAGTATTCAGCAAAATCCCAAGGGAAATTTTGTGGACATTTCTGAAACTCTTTTCTGCTTGGCTGCCTTCCCTTCATAACTCTTCTCTGCTGTTTCTAGCCACCTCAGAATCCCTGAACTCTGCTGTGTTCTCTTTGACACCCTTCTTCCTGTGCTACAATTCAGAATGTGCCTCCAAGGACTGATAAGCTGAGGTGATTGTATGACTTAGTTTACTTGTTTCCCTTTTCTTGAGGTCCAGTGTCCTATACTTTCTGTTGTCCAATGTCTAAAAAGAATGTCTATCTAAATCATAGATTATTCCATGTGCTTTACATGAAAAAGTAAATCTAGTACCTGTTGCTTCATCACAGCCTGTATTGGGATTTTACTACGTATTTTTAGAAAGGAATTGCCAAGTTGATTCCTATATCTATATCTATATAGATATAAAATCAGAGGATTTAGAATAGCCAATAGAATTTTGAGAAAGAACAAAGTTTGACTTACACTACCTAATTTCAATATGGCCTATTAAAGCTATAGTGTGGTATTAGAATAGACTATGTATGCCCAGTGGAAGTGATGTCACCCTAAGAGGGTGAAAGTTGATTCCTGCAGGAAAATACTCATATTCTTTTCATGAAAAAAGCACATATATACATTTATAGTACTTAAAAAGTATCAGATCAGTCACTCAGTCGTGTCCGACTCTTTGAGACCCCATGAATCGCAGCACGCCAGGCCTCTCTGTCCATCACCAACTCCTGGAGCTCACTGAGACTCACATCCATCGAGTCAGTGATGCCATCCAGCCATCTCATCCTCTGTCGTCCCCTTCGCCTCTTGCCCTCAATCCCCCCCAGCATCAGAGTCTTCTCCAATGAGTCAACTCTTCACATGAGGTGGCCAAAGTACTGGAGTTTCAGCTTTAGCATCATTCCTTAAAGAAATCCCAGGGCTCATCTTCTTCAGAATGGACTGGGTGCATCTCCTTGCAGTCCAAGGGACTCTCAAGAGTCTTCTCCAGCACCACAGTTCAAAAGCATCAATTCTTCGGCGCTCAGCCTTCTTCACAGTCCAGCTCTCACATCCATACATGACCACAGGAACAACCATAGCCTTGACTAGACGAACCTTTGTTGGCAAAGTAATGTCTCTGCTTTTCAGTATGCTATCTAGGTTGGTCATAACCTTCCTTCCAAGGAGTAAGTGTCTTTTGATTTCATGGCTGCAGTCACCATCTGCAGTGATTTTGGAGCCCAGAAAAATAAAGTCTGACACTGTTTCCCCATCTATTTCCCATGAAGTGATGGGCCCGGATTCCATGATCTTCATTTTCTGAATGTTGAGTTTTAAGCCAACTTTTTCACTCTCCACTTTCACTTTCATCAAGAGGCTTTTTAGTTCCTCTTCACTTTCTGCCATAAGGGTGGTATCATCTGCATATCTGAGGTTATTGATATTTCTCCCGGCAATCTTGATTCCAGCTTGTGTTTCTTCCAGTCCAGCATTTCTCACGATGTACTCTGCACAGAAGTTAAATAAGCAGGGTGACAATATACAGCGCTGACGAACTCCTTTTCCTATTTGGAACCAGTCTGTTGTTCCATGTCCAGTTCTAACTGTTGCTCCCTGACCTGCATACAAATTTCTCAAAAGGCAGATCAGGTGGTCTGATATTCCCATCTCTGTAAGAATTTTCCACAGTTTATTGTGATCCAAGTGCAGGCGGCTGCGGCAGGCA
The DNA here is from genome assembly GCA_935064755.1 of Tragelaphus eurycerus. Lineage (NCBI taxonomy): Eukaryota > Metazoa > Chordata > Mammalia > Artiodactyla > Bovidae > Tragelaphus > Tragelaphus eurycerus. The sequence continues at coordinate 12,317,820 of CAKXYN010000025.1, read as the reverse complement.
CACTAAAGCGCAGGCGGCTGCAGTGGGCGCGCTAAGCACCACTGAGGGGAGCCACCCCACGTCCAAGGTCAGGGGCAGAAGCTGAAAGGACCCCATGCCCGAAGGGCGGTGGCCAAGAGGAGTTACCCCACGTCCGAGGTCAGGGGCAGTGGCTGAGAGTACCAGACTGCGATGGCTCAGGAACAGTCAAGAGGAGTTACCCCGCGTCCCCAGTCAGGGGTGGTGGCCGGGAGGAGCTACCCCACGCCCCTAAGCCCGAGGCCAGGGGCGGCAGGTGGGAAGAGCTACCCCACACCCCCACGCCCGAGGCCAAGGGCAGTAGCCAGGAGGAACAACCCCACGCCCAAGGCCAGGGGCCGGGAGGACCAACCCCACGTCCAAGGAGCCATGGCTGCGCGGGCACAGGAGAGCCTAGAGGAGCTATCCCATGTTGAAGGTCAGGAAGGACAGCGGTGAGGAGAGACCCCTCATCCAAGGTAAGGAGCAATGGCTGTGCTTTGCTGGAGCAGCTGTGAAGAGATACCCCACGCACAAGGTAAGAGAAATCCAAGTGGGACAGTAGGTGTTGTGAGAGGGCATCAGAGGGCAAACACACTGAAACCATACGCACAGAAAACTAGTCAATCTAATCACACTAGGACCACAGCCTTGTCTAACTCAATGAAACTAAGCCATGCCTGTGGGGCAACCCAAGATGGGCGGGTCATGGTGGAGAGGTCTGACAGAATGTGGTCCACTGGAGAAGGGAATGGCAAACCACTTCAGTATTCTTGCCTTGAGAACCCCATGAACAGTATGAAAAAAGTATACACATAAATATATTTCAGGTAGTAAAAGTCCATAAGGGAGAGGGACAATAAGAAATTAAACAGTCTAGAAAGACTCTGTTGGAGGGTAATAATAAAAAGAGGTTGAGAAATACTGAAACAGACATTTATATCAGTGGAACAGAAGAGAAAGTCCAGAATAGAATCACACATAGTGGTCAAATGAGTTTTAGTCAAGCCACCAGTTAAGAAAGTCTTGCTAAAAAATAGTGATGTAACAACTAGATATTCAAAAGTGTGCAAGTAAATGAACCTCAACCTCTATCTTTATCCACTTACAAAAATTTCTCACAAAGACTCATAGTTCAAAATGTAAAACCTAAAAACCAAAGCTTCTCTAAGGATATACTAAGGAATATCTCTGCAAACTTGGGAAAATATAATAAAAACAAAGATATTTTTAAGGACATAAAAGTACTAACTATAAAAGAAAATATTGATAAATTAAACACTTCATATCTTCAAAGACACACTATTAATAAAGCAGATAAACAAACCACAGACTGGGAAGAATGTCTGCAACATACATATCTTATACAGCAGTCATACGCAGAATACACAAAGAAGACTTACATAAATAACAATAAAATAACGATTTTAAATGAGCAAAAGACTTTAATAACCACTTAATAAAAAGGTGTATATATATTAATAAAACCGGGAAAAGATGGAAATCTAACAAAACACTCTTTTACCCTCACTAGAATTGTTAAAATTAAAATTATTGATACCTAGTTATTTTATCAAATGTAGGCAAATATCTGAGGCAACTAGGATTCCCCTACACTGGTGGTAGAAGTGTGAAGTGGAATGACCTCTTTGGAACACTTTGGAACACTTTGGAACACATAATAGGATCCAGCAATTCCACTCAAATGTCTCCCCAAGAACAATGAACACAAATGTTCATAGCAGAGGTTTTCTCAACTGAGGATAAATCTCCCCACTGCCCTCCTTACCACCCCAAATTAAGAAACATTTGGAACTGTCTGGAGACATTTTTGATTGCTACAGCTGGGGACTGCTACTAGTGACTGCTACTAGCGACTAGTAAGTAGAAGCCAAGAATGCTGTTTAAAAACTTGCAGTATACAAGTCGACTGCCACAACCATGATTCTCCACCCCAAAAGTCAGTAATGCTGAGGCTAAGAAATCATGGTTTACACAAAAACTTGCAAATGAGTGTTCAAAGTAGCCTCATTAATACTAGCTCTAACTGGCAAATCCCAAATATCTATCAACATGTGACTGTATAGACAAATGGTGTATTCATACAATGGAATACTAATTGGCAATATGATGAAGCAAGCTACCAAAAAAGATGCAACAATATGGAAGCATTTCAAAAACATTTTGTGGTGGAAAATGCAAGACACAGAAGAGTATGACTATTTGATTCCATGTAAACAAATGTCTAAGAAAGACAAGACAGAGAGCAGATCAGTGGTTTCTGGGAATTAGACGTAGCAAGTGGCAAGTGATTATGAAGAGGCCTGAGGGAGCTGTTTGGAATGATGGAAATATTCTATATCTTGATTGTACTGGTGAATACACTGGAATATACTTTCTTCAGAACTGTTGAAATCTATGCTTAAAATCGGAGAAGGCAATGGCACCCCACTCCAGTACTCTTGCCTGGAAAATCCCACGGACAGAGGAGTCTGGTAGGCTGCAGTCCATGGGGTCACTAAGAGTCGGACACGACTGAGCGACTTCACTTTCTCTTTTCACTTTCATGCATTGGAGAAGGAAATGGCAACCTACTCTAGTGTTCTTGCCTGGAGAATCCCAGGAACGGGGAAGCCTGGTGGGCTGCCATCTATGGGGTCACACAGAGTCAGACACGACTGAAGTGACTTAGCATAGCATAGCATAGCATGCTTAAAATGAAGGCATCATATTGTGTATTTATTTTCCCTCAATAAAGTTAGTTTAAAATAAAAAGTCTGTAGGAATAGTATAGTATCTGTAGAATAATTTGGAATAAATGGGTATCTGAAAAATATCGAGTCTTCTATCTCTCCATTTATTTGGTTCTTCTTTAATTTCTCTCAGCAATTTTTTGAGTAGAAGTTTTATACATCTTTATTAGATTTATTATTAGATATTTGATATGATGCTATCATAAGTGGTATTTAAAATTTTTCATTTTCCAATTGTTCATTGCTATGTCTGGTTGCTTTTAACTTACAAAGCCCCGTAGAACTACTGATATGGGGTGGGGGGGGGGGGGAAGCTTTAAACAGGGACAGTGGCATCACTCCTAAAACATGAATGAAGACATCTGATTTTATTCATAGAAACTGGTTCTAGCAAATATAATGCATTGCAATTTCTATACTGTCTGCTAGGTTTCCAGCACACTAACTACCAGAGTGGATCAGGCTAAAATGTATCACTTATATAGTGAGGTTCCCTCACTTAGATCACGACATTTTGTGTGGCAGCCATGGAGGTTCTCTGCTCATATCTGCCTTCAAAAAACAGCTTCCTGTTCATTTGCCAGGAATGTAGTTAGCAGACACAGGCTTTGGCATCCTCATTATTTTTTGAGCAGAGGCAATAGTCTTCCTGAGAAGTCCTCAGCCAGTGACTGGGCATGGCAAGTTTCTTGTGCTTGTCCATTCTGCCCAGTGGCACCTCCTCAAACCAGGTATCTATGCTCTGGAGCTCCCTACTAGAATGGCCAAAACTTTGTTGGATTTCTCTCATGATCAGAGGCTCTTGTTGCTGAATTTGGCTTCCCTGGGCTCTTTTTCTTGCACAGGTATCAGAATGGTATCTCAGTCTGAAGGCTTTCCCTGCCCATCAGATTCTTTTCTCCTTTAAATTGCATACATTTCCTCATCTACTCCCTGGGCCCCATAAGCAACTTGAACTACACTCCATTCCAGCATCTACTTCTCAGAGGATGTAACTGAACTGCAACTTCATAATACCTTTGAAGAAACTGAAATCTTTGCTTCAGTTACCCTTGCTATCAGGCCCATTAAAATTTACATTCCTCTCACACTCAAGTAGGAAACGCAACTCACTCCAGTATTGTTTCCTGGAAATCCCATTGGAAAAGCAATTTCATGGGCTACAGTCCAAGAGGTCACAAACAGTTGGACATAACTAAGCAACTGAACACCCATGCACATGCATTATCACTCGCAAGATGTGGCCTTTCTCTCCCTTCAAAGTAAGAACTTCTCTTTATCTTAAGAATTCATATCCAACTTTGGCACATTCTACTTCACTGCTGGAGATTGGTTCCTCTGTGAGAGTCTACCTTTTTTTCTAGAAGAGTCTGAAGTGTCCTTATGGATGGATTACAAATCTCATCCAACAGATTTGTCTTACATATGGATCTAAAGAGCCTCTTGCTGAAGATGAAAGAGGAGAGTGAAAAAGATGGCTTAAAACTCAGCATTTAAAAAAACTAAGATCATGGCATCTGGTCCTACCACTTCATGGCAAATAGATGGGAAAACAATGGAAACAGTGACAGACTTTATTTTCTTGGGCTCCAAAATCAATGCAGATGGTGACTGCAGCCATGAAATTAAAAGACGCTTGCTCCTTGGAAGAAAAGCTATGACCAACGTAGACAGCATATTTAAAGCACAGGCATTACTTTGCCAACAAAGGTCTGTATAGTCAAAGCTATGGTTTTTCCAGTAGCCATGTATGGATGTGAGAGTTGGATCATTAAGAAGGCTGAGTGCTGAAGAATTGATGCTTTTGAACTGTGGTGTTGGAGAGGACTCTTGAGAGTCCCTTGGACTACAGGGAGATCAAACCAGTCAATCCTAAGGGAAATCACTCCTGAATATCCATTGGAAGGACTGATGCTGAAGCTGAAGCTCCAGTACTTTGGCCACCTGATGAGAAGAGCCACTCATTAGAAAAGACCCTGATGCTGGAAAGATTGAAGGCAGGGGGAGAAGGGGATGACAGAAGACAAAATGGTTGGATGGCATCACTGATTCAAAGGACATGAGTTTGAGCAAGCTCTGGGAGATGGTGAAGGACAGGGAAGCCTGGTGTGCTGCAGTCCATGGGATTGTAAAGAGTCGGACACCACTGATCAACTGAACAAAAACGGATCCTTAGCTCTCTTCCCAAAGACTACATTTTACCCATGAGTCCATTTACAGCTGCATAGGCCCCAAATTAGGCTTTCCTGGTGGCCAAGATAGTAAAAAAGTCTTCCTGCAATTCAGGAGACATGGGTTCAATCCCTGGGTTGGGAAAATCCCCTGGGGAAGGAAATGGCAATCCACTCCAGTATCCTTGCCTGGAGGACCCCAAGAACAGAGGAGCCTGGCGGGCTACAGCCCTTGGGGTCACGAAAGAGTAGGACACAGCTGAATGACTAACATTTTCTTTTTTTCTTTCAGGCCACAAATTAACATCCCTGCCCATCATATTGCAAAACCACACTCTCATTGTTTTGAAACACTGTTAAGTTTTTGAACTCTCATTGTAAGTCTTCTTTAAAAAAAAAAAAAAAAGTACTGCCAATTCTTTATTCTTGGTTTCAGTTGTAAGATTAAGAAAGGAAGAAAAAAAAACAGAGTATTTTTCTTTTCAAAAGTTCTTAAATGGAATATGTTGTTTGAAGGCTTTTGTCCAAGTCTCTGGGGTCTCTAGAGGTAAGGATTTCTGGATATCTCATCTCTCATTGGTTTTCTGAATATGCCCAAGACATAGAGTGGTTCTTATTTAGACTTTAACAACATTGCCATGCTCTCCTTCCATTCCTGTGTGGTCTTTTCAGGAAAAAGTAATTACCTTGTGGCTTCTCCATTACCATTCATTCATTCAACAAATATTTACTCAGTACCTACCGTGTGCCAGGCATTTTAATGCATATTTCATTTTATTACACAAAATAAAACTAAAGAGAAAAATTAAAGCAAAGCACAATCATCATGTGAATTTTAAAACCCGGAATAAAAGAGGCTTTTTGTTTTGTTTTATAGCAACAGGTCAAGGGAAGGTTGTATAAAATGGGTGGTTCAGTTCAGTTCAGTCACTCAGTTGTGTCCAACTCTGCTACCCCATGAACTGCAGCATGCCAGGCCTCCCTGTCCATCACCAACTCCCAGAGTTTACCCAGACTTATGTCCATTGAGTCGGTGATGCCATCCAACCATCTCATCCTCTGTCACCCCCTTCTCCTCCCACCCTCAATCCTTCCCAGCATCAAGGTCTTTTCAAATGAGTCAATTCTTCGCATGAGGTGGCCAAAGTATTGGAGTTTCAGCTTCAACATCAGTCCTTCCAGTGAACACCCAGGACTGGTCTCCTTTAGGATGGACTGGTTGGATCTCCTTGCAGTCCAAGGGACTCTCAAGAGTCTTCTCCAACACCACAGTTCAAAAGCATCAATTCTTCGGTGCTCACCTTTCTTTATAGTTCAACTCTCACATCCATACATGACTACTGGAAAAACCATAGACTTGACTAGACGGACCTTTGTTGACAAAGTAATGTCTCTGCTTGCTGTCTAGATTGGTCATAACTTTCCTTCCAAGGAGTAAGCGTCTTTTAATTTCACAGCTGCAATCACCATCTGCAGTGATTTTGGAGCCCAGAAAAATAAAGTCAGCCACTGTTTCCACTGTTTCCCATCTATTTCCCATGAAGTGATGGTACCGGATGCCATGATCTTAGTTTTCTGAATGTTGAGTTTTAAGCCAACTTTTTCACTCTCCTCTTTCACTTTCATCAAGAGGCTCTTTAGTTCTTCACTTTCTGCCATAAGGGTGGTGTCATTTGCATATCTGAGGTTATTGATATTTCTCCTGGCAATCTTGATTCCAGTTTGTGCTTCTTCCAGCCCAGCGTTTCTCATGATGTACTCTGCATAGAAGTTAAATAAGCAGGATGACAATATACAGCCTTGATGTACTCTTTTTCCTATTTGGAACCAGTCTGTTGTTCCATGTCCAGTTCTAACTATTGCTTCCTGATCTGCATTCAGGTTTCTCAAGAGGGAGGTCAGGTGGTCTGGTATTCCCATTTCTTTCAGAATTTTCCACAGTTGATTGTGATCCACACAGTCAAAGGCTTTGGCATAGTCAATAAAGCAGAAATAGATATTTTTCTGGAACTCTCTTGCTTTTTCCATGATCCAGTGGATGTTGGCAATTCGGTCTCTGGTTCCTCTGCCTTTTCTAAAACCAGCTTGAACATCTGGAAGTTCATGGTTCATGTATTGCTGAAGCCTGGCTTGGAGAATTTTGAGCATTACTCCATTACTCGGAAAATTTTGAGCACTAGCGTGTGAGATGAGTGCAATTGTGTGGTAGTTTGAGCATTCTTTGGCATTGACTTTCTTTGGAATTGGAATGAAAACTGACCTTTTCCAGTCCTGTGGCTACTGCTGAGTTTTCCAAATTTGCTGACATATTGAGTGCAGCACTTTCACAGCATCATCTTTCAGGATTTGTAGGGAAAGACAGTAGAGTTAGATAACCTGATGTTCACTTAATGCTTCACAGTAGAAGCATCTGTGCCAAGCTGCATCTCAAACTTACCTATCCAAAATAGTTCTCCCCATGTACACACCCTAAACCTCTGTCTCTTAAAAAAAAAAAAAAACAACCCATTTTAGTCAATGACAAATCCATTCTTTCATTTGCTCAGGTAAAAATCCTTAGTCATTCTCCTCTCTTCTCTTTTATACTTCATATCTAGTCCATCAGAAAACCCTATGGACCAGACTCTACCTTCAAAAAATACCCAGACTCTAATCACTTACCATATTTCCCACAATAATCTAGTCCAAGCCACCATCATTCCCCTCCGTGGTTACTGATACATCCTTCTAATTGACATTCTTGTTTCTGTTTCTGGCGATTAAAGTTTACTCTCAAGAGTACCCGAAGAGCTCCAGGGCTACTCCTCCACTGAAAATTCATTGCCTCTCCACCTCAGAGTAAAAACTAGGACCAAAGTCCATTCAATGACTTTCACAGCCCTACATAATCTGCTCTCATTTTCTCTCTGACCTCTCTTATTCTCTTCTCTGCCCCCTCTTCACTCTCTTCTACCCAGATGATCTCCTCAGTCACTGAGCATACACCTGCCTCAGGGCCTTTGCCCTAACTAATCCCTCTGCCTGGACTGCTCTGCCTCCAAAGATCCACCTGGTCTTCTCCTTAAATTTCAGATTTTTCTCAAATTTTGCCTTTCCAATGAGGCCTTCTCTAGCCATTCTATCTAAATTTCCACATATCCTCAACCGCTTTCCCACAAAAAAATATATCCAATCCCCATTTCTCTTTCAGTTTTTTCCTTGGCACTGATATCTATCTAAATCCTATATATTTTACTAATTTATCTCAGTTACTTATGAATAAGATTGCAAGCTCCACGTAGCATGAATTTTTCTGTTTGTTCAGTCTTAGATCCCTAGCAGCTAGAACAGTTTTTAATACATAGTTGGCACTCAAAAAAATTAGTCGTGAGAATGAATCTTTAGATAATATAAGCAAAATTCCAGAACAGAATGTATTTTGTTGTTTCTATACTGAAAGTTCAAAGTCATTTCTTTTTTTAAACAAAATCAATGCTTGTAAATCTTATACACCTAGCATCTTTATTTACATATGTATTCTTAAAGGGATCACTTACACCATATTTATACAAACTATATTTATACTAAATATAGTGTACTATATGTAGAAGTCCTACTTCTAAAGGTCTCTACAGAAGGAGATTCCACAACTCTCTCAGTAACTCTAGTATATAATTCTCATTATTGTAATCTTTTTATTCCAGCCCATCTGCTACAGTCTGAATATTTGTGTCCCGTTGACATTCACATGTGGAAATCCTCATGCCCAATTTGATGAAGTTAGGAGGTGGAACCTTTGAAGATACTTAGGTCATGACAGGGGAGCCCTCGTGAATGGGATTAGTGCTCTAATTAAAAAAAAAAAAAAGAAAAGAAAGAAAGATCCCACGGAATGCCCTTGCCTCTTTGTGTCATGTGAAGGAGCAAGAAGAAACCTATAACCTGGAAGAGGGTCCTCAACTCACCTATGCTGGCACCTTCATCTCAGACTTTCAGTCTCCAGAACTGTGAAAAATAATTTATGTTTTGGACTTCCCTAGAAGGAAATGGCAACCCACTCCAGTGTTCTTGCCTGGAGAATCCCAGGGACGGGGGAGCCTGGTGGGCTGCCGTCTATGGGGTTGCGCAGAGTCGGACATGACTGAAGCGACTTAGCAGCAGCAGCAGCAGCAGTGGTCCGGTGGCTAGAATTATCTGCCAATTCAGGAGACGCAGGTTCAGTCCTTGGTCTGGGAAGATCCCACAAGCGGAGGCGCAACTAAGCCTGCACACAAACACTGAGACAGGCTCCTCTGGAGCCCACAGGCTGCAACGACTGAGCCGGCATGTGCTAGAGCCCACGCACTGCGAGCAGAGAAGCCGCTGCCGTGAGGAGCCTGTGCGCCACAGTGCAGAGTAGCTCCTGCTCGCTGCTTGCCGCAGCTAGAGAAAGCCACGTGGCAATGAAGACGCAGGGCAGCACTCCCCCTGACACACGAGAAATACATACATATATATAAACCCCCAAAAATAAATTTATGTTTTTATAAGCTACCCAGCCTGTGGCATTTTATTATAGCAAATGGAATGGACTAAGACACTATTCTAAGACTTTTAGGCCAGTGTTTTGGCCTATTTCTTTGTGTCTGCTTTCAGTGAAAATGGGTAGAATTGGCACCTTTTGTAAATTAATCTCTTCTCCTAATTGAATCATTCTAGTTATCCTAACTCTTCCTTCAAGTTTGGATTCACCAGCACCCTAGCCAACAATTCTGTGGCTCTTCTGTCAATTGTGCTCAAGATTGGTATCCTTTTAGTGAGAATTTCTCTCCTGGGCACAAGTTTTGATACCTGTAAGGCCACTTCATTGAGACAAATGGAGAAACACACACACATCCGTTCTTATCTGCCACCACAAACTGGTCTCATAATTAACACAATGCACAGACTTTGCTTTATATCAGTTTAGGATATCACAAAACAGCTCCATCGACACCACCATGATCCTTGTTCAGGGCCCCCAGCTTCACCTGATCTGACTTTTGCAGTAGCTACAAGTAGTTTCCTTGTCTCATCACAAACCCTTCAAGTTCTCTTCCACACTGACCACCATTACCTCAGAAAAAAACCTAGATTCTCAGGATGACACAGAAGGCCTTTCTTAATCTGGTCTCTATCTCCTTGTCCAGCTTGACTCATTACCTTATCCTCTCAGGCCTTGTACTTTAGATTCTGCTTACTGAACTAACTAGAGCTTCATGAGTATACCACACCCTTACAATTGCTTGCTTCTGTTTATGATGCTTTGCCTAACTATCTTCTCCCAACCTATCTGCTTGCCTACAGATCTTGGTGGGGGCTGGGGGAGGGTCTTGGAAGGGACTTAATATAGAATAACTTTCTTCCCTATTTCAGTTCTGAATAAATTGAAAAATAAAGCAAAAGATGAAGGGGTTGGGAGATCAAAATATTATATTGATTACTCTTGGAGCTCAGACTAGAGGTCATGGCTTCTAGGTCTATGAACTCAGTGAGGATGCTCATAAAGAAGGCCAGAGTTGGACAGCTCACTAGCCCACTGCAGCAGTACTGGGTGGAACTTAGCCTTGCCTGGTGGTCAGGGGAGAGCCTTCTCCAGTGACTGAGGGGGACCTGGAGAACTATTATAACCAGTGTGCCCTACAGGCAGTGGATCTCAGCAGGAAGAAGAGTGAAACTGGCCCTGGTAAACCCAGTGATGTTTTGTAAGCTTTCCATTTAGATCGGTCATTTCCCTCTCACGAGGACAGAGTAAGTGAAGAGGCAGAGAGAGGCCAGGAATGTGCTTTAAAACATCCTTTCACATGGACACCATGCATGGGAGAAAGGCAGTCCTGTGTAACAGTTTTCAGGCCTCACTTCAGTTCTTGCTCCTATGTGCATCCTCCTCTAGCTTTTAGTTAGAGATTTAGAGGCTCCTTTCCCTTGTCAGTGGTTCACAAACAAGGGTAATTTTTTTACCCCAGAGGAATTTTGACAATGTTTAGAGACATTTTGCGGGGAAGGCAATGGCACCCCACCCCAGTACTTTTGCCTGGAAAATCCCATGGATGGAGGAGCCTGGTGGGCTGCAGTTCATGCGGTCACTAAGAGTCGGACACGACTGAGCGACTTCACTTTCACTTTTCACTTTCATGCACTGGAGAAGGAAATGGCAACCCACTCCAGTGTTCTTGCCTGGAGAATCCCAGGGACAGGGGAGCCTGGTGAGCTTCTGTCTATGGGGTGACACAGAGTCGGACACGACTGAAGCGACTTAGCACCAGAGACATTTTGAATGTCTCAATTGGGAGTAGGTATGCTACTGGCATTTAGTCGGTAGTGGGCTGCTGCTAAACATTCTACAGTGCACAGAATAGTTCCCCCAATAAATAATTATCTGACTCAAGCACTCAATAGTGCCAAGGCAGAGAAACCTTGCCCTAAGCATACATTGCCCCTACTTTGTGCTCGCCCACCTTACCTCTGTAGAGTCTCCCAAAGCAGGCATTTATGTGTTTTAATTTTGGATTGCCAGTACTTAGAGGTAAAAAATAAACTTTTGTTGAAAGACTTAATGAATAAATGAGTCAGGCCATTAAAAATTAAAACTACAAGGAAATAGTCAACCAAATCTCTAAATGATGTAGAGACTGGCTATATCCTATGGCTGTGAATCTGAAGGTTGGATGTATGGTGCCTGTGATTTTCTAAAATTCCATGTAAAGTATGTTCATATTGGCATTTTTCTGAGTAGAGAACCTAGATTTTATCAGATTCCCAAAAGAAGGCTATTGCTCCAATAATGTTAGCAATCACATTTAACACACTAGTTACAAACTACACCTTGATAATTAGTGTGTCAGCCCTCTTTCCAGGAAACATCTGGCTGTACCTGTCTGCCATGAAAGGATTACCTTGTGGTTCTGACTCATTATTCCAAAACTTAAGAACCACAAGTGCTTGTTTTCACGCCTAGAGGCTCCCGCCTTTGACTTTTTCATTGTTCTGCTATTGTTCGTGACCCTTGGGTCACAGTTACTGAATTGACACATAAAAGTGAAAGTTAAGGCCGCTCATGACCGACTCTTGTGACCCCGTGGACTGTACAGTCCATGGAATTCTCCAGGCCAGAATATCAGAGTGGGTAGCCTTTCTGACACATAGGTAGCCCTCAAATATTGTATTCTGAGTGTTTCCTTAATCTCATTCCAGTTTGACTGTATTTCTAATTATGCATTGAATTTACCAAGACTACATTAAAATTTAATAGCCAGATTACAAATTATCTATTCAATGCCATTATTTTACAGATGACAAAATGAAGGCCCAAAAGAAATAGGTCAGTTGTTCAATACCAGAGAAAACTGTAAGGATCAAAAAGAGATCTCCTGTTTTCCTGGTTTAATCTGCTTTTTAGTGTTAGGACTTAACCTGGGCCATGACGGGCTCAGCAAGTCTACACGGGGCCTAGAGTTTCAGATTCTTATAGACCTGAGTCATGATCCCGGGAATTATACCTCCGAGCCAATCAGGAGAGTCCCCATCCGCGCCAAACTTGAGCCAATCCAGATGGGGATGCGGGATTCAAAATTCGCGCGCGCGCACAGTTTAGTCAATCATCACCCGCCAGCTACACTGTGGCAGAGACAAAGAACCGCCGCTATAAAAATAGCCATGATTCAGAGCTCGGGGCTCTTGTCAGATTCCACTGCGCTGGATGAGACCTGAGCCCTAGCTCGAGCTAGCAATAAAACCCCTTTCTGCTTTTGCATTGCTGTGGACATCTTATTCTTTCAGTTTTGGGGACTCGGACCTTGGGCATAACATTTAGCAAATATACTGATGTTTTAACTATCATGACATTCTACTCACTAGTGAGCCTGTCTTGCTTCTTAAGCAGCTTTAGCTCCTGTGTGTTAGAGAAACTGCCTGCCATTTCCTGAGACCTGATCACAGCAAAGGAGAAAGAAAAAATAAGTGAAAGAAGATTGACAGACAATACAATGACTGAGTAATAATTATTGACCTTGGAAGAGGTTCCTTGTACATTACGCCTTAACACAGAGTTCTTAGAAAATAAGGGCTTCTGAAGATGTTCTTTTTCTTAGGTGAAAAAAGAACTAGCACCAGACCACTGCAGGCCCCAGGGCTGCTTATGTATGCACTGGGTCTCAGTTGGACAGGTCTAACGAGCTGGGGTCTTATATCATGAATTCCAGAGGACAGGAAAGTTGTGCATTTTCATTCGAGGCCAAAATGATAACTGCGGCTGCTGCTGCTAAGTCGCTTTAATCGTGTCCGACTCTGTGCGACCCCATAGATGGCAGCCTACCAGGCTCCCCTGTCCCTGGGATTCTCCAGGCAAGAATACTGGAGTGGGTTACCATTTCCTCCTCCAGTGCATGAAAGTGGAAAGTGAAAGTGAAGTCGCTCAGTCGTATCTAACTCTTCGCAACCCCATGGACTGCAGCCCACCAGGCTCCTCCGTCCATGGGATTTTTCCAGGCAGGAGTACTGGAGTGGGGTGCCATTGCCTTCTAGGTAAGCAAATTGGCATCAGGGGAGCAGAATCTCATCTCCCAGGAAAGGGCATGTGTCCACACATCACCTACTTTTAACCTGTTACTAACCCTGCAATTCAGAAACTGCTGCTCTGCCCTATTACAGACATGAGGCTATGTCTCTTAAAAACTGGCTGCTTTTTATCATTTTGGCCACCTAGTAGCCATGTTATCTTCACCTAAATGCTTTCCATTTCTAAGCCTTGTTTTCCTCTTTTGTAAAAAAGATAATAATGACAGCAACTACCTTATAAGTCACCTAACTATTGCAGAGAACCCAGTAAGCTCATACTGAATGTTAACTATTTACATATTTTTAATGGTATTGTTTTGGAGGGTAGCCATACTCTAGTTAACTATTATCTTTTTTCAGTTTCTTAAGAAGTTAATAAACTCTGTTTGGAAACTGAGCTTTGTCTTTTAATAACTTTGGTAAAAAACCTTCCTGACATTTCTGATGAGAACTTTGCTACTAAGCAAGAGAAGTACCGTGTTTAATTTCATGCTGGCAATTTACTAGTCAAAATTGTTGTATAATTACCCGATTTTCCAATTAACCTGTACAAAGATTCAATACCTGGAGGAGATACACTTGACTAAATTAATTTTAATTTATGTTTAGTTTTACAAGTTACTTTCAGCATTTAATTTTATTGATTCACCAAAGTTGTGCAGAGTAACTGATGTGGGGGTGTGGTGCTGACTGTGCAGAGAAATCTGCGTAAAGAGAAGAAAATAAAAGTACAAATGAGCGTAAATGTTTTAATTGATTTGACTGGTTGTTAGAAACAAAAATAAACCTTTCCAGTTAAGGCTTTAAAAATAATTGGTTCTGGCTTGGTTCTTACAGGGTGGGTGTATATGTGTTTATATCCTATATTTTGAATTATGGGAGAGTTTGTATTAAAGATTAGAGAATAGGCATTGGATTTTTTTTTCTTTCAGACTCTGGAAACATGGTTATATTTAATATATTCTTGGGTTCCTGGCTTTATGCAGATATTTTTTCATGTTTTATTTCTTATTTTTCTCCTTTCAGTCTCAACACCCACTCCATTCACCATTAAACATTCTAATCTGCTTAATATAGTGTTTGATATGCACATATCTTTGAAAACTGCATTAATATGTGCATCACTTTTGTCACTAACAGTGTGTTCATGACATCTATCCCTGTTGCTGTACGTATGTCTAGGGTATGATTCTAACTGCTATATGGTATTCCAAATATTCATTGGTTACATTTTATTTATGTATTCCCCTAGTGGTTGCACCAGGGTTGTCCCCACTCTTTTTATATACCACCCAGTATGTAACTATTTATGGGTCTGTGAGAATATTTTGTGGGGTATAAATGAAGGAACAGATTTATAGGGAACTGAATAGATAGACAGCAGCTCACTACGCTCCTCTGTCCCTGGGATTCTCCAGGCAAGAGCACTGGAGTGGGTTGCCATTTCCTTCTCCAATGCATGAAAGTTAAAAGTGAAAGTGAAGTCACTCAGTCGTGTCCGACTCTTAGCGACCCCATGGATTGCAGCCTACCAGGTTCCTCCGTCCACGGGATTTTCCAGGCAAGAGTACTGGAGTGGGGTGCCATTGCCTTCTCCAGAATAGACAGAGCTATATCTATTTGTATACTTTTTATTTATTTTTTTATCTGTATACTTTTTAAACATAAGTAGTGACAGATTGCTCTCCAGAATGGCTCTTCCTGTTTCTAACCCTACTCCCAGTTTTTCCTTTTCCTGTTTCCACCTAGATTTTACTTGATACTATCTTTCTTCTAACTTTTGTCTCTCAAATCAGTAAAATATGATATTAAACAGTTATTTAAAATTTCTATTTTTTCCTGCTTACTAGTGAGGTTGAGCATCTTTTCATACACCTATTAGCTATTTGGATTTTTCATTTTGTGAATCATTCTATAGCCATGGTTCTTTTTACCCATCTGCATTTTTTGGTTTGTGGTTACTAGAGATGTTCTTTGTTTATTCTAGTTTTAGAACTGCTGCTGCTGCTAAGTCGCTTCAGTCATGTCCAACTCTGTGCGTCCCCATAGACGGCAGCCCACCAGGCTCCCCCATCCCTGGGATTCTCCAGGCAAGAACACTGGAGTGGGTTGCCATTTCCTTCTTCAAGTTTCAGAGCTAGCACTCATTTTCTTCCAGTGACCTGTTAGCTTTGTCTATAGTACCCTTCACTAAACAGAAATTCTTAAATTTTATATAGTCATAGCCATCAGTTTGGGGCAGCATCATTTGTACTTCATCCAAGAAGCCATTCCTTAGGATGGAGTTAGAAAATATTCCTTTACATTCTAAATATTAGCTTTATAGTTTAACCTTGCACTTTTTGGTTTTTCATTTATTTGGAGTTATCTTTGTGTATACTTTGTGTGGAGCTACTTTGTGTAAAGTAAGAAGCTACTTTATTCTTCTTCACATGGTAAACCAGCACAGCCAGAATAATATGTTAAAAATTTATTTTTCTCTACTGCTTTATAAGGCTTCCTCAGTCATAAGGTATATATACCTATCAGTCTGTTTATAAGCTCTCTGTTCAATCACATTGGTCTCTTTGTCTGTTCTTATACCAATACCACATTGCTTTTATTGCTAAGGTTGGAAGTGTATCTTAAAGTCTAAGCTGTCATCTAGCTTTGCTATTCTATTTAAAAATTCACCTAGTAATTTGGAGACTTTTATTCTTCCATATAAATCTTAAAATCTGAAAACATTCTGCTGGAATTTCAGTAACATTTTTAGGTCAATATTAAGAGAAAAATGTTATGTTGTTATTTTATCTGTTTACTCAGATTCTCTTCTTACATTCTTACTAGAGCTTTAAAATTTTCCATGAGTTCTTGTGTATTATATAGTTAACTTCGTGTCTAGAAACCACAGTTTTTGTTGTTACCATAAATGGTATCTCCTTTCTATTAATATTTTTAGCTAATTATTGCTGGTTGAAGTTTATAAGCTGATTTTGTTTGGCAAATTTGCTGAACTCTCACAACACTTTTAATATTTCAATATTTTGTCTACTGACTCTTTTGAAATTTTTTAATATAGACCTGAAAAATGGCAGTTGTTTGTTCCTTTCTAATCCTATATCTATTATGTTCTTTTTGAGTACTACTGTATGGCCAGAACTACTGTTATCATGTCACATTATGATTGCAGCCAACCTTCATAGTTTCTCTATAAAGTATAATGTTGGTTATAAAGGTTAGTAGATATAAAGTGGATATAAAGTAGGTGGTAGATATAAAGCCTATCTTTATATCTAGGGAATACTTATACTTCTAAAAAAGGTTTTTAAAAATAATCCTTACCAAATTATTTTTCCAGCAATTTGAACAACAAAATTTTTTTCTAGTCCCTTAATATGTAGATTTTACATTAAACCACCTTTGTATCCTCAAAACAAAAACTTCTTGATCATATTTCTGGTTTTAAAAATATACTGGTTCTATTAGCAAATAACTGTGCTTAGAATTTTCTCATCTACATTTATAAGTAATATTGCTTTTTACACTGTTCTCATCTGGGCTTGAAATCAAGATCTTACTAGCATGGTAAATTTACTTAGGCTGCTTTCCCTCTTTTTCTATTTTTCTGGAATAACTCATATAAAGTTGAACAGTTCTTTAATAATTCAGTAAAACTCTACTATAAAATTGCACAAATGCTTTGATTACCATAAAAGTTTAATTGTATTAGTCTATTAAACTTTTCTATTTCTTCTTGGGCCAATTATACATTTCATGTTTTCAAAATTTATATAATAAAAATATCAAATCAATATGTGTATATTTGAAGCTAATATAATATTTTAAGTCATCTATACTCAACAAAATAATAATAAATAGAAATAAAAAATATGCATTTTTTGTTTGATAGGCATAAATTTCTGTACATATCTATTAGTTCAAATATATTAACTGTTTAAATATTGTAAGTTGTTTCTTATTTTTACTCTTGAAGGATCAGTTATGTCTTATGTCTTAAGACATATGAGTTATGTCTTAAAAACTCTTCACATGTAGTACTACTTTCAATGGTTTGAAATTTGCCTGATAGGTATTATTCTAATCTTTCATTTTCAACTTTTTTGGATTTTTTCATTTTAAATTTCTTTCTTCTTAAGAACATGCTGCTCAGTTTTGTTCTTTTTTTGAATCTGAACATTTACTGGTGAGTTTACTCATATTGATCTTAATTATATCACCCAGTTATGTTCAACTCTTTGTGATCCCATGGATTATAGCCTGCCAGACTCCTCTGTCCATGGAATTCTTCAGGCAGGAATACTGGAGTGGGTTGCCATTGCCTTCTCTGGGGCATCTTCCGGACCCAGGGATCAAACCTGAGTCTCCTACACTGCAGGCAGATCCTTTACCATCTGAGCCACTAGGGAAGCCTCATTATTATTTACTAGGACTGAAATGGCAAACCACTCCATGGACAGAGGAGCCTAGAGGGCTATAGTCCATGGGATCACAAGAGTTGGACGTGACTTAGGGACTAAATCACCACCGTTTCTAAAGTACAATTTTGTGTTTTATCATTGTTGTTGTGTTTTATTTGGAATTTATTTTGTGTTTTATTTGTTTTATCTTTATTTCCTATGGTATCATGTAGCTCTTGAGCCTTGTTTTACATATTCTCATCCTATGTTTTACTCCAGTCTTTCTTGAAGTGATCAACTTTACAGGGGTGTGTCCTAACAGTGCCCTGACTTAGCTGCATCTTCTAACTCTTGCTTCTTGCTTTCTGCCCCAAGGCTTATCTGATACAGCAGCATGGCATGGTCTGTTTATTCATGGGCAGACCGAAAGTGTCACTTTGCAGCTCATAGGCACTACACTCTCTTCTTTCAGTCCTTGGGGAGGCAGACAATTGCTAGGAACATTTTCCACAGCTTCTTAAAATGTCCCATGAGGACCACTCTTTCTCTGTCCGCAGCTCCATAATGCATTTTGGCTTTTCCTCCCTTCTTTCTATTTGCTCCTCCAGTCCCCCACTCCTACTCACTGCAATCCCTTTCCCAAATAAACTATCTGCATATAAGCCCTTGTGTCAGATTCTGCTTTCTCAGGGATACCTAGCCTAAGACTCCTAACTTGCTTAGAAATATGGAATTTTCTTCAGCTAGTTTGAAAGTTACATACTATAGCATTTTATTTTTCATTGATACTTAATTAAAATGAATGTTTTCCTCATTAATTTCATGAGCTAATAATATCTGTAACTGCCACTCTCTCATTTACAAAAAACAGATTGAGTTCAGCATATATTCACTTTTCTCTGGTTGCTCTGCTTCTGGTGATTTTGGTATTACATAGGATTTGTCTCAGAGAAGGCAATGGCACCCCACTCCAGTACTTTTGCCTGGAAAATCCCATGGACATAGGAGCCTGGTAGGCTGCAGTCCATGAGGTCGCTAGAGTCGGACACAACTGAGCAACTTCACTTTCACTTTTCACTTTCATGCATTGGAGAAGGAAATGGCAACCCACTCCAGTGTTCTTGCCTGGAGAATCTCAGGGACGGGGAAGTCTGGTGGGCTGCCATCTCTGCGGTCGCACAGAGTCGGACACAACTGAAGTGACTTAGCAGTAGCAGTAGGATTTGTCTGGAATAATTATAGACGCATCTTGTTTCTCTTCCTGATTCTTGCATCTTTTCTTTTTGGGGGCCACATTGTACAGCATGTGGGACCAGGGATTGAACCCATGCCCCCTACATTGGAAGCATAGAATCTTAACCACTGGACCACCAGGAAATCCGCTAATTCTTTCTTTTTAATATGAAGTCAAACTTTACTCCCTATAAAGCTATAGAATCCTGCAAGATCTATTTCTATTCCTCTGTAAATATTTGTCCAAGAGTGTATTTAATGAGAATCTTCTGTTATATTTTCTCAGTCTTACATCACTGAGAATATAAAACCTGAAGTTCAGAGATCTTTTTAACACTTTGTGTTAACCGGTAACACAAATATCACCCTATTATCTTATTCATGTAAGGTTGTTGTTGAGAAGTTATATAATAACAATAGCTATTACTTATAGAATGCTTATTATGTACAAGGGAATGTTTTAAGCAATTTACATATATTAACTCCTTTAATGTCAATGATAGCAATCTCATTCTTGTTCCATCACAGATATA
The DNA here is from genome assembly GCA_935064755.1 of Tragelaphus eurycerus. Classification (NCBI taxonomy): domain Eukaryota; kingdom Metazoa; phylum Chordata; class Mammalia; order Artiodactyla; family Bovidae; genus Tragelaphus; species Tragelaphus eurycerus. The sequence goes on along the minus strand of CAKXYN010000025.1, from coordinate 12,298,180 downwards.
ATTGCATGTCCCCATTCCTTATTCCCATTTTGAAAGTTTGTAGAATTTTTTGTTTTAGGCTGATGGTCTTAAAGTGTGAGTATATTGCTCCCAGGTTTGATTTTTTATTTCTGTTTTCATCTACTCAATTTACCAATCCATGGTTTTTTTTAAACCTAAGGTATTATATACTTCCTTAGTTCTGAAAAATTCTAGTTTATCATTTCTTCAAATATTTTCTTTCCTCCATTTATTTGGTTTTGGCTTTTGGTTTTTCTCCGGTATTATTAATATATAATTGACATAACATCGTGTAAGCTTAGGGTGTACACTGTGATGATCTGATGCATTCATATATTGTGAAATGATTTACCACAGTAAGTTCGTTAATATATCCATCACCTCACATGATTACCATTTTCCTTTTTCTGTGGCGAGAACATTTAAGATCTACTCTCCTAACAACTTTCAAATATATAATACAGTATTATAAACTATAGTTACCAGGCTGTACATTAGATAATTAGAACTTATTCATAACTGGATGTTTGTACCCTTTGACCACCATCTCCCTCTTCCACTCATTACTCTAGCATGTAGTCCCCACTCTACTCTTTGTTGGTATGAATACAACTTTTTTTAGATTTCATGTATATAACTGAAGTCATACATAATTTGTCTTTCTCTCTCTGACTTATTTTACTTGGCATCCATGTTGTCAAGTGGCAAAATTTTCTTCCTCCCTTTGTTTGTTCCCTCTTCCCAAAGACTCCTGTTACACAGATCTCAACTTTTTAAACAAATTTCTATCTTCTGTATCTTATGCCTTTGCTTTATACTTTCCTGCCTGTGCTTCCTGGGAGAGTTCTCTATCTGCTCTTCCAGTTCACTAATTCATCTTCAAGTGTATTGAGCTCTTTAACTCTTATGTTCTGATGTCCAAGTTTCTTCCACTGATTCGTTCTTATAAAGATCTGTGTGTGTTTTGTGTTCCTAATAATTTCCTTTAATTTCTTTGAGGATTTTTACTTGGCTTCATTTTTTTCTTCTTCTCTCTAGTGCATTAGTTGTACTTTATCTGGTGCCAGTTGTTCGGTTTCTCTTCTTTTAAAAGGCTTACACCTCAAAAAATTACTACTTTGGCTGGTAACAGTTCCATACTGAAGGAGCAAAAGCCTAGACCCTACCTAGAACCTCACAGAGTGTATTTGGCACCAGGAAGGAGATATTCCTCAAGGAAGGTCTATGGTGTTATGTCACCCTCCTAGCACTCACTCTGCTTGCTCTCCTGACCATCAAATAGGCAGACTGCTTTGAAATCTTCCTGTGCCTTGGCTTATGGAACTATTTTTTCCAAGAGCTGCCTCTCTGAATTGCAACCACGTATTCTATGGGAAATAGGAAGTGGAGAGGGAGGAAAGAATATCAGCGTCCACCCAAGATAAAAAGCTTTCCCTCAGCTGACTCTAATTCAGAGGTCAAAATGGTCTTCTGCTCTAGGCTACCATGCTCCTCTTACCTAGGCCTAACCTCCCTCTGTCCTCCCAGGAGTTTCTCAAGGTTTGAATGTCGGGTTCTAGGATTCCTCAATCTTTTTCTTCTCCCTTGGCATCCTCAGGAGTGGGTCAGGGAACTTAGAGGTAGATCAATTTCTTGACCAGTACCAGCCAAGTACTTTCTGGGAACTCCCAACTGTATCCTCATTTATAAAATGTGTCTAAGAAAACATTTCTCCCAGAAATATGTTCAGGCTGTCTTTCACCCAAGAAGTTTTACAGAGGTGACAGTTTTATGCCAAGGTGTTGAAGTTTCAGAGAGAACAGAGCCAGGGTAAGATGGTAGGCCCTGACAAGTACATACACCTCAACCATATGAACTGGCTTCCAGTACCTCTGCAGAGACTTTTCATTCATTTCCCCCTTTCTTTCCTTCTTTTTTTCTTCTTTTCTCCATGACCCCTATATCTCTCTTCCTCCCTCCCTCTCTCCCCTTTCCAGGTACCCCCCAACTCCTGAATATAAAATAATCAGAAGCTGTTAGCCCAGCAACATGAATCCACACAGGAGGACTTAGGTAAAAGCAGATCTGCAGCAGGAAGTCTGGTGGAAGGGCAAAGAGAAACACTTTGGTCAGATGAGGGTGACTGATTTGACTACAGAATTAAAGTGTTACAATATAAGTTCCCCAACAATAGGTGATTCTTATAAGGAGAGCATTATATGGTTCTTCTTTGCTCTTCTAATTATAATGTCCCCTCTAATTTCTACCCATTAATGTGTTTCTTGCCAGAAGCAAGCCAGATGATTTAGTAATGACAGCTGGATTAGTCACTCTAAATTACTTAATAGTTTATAAAAGAAAAATATCAGAAATCTGTAGTCAATTTTTATTTTCTCCCCAAGTGCAAAGTTGCATGGGGCTATCCAGAAAATGTTATTTTGTTTGCATTCTACATTTATGTAAATTCACAAGAATAAATGTTTCTAATGATATTATCTTCCCTCCTTTGTAAGTAGATAATTGACTGTTATACTTTCACAAGAAGGCTTTCACCAAATAAGGGCCTTTGCAAATGCAAATAGCACACACTCGCTGAATAAAAAATAAATCTACCCCCAAAGAGAAAGTAACTGCTTCTCAGTAATGATAATGTTATTCATTTATCTCAGATTTTTTTCTTCAGATATTTTCAATTCATTCAATATAGAAAAAGGCTTTTAGAATCAGGTTTTTCTTTGCAGTTTTTGACATCTAAATTTATTTCATTATGGCCAGAACCTATTCCACCTATTAATCTGGCCTTCTAAGTATGTCATAATCATTCCCTGCCTACTTTCTATACCACGATCACATCCTTTGGGCTTCCCTGGTGGTGCAGTGGTAAAGAATCCACCTGCCAATGCAGGAGACACAAGAGACTCGGGTTTGATCTCTGGGTGGGGGAAGAAATAACAAGACCCTGTCCCTGTCCAGCATGACAATGTCTTAGGGAATGTTAGAGTGTGATAGAGCTGTAGAGAGATGAACATTGTGGGTGCAGGAGGACCCAGGACAGGCATTTAATCCTGTCTTGCGGGACTATGGAAAGATATTTGAAGAACAAATTGTTGTTAAAGCAGTATGATTACAGAGAGTTATTCAGGTGAAAAAGGATTGGTAGATAGCATTAAGGGTAGAAGGAACTAAGATGAGCAAGAATGAGTCAGAATATTTGGAGAGTTGCCCGCAACTCAGCGTGGCTGAGGCACTGAATGTGAGACAGACAGAGGAGGGAGATAAGGCTGGAGAGGAAAGCTGTGTATAAAATGAGCTGAAACTCATCTTGAAGGCAGCAGGGAAGTAAGCAGTATCTTTAAGCAAGGGTATGACAAATCAGATTATTGTCAGAGGCTTTGTTTTGTTTTTTAAATTAAGATAGAATTGAAATATAAATGATATTAGTTTCAGGTATACAACATAGTGATTCAATATTTATATATATTGTGGAATAATCACTGCAAATCTAGTTAACATCCATCACCACACGTAGTTTCCTTTTAGAATGAGAACTTTTAAAATCTACTCTCTTAGTAACTTTCAGATATATAACATGGTATTATTAACTATAGGCACCACGCTGAATATTATACCCCCAGAAATTGTTTAGCTCATAACTATAAGTTTGCACTTTTTGATTACCTTCACACATTTTGTAGCCCCTCTGGCAACCACCAATCTATTCTCTTTGAGTTTGGCTTTTTAAAAAATTCAGATTCTACTTATAAGAAAGGTTTGGTAGAAACCAACACAATAGTGAAAACAATTATCCTTCAATTAAAAATACATAAATTTCAAAAAAAAAAAAGGTCAGATGAAATTTGTCTTATTTCACTTAGCATGATGCCCTCAGGGTTCACTCAAGGTTTGTAAATGGTAGGATTTCCTTTTTTATGGCTAAATAATATTACATTGTGTGTATATGATGTTATATAATTATATACTATACAATAATATAGTATATATATTTTTCCTTATTGATTTATCCATCAATGGACACTTAAGTTGTTTCTATGTCTTGTGTACTATAAATAATGCTGCAATGAACATGGAGGAGCAGATATCTTTTTGAGTTAGTGTTTTCATTTTCTTTAGATAAGTTCCCAGAAGCAGAATGCTGAATCATATGGTAGTCCTATTTTTAATTTTTTGAGGAAATTCCATACTGTTCTCCATAGTGTCTGTACCAATTTGTACTCCCACTGTTAGGGGAAGCACATTGATTGAAACTGCCCACCCTGGCCAGGCATCATAGTAACCATTTGCATGAGTTGTTTTATGACAGGAGATCCTGATAAGGAACACAGAACTAATAAGCCACCACCAACTGGAAGAGTTCGGGAAAGGTCGAAAGGAGACACCACGTGTCCGTCCACTTCCCAGAATCCCTCTCGCTAGCATCCATCTTGGCTGAGCAATGCGTGTGCCACCAGGAAAGACTATGAATTAGAATGACTGGTCAAAGACCACCTGGAAACTAATCCCATCACCATAAAACCCAAGGCCCTTTCCCAATAAAATCTCTTGTTTTGTTAGCACATGTGTCTCCTTGGACAATTCATTTCTGAGTGTTCCCTTTTCTCCATATTCTCTCTTGTTTTAAATCTCTTAAAACGGATTAATTTTTTAAAAGGTCACCTTGGCTACTCTGTGGACCACAGATTAAAGGGAGATACAAAGAGATGCAAGGAGACCAGTTCAGGAGGCTGTTGTAATAATCCAAGAGCAAGATGAATGTGGATCAGACTAAGGTAGTGGAGAAAAGTAGATGATTTTCAGAGATATTTGGAAGTGAATTTAACAGGATTTGGCTATTAAGTGAAATAAGGGTACAAAGCAAATATTGGTGTCACTAGTTTGGGGAACCTGGGAGGAAAAAGAGGAGAGATGGAGAAGAGAAGAGTAGGACAGGAGCTGGATGAAGAGGTGGATGATGAACGGTGGTCGGGAAAGGATGCCACACCTTGATGCTAATTAAACAAAAATGTTTGTACATATCACCAACCAGGCATGTAAGGAGGACCTTCCCAGGACCCTGAAATCACTCCACCATGGTGGCCATCTAGCCTATTCATGTGATGCGATGGGTGTGGGGGCTAAATTCAAGCTGGAATGGGCCTAGGAGGAGTGCTATGGTTCAGTGTTGCTTGAGACACAGATCAACCCAGCTGTGGTCACTACAGGCAGGACACAAAGCTGCTAAAAATAAGACTTTGGGTCTCTGTGCATTCTCTCCTAATTGAGCTCAGTATAGTGATAGTTGCTGCTGCTGCTAAGTCGCTTCAGTTGTGTCCGACTCTGTGTGACCCCATAACAACTCCTTATTCCTTAAATTCATATCCACTGGTGGGGTTCCTGAGACATGCAGCTCATCCCTACTTATTTGATGTTGCCAAACTTCCAATACTTCATTAAAAAATGAAAGAATTAAGTCTGAGAAAGTTAAAGTCAGTTTAGCATTAAAAAAATTATCTTCCTGAACACAGAGTGATGATAAAGGACACATAAACTGCAGTGATGCAGCTACAAGCCAAGGAACACAAGCATTTCTGGCCACTACAAGAGTCTAGAGAGAAGCACAAAGCAGATTCTCCCTCACTGCAGTCGTTGAGTCGTGTCTGACTCTTTGCGACCCCATAGACTGTAGCCTACCAGGCTCCTCTGTCCATGGGATTTTCCAGGCAATAGTACTGGAGTGGATTGCCATTTCCTTCTCCAGGGGATCTTCCCAACCCAGGGCTCGAACCCGGGTCTCCTGCATTGTAGACAGACGTTTTACCGTCTGAGCCACCAGGGAAGATTCTCCCTCAGAAGCCCCCAAAGAAAACCAACCTTGCCAACACCTGGATTTTAGACTTTCAGACCCCTAAACCAAGAATATAAACTTCTGTTGTTTTAAACACTCTCTGAAAAATGATCTTCCTTTTGAGGAGACTGAAATTGATATTTAATCTGTATATCTTGAGAAACAAAGTTTCCTTTGCTGGAAGAACAATGAAAATATGTTCTTCATATTTTTTTCTTCATAACAACTAAAAACAAAGAGAGACTTACAGAATTTTTATGTTAATATCAGCGATACTAACCTTTCAGGGAAGGTTGCCCCGAAAGAAAATAGTGCCCACAGGAATGACAACTACATAGTTCAAGAAAAGCAACTGTGTACTTGATGCTTTGCAATGTGTTCAGTTCCCAGGTAGATCGGCAACTCAAAGTCCTTAGCAGTGCAAAGGGATATTAGATCACCCACCGCCTCCCAACTCTCCCAACCAGGGCAGGATTCTTTTCTCTGGTATGTTCATAAGGACTCTGTTCAGTCTCGTTTTAAAGGTCTTAAGCTTAGAGGTTTTAATCATCTCTTTTAAAAGACTCTTCCCTCCTATCATAGGAAGTATGTCCTTAAGGGAAATTCACTGATACTTAACCCATATTTTACTTGTTATAATTTCCTATTACCCTAATTAATACCTTTCTCTGAGCCTTTCCTTGTGACTCATTCAGCAGGTATCATCTCTTCCTCTGCAGAGTTTTTACCATTCAGATCCCTTGCATGTGGACAGTTATCCTGAGTCTGTAGTCAGCTTTAATAGTTAGGAAATGTTTAAGCCTGTAGTACTAATAAATCAGCTCAAGGTATAATTAGAGGCTTAACTCTGTGAAGAGAAGATGTAACCCATTTGTTAATAACATCACTTAGGTCTTTTGAAAACATTCTTGCCTAAAATAACTGAGTCAAATTAAGAATGAGCCGTTAACAAAATGTCAAAGTGATGGCCTTCTAGGAGAGTATGAGCCCAGTTGCTTCACTGAAAGTACAGCTAAGAACGCTCTGTAGCTTTCTGCTAGTTATTCCAGAGGCAAGTTGACTCAGCTTCTCCAAAGCTGATTAAAATAGGATGGGGAACACATGTATACTTGAGGTGGATTCATTTTGATGAATGGCAAAAGCAATACAATATTGTAAAGTTAAGCAAAATAAAATTTAAAAAAATTCATATGTAATTAATATTCACTGACAGGCTAGATGCTTTTGCTTAATCTCCACATTACACTCATTTTATAGACTACAAGGCTAAGAGATGTTAAGAAATGTGCCCAATGCCACACAGTTGGAAGTGACAGATTCAAGGTATAGACTCAGGTCTTTTGACTCTAAATCCTGAGCTCCTAAAGTGTCATTCACCTAACTGCGGGATGATAAGATGATTACTTAGTGGGCTTGTGTCTCTCCACCATACACAAGGCCTCAGCAAAATATCTGCTTTGGATTTTCTGTTGTGCCATAAAGTATATGGACATTAAGAACAAACATTTTTACGGATGTATGCTGCTGCTGCTGCTGCTGCTGCTAAGTCGCTTCTGTGTCCGACTCTGTGCAACCCCATAGACGGCAGCCCACCAGGCTCCTCCATCCCTGGGATTCTCCAGGCAAGAACACTGGAGTGGGTTGCCGTTTCCTTCTCCAATGTATGAAAGTGAAAAGTGAAAGTGAAGTCGCACAGTCGTGTCCGACTCTTCGAGACCCCATGGACTGCAGCCTACCAGGCTACTCCGTCCATGGGATTTTCCAGGCAAGAGTACTGGAGTGGGGTGCCATTGCCTTCTCTGTACAGATGTATAAGGGCCATGTAATTCATATTTTCCACCTTGTAGTAATCTATGTCTCCTTGCTCAACCTATTTTGCATTGCTCATTTTGTATTCTTGTATGTATAGTCACTGACCACTATTATAGCCCAGGTGCTCCAAAAAGTTTTCCCAAAGATCACAGAGTAGAAAGTGGCTAAGTTCAAAATCAAACACAAGTCTCTCTGACTCCAGAGCTCTTCCTTTATTTATTTGTTGGAAGTGAATGAAGGAAGCCCTATTTTGCTTTCTTATTAGTGTGAGTGTTGTGGGGAAGAAAACCAAAGAATGCAACTTGTTTTACAAAGTAAAATAGACCAGTGAAGAACTGAGAGTATCGACCTATTCCTAGGAATAGTGCACGTGGTGAACTTTAAGATTCACTAAACCAGTTTTTCTGTTGTGTAAATCCTCCTCCTGTCACTGTCTTAAATATGCAATGTCATCTCTTATGTATTGTAATCTGTACAGCTAGTTCTAATTCTACTGCTACTCAGATAAATTATGTTTAAAATTGAAGCCAATAATTTTTAATGAAGAGATCACTCTGTATAATCAAATAATATTTCAAAAGAGCATGTAACCTGACAACACTACCTCAGCCAGGGTGATCAAGGTCAACATTAATGGTGATAAGTTATGTTGATAGCATGTTTGATGTCATGGGATGAAAATGGCACCTTATCACTATGGTTCTGCTCTCAAAGATGCTAATCCTAGTCTAATTATGAGAAAAACATTAAAAAAAACTCAAAAGAGGGTCATTCTTAAAATATAGCCAAAACCAAAAAACTAAGCACTCCTCAAAACTATCAAGGTCATCACAAACTTGGAAAGCCTAAGTAATGTCCCTGACAAAGAGGAGTCTAAGGAGACATGATGACTAGATACAATGTCATATCCTGGACGGGATCCTGGAATAGAAGGATAGTAGGTAAGAACTAAGGAAATCTCAACAAAGTATGGACTTTAATTAGCAATAAATGTATTACAATATCTATAAAGTATTGATAAGGGTTCATTAATTATGACAACTATACCATACTAAGGTAAGATGTTAATGATAGGGGAAACTAGGTATGGGGTATATGAGACTCTCCATAGTATCCTCATAATTTTTCTATAAATTTAAAATTGTTCTAAAAAAGTTTACTTAAAACTAAAACAAAAGAGCATATATGTAGGTTCTTGCTTTGAACAAATTCCTTAAAATGTGTATTCTCCTTCTCTTGTTCTCATGTTTTTTTTAAAAATTCTAAGAACACAGAAAGAATAGCATCTTTTTTAATTCATAGGAAATAAGTTTATCATGGAAGTGTAATAAACTAGACTATTCCCATCCTTCTATCATGAACAGACATTAAGAAATTCAGGGCTATTTTTCTTTAACTTTATTGTTAATTAATTATGATTCTAAAAAAATCATTTTTCCATTTGTAAAACAGATAAAATTCTGCCACGTGGGAGGCTTATAAAATTTAATGAGATGAAATAAACTGATAGTGCATGAAAAGAACTACTTTAAGCACTGAAAAATACACATTACCATATGTAAAATAAACAGCTAACGGGAAGTTGCCATATGATGCAGGAATCTCACCCCAGTGCTCTGCGACAGTCTAGAGGGGTAGGATGGGTGATAGGTGGGAGGGAGGCTCCAGAAGGAGGGGACACGTGTATACTTGTGGTTGATTCACATAGTTGTACGGCAGAAACCAACACAACACTGTAAAGCAATTATCCTCCAATTAAAAAAATAATTAGCGCATTCTAATATCAGAGCTTTTAAATATAATCAGTTTTCATCCATTTCTACAGCTGACCAGAAGATTTTACTTTGCTGTCAGCAAAGAAGCCTATAATGATTTTATTCCTTTGTTGGATTTTCTTCACACAAATGAGCATGCACTTACACTGCTTAAATACCAGGACATGCTGACACAAGAATTGCATAGACAATCCACACCCTGGCTCCTGCTCAGTTTTTAAAATCCAGGACACAGTGTAACCCAGCAAGGCACTGTTTCATGAATCAGCCCCTTGATGCGAGGAAAAAGTCCTTGGCAACCTGGCTGTGCTGTTCTAAGGTAAGAGAAGTGATTGCCTAGTGAGAAGATATCAAGGCCACCCCATGTACAGACTTACTCTGCCCAGGAAATGGGGAATTTTGCTTTGCTTAGAATCAGCCCTAGAATTCAGAATTAAGCTAACTACAACTTACTTTTCTAATATCCTAGAAATGCATGCTTTTCATAAGACCCTAGGCGCTAGCTTTCATATTTGTGCTTGCTTTGCCTCTGCTCACCAGCCCTGTGCCCATGAAGTTAATACACCATTGCTTGATCTCATCAGGTAATATGAGGTAGAGTGAGGCAATCAGCTGTTCAATTCAGTCACAGGTATGAGTGTGGAAACAACCCCATGTGTAATCAGAAGTCACAAGACAGCAAGGGCAACTGCAGCTTCTGAAAGGAGACCTGATTGGATCTATGCCAGAAACGAGGCAGCCTAGCTTCTGGGGTAGGGTATGGTCATCAAGTCTATGCTGTCTGTTGTTCTTAGGGTTTCTGCTCTCACTGCCTGATTCAAGAGAATATCACCTGGTGGGACCAACCAACAAATTACCTCCAGTCTCTGGCCCAAGGTAATTTGCAAGTGCACCTTTTTGTCCCTCATGTAGGCCTCTGGAACTCATGCTGATAAAGACTCATGACTCATGCTAGCTACTGACAAGAATTTTATGGAAAATAAATTCACCCAGTTTTGTGGCTTGAGTTTTAGTATTACATGACTTGAAAGCTATAATACTGAATTCTATAGCCTGCGTTTCTTTTCTCTTTAATACTGTTTTTACCCATCTTTCCTTAGAGACTCCTCTCTCTTATCTCCAAGACTCCGAGTCTGTGAGTGAATCATGTACTCTTTTGTAATTTTTTGTGAACTGTATAGACAATGGATGCCATTTCTGCTTTAAAAGTTTAGACTAAGTATTACAGGAATGACAACACCAGAGAAGAATGTAATAAGCATGGAGAAAGTTGTAAAAGCTAATAAATTATATCAAATTCTTCCAGTCAAAGTCCCTTTGGCTATGATGACACTATTTGGCTTTCAGTTCTTATTTATAAGAATCAAGTTCAGAAGAAATAAGGAAAAGTGTTGACTGAGTTCCTATTTGTGGGTAATAGTTATTTTTCAGGCAATCTCATATGTATGTTACCAAACTCAGTGGGCATTTTCACAACACAGGAATCAACTCCTATGAACATACTGGGATACTCACATCCCTTCCCAGAATTTTCTGAATGCTAAGGAGTTATTCAATCAATATACAGAACAAAGAAGAATTTGACTTCAAATTTTATTTTTGTCATTTGACTCATAAGAGCAATTAACCAGAATTTTATTAAATATAAATGTGATTCTGAAACAAATGCACAAGACTGCATGGCTTTGTTTCCAATTTCATTACCATATCTCTGATCAGTAACGTGTGGACTCAAAGTTGGTCTAGGATTTTCTTCTTCACTTAGTCCTTAGATTCAGAACGTCACTTAACAGAGGCTTATGTTCCATAAAGTCACCAGATAATGCAAAATATTTACCCTAAGAAAGTTCATTTTTCTCCTCTAGATATGGAACTCATGAACTAAGGACAACTTTGGGTTTAATGACTATGGAATCAGGGAACAAAGCAAAGAGAATGTTTTGAAGCTGAGACAGCTAGCTGAAACTTCCTCTTACAATTGTGACATGACAGAGTAACATCTGCCCAGGAGCCTAAACAATACCATTAGTGGTCCAGGAGTTCTTGGTTTAAGGATATACCAAAAAATTCTTACTTTACAATTTTCATTTTTCCAGATGCCTTATGAACCCACATCTTTTGAATTCTACATTTTCAATCCCACTGCAACTCTCTTTATAACATTTGGATAATGTGTTTTACGTTCCATTTACCTGACTTCCTATGGGAAGGGAAGGAAGTATCTATGTATATTCATTTCTGTTAGTCCACAATAGGACTCACCTTTTTTTCCCAATTACTTTATAGCTTATTTTGGTCTGTTTTGTAGATCCAGTTATTTCAACAGCATATAAGAGTAACTCACCACATTTCAAATTTGTGTTTATATCATCAGTTGAACGGGTGTGAGAAGCACAAATGAGGAAAATGGTGTTATAAAATCACAAAGAACCAGCATCTAGGATAAGCATTGCTTTGGTCCTCATCCTATATGTGTGAATGGGAAAATCAATATAGGATAATTATATTATCCTTAGTACTTTTAATATACAACAATAAGTGAGGGTGTAGAGTTGAACAAACCTATCTTGTGGTCAGTCATTATTGACTTGAGGTTTTAATTCAGAAGACATTTGTTTTGTTCTAAATACAGTGTTTACAAAGCTTTGATAGATTGGCAGGAAAGCACCCAGAGAGGAAAAATTGTATTACCTAAATTTTAAAGTGCTCCTAGAATCAGAAATGGTGCTGTGATAACTGCATATGCATGTTTTTAAAAGAGAATGAAGTTAGACGCTTATTTTACACCAGATACAAAAATTAACTCAAAATGGATTATACACCTAAATTTTCATGACCTTGGATTAAACAATGGTTTCTAGATGGGACTCAAAAGCACGAGAGATAAAAGCAAAGAAAAAGATAAATTGGATTTCATTAAGATTAAAAACTTTTTAATGGTAACTATATGGGATGATATGCTACTAAACATGACTTTGGTAATCATGTCACAATGTGTGTGTGTGTACATATATATACACACACATGCATGCATGCATATGCACGCACATACACAAACATACATGTGTATGCACACATACATGCACACGCGCACATACATACATGCATGTACATATGCATACGTATGTACACATGTGTGCACATATACATATGTGTGTCATACATGCATATGTGTGCACGTGCACGTGTACATATGTGTGCATATGTGTAGGCGTATGTGTGTGCACGCATATGTACATGTATGTGTGCATATGTATACATATAAGTGTGTGTATATGCACATATATGTGTGCATGTGTATGTGTGTGCATATACATATGTGTATATGTACATATGTACATATGCATGCATATATGTGTGTACATGCGTATGTGCATGTGTATGTGCATGTGCATGCATATGTACATATATATACATATATATATATACAATCATCACTTTGTGCACCTTCAACATATACAGGTTTTATATTAAAATTTACAAATAAGGAAGATTTAAAACTTTTGGCTTCAGTGGAAGCATCAAGAAAATGAAAAGACAATCCACAGAATGGGAGAAATTATAGATCATATATCTGATAAGTGACTTTTCTCAGAATATAGAAAGAACTCATAACAATAAAAAAGACAACTTGAAAAAGCTTTTGGCAAAGTTTAACACCCATTTATGATAAAAAAAAAAAATTTCCAGAAAGTGGGCATAGAGGAAATACACCTCAATATAATAAAGGCTATATATGACAAATCTACAGCTAACATTATACTCAGGGTATTGGAGAAACATTTCCTCCAAGATTCACTCTTGCCATTTTTATTCAACATAGTTTTGAAAGTCCTAGCCATGGCAATCAGAGAAGAAAAAGAAATAAATGGAGTCCAAATTGGAAAAGAAGTAAAACTGTCAATGCTTGCAGATGACATGATATTATACATAGACAATCTTAATGAGGCTGAAAGGAAACTACTACAGCTCATCCATGCACTTGGTTAAGTTGCAGGATACAAAATTAATAAACATAAATCTGTTGCACTACTATACATTAACAATAAAAGATCAGAAAAAGAAATTAAATAAACAATCTCATTTACCATCACATCAAAAAGGATAAATTATCTAGGAATAAACCTACCTAAGGAGACAAAAAGACCTATATTCTGAAAACTATAAGATGTTGAAAGAAATCAAAGATGACACAAAGAGATGGAAAGATATACCATGTTCTTAGACTGGAAGAATGAATATTGTCAAAATGACTATACAGCCCAAGACAATCTACAGGTTCAGTGCAATTCCTATCAAATTACCAACTGACATTTTTCACAGAACTAGAAGAAAAAAAAATCTTAAAATTTGTATGGAGACACAAAAGACCCCAAATAGTCAAAGCAATCTTGAGAAAGAAAAATGAAGTTGGGGGAATCAGATTCCTTGACTTCAGACTGTACTACAAAGCTATGGTCATCAAAACTGTATAATGCCATCATAAAAAGAGAAATATAGATCAATGGAACAGAATAGAAAGCCCAGAGATAAAACCACCCACCTATGGTCATCTAATGTATGACAAAGGAGGCAAGTATGTACAATGGATAAAAGAGAGTCTCTTCAATAAGTGGTCCTGGGCAGGGAACTCTACTCAATATTATGTGGCAGCCTGGATGGAAGGGGAATTTTAGGGGGAGAAGAGATACATGTATATGTATGACTGAGTCCTTTTGCCGTGTACCTGAAATTATCACAGCATTGTTAATTGGCTATACTTCAATATGAAATAAAATGTAAAAAAAAAAAAAAAAAAAAAAGTGGTGCTGGGGATTTCCTTGGAAGTCCAGTGGTTACGACTCTCTTTTCCCAATGCAGGGGGTATAGGTTTAATCTCTGGTCAGGGCACTTAGATCCCACATACTGCGATGCAGCTGAAAAAAAAAAAAAAAAGTGGTGCTGGGAAAATGAGAAAACTACACGTAAAAGGATGAAATTACAACACTCTCTAATACCGAGCACAAAAATAAACTCAAAATGGATTAAAGACCTATGTAATGCTGGACACTGTTTGACATAAATCACAGCAAGACCTTTTTCAAGCAGTCTCCTAGAGTAAGGGAAATACAAACAAAAATAAATAAATGGGACCTAACTAAACTCAAAAAGCTTTTGAACAGCCAAGGAAACCATAGACAAAACAAAAAGACAACCCACAGAATAGAAATATTTGCCAATGATGAGACCAATAAGGGATTAGTCTCCAAAATTTACAAACAGTTCATGAAGTTCAATACAAAAATCAAACAACTCAATCAAAAAATGGGCAGAAGACCTAAATAGACATTTATCCAAAAAAGACATAGCCAAGAGGCACATGAAAACATGCTTAACATTGCTAATTATTAGAGAAATGTAAATCAAAACTACAATGAGATATTACCTCATACCAGTCAGAATGACCATCATCAAAAACTGCTACTGCTGCTAAGTTGCTTCAGTCGTGTCCGACTCTGTGCGACCCCATAGACGGCAGCCCACCAGGCTCCACCGTCCCTGGGATTCTCCAGGCAAGAATACTGGAGTGGGTTGCCATTTCCTTCTCCAATGCATGAAAGTGAAAAGTGAAAGTGAAGTCGCTCAGTCGTGTCCGACTCTCAGCGACCCCATGGACTGGAGCCTACCAGGATCCTCCGTCCATGGGCTTCTCCAGGCAAAAGTACTGGGGTGGGGTGCCATTGCCTTCCCCGATCAAAAAATCTACGAACAAAATGCTGGAGAGAGTGTGGAGAAAAGAGAACCCTCCTACGGTGTTGGTGAGAATATAAATTGGTACAACCACTATGGAAAATAGTATGGAAATTCCTTAAAAAACTAAAAATAGACCTACCATATGATCCACTAATTCTACTCCTGGGCATACATTCAGAGAAAAATGAGGTTTGAAGGAATACATGCACCTCAATGTTCATTGTAGCACTGTTTACAAAAACCAAGACATGAAAGCAACCTGAATGTCCATCAACAGATGAATGGATAAAGAAGATGTGGTACATATATACAATGGAATACTACTCAGCCATTAAAAAGCATGAAACAATGCCATTTGCAGCAACATGGATGAACCTGGAGATTATCATAAATGAAGTAAGTCAGAAAGAAAAAACAAATATCATATGATAAAGCTTATATGAAGAATCTTAAAAAATGATACAAATGAACTTATTTACAAAACAGAAACAGACTCACAAATTTAGAGAATAATCTTATGGTTATCAGTAGAGAATGGAGAAGGCAATGGCACCCCACTCCAGTACTCTTGCCTGGAAAATCCCATGGACAGAGGAGCCTGGTAGGCTCCAGTCCATGGGGTCGCTAAGAGTTGGACACGACTGAGCAACTTCACTTTCACTTTTCACTTTCATGCATTGGACAAGGAAATGGCAACCCACTCCAGTATTCTTGCCTGGAGAGTCCCAGGGACAGAGGAGCCTAGTGGGCTGCTGTCTATGGGGTCGCACAGAGTTGGACACAACTGAAGCGACTTAGCAGCAGCAGCAGCAGCAGCATCCATCTAATAAATCAACAACTTTCTTTCTATCTGACCTGGTAAGAAGTTGGGTGAATACACCATAGATCCAATCTCTTACTGGACCCAAGTCATCATGCTATACAAGGTTTCAGTGCTAAATACTGGAGCATTTTTAAAAATGCCAATATCTCAGCTTTATCCCAGTCTAATCTCTGCAGGTAGGACCTAGACATTGATATTTATTAACATCTCAGAGACCATAAAGTGCAACCACTGATCCAGTGGTTTCCCCAAACTCAAAAGGTTTACTACTTATTTCATTGCTTATTGTTCTACTTGGTCAAACAGCATATCTGCTTCTTATATGAGTAAAATAAGAAAAAATTGAGGTACAGGGATTTGTGTGCTCTTGGTTCTGAAGGAGAAAGATCTGAGCCCTCAGAACCCAGAAAAGACGTGGCCCCTAAGGCCAAACCTGAACTCTCCAGTCATACTAGAGGTCTTCCCCGACCAGTACTCTCACCAAACCTTGTTCTACTAGGGGATTCCTGGCCTGGTAGGGTAAAGAGGTAGGGTTTGCAGGGATTTTAATGCCAGAGTCTCAACTGAGGACATGCAGTGTGAGGACCAGCTTTCTCAGTTGACTCATAAAACTGGGAAACACACCATTGAAAGTCAGTTTCAGATAGTAAGGTGCAATAGTTTCCTATAGCTGCTGTAATAGAGTATCACTAATTGGGTGGCTTATAGCATGAGAAATTTATTCCCTCACAGTTATGAAATAACAGTTTATAGAAGCTCAAAATCGAGGTGTTGGAAGTATCATGCTTCCTCTGAAGGTTCTAAGGAAGAATCTTTCTCTTTTCTGGGGGTGGATGACATTCCTTGGATTGTAACTACATAATTTCAATCTCTGCCTCCATCTTCACGTAGCCTTCTCCCCTGTATGGAGCTCAGTGTCTAAGGGGGAACCCTTCTTACAAAGACAACAGTCACTGAAATAAGGACCACTGTAATCCATTATGACCTCGTCTTAATTAGTCTATATCTGCAAAGATGATCACATTTACAGGTACTGGGGGTTAGGACTTAGACATGTCATTTTAGGGGGGCATTATTCATCCTACAACACAAGGATTGGTCGTGTAGTCTACTTCCTGGGAGAAATCCCTCTGGGAATTCTGGGAATGTAAAATGGTACTACACTTTAGAAACAGTTTGATAGTTCCTCAAAAAGTTAAATAAAGAGTTACTACATGAGTCAACAAATCCACCCCTACAGAATCCACTCCTAGTTATATCCCAAGAGAAATGGAGACGTAAGTCCACATAAATTTATAACACTCAAAAAGTGAAAAACAACCCAAATGAGCATCATCTGATGAATGGATAAACACAATGGGTTGTGCTAAAACAATGTTATATTTCTGACCATAAAATGGTAGAAAGTATTGATACATGTTGTAACATGGTTGAACCTTGAAAATGTTATGCTAAGGGAAAGAAGTCAGACCAAAAACCACACACTGTGTGACTCTGTATGAAAAGTCTAAAACAGGTGAATCTATAGAGAAAGTAGATTAGTGGTTGCCAGGGCCTGGTGGAAGGGGAAATGGGAGTGACTGCTAATGGGTATTGGGTTTCTTTTTGGAGTGATGCAAATATTCTGAAATTAGTGATGATAGTTGCAAAACTGTGACCATACTAAAAAGTGAACTGTACACTTTAAAATGGTAACCTTTATGGTATGAGATAGGTATATGAAGTCCCCACACTTTAAGGTAAAGAAATTAAAAACGTTGAGAACTTTAAGACTGATTAAACCCATAAGTCTCAAAATGTACTCTGCAAGTCACCAGCGTCAACATCACCTGGTAACTTGTTAGCAATGCACGTTCTTAGGTTACATGCAGGTCAAATGAGTCAGAACCCCCAGAGGCTGGGTTCAGGACTCTGTGTTCTAATGAGCCCTGCAGGTGATTCTGATGAATACTCAGGTTTAAAAGCCACTGGGTTAGTTGCAATTTTAAGGCCTCATTGCTCTTCCACTCACCAGATTCGTAAACTTTGGCAAGTTTCTTGACCTTTCTGTGCCTCAAATTATTCATCTGGAGAAATGGTTCCTAACAAAGTTATTATGAGGATAAAATATTTAAATACAAGTAATGTGCTTGGAAGACAGCTTGCCACTTAATGAGTTGCCTTCTCCATGAATACTCAGTAAGAATCAGCTATTATTCTATCAATCAAATGCAGATCCCCTAATTTGGTGGAATTGAGCCACATATATGTTTTAATTTTCTAGCAGCCACATATAAAGGTAAAAACAAAATAATAATAATATATTTCACCCAATGTATTAAAAATATTAGCGTTTCAACAAGCAATCAATGTAAAAAATGTTTAAGATAGTTTACATTCTCTTTTCCAAACAGAGTCAACGAAATCCAGTGTATTTTATACTTAGAGCACTTTTCGATACAGACTAACCACATTTCAATTGCTCAGCAGTCACCTGTGGCTGGCGAGTATCATACTGAACAATACCACTCTGACACAAATGCTGAGCTGTTTACCCTCTCTAAAGTTCCTGTGCCTTCAGCACATAAGTCTCTGCCTGAGGATTTTCAAGGAATGGATGGCCAGATGGGGACAGGTCAAGAGGCATCTTTTCCTAACCATGTCTCATCTTAACAGGTGATGCTGGGTTGCAGACAAGCCTTCAACACATGTTTTTGCCCAAAGGTGGACACAATAAAGGACAGAAATGGTAGAGACCTCGTAAATGTAGAAGAGATCAAGAAGAGACGGGAAGAATACATAGAAGAACTGTTCAAAAAAGATCTTAATGAACCGGATAACTATGATGGTGTGGTCAGTCACCCAGAGCCAGACATTCTGGAGAGTGAAGTCAAGTGGGCCCAAAAAGCACTGCTGTCAACAAAGCTAGAGGATGTGCTGGAATTCCAGGAGAGCTATTCAAAACCCTAGAAAAGGGTGTTATCACAGTGTTGCACTCAATATGTCAGCAAATCTGGAAGACCCAGCAGTGGGTCTTTTACACTTGACTGGAAAAGGTAAATCCTCATCCTAATTCCCAAGAAGAGTAATACTAAAGAATGTTCAATACATCAGACAGTTGCACTCATCTCCCATGCTAGTAAGATCATGCTTAAACGATTCCAGACTAGGCGTCAGCATTATGTGAACCAAGAACTTCCAGATGTCCAAGCAGGGTTTAGAAAAGGCAGAGGAACCAGAGATCAAATTGCTGACATTTGCTGAATCATGGGCTTCCCTGGTGACCGCTCAGAGGTTAAAGCGTCTGCCTGCAATGTGGGAGACCTGGGATAGATCCCTGGGTTGGGAAGACCCCTGGAGAAGGAAATGGCAACCCACTCCAGTATTCTTGCCTGGAGAATCCCATGGACGGAGAAGCCTGGTGGGCTACAGTCCACAGGGTCGCAGAGAGTCGGACACGACTGAGCGAGCCAATTAACTTGACTTGACTTAACTTAGAGAAAGCAAAATTCCAGAAAAACATCTACCTCTGTTTCATAGACTACGCTAAAGCCTTTGACTATGTGGATCATAACAAACTGTGAAAAGCTCTTAAAGAGATGGGAATACTAGACCATCTTACCTGTCTCCTGAGAAACCTGTATGTGGGTCAAGAAGCAACAGTTAGAACCCTGTATGGAACAATTGATTGGCTCAGGATTGAAAAGGATCATGACAGGGTTGTCTGTTGTCACCCTGTTTATTTAACCTATATGCTGAGCACATCATGAGAAATGCTGGGCTGGATGAATTACAAGTTAGAATTAAGATAGGTGGGAGAAATCAACAATCTCAGAGATGTAGAAGATACCACTCTAATGGCAGAAAAAGAGGAACTAAAGAACCTCCTGATGAAGGTGAAAGAGGAGAGTGAAAAAGTGAGCTTAAAACCAAATATTAAAAAAAACTAAGATCATGGCATCCAGCTCCGTTACTTCATGGCAAATAGAAGGGGAAAAAATGGAAGTAGTGACAGCTTTCCTCTTCTTGAACTCTAAAATCACTATGGATGGTGACTGCAGCCATAAAATCAGAAGACTATTCCTTCTTGGCAAGCTATGACAAACCTAGACAGTGTGTTGAAAAGCACAGACATTACTCTGCCTACAAAGGTCTGTAGAGTCAAGACCATGGTCTTCCCAGTGGTCATGTACCATATCAGAACTGGACCATAACGAAGACAGAAAGCCAGAGAATCGATGCTTTCAAACTGTGGTGCTGGAGAAGACTCCTAAGAGTCCCTTGGACAGCAAGGAGATCAAACCAGTCAATCTTAAAGGAAATCAACCCAGAATACTCATTGGAAGGACTGATGTGAAGTTGAAGCTCCAGGATTTTGGTCACCTGATGCAAACAGCTGACTCACTGGAAAAGTCCCTGAAGCTGGCAAAGATTGAGGGCAGAAGGAGAAGAGGGTGTCAGAGGATGAGATGGCTGGATGGCATCACCAATGCAATGAATTTGAACTTGGGAAAACTTCAGGAGATGGTGAGGGACAGGGAGGCCTGGCATACTGCAGTCCATGGGGTCCCAAAGAGTTGGACACAACTGGATGACTCAACAACGACAACATGTTCTCAACTACATATTATTATACAAGAATGATCATGTAAACTGCCTGAGGAGAATCTTAATAGAGTGACAGATTACAGCTTTTTGCATGTTATTTGCTGTGGTATTCACAGGGTCTAGAAAACTTGCCTGGCATGGAGCAGGCACTCAACAGATTAAAAAAAAAAAAAAAAAC
Organism: Tragelaphus eurycerus; assembly: GCA_935064755.1. Taxonomy (NCBI): domain Eukaryota; kingdom Metazoa; phylum Chordata; class Mammalia; order Artiodactyla; family Bovidae; genus Tragelaphus; species Tragelaphus eurycerus. The sequence goes on along the minus strand of CAKXYN010000025.1, from coordinate 12,277,451 downwards.
TAATAAGTAAACAATGCTTTTCTAACTTAACCTTTTAATTTTATCACCATTTTTTCAAATATCTGAAAACATCTAATAATTCCTTTAATATTGCCCTTACTTCTCACAAAGCAGATCCATTTTTGGCTTCTAAATTGATTTTTAAGCTCTTCCTTATTTTTAAATATTTATCAAGCCCCTAGTAAAGATCAGGTTTCTTAGAGTATGAGCCCATAACAGAATTGCTGATATTAGGAGTTTATTTTCTATGACAGAATACATATTTCATATATGTACAGACATCATACAAAAATTACAAAATTTTGTTTGGATTTTTCTATTGCTGACCTAAGAATAAATGGAAGCAAGGAAGCAAATGTCTTAAGAGTTTCAATATTGATGAGCACTCCTTATTCTTAGTATAATCTAGGACATATTTACACATTAAGGGCCCACACCACTGGGTAATGCTGACGCTATTAAAACATATAGACTGAAGGAGCATGCAGAAACACTGTTGATGTTGGGGTGGAGTGGTTTCCCAGGGAGACCGGTATCTGCTTTGAATTAGTTTATTCTCTGAGTTCCTAGGAGTCCTGAAGCAAGATGGTGTGTGAAGTTTACTCAGACTTAAAGATGAGGTCCTAAAAACAACCTATAAGGCCTCCCAGACCTCTCTGTAGTAATATTCCTTAAGCTCACTCCCCTCCAGCCACACTGGCTTCCTTCCTGCTACTCAGACACACCAAGTTTGCTTCAACCTTCCTCCTGTGCTTCAGGTTCCCTTGGACTGTATTGCTCTTCCCCCAATATCCACTTGGCTACCTCCTTGTCTTCCTTCAAGTCTTGTTCCGACTTATTTCCTTCACAAGTTCTACCCGAATTTACACATTGAATACAGTAAGCGCCTGGATTGACCTCTGCCGCTCATTTTCCTTACCTTACATTCATCCCCCTTAGCACCTACCAACCTTGAACTGATATCATAGTATGTTGTTCATTGTTCCTCACACTACTGTGTAGTAATAAAAGCCACAGGAGCAGAGATCTCGGTTTTGTTGTTGTTCACTGATGTACTCTACCCTAGAGCAGCGGCTAGCCTATAGTAGGGGCTCATATTCTTGTAGAATGAGTAAATGAATTAGTTCACTCATAGACCAGGCTCTTTAATAGATTTCCTTTTCAATTTTTGAGACTTCTCTAGCATTAAGACCAGCTGAGAGGTTTTGCGAGCCTGTCTGAGAAGTTGAACTCTCCCAACCTGTTGGCTGGGCTTGCTCAATGAAGGGTCCTGTCTCAAATTTTTTCTATTGGGCAAATTGCCAGAGCCTGAATTTGTCCACCTTGGGATATGATGCAAGATTTAGGTTCTTTTTTTTTCTTTTTGGATGGGCCTGTTACAATTTTGACTGACTTTACTGTTTTGTCTGGAGCTTTATTCTTGTATTGAGTTTTATTTTTCTGTGTTGATCAAGCAATTTAGCAACTATTCTTCTCAGAGCTATGAAATAGTAGAAATTAGAGATGGAAAAGAACTCACAGTTGATCCAGTCTATCCCCCTTGCCATTGAAGTCTTGCTTACCACAATACAATGTTCACGGCTTTGTTGAATGAGGTTTTAAATGTCTTCAGAGATTCCTTTGGGCGCCCACTCAACCAACCTAATACTCCTAACAATTAACAAAAATTCTCAATGTTTGTCTAAACTTTCCCTTTCATATTTTCATTTTATTTTTCCTATTGGTAGTCCAAGGTAGCAAGCCCTTTCTCTTTGGGGATTTTATACCTTTCAGAGAAGTGCAGACTTACATTTCTGCTCTGTTCCTTAGCCAGTTGAATACATGTGTCCCTCCCTTAATCTTTTTACATTCTCTTTAATTGTATTTTTGCTTATTGAATACCTTCAAACTCTTCATCTTAATTATTAGTATGTGTACTTTCACTAGTCATCCATTGAACTACTGTAACATAATGCTTCTCCTTCTAAAACCTGGAAGACAAAGCACTGCCATCTACCATGTGAAACTGCAAATATATACAATTCATTGCCATAATCAATTAGGGTGTATTTATTCACCAGAATATTAAATAATTTCTGTGCAATGCTGTTCACTTGACTTTAAAATTTTGATTGTAATTGTGTAATATCAGATATCTCATTGAAGCCCTTTGAACTTTTGTTTTTATATCTGCAAAAGCAGAGAATATCTGCTTTAGCCTCCTTTGCTATAATCTTATAATAGTAAATATATAACTATAGGACTAGAAAGAGATCTTTCAGAGATAAAAAAGCTTTCATTTCACAGCTTTCAGACATAATCACACAGGTTAAATTATTTTCAATACTATGAAGTTCAAATGGCACCTTTTTTTTCCATTTGTTTACAGTAATTTATGCTAGATCAGTGTATCTGTAACTAATTATACTAAAATGAAAATTTTTTAAATTGCCAAATGCCATGGACTGAGTTTTGTAAAATACAAAATCACAGGTTGGGTGAAGTAGTAATGTCAACTGCTCTAAAATTTTCAAATTTACACTTTCTGTTTTTATCTTGTCTCAGGTGGGCACTGGTCTCTGGACCTCATTTTGAGTAGCCTTGATGAACAATCATACTCCTTACATTTAGATTCTGATACTTTTCAACATAAATATGTCTCTTCTGATGGCTAACATAATACTTGCTTTTACTATTCAGCTTGTCTGTTGCTTCCCTTCAAAGTCAACTTTTAAAAAATAGAAGAGTCAATTAATTATTTCCCCCAAACATCCAGTTGTGTTTTCCATTTATCTGTGTTCACTGTTTCAACATGTAGTAATCCTGAATTCATTTCATAAAATCAAATCTGAATGAAAAATACTTTTAAGAAAGAAAAAAGCAATTTCTTGGAGTCTATACCAGGTCATTGAGTTATAGGATGGTCTCTTGGTCACAAATGCAAGTAGCTTCATTTTCTGGCACTCTCACTAGTCTCTAGCAGTCCTGACCAAGGCCACACTGATAGTGGGCAGAAATCCATCAATCCAGGAAAGGTTAAAAAACACTCTTACTTATTTCACCCTGTCTGGCACTCTGCCATCGATCTGTACCTTTTGGATTTAAGACACAGATTATATGTCAGCAATAACCAGAGTAGCTATTACATAAGCTGGTTATGGGATGCCATGTGCTTTCAAATGGCATATTTTACAGTTTGGGTATAACAAAAATTTTGTTTTAGCACTCTTTTCTGAAATAAACTTCTCTTACTTTTAGTGGGTTTTAATTACTTTTAGAGGGAATTAAATAAAAATATACTAAACTATCATTTCTCTAGCAAATTAAAAAAATAAAATTTATGGGAAAACATGAAATGTGGGGAAATATTAAATACAGTAAACTGCATAAATGTAATGCATAAGTTAGACACTGAGCTTTTTAGGATCTAAGAATCTATTCCAAGAAAAAGAAAACTGAAATTTGAAGACTTATGAGCTTGTTTGAAAAACAGTAAAAAAAATAAGTTCCAGCTGGTCTGAGAACATAGGAAAGGTACAATATAGCACCAGGGTAAATAATAGCAGAGGATGAGTGAGGCATTAGCAGTGGGAAACCTTAAATACAGGACATTTTACACTTCTTTTTAAAGGGATTTTTACAAAGGTAAGGAAAAAGTACACATACACACACATAATATGTATCAATATCAGAAAAGTGTATTAGAACAATGTATCAGATGAAGTTTTCTTTACACAATTTTCCAAGAGCAAGCATATGGCTAATGTGGATTAATTACTAATGAATTTAATAAAGTGAACAGATTATAAGCTCTTAAAGCTAGTTATTTTGTTTTCAAATGTTCCAATGTGCCAGATGTTTCATAAAAATAGTTTTCATTATTTAAAATGATTTATGAAGCTGGATGCCCAACTGTTATTTCTGTGTTAAAATTTAAGAGTTAAAAACCATTTAACAGACAAATAGAATTTGCAGTTCAGTTAGCAGTCACTGAATGTGAAAAGAGTTCTTAAAATGCTCCTCTTCACAGCCATTCTTGTTCCCATAGAAACCAATGTGAGATCCAGGAAAACAAGGTAAGTTCTAAAATAATCACCATTATAAATACCCATTATATAAATGTAAATACAGGCAATTGAAATGATTTAGATGATTTTGAAATTGCATATCATTTCCCAAACCATAATGATTCCTTCAGAGTGGTTCTTGTCTGTCATATAAATACAGCATTTACAAAATTTTAAAAATTCTTATGATTTACTTGTGAGACCATAATTGCCTTTTCAAACAAGTCTTGGGCATGCAAATATCAATTTTTTAACATGTATTTTGGTGCAGGATGGATCTTTTATTGGCTAGGCCTTTTTCTTTATGGCAGATTAAGTACTTATCATTACCAGCATTTGAATTTTACGTAACCATTTCTCTATTCATTATTAATTGCTCGACAATGAGATCTAGAGATTTTAGAGAGTTATTTTACAACTAAGGTTTTTCATGTTTTTATTTGTCCAAGAATTTTGTCATGATAAAAGATCCAAGAAATCTTTTATTGGGATTGTAATTCTTCTCAAAGTCCAGAACTAATCCTTGAGTATAGACTACTCATATTAATGAAGATGCGAATGTGAGCTGTTCACAGAGATATACATCCCTCTAAGAAGAGCTAAGCCTCCTAGTGTTTAAGGAGCAAGAAAATTTCAGAGGAAAAGTCCCAACAATGAGAAGCAAACACTTGAATTTAGTGTGGCTGTTGAAGGAGTTCTGGACATAACACCCTAAAATATGCTGCCTTGGTATATTGATTTTAAGCTTGAAGGCACATGAAAAATGACAAGACTATGGAGAGGCTTTCTTTGAACTTTACCTGACTAAAGACAAATCCTCCAGAAGGAACTCAACTGTCATAAATCTGCTCCCTAGGATTGACTCTCATCACCTGGGAAGAGACTAGATGTCCAATTCAAATCCAGACAAATTGTCACAAACTCTATCTCCCATCTATTCTTCAAGAGCCCATTTATCATTCTTAAAAATCATTTACTCTCTCCTTGGTTGCCCATGTCCCCCACTTTCCCCTATTATAATAAGACAGTATATAAGCTCTCAAATCTCAGTGCTTTTTGAGGTGTTCCTTTTTTTTTTTTCCTGTGATGCCCTGCTGTGTGTTATAATAAAAAATAATAAATTTGTTTATCTTTAATGCTATTAAGCTGCCTGTCATCAATTTATTTTATAGACCCAGCTATTGAACCTAGGAGAGTAGAGGGAACTTTTTTTTTTTTTTCTCCTACAAAGTTAAAGACACCACAACAAGTTATGGACTAGTCACACAGTATTGATAGCTGGATCAATTTTCAGAAACTCAGATATTTTACCTTATATTTCATTGAAACCCTTGATTCTTAAAAGGTGGTCCCCAAACCAGCAACAATGACATTGCCTGTGAGCTTGTTAAAAATGTAGAATCTCAGGCCCTAGGCAGACAAGGTTAATATAGGTCTGAACACACATTAGAGTTTAGAAACACAGCCAGTCCCAAGTATTTGCTCCAGAAAAATTTAGTTTTATTCTAGTGGACTGATGGAAGCTACTGTCCAGGATGTAAATCTAAAAGGAGAAAGACCATGTCTGCAAGTGGCATCTGCACAGCACGTAGCTCAGAGCAGAATCCATAAACAAAATTAAATAAGTTTGAGAAAAGAGAATGGAAATTATCTCTTTAATTTTGAAACTGGCGAAACTCCTTAATTTCGAAAATTTCAAAAAAAATTTCAAGTTTTGTTTTTAAAAGAAAACATTCTCTTATTTTCACCCACTCCCCATAAGCCAAGCCATTAAAATATATTATGCATACAAATCAATTCAAAATGGATTAAAGATTTAAATGTAAGACCTGAAGCTATAAAAAACTAGAAGAAAACATAGGGAAGAGCATCATGACATTGGTCTAGACAGTTTCTTGGATATCACGTCAAAAAACACAGCCAACAAAAGCAAAAATAGACAAGTGCTGCTACATTGAACTAAAAAATTCTGTACAGCAAAATAAACAGTAGAGTGAAATGGCAACCTACAGAATGGGAGAAAATATGTGCAAACTATATATAACTAACAAGGGGTGACTCTCCAAAGCATACAAGGAACTCCTACAACTCAACAGCAAAAAAAAAAAAAAAAAAAAAAAAAACCCAAACCAAATAACCAAATTTAAAAATGGGCAAATGACTTGAGAAGACATTTCTCCAAAGAAGACATACAAAAGAGTGACAGGTGTGTGAAAAGGTAACCAGCATATTATCAAGGAAATTCAAATCAAAACCACAACAAAATATTCTTTCATATCTGTCAAGATGGCTATTATTTAAAAACCCTCAAAAAGTAACTTGTATTGACAAAGGTGTGAAGAAATTGTAACCCTTATATAATACTGGTGGGAATGTAAAAGTTGCAGCCACTCTGAAAAACAGAATGGAGATTTAAAAATTACAAACAGAACTACTATATGATCCAGCAATCCCACCTGTGGACATTTATCCAAAAGACAAATCAGGATCTGGAAAAGATAGCTGCACTTCCACGTTTACTGCATTAACCACAAGAGCCAAGATATGGAAACAACCTAGAGGTCTATTAATGAATGCAAGAATAAAGACAGTGTAGCATATATGCACAATGGAGTATTATTCAGCCTTAAAAAGGAAATTCTGCCATATTTGACAACATGGATGAATCAGGAAGATATTCATCCTAAGTGAAATGAACTAGTCTTAGAAGGACAGACACTGAATGATTCCGCTTACATGAGGTACCTAAAATAGTCACACTCATAAAAACAGAGAATAGAAGGTGGTTGCCAGGAGCTGGGAGGAGAGGGAAATGAGGAATTGCTTTTCAATCACAAAATTTCAGTTATACAAAATGAGTAAGTTCTAGAGGTCTGCTGAATAACACTGTGGGCAATAGTTAACAATACTGTATTGTGCATTTAAAATTGTGTTAAGTGTTCCTACCACAGCAAATTAAACAAAAACACCCAACATAGATCACAGTAGGGTTCAGAGCTAGCTGCAAGTGTCCAGTGTTGCAACCCAGAGATATCCTCATCTTTATTTTCTAATATCTCATCCTTTCTACACTTCCCCTGCTTTATTTCCACGGCTGCAAGTGGTTTGGTTTGACCCACCTCCTTTCATATTTTTGTTTTCTCATAGAGTTACATTTGCATTTATTACCAATGTATGTAAAATTTCGTATATTATGAATTTGGTGGGGAGAGGAGGGTCCTGAAGGTGTGCTTCATGGATTTAATCTCATCTAGAACCTGCCTTTTGAAGACAGGGAGAAGCTGCAGCAAACGGTTGTGTTCTGGTGGTTGGAAAAGGCAGGTAAAAAGATAGCTACGACAAGGCAAAAAGTTGATTACTGAACTTTGATGTCAAACATGGATGCTGTTGGAAATAAACTTTTCTTCTAAACTTGAGGAGTTTTATGCATTGATATAAGGTGGAAATCAGCATTATTCTCCTTTCTACTTCAAACTATTACTATTTATTGCCTATTTACCATATGCCAGGTACTCTTCTGAGTATTCTATATGAAATAGATCATTTAATCCTTACAACCACCTTATGGGGAAGGTAATATATTACTTCCAAGATGGATAAACTGAGACTCAAGAGGGAAGTAATTTTCTAGGACCTCTCAACTGATAAGTAGCAGAACTTGAGTTTGAACTAAGGTAGGGTGACCATCCCTACCTTAGTAGGGACATCATAGACTTGAGGTGTGTCGGCCTCTTCAGTTCTTCATGGCTGGTCAATTAGCTGTTATTTCCTAAAATCAAAAAGAAAGTGCCTTTCAAATCAGTCCTGTAGATATCAGCCATTTGATGATCCCTCACCTGGAAAGAAATAACAGAAAGGACAATCTTGATGATCCATTCTGTCTCGTTACTGGTCAACTCCACAGCTTAAGCATTCATGTATTTGTGATTTAACTTTTATTATGTGCATCCCATTCGCTTCTCCAGTGGACCACATTTTGTCAGAACTCTCCACCATGACCTGTCCTTCTTGGGTGAGACAGACTGAAAACCACAATCACAGAAAACTAACCAATCAGATCATATGGACCACAGCGTTGTCTAACTCAATGAAACTATGAGTCTCATCTCATTCTCCCCAAATTTCCTAAATTGTTGGTCATGTGCTGAATATGTTAGCTTCTTCTGATATTAGTCAATTTCTGGTTCCCAGTGATTTAATCACTATCTAAGGTCAGTTTGGTGTTCCAGTCATATAATGTCACAGTGGAAAGACACTATCATTTAAGCCAACTCACACTTATTATGAAATTCCTAAAGATGACATATCCAAGAAGATGAAAGATATTATTTTGTACTCATTTCTCAGCACTCACTTCTTTTCAAAGATTTCCTTGGCCTTGTTGAGGTCCCCAGAACAAGCCACCAAGCTGTGTTGCCCTGTCCTCCCAACTTGGCCCCATCTCATCCAAACACTGAAGTTTCTCTGGGCATCATCTTCTAACAGCTGAATCAGATTAATACTTGCTGTTGAACTGGAGATAGGTCTGATTTAGCATGACATCATAGACACCATTTCCTTCACAGTATTACATGGGCCTTTCCCATACTGGCTGTGCACTCTGGGTCCACCAGAGCTTTGCCCTTTAACAGCAAGCTCTTCACAGACTCTTGCCTGTTTTCAGTCCTGTCATTACCTGCCTTTCCTTCAGCCACAGGCTCCTTTTTCACTCTGTGACATTTTTGAATTTTCTTTGCAGGAGGAGGGTCTTCTGTAACTGTTTTGCCATTATTAACTCTTTCAGCTTGCGATCTGCAAACCAGCAGTCCTCCTCAGCTGAGCTGCCGTGGATTATACAGTGGAAGTAAGAAATAGACTCAAGATCACTCACCTAGAGCCAGACATCTTGGAATGCAAAGTCAAGTGGGCCTTAGGAAGCATCACTAAGAACAAAGCTAGTGGAGGTGATGGAATTCTGGTTGAGCTACTTCAAATCCTAAAAGATGATGCTGTGAAAGTGCTGCACTCAATATGCCAGCAAATTTGGAAAACTCAGCACTGGCCACAGGACTGGAAAAAGTCACTTTTCATTCCAATCCCAAAGAAAGGCCATGTCAAAGAAAGCTCAAACTACCACATAACTGCACTCATCTCACACATTAGTAATGCTCAAAATTCTCCAAGCCAGGCTTCAACAGTACATGAACCGTGAAACTCCAGATGTTCAAGCTGGTTTTAGAAAAGGCAGAAAAACCAAAGATCAAATTGCCAATATTCTTTGGATTATTGAAAAAGCAAGAGAGTTCCAGAAAAACATCTATTTCTGCTTTATTGATTATGCCAAAGCATAGTGTGTGAGCCACTGTGTAGAAACCCTGGAAAATTCTAAAAGAGATGGGAATACCAGATTACCTGACCTGCCTCTTGAGAAATACGTATGCGGGTCAGGAAGCAACAGTTAGAACTGGACATGGAACAACAGACTGGTTCCAAATAGGGAAAGGAGTACGTCAAGGCTGTATATTGTGACCCTGCTTATTTAACTTATATGCAGAGCACATCATGAGAAACACTGGGCTGGATGAAGCACAAGCTAGAATCAAGATTGCCAGGAGAAATATCAACAACCTCAGATATGCAGATAACACCACCCTTATGGCAGAAAGTGAAGAACTAAAGAGCCTCTTGATGAAAGTGAAAGAGGAGAGTGAAAAAGTTGGCTTAAAGCTCAACATTCAGAAAACTAAGATCATGGCAACTGGTCCCGTCACTTCATGGCAAATACATGGGGAAACAGTGGAAACAGTAACAGATTTTTTTGGGGGGCTCCAAAATCACTGCAGATGGTGACTGCAGCCATGAAATAAAAAGACGCTTACTCCTTGGAAGAAAAGTTATGACCAGCCTAGATGGCATATTAAAAGGCAGAGACATTACTTTGCCAACAAAAGTCCATCTAGTCAAGGCTATGGTTTTTTTGGTAGTCATGTATGGATGTGAGAGTTGGACTATAAAGTAAGCTGAGTGCTGAAGAACTGATGCTTTTGAACTGTGGTGTTGGAGAAGAGTCTTCAAAGTCCCTTGGACTGCAAGGAGATCCAACCAGTCCATCCTAAAGGAAATCAGTCCTGAATATTCATTGGAAGGACTGATGGTGAAGCTGAAACTCCAATACTTTGCCCACCAGATGCGAAGAACAGACTCAATGGAAAAGACCCTGATGCCTGGGAAAGATTGAAGGTGGGAGGAGAAGGGGACGGCAGAGGATGAGATGGTTGGATAGCATCACCAACGTGATGGATGTAAGTTTGAGTAGGCTCTGGGAGTTGGTGATGGACAGGAAGGCCTGGCATGCTGCAGTCCATGGGATCGCAAAGAATGAGACATGACTGAGCAACTGAACTGAACTAAGTGAACTGAATGGGCAGGAACTTTAGGTTACTGAGATAAAGGCTTGAGATAAAGGGAATCGTCTACTGTAAAACCTGCTTCTGACTTGACTTTCTGTGAAGTTAAATGTAATCAACTAATTACAGATATTGTTGCTGCTGCTGCTGCTAAGTTGCTTCAGTCGTGTCCGACTCTGCCCGACCCCATAGACAGCAGCCCACTAGGATCCTCTGTCCCTGAGATTCTCCAGGCAAGAATACTGGAGTGGGTTGCCATTTCCTTCTCCAATGCATGAAAGTGAAAAGTGAAAGTGAAGTCGCTCAGTCATGTCTGACTCTTAGCAGCCCCACGGACAGCAGCCCACCAGGCTCCTCAATCCATGGGATTTTCCAGGCAAGAGTACTGGAGTGGGTTGCCATTGCCTTCTCCAATGCATGAGAGTGAAAAGTGAAAGTGAAGTCGCTCAGTCATGTCTGACTCTTAGCAGCCCCACGGACAGCAGCCCACCAGGCTCCTCAATCCATGGGATTTTCCAGGCAAGAGTACTGGAGTGGGTTGCCATTTCCTTCTCCAATGCATAAAAGTGAAAAGTGAAAGTGAAGTCGCTCAGTCATGTCTGACTCTTAGCAGCCCCACGGACAGCAGCCTACCAGGCTCCTCAATCCATGGGATTTTCCAGGCAAGAGTACTGGAGTGGATTGCCATTGCCTTCTCCACAGATATTGTTACCAAAACACAAGTCCATGTGCTTGATACACAGCAAGGCCAAACAATACCTTTAATAATATTAATGGTCTTGCAGTAACATTTGCCTGGAAAAGCATAGGCAATAACAGTCCACAGTAGTGCCCACTTGAAACAGAGAAAGGTATACTGAGGGCCCTGGAAATAGATGGGTGGCCCATGCCTTAAAAACCCCAACCTTAGGAAAGGTTAGGGAGGGTGTGATGAGTTGCTGCCAACTTCCTGGTGTCAGAACCTGGGTACTTCAGGTCAGGTAATGGTCAGGTATTTTGCATGTTTGCTCAGCTGCTCAGTCAAGTCTGAGTCTTTATGACCCTGTGAACTGTAACCCACCAGGCTCCTCTGTCCATGGGATTTCCCAGGCAAGAATACTGGACTGGGTTGCCATTTCCTTCTCTAGCAGATGTTCCCAACCCAAGTATCGAACCAGCATCTGGTCAGGTAACATGTTCCTGCCAATCTCCACCAAACAAATGTTATTTTCTGTTCTGACAACAAAGGGCTAAGTCCCCAGACACAACATTCACCCTCTAAAGTCCATGCCTGGCTGAGAGGAGGCAGATCTCAGCTGGCAGCTCCCTCAGGGCCAAGTCCCCAGGACCCACCCAGCCATCATTGCTGAGGGAGCCAGGTACCCAGGACCCAACTGGTCCTTGGCCTCCTCAGGCTGCCCAGAGGGCAGGGGCTGGGCCCACAAACCAGGTCCCAGGCAGACAGCTCCTGCCATTCGGTTGCAGAGGTGGGAACAGGGAAGAGGTTCACAACTGCCTCAAGGCCTGGGCCTGGCCAGTGGGTGGCCTTGGTGAGGGCTCTGGAGACCTGCAGGACACAGCTTCAGTCTGTTCCCTGGGCCCCCCAGGTCAGCTGCCAGCCATAAGCCATGTGAGCTGGAGAGTCCCTGGGAGAAGGCCAGGAGCCACCTCTTACCTCACACTTCCAATCCACCACTCCACCAGCCAAGTGGAACAGCCCCACTAATGGTCGCTCAGTGACAGTTGCTCGTTTGGGGGAGGTGCCCACTGTGGTGCCTGACCAATGGCTGAGCGACTGCTAACAGTCGTGTGGGTAACTGTTGCCAGGTAACTGTGGCAGACATAGCAACAGCCTGTGCTGGTGGCGGCACCAGGCCCTCCTCTATGATAACATCATCTGATGTGTAGGTAAAGGCATAGTTTTAACTGTTAATACGATGCTTCTCATTAGAGATGTGAAGGGTTTCCCCTCCAGAGAGCTGAGTCAATGCTAAGGGTTGTTTTCTTCTTCATTCTACTGCTTGCCCTCTGCAAGTCTACCTACATTTTATGTTTCTGCCATTTTCCTACATGTGTGTATGCTTAGTAGTGGTAGAAAGAAATGATTCCAGGGGTTCTTGTATCAACTGTTGACCTCTTCACACATTGAGATAGTTTGTTTCCTATCCTTATGAAAACCCTTTAGCACTTCACCACTTAGCACTGTGAGTTTGGCCACATCACAACCTCTCTGTGCCTCAATTCCTATAGGCATAAAAGGGACTTTTTTTCTACTTACCTCATAGGGCAGTTGTGAGGACAATTTAGTAAGTAAATACACAGATAAGACTTTGCACAGTACTTGATATTTGTTGAAATCTGAAAGTGTCAGTCGCTCAGTCTTGTGTAACTCTTCGCAACCCTATGGACTATAGGCCACCAGGCCCCTCTGTCCATGGCATTTCTCAGGCAAGAATACTGGAGTGGGTTGCCATTTCTTTCACCAGGGGAGCTTCCTGACCCAGGAATCGAACCCAGGTCTCCTGTATTGCAAGCAGATTCTGAGCCACCAGGGAATACTTGTTAGCTATTATTATTATTATTATCATTATAATTGACTTGTGGAGGACCTGACTAACTTGCAAAATATCACCAAGATATCATCTAAGAAACAAAACCCACATTCTGAGACTTTTAGGGTTGGTATGGAGAATCTGAGATATTTAAAATATACTTCAAAGAAACCAAGTGATTTGCCTAAACTCCTGTTTAGTAGGAATTGGTCCATCAAATACATATTCTCATGTGTTCAATTTAACTAAGTAATAATGCTGCTTACACTTTATTAAAAGCTACCATTTTCCAAAGTTTTTCCATATGCCATGACCATTAAAATAAGAAGTTGTTCATTGTGCCACATGCCATGATGACTAAAATGAAAAGTTATTTCAGTGGTTCTAGCATTCTGGATTTAATGAATCAGTACATTTTTTTAACTGGAGATTTAACATAGGGTTGTTTTTTAAAGTTAATTCCTTTAAATTGAATATATTCTATTTTAGGAGAGAATCATCATATGTCACTCATTTTTTCTCTGGTTAAAAACTGATATAAATGTCAGGATATATCAGATTAAATAATAGGTCCAGGAACTAGAAACTCTTGACTTCTTGGTCAAAAATTTTATAGCACTTCAGAAATGGAGATAGATATACATCCTATAACACAAAAGTCACCATTTTGAAGTGTACACTTCCGTGGATTTTAGTACATTCACTTCCGCAACCATCATTACTATCCAGTGTGGACTTCTATCACTCCACAAAGAAACCTTCCTCCTATCAGCAATTAGTCCCAAATCTCCCTTATCCATCTCTTAGTAGTCCTTAATGTTTCTATCTCTTCAGATATGTCCTTTGGAATATCTTTTATCTATGCACAAAATGGTTGTCTCAGATATGTGATCTGGTTTTCATTCTTTGCTGCCTAAATGAAACTGCCTGCCTAAAACTTTGCCTTGGTGTGTGGGTTGCCAGGGGCATGTGTAATATGTATAACCGAGGGTACAATAGAGAGTATGAAACTCTAAGAGACCTCACTGTCTACATTTACTTCCAATTTAAAATTTTGCTCATCTTTTCTTTCATTAATTTGGTATTTAGTTATATAACATGCCAAATTACATACACTTTGAACTTAATTTGAGGACAGCTAATGTTTTCAGTAATCAATACAAATAAAAACAGTATTATAAGAATCTATTTTAAAAAATTTACATCTAAGTCCCCAAATTCTGATCCAAATTTGTGCTCTTATTTCATTGCTCCATTGTCTGTATGTGCACACATTCTGTTCATTTCTCAATTTTATTTTAAAATAAAGATTCAAATGCATTACATTTCACTATGATTTACCTGTTTACATGTCTCTAAGTGGAATATGAATTCCTTGAAGGAAGGCCTTTGTCTATGTTTGATTTTCAGCACACTGCCTGGTACATGGTATAAAATAATGTTGAATGAAGGAATGTGATTTAAATACATAAACAATACATCAAAACCTACAATAATACCCGATTATTAATAGGGTATTATAAAACAACTCCTCTATACTACTACCTGTGTTAGTTGCTTAGTTACATCCACTCTTTGCACCCCCATGAACTGTAGCCCACCAGGCTCTTCTGTCCATGGAATTCTCCAGGCAAGAACACTGCAGTGGGTAGTTATTCCCTTCTCCAGGGGATCTTCCCAACCCAGGGATAGAACCCAGGCCTAATGCATTGCAGGCAGATTCTTTACCATCTGAGCCACCAGGGAAGCCCAACATTGTATACTGCATATACACATATCATCTAAAGCTTTATGTGGTTCACAACTATATTTAAAATAATACTCCATATTTGAAAAATTAAAAACGACATATTTAGAACAGCATAAAACGTCACATGTATAGAGTTTTACATAGTATTCTAATACCTTGTAAATTAGTTATGACATACACATATACACAGCACACTGTTTAGCAGGGTATTTACCATAGCTTACGCACAAGACAGAAGAAAACTGAAAAATGAAAAAGCTTGGAGATTAAAGTCAGGCAAACAAACTTGCATTTGGATTGTTTAGCACTACCTGAGTGATGCGGGCTGTTCTTTCTGAATCTGAGTTTTCTGTGATGTGGAGACATTTAATTTCATGGTTAGAGAACTGGTTTAAGGGTGGAGTTAATCTAATTTAAGAACCTACACTTGGCCGACCTTTGACGAACTTTAGCCGATACTTCATCCCTCAGCCTAAACCAAGTAACGGTGTTTATTTTTTCCACACATTATGAGTCTTTTCCAGTCAGGGAAACCCCGTGTTTCTCAATTTGTCAAGTCAGAGAGTCCGGGTAAAATGGTAAAGGCACAAAACAACCCATCTTTCTAACTCTGAATAACTGCTACACCCGCAGGAAGCGCTGGGCGGACCTCCAGTATCCCAGCATTCCTTGCGCTACCCGGTTGCTCTTCTCCCGTATCTCTATGGTAGAGTCCGCATAGAGGCGGCATCGGCTGAGGCGGCTGCGGTGAGGAAGAACGAGGGCTCGAACTTTCTTACTGGCCTGAGAGCTTTAGGGCTCGTGGGGTCACGATGTCAGAGAAAAAACAGCCGGTAGACCTGGGTCTCCTGGAGGAGGACGACGAGTTCGAGGAGTTCCCTGCGGAAGGTAGGCCCCGGCCCCTGGGCCTCGTGGACCGTGACTCAGGCCTCTGAGTGGAGGCGGCGCGAGTAGAAGGGCCCGGCTGGGGGGGCGCCGGTGGGAAGTGAGGACCGTGCTGTTGGGACTCGAGGCTCTCTGCTCGCTCGACCCTTCACGGCTGGCTTCGGGACGGAGTGTCACGGTGGGATTCACCTCAGCAGTGACGCTGAATGTTCTGTTTCCTCACTGGGAGGAGCCACGGTGGTTCCCCAGCCTAAATCCGGGGTGGTGTGTCCTATTACGCTTCAGCTCGGTTACCCGCCACCTAGTTCGTATCTACAAAATCTCTTTTCTGTTTTTTTTATTGTTGTCGTTACTGTTGTTATTTGTTTTAGCAGTCTTCCTTTGCCTTGAACCCTTCTAGAGTTAAATTGTTCCTACTTAGACCAGTGCTGCTTACTTTCAGAATTTCACACCTGAAGCCTGTTGAGTTTTAGACTGGGAGGATCAGGTGTTGATGCTTAATACCCGTTACTGCCTTTCTCCTGTTGCTCATTCATTTTTGATCACTTCAAGTTTTAGGATTTATAAAATCCTAAGACGACTGCATTTTTGTTAGCTTCTTGGTTGCCAAGAGGAACTTTAGTTATCTCATTGTCAGATCAAATCAGTCGCTCAGTCGTGTCCGACTCTTTGCGACCCCATGAACTGCAGCACGCCAGGCCTCCCTGTCCATCACCAACTCCGGGAGGTCACTCAGACTCACATCCATCGAGTCAGTGATGCCATCCAGCCATCTCATCCTCTGTCGTCTCCTTCTCCTCTTGCCCTCAATCCCTCCCAGCATCAGAGTCTTCTCCAGTGAGTCAACTCTTCACATGAGGCGGCCAAAGTACTGGAGTTTCAGCTTTAGCATCATTCCTTCCAAAGAAATCCCAGGGCTGATCTCCTTCAGAATGGACTGGTTGGATCTCCTTGCAGTCCAAGGGACTCTGAAGAGTCTTCTCCAACACCACAGTTCAAAAGCATGTAGGTAATAGCAAATAGGTAACAGTGATTGAGTGGTTGCTTGTCTTGAGTGTTTTGCTTGTATTAATTCATTTTCACAAGTCTAGTAAGTAGTAACTGGCATTAACATTTTTCAGATAAACAAACAGAAGCTTAGAAAAGTTAAGAAACTTGCCCAGTGTTGCATAACTGGCTCGAAAAAATGGACAGCTGGTTCGGTTGACACTAGCACTCTTTAGCCTTATTGCTTATCTTTGTTAGATCGTTGTTCCAGTTAGATTTCAAAATTAATTGAGTTTTATGGACTAATTGTTATGCATAGGGTAAATATTTGTCTCCTAATGAAAGGAGTGGCTTTTCTGAAAGTGGTAGAGAATTGGGGTTGATGGGGAACAAATCTGTTACATTAAACAGTTATTGCATCACCAGAATCTTCCTAAGTTGTAGTCCTACTGTGCATAAAACCACATAGCTGTAACATTTGTTATTTTTATTTATAGTGTATTCTGTTTGGTGGAAGACATTAGAGCACATACTACACAAACTCATAAACTAACTCAAAAGTTCATTTATTTTAAGTTCTGGGATTCATTTTGTATTGTGTTTTGTTTGGTAGTGGATTTATCTGTCCAGACATATTTTCTTGATCTCACTTTCAAGTTGGTTCATAATCCTTAATTGTGAGCTGCCTAGTAGAAAATTGGCTTATTGAGATTAGTACCTGCTTATAACTCAAACTCGGAGAAGGCAATGGCACCCCACTCCAGTACTCTTGCCTGGAAAATCCCACGGACGGAGGAGCTTGGTAGGCTGCAGTCCATGGGGTCGCTAAGAGTCGGACATAACTGAGCGACTTCCCTTTCTCTTTTCACTTTCATGCATTGGAGAAGGAAATGGCAACCCACTCCAGTGTTCTTGCCTGGAGAATCCCAGGAACGGGGAAGCCTGGTGGGTGCCGTCTATGGGGTCCCACAGAGTCGGACACAACTGAAGTGACTTAGCATAGCATAGCATAACTCAAACTTAATATTTGATATAGTTAGCATTTATTCCAGAGAAGGCAATGGCACCCCACTCCAGTATTCTTGCCTGGAAAATCCCATGGACGGAGGAGCCTGGTAGGCTGCAGTCCCATGGGGTCTCTAAGAGTTGGACACGACTGAGCAACCTCCCTTTCACTTTTCACTTTCGTGCCCTGGAGAAGGAAATGGCAACCCACTCCAGTGTTCTTGCTTGGAGAATCCCAGGGACTGGGGAGCCTGGTGGGCTGCCGTCTATGGGGTCACACAGAGTTGGACACGACTAAAGCGACTTAGCAGTAGCAGCAGCATTTATTCATTATTTATTAGATACAAGATACAATATTAGGCACTTTGTCTACATTTTATACTCTAATTTTCACAACTCTAAAGAAACTGAGGCTCAGAGATTGTAAAATTGTGTCATTAAGTGGTCGTCAGGATCTGAAAGGTCTTTGAGTCCCCAACCCAACCCAAGCAAAGTTCAGCCTAAATCTCTAACATTTAGCAAAGTGCCTGGGACATGGTAGATGGTCAGTAAATGCTTGTTGAATGAATGAACCTGTGTTTAAGATAAGTACTTGAGAATTGGCTGCATAAAAAGTATTGTGGCTCAGATGGTAAAGCATCTGCCTGCAATGCGGGAGACCTGGGTTTGATGCCTGGGCGGGGAAGATCCCCTGGAGAAGGAAATGGCAACCCACTCGAGTACTCTTGCCTGGAAAATTCCATGGACAGAGGAGCCTGGTAGGCTAGAGTCCATGGGGTTGTAGAGAGTCAGACACAACTTCACTTTCACTTTTTCAAAGATAATTGTGTACCTGATGATACATAGGATGTTTCAGTAACTTTGATCAGTTTTTGCAGAATATGTTATTCTTGTACTAAGTTTATGTTGTGAGCATCATTTTATCCAAAATATTGGTAGTTACATATGTAAAAAAATCTTATTAAAGGAGCAATTATCCAAAAAAGTACATATGTTAAAAAAAATCTTATTAAAGTTAAAAGGAAAAGCAAAGAATTTTTTTTTCCCTCTGAACAGACTGGTTTTCTCTCTCACAATAGACTGGTTTGTTAGCATTAGTAGCATTAGTAACTCACTATTTATTGGTCACCTTACAGAAAATTTATCATCTTCAGGTTTGAATATGTACAACTTAATTCATTCAGGAAACTTTCTGTTGAGATCGAGAAATAACATTTGAAATGCCTTTGCACGTTCAGATTTTTGTATGTTCTCCAGCTTATATTTCCAACAGGTAAAGTCAGAAATGTACTTTTCAAAGCAGTACTTTGAAACTGGCCCGTTTTGAATCTTTCAGTATTTCAGTTTTCAGATCAGCTACTAGTGCCCTGAATTACTTTTCAAGTCTTTTCCCTTCTTTGGGATTATCTTTATGGTAAATATGCCATCGATAAACTTGCTAGCAGATAATGCTTAAAATTGCCTATAATCATCTGTTTGGTTTATAGAAGGTCTTACTTTCAATGGCCTGTTGGGGCCTATGCTCCAGAAAGTGGATGATTTCCATTATCTAGGGTAGCTTTCAGTTAAGAGCCTGTTTCATGAAAGCCATTACTGAAGTTGTGTATCTTTGGTTTGACTAAAGGATTGTAGGTCTTTTGAGGGTGTTGTTGCTTCATCTCATTCTGGATAAGAATGTGTTTGGTAGGGTGTCAATTCAATCATAAGGAAAGGGAATTTCTGTTTTAGAAAGGAAACTAAAATAAGGAGTTTTCATGGAGACTTCGTTTCTTCTGAATAGGTGTTCTTCAGGGTGAGGTATAACATATAGGGTGATTTTCTGAAGGTGCAAGGGAACAAATGCTCCTTTTTATAATTTATAATGAAAATAAAAATAATCAAGATCTAATTAAACTGAAAAGCTTCTGCAGCAATTCTATGTTAAGTCACTTCAGTTGTGTCCGACTCTGTGCGACCCCATAGACGGCAGCCCACCAGGCTCCCCCCGTCCCTGGGATTCTCCAGGCAAGAGTACTGGAGTGGGTTGCCATTTCCTTCTCCAATGCGTGAAAGTGAAGTTGCTCAGTCGTGTCCGACTCTTAGCGACCCCATGGATTGCAGCCTACCAGGCTCCTCCATCCATGGGATTTTCCAAGCAAGAGTACTGGAGTGGGATGCCATTGCCTTTAAAACTGTGGATCTGTATTACATTGTTAGTCCTCATGATTCTAATGGTGGATATGTAATCTGGTCATAAACAGGAACTGTTAAAAGTCACATTTAGAATCTTTGTGAGTTCTGCAGCTTCTTGACTATTTAAACTGCTTGAGTATAGGCTTTATTGGAAGACTTTCCACATTTTGAGAATGATCTTAATAGTTTTGGAGGCTTGGAATGGTTAGAATTTTAGAACTGGAAAGCAACTTAAAATCAAGAGAAGCTAGCACTTGTCAAGATCTTACAGCTAGGTTAGTAGTAGCAGGGTGGTGCCTAAAATTGAACTTCTCTGTAATGAAATTTTAAACAATTTTGCAAATCAGACATAAAAGCTATTAAAATATTTTCATTAATCTTATTTCTCTAACAGTGAGAAGTGGGTGTGAATAAAAATGGGAAGAGCAAGTGGGCCTTTAAGTTCTTTTATCCACTTCTTCCTGTGCCAGAATTGAGAGGTTCCCCCCAACTTTTTGAGGAAAAAGAATATTTAAATTGAACCTGATTTTACCTTAAGAAGCAATGACGTTTACAAGAAAATACTGTTAGACTTAGAAAATACTGAATAATACTGAAGTCTGTACTTTTTCTATAAATCAGTGGAACTGCTGTGCTAGCTGAAGCAGACTGTGTGCTAAGTCGATTCAGTAGTGTCTGCTGCTGCTAAGTCACTTCAGTCGTGTCCGACTCTGTGCGACCCCATAGATGGAAGCCCACCAGGCTCCCCCGTCCCTGGGATTCTCCAGATAAGAACACTGGAGTGGGTTGCCATTTCCTTCTCCAATGCATGAAAGTGAAAAGTGAAAATGAAGTCGTTCAGTCGTGTCTGACTCAGCGACCCCATGGACTGTAGCCTACCAGGCTCCTCTGTCCATGGGATTTACCAGGCAAGAATACTGGAGTGGATTGCCATTTCTTCCTCAGGGGATCTTCCCAACCCAGGGATTGAACATGCATCTGATGGTTCCCTAATGCTAGTATTAGCACTGTGGGATAACTGAGGCACATTGGCCTGTGCCTAACAAAATAGGATATCTTATAGTGTGGTTCTTTCAGGGAAGGCAATGGCACCCCACCCCAGTACTTTTGCCTGGAAAATTCCATGGACAGAGGAGCCTGATAGGCTCCAGTCCATGGGGTCGCTAAGAGTCGGACACAACTGAGCAACTTCACTTTCACTTTTCACTTTCATGCATTGGAGAAGGAAATGGCAACCCACTCCAGTGTTCTTGCCTGGAGAATCCCAGGGACGGGGGAGCCTGGTGGGCTGCTGTCTATGGGGTCGCACAGAGTCGGACACGACTAAAGCGACTTAGCAGCAGCAGCAGCAGCATAGTGTGGTTCTTAAGCAGGGGAGTATTTTTGGATATCACATTCACTTGTCTAGTGAGAAAGTAAAATGACTGTTCGCATATAGTGGGTAAAGGTCAACGATTTTAAACTGCTATGCATAGACCAGTCCTGCACAAGGAGGAGTTGTCCTATGAAAAATGTCACTGAGAAATATTTATGTGAGCATTGGATACGAACTGAGCTAAATTCTCAACAGGAAGATTCCTTAAAAATCTTAAATGTTGCAAGTAGATACAACTAATACCATGCCAGATACCATACTAGTCAGTTTACCTAGAACCAGGAGGGCTTTGGTATAGTGGACGCATAAATTAAATCACATTTAAATTAATTGCATGGTAGTAGCAAGAAACATAGAATTATGTTAACTAAAATCTTTTAAGAAAAAAGATAAATAATAGTGAGGGACTTCCCTGATGCTAGTGGCTAAGACTGAGCTCCCAGTGCAGGGGGTGCGGGTTCCATCAATGGTCAAGAAACTAGATCCTGCATGCCGCAACCAAGACTTCCCATGCTGCAACTAAAGATCCCGCGTGCCACAACCAAGATCCGGTGCAGCCAAATAATAGTAATAAAAAGAGTGGGCCATGCCTCAGTCTTATATATATATATTTTAAAAAAGATAAATATAATACATGCTAAAGTACATATGTGATTTCTGTTCATGGTAATCATATGCAAGAAGAAAGTTTCTAAGCCCCAGGATGGAATCTAGGATCAGACTTAGGTTCAGAATCCACCATTCACCAACTTTTAACTTGTCAGCTTGTAGTACTTACTTAAATTCTTTAAAATATTTTTGCAGCAGAATATATAGGATGATTGTAGCTGTTAATTTTAAAAGTTAAACCTATAAAAAGGTATAAATTTAAAAGTGAAAGCACTGTTTCTCCTGCCTTCCCCAAAAACAACTCCCATGCTTCAGTATAACCAGTTAAATAGTTCTTTTAATATCCTTCTAGAGTTTATATATGAGATATATGTGTGTGTATATTTCTTCACAAAGGACAGTATTTTATATACTGTTTTTCTACTTTTACGTTATATATCTTGGACATGTGTCACATTAATATAAACATCTATCTCATGCTTGTGTTCTACTAGTCCATTGTATGCACATTAAATAATCTATAAATATCTATTGATATCTAGTGGTTTTAGGTTTCTTTGCTTGTTTTTATGCTTTTTTTTTCTGTTACAGAATATATTGAGGTAAATATTCTTATATTTTTGCTTTTGTTCTTGTAAGATAAATTCTTAGAAGTTGTCAGATCAAATCAAAATTCATTTTTAATTTTGAAATATAGTTTTTATTTTAAAAAATTACAAACTTACAGAATAATTGAAAGTATTATACAAACAACTCCCCCCGCCCCAGCTACTTGAGAGTAAGTTGCCAACATGATGTTCATCACCTCTACATATGTGTATGTCCTACAAAGACATAACCTCAATACAATGTACAAAGTTGGAAATTAACACACAGATGTATAACTATCATCTAATCCACAGGTACCTTTCAGGTTTCTCCAGTTGTTATAGTAATATTTTGATGAAAATCATGGATTACATTCAGTTGTCTCTTCTTCTGCATACCTCTTGTCTTCTTCAGTCTACAGCAGGTGTCTCTGTTTGATTTTTATGATTTTGATACTTTTGAAGACTACAGGCAAGTTATAGTATGTTTCTCAACTTAGATTGGGCTCATATTTCTATATGAGTAGATTTAGGTTCTATACCTTGGTGGGAGTATCATAGTAGTAATGTTGTGTTCCCATTGCATCCTGTCAGGTGGAACATGATAGTTATTCCAACTAATATGGAATAGTTGGAATAACTATCCAACATGATAGTTATCAGTTGTGTTCTACTAGTTCATTGTATGCACATTAAATATTCTATAAGTATTTATTGATATCTAGGTGGTTTTACGGAGAAGGCAATGGCACCCCACTCCAGTACTTTGCCTGGAAAATCCCAGGGATGGAGGAGCCTGGTAGGCTGCAATCCATGAGGTCGCCAAGAGTCAGACACGACTGAGCGACTTCACTTTCACTTTTCACTTTCATGCATTGGAAAAGGAAATGGCAACCCACTCCAGTGTTCTTGCCTGGAGAATCCCAGGGACGGCGGGGCCTGGTGGGCTGCCATCTATGGGGTCGCACAGAGTGGACACGACTGAAGTGACTTAGCAGCTTAGCAGCAGGTGGTTTTAGGTTTTTTGTTTGCTTGTTTTTATGCTTTGTTTTTTCTGTTACAGAATATATTGAGATGAATATTTTTATATCTTTTGTTCTTATTTGTAAAATAAATTCTTAGGATAGTTGGATAGTTATTCCAACTATCATTCCAACTATTAACAATGGAATAAATTAACACTCATTTATTCCATTGTTGATAATCTCTTTATTAAGTTAGTGTCTGTGATTCTTTTCCATTGTTAGATTACACA
The DNA here is from genome assembly GCA_935064755.1 of Tragelaphus eurycerus. NCBI lineage: Eukaryota > Metazoa > Chordata > Mammalia > Artiodactyla > Bovidae > Tragelaphus > Tragelaphus eurycerus. The sequence goes on along the minus strand of CAKXYN010000025.1, from coordinate 12,253,863 downwards.
TTTTCCCTTTGTAATTAATAGATATTTTACCAAAAGGGACTTTGAACCTATGTAAATACAGTTTTCCACTCATTATCAGACTTTCAGTTTATTCGTTTGTGTATTTGTATCAATACAGATTCATGGATTCTCATTCAGTGGGTTATAATTTGTGGCTGTTATTTATTTTGATCTTTAGGTTGTCCCAAATTTGAACATCAGAAATTCCATCAAGCTGTCTTCTGTGACCTTTTGATATCATCATCATTCTTTGTGCTTTTCATAACATTCTGATACAACAAGGTATTTCAAGCTAATCTTATAGTTTCCTGTTCCAGTCCTGGAATCAGCCATTCCTTTAAGCTGCATTCGTTTTGGTGGAGAATATTTGGATGGCAAGGTCTTAACCTCCAGTTGTGCTAATGACTTTTAAGACACTCTCAATGGAAGGAGCTAGGAAATACACAAGTGTGTGTGTGTGTGTGTGTGTGTGTGTGTATATATATATATATACTCTTTTACATCTATTTATGTATGTGCTTATATTAAACCAGGAGTTCAGATAGATATCTCTAGTTTACAATTCAACACCATAGAGCTCATTCTGGTTTCTTCCCTTTCCACATTTGTAACTTTCTTCCCCAATAGTGAAAAACCTGGCTCCTTTTATCATAAATAATTGTCTGTTGGGTGATTATCCTTCCTAACCAATGTTTGTTGCCCTCTCCACCCCACAAATCCCCTTGTTATCTCACTTGGGCTTCAACATTTTGTGCCAGGCCACTGTCGCCTCTCCTTCCTCTAGTCTTGGATGGTTTCCTCACTCTGTCTTGGCTATGACACAGCAACCACACAACACTGCCCCTCCACAGCAATGCACTCCTGGCTCTGCTTGGGCTCTGACACCTTATTCAGAACCAGGTACCTTTTGAATTTTGACATAGTCTCAAATTGCCGTTTACAGGTATTAGTTGCTCAGTCATTTCCGACTCTTTGCAAACCCCCATGGACTGTAGCCCACCAGGTTCCTCTGTCCATGGGATTCTCCAGGCAAGAAGACTGGAGTGGATTGCCATTTCCTTCTCCAACTATAGTTCACCTTTTCCCTCAGAAGGCTACCTACACTCCATATTAAACATTTTAGTCTTTACAAACCTGAGGGATGAAAATGGAATTGCATCATTTTGATTTGGATTTATTTCTTTGAGTGACATTAACCATTGTGTTTTTTCTTGAACTGTTACCTTCTTAATCCTCAGTTCCTTCATGTAATTTGGGGATAGTAATTAGAGTCATGTAAGGATTATATGATTGTATTAGTCTGTTTGAGCTGCCATAACAAAATACTGTAGATTGAGTGACTTAAACAATAATCATTTATTTTCTTGCAATTTGGATTGTGGGAAGTCCAAGATTAAGTTCAATACCTGTTCAATTCCTGGCGAGAGTTCTCCTCCTGGCTTGCAGATTGTTGCCTTCCCACCATATCCTTACAGGATATATAGAGAGAGCGCTCTGGATTCTCTTCTTCTAACAACACTAATTTCATTATGAGGACTCCACTCTCATGATTTCATACTACCCTCATTACCTTCTAAAGTCCCCATCTCCAAATACCATCATAATGAGAGTGATTAGGGCTTCAACATATAAATTTCAGGGTTTGACACAAGCATTCAGTCCATAAGAATGATATATTTTATGTACAGCATAGAGTTTGGCACAAAGTTGGTATTCAGTAAACATTAGTCCCCCCTTTTTTTCTCCCTCCTAATCTTAAGGATTTGGATTTTTGCATGTTTGGTATTTATTTAATTTGAACCATTTTTGATAAATATTTTGTGATTTTAGATGTATCCAAGATTAAGCTTATTGAGTTTGTGGGTTATTTGATTATTTTTTAGTATTAAAAACTTACAAATTAAAAAACATTGTCAAAAGTTTTTCCAGAAGTACTTTAAAAAATAGTTGGTTATTTACATAAAATATGAAGATATATACTGGCACACATTGTTTTAAGAATGTGTACAGGAGATATAAAGAAATACAGTGGAATGAAAAAACCTCAAGTCAAGATACTAGTGCTTGCCAGAGCTTTGTGAGAGGTGTGACTCAGGATATTAAACAGTAAAATTACTTGGAAAAACTATTTGCTTATTTATTTAACTTAGTGGAATGAAGAAGTATTAAGCAGTTGTGATTTAAATAGTGTTCAGTGTTACATAGTAATGTTTTTAAGCATAATCCATTGAAAGATGTGATGAACAGTGAAAACGAGGGAAAAACAGAAGTTTCAAAAACTATACTTATACTTTTCTGAAGTATTAAAAATTTACCAAATACTTTTTTTTTTTTTTTTCCAATTTTCTCTTCTATTATTGATGTAATGCTTGGTAGAAATAGTATTATCTTTATTCTGGACCCATTTTCTTTCTTTTACCTCAATCACCCCTTAAGTTTCCTTGCAGTGGTTATTGCTGCTGCTGCTAAGTTGCTTCAGTTGTGTCCGACTCTGTGCGACCCCATAGACGGCAGCCCATCAGGCTCCCCTGTCCTTGGGATTCTCCAGGCAAGAACACTGGAGTGGGTTGCCATTTCCTCCTCCAGTCCATGTAAGTGAAAAATGAAAGTGAAGTCACTCAGTCGTGTCCAACTTGTAGCGACGCCATGGACTTCAGCCCACCAGGCTCCTCCATCCATGGGATTTTCCAGGCAAGAGTACTGGAGTGGGGTGCCATTGCCTTCTCCGTGGCAGTGGTTAGCACATAGTAAATAACTTACTAATTGAATATATGTTTGTAGAGTGCTTCCTATAAATCTGGCACTGAAAGGTGCAGAACGAGAATGATTCTAACTGCCATTTATCAGTACAAAGTGCTTTAAATAGTCTTGTGTAATCCTCACAGCAGCCTAATGACAGTTTTATAATTGGGGTTCAGTAAAATAACTTAACCAAGGACAAAGTTAACTAGAAGCTGCATTGAGTCAAATTTGACTCTTCAGGTAGATAGTTGTCTTTGAATTTAGTGATATAAATGTCTGTGGAGATATGGATCAGTAAGTTTTCATGCCAGGCTTGCATTTTTTAGTATTTTACAGGTGCTTATCCTATGGGGAGGACTTCAAGCCTTTCTCTCCCCACCCCCAGTTAAACCAGAACACCTTTGCTTTTGACTGTTTATCTGTTGGGTTTCTAGGTAAGATTTTGCTTGGTTTCCTTCCAGTGGAAGGGGAATTACTGGTGGTGTGGGGATTAAGCCATTGATAGGAAAGTGCAGCAGCAGTTTAAAAGAAGGGGAAATTATTTCCAGTTGTGTACCATGTGAGGCAGTAACATTTGAACAGAGCTTTCAAAATGTAGAAATGTAGGAAAGGGATTTCCAGAAAAAAAGAGGAGTAGATACTTGGAGGTAGAAAATCAGTGTGTACGTGTGTTTTATTTGACTGAAGTAGTTGCACATGCAGGTAGTTTGGGGCCTAATCATGGAAAGCTTTAAGCCACATGACCAGTTTGGACCTGATCCTTAGGTAGATGAGAATGGGGGAGGATTGTTTGTTTGATATGTGTAAGTTTCCTTAGGCAATAGGCAGTTTAGGAAACATTAACTCAGCAGAATTAATTTGAAAGGATAGAAAGAGTCAGGGAAGCTAATTAGCAAATTGTTCAAATAGCTTGGTTAGGACTAAGGGCCTATAGTAGGTTGTTATTAGTAAAGAATGACTCAGAAATAGCAAGGAATCTTTGGCAACTAGTTTGATACAGAGGGTGGGAATAGGAAAAATCAGGGATTGTGATTTTGCACTTCCATGACTAGCGGAAAGACCAATGGTGGAAAAGATAAGAATAGTTAATGGCTTTGGGAATTTTATAGAATTCAAGGGAACTAAGGAGAAGGCAATGGCACCCCACTCCAGTACTTTTGCCTGGAAAATCCCATGGGCGGAGGAGCCTGGTAGGCTGCAGTCCATGGGATCGCTAGAGTCGGACAGGATTGAGCGACTTCACTTTCATTTTACACTTTCATGCATTAGAGAAGGAAATGACAACCCACTCCACAGTGTTCTTACCTGGAGAATCCCAGGGACGGCAGAGCCTGGTGGGCTGCCATCTCTGGGATCGCACATAGTCGGACATGACCAAAGCGACTTAGCAGCAGCAAGAGAACTAAAGCACTAATCAACAAAGAGGATCAAAGTCAGTGTGTTTGTAGTGGAATCTGATACACACACACACACACACACCCCCCCCCCCATATGTTGTTGTTGTTCAGTTGCTAAGTTATGTCTGACTCTTTGTGATCTCATGAACTGCAACACGCCAGGCTTCCCCATTCCAGTGTTTGCTCAAACTCATGTCCATTGAGTTGGTGATGGCATCCAACCATCTCATCCGCTGTTGCCCACTTGTCTTCCTGCCCTCAATCTTGCCCAGCATCAGGGTCTTTTTCCAGTGAGTTGGCTCTTCGCAACAGATGGCCAAAGTATTGGAGCTTCAGCATTAGTCCTTCCAATGAATATTCAGGGTTGATTTCTTTTAGGATTGACTGATTTGAACTCCTTGCTATCCGAGGGACCCTCAAGAGTCTTCTGGAGCTCCATAGTTCAAAAGCATCAGTTCTTTGGTACTTAGCCTTCTTTATGGTCTAACTCGCACATCCATACATGACTACTGGAAAAACCATAGCTTTGACTTTACGTACCGTTGTTGGCAAAGTGATGTCTCTGCTTTTTAATATACCTAGGTTTGTCATAGCTTTTCTTCCAAGGAGCAAGTGTCTTTTAATTTCATGACTGCAGTCACAGTCCACAATCATTTTGGAGCCCAAGAAAATAGTCTGTCACTGTTTTCATTTTTTCCCCATGTATTTGCCATGAAGTGATGGGACTGGACACCATGATCTTAGTTTTTTGAATGTTGAGTTTTAAGTCAGATATGTTTAATTATTGATGAAAGGAATTATGTTTGAACTTCCTTTTTTTAAAAATGTAAGAAAAATTACAGATGATTATGTAAGTTATCTTGGCCCTCTGTTTCAGATTCTGAACCACAAACAACTGAAAGCTTACCAGTAGTCTGGTAGCAACATCGTTTAAGGCTTGGTTGTTTGCTCTGAAGTTCTCCACTGACATTTTTGATCTTTGTTGGAGAAAATTTAGGTATAGTACAATGGTGCTATGCTGGCGGTGATTTCCTAGCTACTAGGTATGTAGATGTTTTTGTACCATGATAACCTACAGAAGTGAAATTTTATTAAAAAAAGTTTGATATTTTTTTTATGCAACTTAAGCAGGAACATGTGTAAATTTATCTCAGAATGACTATATATAGTGTGGCTTTATTATCATATTTATGACTGTAATGATGCTATTTGCAACTATTGCTGTCTCACCTATAGTGGTGAATGTACAATTTAAAACTTTTTTGAACTTTCCTTTGTTTCTTTTATATTTTTCTTCTTGTAATGTTCTGTATATACATGCACATTTTTTATTTGAAGGAACTTTGTTGGAGATTAGTTTGTTTATATTCAGAGTAGTTTTACTGTTAAGGAATGAATGAGAGTTTGATGCTCCTGAAAATTGCTGTAAAATAGAACATTTGCAACCCTATTTGGTATAAAGAGAATTTCCTCTTTACTTTTCTCCAAAGTGGTATTCTTCATACTTTCAAGAAATTTCAGAATGTATGTTGGAGAGTGGGGAGAGTAAATACTTTTAAAAACATTGAGAAGAAAACTTTTTCATACTTAAATGTCAAGGTGATACTTAAATGAAGTATTGGGATCTTTGATAACTCTGATGTTTGAAATTTAAAGCTAGTCAAAGATATAATTCTCACTGGCAACTGTGAACAAAGCCAAATTTGGGGCAAAGTCTCAAATAATTAAGTATTGCTAGAAACTTATGTATTAGACATCTGTTATTGGTTATTTCCAATTCTGACTTCTTAAAATATGGTAATTTTTTTACCAGTACACATCTGGAGGTCTGCACACTGAAGTAAACACAGCTGTGGTTATTTAAATGATTAATCACAACCTTGGCAGTGCATTTAGTGTTGAAGATACAGTGTGTACTTTATAGTCATCTACGTATTGAAGGAGGGCATTAGACATAAATGAGGTATCCTTGTTTGATTTTTATTATTTTGCCCTTTTTAAAAAAAAAATAGTATTTCTGAGTTTAATGCTTTAAAAGTAATTAAGATTGCATGGTTATCAATGCCGTGTTATAATGGAAAAGTAAACACAGTCCAGAGATGTTTTGTAAGAGAAGTCTGCCAAATTCAGAGATTAATCAATCACGGTTTTATGTTGCATACTCATTTAGTTGCATTTACATATATTGTAGTTTATATATATTGTAACATGTATAGTATGGAGGACTTAAAAGAGTTGGAAATAAATTTGGGGATGTTATACCCTATTTAAACTTTTTATGTAATATAGTTCATTCAGTACATTCCTAGATAATAAAGAAAATCTTTATTTGCAGTTTTCATTTAAAATAGTTTATAGATTCTGGTTTGTCTTTGTATGCTCCCTAGTGTCATAATTATGAAGTACTATATAATAACACCTAAGAAATATAGAGCTATTGTCATGGGTCATTTCGTGTGTGTGTGTGTGTTCTACCTAAAATCTTGCTCGCAATACTGTTTTTTCTCCATTTGTGAGCCGGTTTCTTTTTCTTGGGACTTTATTTCTACTTTCTTTCTTTTCCTTTTATTGCCATTAAAATTACATGAAAGGGTTGTTAACAGAGAAAGAGATGTGTGACTCTTACGTTAAATGATCATCAGAATTCAACTTGATAAAGTGAAAATTGTGCTAATCTTAAAATTTTTAAAAAGACACTGTTCAGGGACTTCCCTGGCAGGCCAGTATTTTAGACTCCATGCTTCCACTGCAGAGAGTGTTGATTTGATCCCTGATCAGGAAACAGATTCCTGCATGCTGCAGTGATGCTCTCCCCCCAAAAAAGATAGTGGTCAAACTAGTATTTCCCATATTATTAATATGTGAAAGAGTTAAGAATTGGATCTCCTACAAAATAAGTTACTGAATCTTTTATGTTTCTTGTTCTAGATTGCTTCTTATCTGAAGCAACAAAGTACAAATTAGCAGGTTTTTTTTTTTTTTAGTCTCTTAAGGTTAAAAGAATTAAAGCCGTCTTGAAGATAATTTAGTGACCCAAGTAATAACAATATTAAAATCAGTGTTTTATTTTTTTTGGCCACACCTCACAGCTTGTGGAATCCTAGTTCCCCAACCAGGGATTGAACCCAGCCTTTGTCAATGAAAGCATGGAGTCCCAACCACTGGACTTTCGGGAATTCCCTGAAACCAACATTTTAAATCAAGTCATAATTAGATTAAAAGTTCCTGTGGGCTTTGTATTTTAATTGTTCTCGAAAGGGTAAACTTACAAGATTAAGAGAGAAATGTGAAATGAATGTTCTTGTTATATTTCTGACCTGAATCTTTTGATATATAATCATTTCCTTAAAATTTTAGGAAGCTGGTTAGTTAGAAGTGGTTCAGGCTGATGTGAGGTTTGGTGTCTTAGAACCTTAAAGATCAGTTATAACTTGAGCCTGTGTCATCTCTTTTACTCAAGATCATGTATTATATTCTAATTAATGTATTTATGTATCAAATTAATCGAATCATAATATACTCAATTTATTTTTTGGAACATTAAACTCTCTTAGATATCTTTATAAAGATTCTTTAAAATATTAGTAAAATAAATGCTGCTTTTGACAATTCCTATTTCTAGGCTTAACTCAAATATGTTTAAAATATAGAATTTGAGGTCATGAAATAATGTTAGGAAAAAGTTCATAAATATTTTCTTGTAAAATAGTCTCTTTCTCTCTCTCTCTTTTTTTTTTTTTGGTAGTAGTAATGGTGGTGGTTTCCAAAGAGGGGTATGCTATATAGTGATCTCTAAGGCTTTGTCTGTTTCCAAAATTCTGAAATTTTAAATAATCTTCAGTCATTTTATAAAAACTTGAGGTATAAAGTCAAACTTTGCTACATTGATTTAATAAAATGATTTTGTATGAATTTTTTATTCTGGAAGATGTTAGTGTAATTAAATCAAGAAACAAAAAATGCTAAGCTGTCCATTAGTACTATTAGATAGCTCAGAGCTATAGGTTATAGGAAGACTGGAGGGGATGAGGATGAATAACATTTTATAGTCATTATTCACTTGCTATAAAAGGGATTTTGGTGTTTTTTAGTTACCAAGTCATGTATGACTCTTCATGACCCCATGGACTGCGGTATGCCAGGCTTCCCTGTCCATCACCTGCTCCTGGAGGTGGCTCAGCCTGATGTCCTTCGAGTCAGTGATGCCATCCAACCATCTCATCCTCTGTCGTCCCCTTCTCCTCCTGCCTTTACTCTTACCCAGCATCAGGGTCTTTTTCCAGTGAGTCAGTTCTTCACATCAGGTGGCCAAATTATTGGAACTTCAGCTTCAACATCAGTCCTTCCAATGAATATTCAGGGTTGATTTCTTTAGGAGTGACTGGTTTGAACTCCTTGCAGTCCAAGGGACTCTAAGAATCTTCTCTAGCACCACAGTTCAAAAGCATCAGTACTTTGGCAGTCTGCCTTCTTTATGGTCCAGCTCTCATGTCCATACATGACTCCTGAAAAGACCATAGCCTTGACTAGATGAACCTTTGTTGGCAAAGTGATGTCTTTGCTTTTTAACACACTTGTCTGGGTTTGTCATAAAAGAGATAATGGATTGCATTTTTCCATTATAAGTTCAACATTCAAGAATTTGAATTTCTGTGATTTGAAGTCCCTTACTGAATTTTAATTAAAACATAAAATGGTGAGGTTGACTTTTGGTGATTTAGTATTAGAGAAATATATCTACTCTTTGAGCTCCTTTTTAATTTAAAATTTGATTCAGGCTGCAACCCATACCTATCTTAATGTTTCTGTTGTATACGTAATGCTGCAATTTCTGTCCCCTTTATTTTTGCCTTAAAACAGCTCTCTTCTTTCTGAGATTTCTTTGCTCTTAGAAGAACAAAAAGAAAATTTGTATATAAGAATTTAGGGAGTAAACAGTTTATTATTGATTGCAATGACAATATGAGGATAACAGTACTCTTTTATCCCTATACCTAATGATTAACTCTTGACTTAACTAAGTCAGTTTGCTTGTTTATGAATGTTCAGAAATGTTATTTTTTTATCTTTAACCTTGGAAATAGATATCTTTTTCTTTTTTGGCCAAACTGTGTGGCCCCAGGACTTCATTCTCTGACAAAGGATGGAATCTGTGCCCTCTACAGTGGAAGCACAGGGTCGTAACCACTGGACCTCCCGGGAAGTCCCTCGATACACTATTTTTTTGCAAATTTGGTTGCATTAGCTTTCTGAGCGCTCTTCCCATAGACTGAAGGAAATCCTGAATGTGCTTTTCTTTTCTCTGACTTCTTAATCTGTACTCACTATAAACTATAGGTGGATTTATAATCAGAATAAAAAATTTCAATTTGAAAGGTACTTCTGTAAGAAAGGAGAACATGTAAGGGTATCTCTAGCCCAGTCAACTTAATTTTGAGATGTAGTTAATATTAAGTATTGTTAAATATTACTGTTGTTAAGGACCTCAGAGAATAGTAATAGGATTTGAATTTAGATCATTAAAAATATTTCCTCTTTGAGAATAATAATATTATTGGAATATGCAAAAATATTTATGCAGATAAAAATCAGTATTTTCAATTATTGAAAGTTTACTAATGAATGCCTTATTCACTATCCTATATAGATGATTGAAACACAAGTGAGCACACACATTGCCATTGCCATTACATTTGCCTAAGCTTCCTAGGAACCTGAAATAAATTGCCTGAGAGAAACTTCCATCTTTTCAGGCACTGATATCTTAAAGAAATTTCCCACATGATCTCTCTTCAGGGAGCACTCAAAGATGACCATGTATTCTTACAGTAAATACAGTTGAGAATTTTACATGACTCATTGACAATACATGATATTATTGATCTCTTCTGTTTTGAAATTTACACTCTTGATTCCAGTGGAACCACCCACTGTCCTGAGATTGACCACTCAGAGGAAGAGAATTTGAGAAACGACAGAGGATCCTGGTAGGCTCCAGTCCATGGGGTTGCTAAGAGTCTGACACGACTGAGCGACTTCCCTTTGACTTTTCACTTTCATGCATTGGAGAAGGAAATGGCAACCCACTCCAGTATTCTTGCCTGGAGAATCCCAGGGACGGGGGAGCCTGGTGAGCTTCTGTCTATGGGGTCGCACAGAGTCGGACACGACTGAAGCGACTTAGCATAGCATAGCATAGCATAGCATAGCATAGCATAGTTACATTTATCCAACATTTTTTTGAGTGCTTACTCTGAGCTTTCCTGGTGACTCAGATGATAAAGAATCTGTCTACAGTGCAGGAAACTCGGGTTCAATCCCTGGGTCAGGAAGGTCCCCTGGAGAACGGATTGGCAACCCACTCTAGTATTCTTGCCTGTGAAATCCCATGAACAGAGGAGCCTGGCAGGCTAGAGTCCATGCGGTCACAAAGAGTCCGACATGACTGAGCAGCTAACACACTATGTGCCCAGTACTCAGCTCTGGATATTAGAGTTCCGAATTTAATAAAATATGCTTCCTACCTGAATGTTTTGAATAGTTGCTTATGTAAGTAGTAGTAGTCATTTTGGGCATCAGTGGAAGGTAAGTATAGAGTAAGGACAGAAAAAGACCAGTAATAATTCATGATAGTAGTTACTTAGAAACGTAGCTAAGAATATTTTAATCTTAAAAAAATCAATAAGAAAAGGAATGAGTTAGACTTTTCTTATAAAGCACATACAGATTTTAAGCTATTCAGCAATGGTTCATGTTGGTATTATATTTATCATATTATGTACCTAACAAAATATTTTAAATGCCATTTGTCAACATCATGAAAATAGTTTCATGATAAACAGAAGAAAATACTTCCATTTACCTGGTTTTCCAAACCAGAAACTTGGGAGGTATCTTAGCTATCCTTTCTCCTTTAACTCTCACAATTATTCATTAAGTCCTTTTAATTTCAACTAAAAATCTAGTTATTCCCCCCTCCCTATTATTTCTGCCATTATGTTAAATTAAAAGAGATTATTCCCTTCATGAACTATTGAAGTGTTACTAAGTTGTGTCTGACTCTCTGTGGCCCCATGGACTGTAGCCCACCAGGCTCCTCTGTCCCTGGGATTCTCCAGGCAAGAATACTGGAGTGGGTTGCCCTTTCCTTCTCCAGGAGATCTTCCTAACCAGAGATTGAACCCAGGTCTCCCACATGCAGGCAGATTCTTTACCATCTGAGTCACCAGGGAAGCCCTACTAGGACACATTTAAGAGTGAGTGTGACACATTCTTACTGTTTTTGGAGGGGATGGGGTCAAACAAAAATATGCAAGATCTTATTTAGTTCTTTTGAATCTTTCACAACCAGTTGTGCATATGCACAACAGGTATCGTGTAGCTTAAGAGTATAGAGATAAATAAAAATTTTTACTCTTAAGGAGCTCAGATACTCGGAATGGATATAGGCATATAAACTGAGAATTAGGATTGTACAGTATGTAGGTGTTTTGATAGAGATGTACACGAAAGAGGGAACCTTACCTCTGAAGGAAGAGAAGAGAGGGAGTTAGGAAGGCTTCCAGAGGTGATATCCAGACTGGTTTTTTAAGAGCTGTTTTTCTCAGTTTTTGAAACTTTTAACCCTGTAGGAGTTTTTGAGCGCACAAAAAAGGGTTGTATACTGGGTGAAGGGATCAAAAGGTACACATTTGCAGTTATTTAAGTCATGAGAATGTCATGTATAGCATGGTGACTGTAGCTACTAATACGCTGGCATGTTTGAAAGTTGCTAGGAGAGTAGATCTTAAAAGTCCTCATCACAAGAAAAAAATGTTATGTATGCTGGTGATGGATTTTAATTCGACTCATTGTGGTGATCATTTCTCAGTGTATACAAATATCAAATAATGTATGCTAACATCTACTATTATATGTCAATTACAATGTTATATGTCAATTATACCTCAGAAAAAGGTCAGCAAACACCCACATTTCGTTAGTTAACATTTTGTCATATTTACTTTGTTTCTATCAAAGTATGATGTAGTATATATATGTGTGTGTGTGTATATATATATTTGAGAAGCATTTGCAAGTAAACACAACAGAATGACACTTGGTTCTGAAATATTTCAGCATGCATATCTTAAAGAATAAGGACATTCTCTAAGACAATTTGACAATCATATTTAAGAAAATATTCTGCTTTTTACTATTTGTGTATGAGTTATCCTTTTATTTATTTTTGGCTTTGCTAGTTCTTCTATATTGCATGCCCTTTTCTCTAGCTGTGGTGAACAGGCTCCTCAGAGCAGTGGATTTTCTTTTCTGGAATGTGCTAGTGCGTGCAGGCTTCAGTAGATGCAGCTCCTGGGCTCCCGAACACGGGCTCAGTAGTTGGGGCACACTGGTTTAGCTGCTCTGTGGTTTATGGGATCGTCCCAGACCAGGGATTAAACTCATGTCTCCTTCACTGGCACTGGCTCACCACTGAGCCACCAGGGAAGCCCTGAGTTATCTTTTTTTTTTTTTTTTTTTTTTAGCAGTTTTGAATTCCAGGCTGATATCTTCCTGCTGCTCAACTTACCTTAGTTTTATTGGTGCTGTGTTTTGAACGACTGTGTGATAGACCTTATAAAAATAAGCCCAAGGAAAAATCAACAGTAAAATATCCTCCTGAAGTTATAATAAATTTTCATGGCAAATAGAATTTTTTATATTAACTACTATTTTAGATTATCTGCAAATTAAAAAATTGAGAAGACAAGATAGCATCAATTGAGGTAAAGAGGAAGATTACTATTTCTCATAAATGTGATTTTAGATGTTTTCAATTGAGAGTCTTTAAGTCGCAAGCTTTCTGAAGCTTTTCTCTTTATGGAAATAATGTATGAGCAATACTTAGCATCTGTTTCTGTTTTTTAGACTGGGCTGGTTTAGATGAAGATGAAGATGCACATGTCTGGGAGGATAATTGGGATGATGACAACGTAGAGGATGACTTTTCCAATCAGTTAAGGTGAGTTTAAGTCAAAATTTATATAGCTTAGTATTGTAAGTATGAAATTTGTAAAATATATGACAATTGACCTTTGAAATATTTTTGAATTATGAAAAGTAAGATACATTGCCTTCATCTCTTGTGTTTCTAAACATGTACTCTTTGGGTAATTGCATAGAACTTTTGTTCTTTCTGGTCTCTTTATAAAAGTAGTTAAATAGAAGCATATTTGTCTTTTTTATCCTTGTGGGTTTAATTCTGTCACTGTTAATTTTCTACCAATATTGAACAACTCAGCAGAAATTAGAATCTTGAAGTACTCAGACCCAATGTATTAGTGATTTGCAAACGGGGATGGAGATTGAGATGTTGGGAATGTACTTTTTCATATTCATGTTCAGTTCAGTCGCTCAGTCATGTCCGACTCTTTGTGACCCCATGAATTACAGCACGTCAGGCCTCCCTGTCCACCAACTGCCGGAGACTACCCAAACTCATATCCATTGAGTTGGTGATACCATCCAACCATCTCACCCTCTGTCGTCCCCTTCTCCTCCCACCCTCAAACTTTCCCAGCATCAGGGTCTTTTCAAATGAGTCAGGTCTTCGCATCAGGTGGCCAAAATATTGGAGTTTCAGCTTCAACATCAGTCCTTCCAATGAACACTCAGGACTGATCTCCTTCAGGATGGACTGGTTGTATCTCCATGCAGTCCAAGGGACTCTCAAGAGTCTTCTCCAACACCACAATTCAAAAGCATCAATTCTTTCGCACTCAGCCTTCTTCACAGTCCAACTCTCACATCCATACATGACCACAGGAAAAACCATAGCCTTGACTAGACAGACCTTTGTTGGCAAAGTAATGTCTCTGCTTTTGAATATGCTATCTAGGTTGGTCATAACTTTCCTTCCAGGGAGTAAGCGTCTTTTAATTTCATGGCTGCAATCACCATCTGCAATGATTCTGGAGCCCCCAAAATTAAGTCAGCCACAGTTTCCACTGTTTCCCTATGTATTTGCCATGAAGTGATGGGACTGGATGCCATGATCTTATTTTCTGAATGTTGAGCTTTAAGCCAACTTTTTCACTCTCCTCTTTCACTTTCATCAAGAGGCTCTTTAGTTCTTCTTCACTTTCTGCCATAAGGGTGGTGTTGTCTGCATATCTGAGGTTATTGATATTTCTCCCAGCAATTTTGATTCCAGCTTGTGCTTCCTATAGCCCAGCATTTTTCATGCTGTACTCTGCATATAAGTTAAATAGGCAGGGTGACAGTATACAGCCTTGACGTACTCCTTTTCCTATTTGGAACCACTCTGTTGTTCCATGTCCAGTTCTAACTGTTGCTTCCTGACCTGCATACAGATTTCTCAAGAGGCAGGTCAGGTGGTCTGGTATTCCCATCTCTTGCAGAATTTTCCACAGTTTATTGTGATCCACACAAAGGCTTTGGCATAGTCAATAAAGCAGAAATAGATGTTTTTCTGGAACTCTCTTGCTTATTTGATGATCCAGCAGATGTTGGCAATTTGATCTCTGGTTTTTCTGCCTTTTCTAAAACCCATTTGAACGTCTGGAAGTTCAGGGTTCACTTATTGCTGAAACCTGGCTTGGAGAATTTTGAGCATTACTTTATAATTGTGTGGTAGTTTGAGCGTTCTTTGGCATTGCCTTTCTTTGGAATTGGAATGAAAACTGACCTTTTCCACTCCTGTGGCTACTGCTGAGTTTTCCAAATTTGTTGACATATTGAGTGCAGCACTTTCACAGCATCATCTTTTAGGATTTGTAGTAGCTCGACTGGAATTCCATCACCTCCACTAGCTCTGTTCGTAGTGATGCTTCCTAAGGCCCACTTGACTTCACATTCCAGGATGTCTGGCTCTAGGTGAGTGATCATACCATCGTGATAATCTGGGTCGTGAAGCTCTTTTTTGTGTGCAGTTCTTCTGTGTATTCTTGCCACCTCTTAATATCTTCTGCTTCTGTTAGGTCCATAACATTTCTGTCCTTTATTGAGCCCATCTTTGTTTGAAATGTTCCTTTGGTATCTCATTGTCTTGAGGTGATCTCTAGTCCTTCCCATTTTATTGTTTTCCTCTGTTTCTTTGCATTGATCACTGAGGAAGGCTTTTTTATCTCTGCCTGCTATTCTTTGGAACTCTGCATTCAGATGGGTATATCTTCCCCTTTCTCCTTTGCTTTTCACTTCTCTTCTTTTCACAGCTATTTGTAAGACCTCCTCAGACAGCCATTTTGTTTTTTTGCATTTCTTTTTCTTGGGGATGGTCTTGATCCCTGTCTCCTGTACAGTGTCACGAACCTCCGTCCATAGTTCATCAGGCACTCTGTCTATCAGATCTAGCCCCTTAAATCTATTTCTCACTTCCACTGTATAAGCATAAAGGATTTGATTTAGGTCGTACCTGAATGGTTTAGTGGTTTTCCCTACTTTCTTCAACTTCAGTCTGAATTTGGCAATAAGGAGTTCATGATCTGAGCCACAGTCAGCTCCTGGGCTTGTTTTTGCTGACTGTATAGAGCTTCTCCATCTTTGCCTGCAAAGAATATAATCGATCTGATATCGGTGTTGGCCGTCTGGTGATGTCCATGTGTAGAGAGTTTATAAATATAATTGGTCTCCACCTCCTGTCAGGAAGGAAAAGCGACACACAAAGCTGAATGAATTTGGTGACTTACTACCTAAATCGTAGATTGAATCTTGGGTGTTTTTTTCCTTGTTGTCGTTGTAAAATAAGGGAGAATGAATAATCTACATTGATTTTGTTTAAAGGCACCAGAAGCTGTTGTTTAAGATATTACATCCATTTTAAATAGGAAACATTTAAAGGACAGGTATCACAATCTTCAGTTTGCTGGGGTGGGGGAAAATGGAAACATTTTAGTTAAATTTAGCAAAGGAAGGGATAGAATCAGAAACTTGTGCTGATCTCTTGACTCCTAATCCAGTGTTTTAGCATGAGCCCATACCATCCTGTACACCTGAGCAGAAGACAAAGATGATTCATATGAATAAGCTCTAACTTTAATATTATTCATGGACTTTAGGTCAGTATTTATATTATAAATACCTAAAAAATTTAAGGAAGTGAAAGTTTGGGAAAATGAATAATATATATCATTCCTACCATGTATTTTTTTTTCCTAACATGTAATTTTTGCATTGCATTTACATTAGATTGTGTGATAGTGTCTAAGCTAAATTATGCTTAGAACTAATGTCTTTTTATCTTAGATATAATGATATAGTTGTGCACATTAATCATACTTAACATTTGTACAGTGTTTTATAAATTGGCCCTCATGTAATTTTGTTGTGAACTTTTATAAAATCTAAATTGTGGCAGATCAGTTCCTGGTGATACTTGGAATGGTAGTTTAAATAACTGAAATTGATTATACGACTAAAAACCTTTTTTTGCACATGTTTATACAGTGCAGATCCCCAGGACTAAAATTTCAGGTTGAAAAAATTACTTAAAATTGTAAAAAGTATCTTTTAAAAGTGTTTGTGCCAGTACACATTTTTGAAATTTTTATCCATATTTAAAGTTAGGAAAGGGAAAGGAGATGGTGGAACTAATGGCGTGAGTAGCATGGAAGCATAGACCATATGTAAAATAGATAGCCAGTGGGAAAATGCTGTATGACTTGGGCAGCGCAAACCAGGCTCTGTGACATCCTAGAGGGGTGGGAGATGGGAGGGAGGTTCAAGAGGAAGGGGACTTATATATACCTGTGGCCGATTTATATTGATGTATGGCAGAGACTAACACAATATTGTAAAGCAGTTATCCTTCAGTTAATAATAAATAAGTTAAAAATGAAGTCTTAATACTTTTATATTACTGTGTTTATTTTGCCTACATATAGTTAATACAGAATAATTCTCACACACCCTTGAATTTGATTAATAACTTTTGGTTACAGTGATACCTATGTCAGTATGAAAAGTAATCTCTTTATTCTTAATGTATGAATAGCAGTATGATTATAAAAATCCCTGAAAGTTTGGTAGCAGTGTCTAGTGTTCTTAGCCATATGGTTAAGATACTTGCTTAAATATTTATTATGTTTAAATATTTATTATGAACAGAATAATTATACAGTATTTGGAGGATATCACTAATTCCCTCACATTTCTTCCATAAATTTATCAGAAAAATAAGAAATACAAAACATAGGTTTATTAATGGGAAAGCAAAGTTTTATTGTCATTATGTTGATACATATCCAGTTTCCTTCTTAGGGACTAAAGTAAAACTATTTGGTAGTATTTTAAATTGATGTTCAGGCTGTTAGCTCATTTATTTATTAATTGTGTTATTTTAAAAAATCTTTTTTCTTTCTCATAAAGAATGCCTAGTGATGTTGTTCTTTTGTCTTTCTTTATAGAGCTGAACTAGAGAAACATGGTTATAAGATGGAGACTTCATAGCATCCAGAAGAAGTGTTGAAGCAACCTAAACCTGAACTGTTTACTAAATTCTAGAACAGAGAACCCAGGATGGGATACTTAAAAATGTTTATTTCATTACCTGCTTTATTTTTGTTTTTGTAATGCAAAAAAATAAATGTTTTGATCTAATTTTGGTTTGGTTCAGAAGTCTTCATCTTTTGATGTATGGCATCATTAATTTTCTGATTATGCTTTTTTCAGAACTTTATTATAGACAGGAAAATTTTCTTGTAATGAATTGTTTTTTAATGTTAACTGAGGCTCTTAAGAGGTTAAATGATTTTGAGGCTAGAATTCATCTGATTGCCAATTCAGTACTTCTCTTAAACCACATAGATTAAATGTTGGTCTAATTTATAAGGTACTTTTTATAAGTTATATTTAACCTTAATTTCATCTATATTTTGAAAGCTTAGGCATTTACTGACATTTCTAAGGTGACCCTTCATAACCTGTGTTTTTAAAATATTAGTCATTTTAAATTGCTGTAATTAGTTTCTGAGCCATTAATAATATTAATAGTTGATAAAATATTATTAGTACTTAACATCCAGAGTGGTTTGACCACAGTTCTAAGAATGATGTCTCTGTGAAAACTGAGGCAGTGGACTCAAGATATTTTGTTAACATATATACATTCTCATATACTACGTAATAGATTCAGTTAATACAATTAAATTTCTGCACAGTGGTTACTATTGCCACATCTACTTTTGTGAATGGGGAGATTTAATTTGGTAAAGGATTCTTTAACATTCATAATGGAGCTAATATATATAGCTTTTATTAGGAATATTTTCAAATTTTAATGTGTTATTTGTTTACAAGTAGAATCATTGGTACTCTTGAGTAATTTAAAATCTAAAATTTATGTATCATGAGATAGTATTAACATGAAAAAGAGGGTTGGGCACTTGAAATATTGGGGTGTGCCTTGAAATTATTTTGGACATAGATAATTTTATTCTTATAAGACAAGCATACCTCTGCTTTGTCTACTAGATGGAACTACTAGATGCACAGATGGAATAAAGAATAAGACAGAATTTGGAAACTTTTTTTAAATGTTTTTTTTTTTTTTTAATCCTATAATGAAGCACAGGCAGCTTCTTCTTAAGCACAAGCACATTCTAATGTAGCTTGTGAAGAAATACAAAGTACATTTTCTCAGTATTATGATCAGTGATTACAAGGGCATCATTAGACTCCATGTCACCCTGGCAGTGTCAGCTTAGTACATAGAGAGATGGCCATCTCCTATGCCTTGAATTTAAATTGGTGAGGTACAATTTTGAAATTTCATAGGATTTGGGCAGAGATTTTAAATGGGTTACCTCTAGTTTCTCAATGTTTTGTTCTTAATAAGTTTTCAATATTCAGTTTAGGTGGCTTTCTCTGAGTACCTAATAATTGGTATTTGGCATCTGGATGATGAAGCACATCAGTGGTAGAAGGTTAGACCAGCCAGACAGCTGAAGAAAGTTCTGTTTATGGATTTTACGGTTAGTTGATATTCTTTATTCTTTAACTTTGGATCTTCACTATGAGTCTGTGAAACGAGCAAGAAGGACCTGTTTGTTGTAGACATTTTATCAAATAGAAAATTAGATCTCACAGAAAAATAAGAGATGAAAGGGTCCAAGGTTGCTTTTGGATTGTCAGATACAAACTTGAACCCAGGTTTTTAACCTTATAATTTTTCATAATCACTTAATTCTAGTTGAATCATTTTAAATTAAAATTGTAGGTGTAATAGTGGTCAGGTCTTCTTTTTTTTTTTTTTAAAGAGTTTTCCTCTTTATTTTTTCTAAATTTTATCTGTTTTTTGGGCCACACTGCAGATCCCTATTCCCTATAGTGGAAGTGCTGGAATCTTAACCACTAGGCCACCAGGGAAATCCCTGATGGTCAGTAATTTTCATCAGGCCTTGGATTAAAATCGTTGCCATTGGATGCCATACTACTCCCACCGAATTTTTAACTTAGAGGACTATGATAATAAGCCCTCTTTTTTGAAAAATATAGTGTGTTAATAATGCTTTTTTTATGTTTCAAGATCTACCTCATTTTTTAAAGGAACTTGTATCTTACCTCTCCCATGCTTAACCTTAAGTTAAATGATGGAACATTATTCACCCTTTAGCAGTGAGCTGACAGTTTGAACTATTTATAGTCTACCCCAGTGGCTCAACAGTAGAGAATCTGCTTGCCACTGCAGGAGACTCAGGTTCAATCCCTGGATCAGGAATATTCCCCTGGAGGAGGAAATGGCAGTTTACTCCAGTATTCTTGCTGGGAGGGAAAATCCCATGGACACAGGAGCCTTGCAGGCTACAGTCCATAGGGTTGCTAAGAGTCAGGACTGAATATGCATGCCATCTACTCACATATATGACATTAAAGAGTTGGACTAGAGTTCTAGAGTTCTCTAGCTACCTTAGTGGCTTCTGTTGTACTCCACTTTTAAATCTTGGTATGAGTCCAGACCCTGCCCTAGGTCCACTTCTTGCTTTATCCATACATTAATAATCTCATCCCGTCTCAGGTGCTTAAAACAACAACAAAAATAGCTCTATGATTTGATTCTCTATTCTCAGTCTTGGCCTCTCCCTGAAGCCCCAAACTCATATTTAGCTGACATATATTCAAACTCAAACTCATATAATATTTCAGCTGACAGCTGCATCACCTCTCCAGTGTCTAATGGGTATTTTAAAGATAAATTGCTGAAGAGAGAAGCCTTGATAATCTTTCTCAAACCTGATCTTTCCTCTAGTCTTCTGCATCTCAGATGCTCATTAAGGGGCATCTCAATGGCCCCTTAATCCCCATGCTGAAGCCAGCCCTGTTAGAACTTTTCTTGAATCCTTTTTTCTTCCAGTATTCAGTCCATTGAAAAACTCTAGTCAACTGTCTCCAAAGAATATCCTGTGTAGTTGTTATCGTTGCTTGCCTACTAGCAGCGTCTATTTCCCTCTTCCTCTTTTCTAACAGATACACATTTCCCCTTCTCAGATATCCATCCTTCATTCATATAGACCATGTGACTCAAGGCAAGCCAAGCCCAACCCCAGTTCATCTTCTGTATAAATGAATGAATGAGGGATGGACTGACTTTCCAAGTGTGACCTAGTGAAACAATGGGCCAGAGTCAAAATTGCAAAGAGGAATTCTGGCTCTTGAAATAGCACATAAAGGGAGGCTCTTCCTCTGCATATGAATAAGGGAGCATCTAATCTCAATTGGAAGTGGCAGTCATCTAGCAACCATACCAGTTTGAGGGTTAAAATGATTAGAAAGCCTGGAAAAAACGGTTCTTTGATGTCATTGAACCTGCTCTAGTGCTAGGCTTCCTATAAAAGCCTACAAATTTCATGGACATTTAAGACATCTTAGGTTGGAGATACGGTTTCTAACGCATGTCCAGAGTCTTATCTACTTGCACTTACTAATCTACCACCATTGTTCACCAGGACTTATTGCAATGATCACCTAACTGGTCTCTGCTTCTGCTTTCTCTGCCCGACAGTCTTGTGGGAAAAACATCGTGGTCTTGTTAAAATTTAGATCATGCTACCCCTTAAATGCCATCAGGGGCTTCTTAAAGCAGCATAAAATCTAAAGCTTATAAAGCCAACATAATTTGGCTTCTCCTTATCTCAACTTACATCACTTAATTTTCAGTAATGTCATATTTTGGTCACTTAATGAAGAATTTTAAAAAAGCTCACCTAAGCAGAAAATGATTATACTACGCATAGTTGTCTTGAACATGGGAGGGGCCTACGAGCTGTGGCCTGGAATGCTTGCCTTCTTCATCTGTAAGTCAGGCCTTTTCTAGCCACCAAGTCACTCAGTAGTGTTCACTCTTTGCAACCCCAAAGACTGCAGCAGGCCAGGCTTCCCTGTCTATCACCAACTCCCAGAGCTTGCTCAAACTCAAGTCCATTGAGTCAGCGATGCCATCCAACCATCTCATCCTCTATAGTCCCCTTATCTTGTTGTCTTCAATCTTTCCAGCATCAGCGTCTTTTCCAGTGAGTCAGTTCTTCGCATTAGGTGACCAGAGTATTGGAGCTTCAGCATCAGTCCTTCTAATGAATATTCAGGACTGATTTCCTTTAGGATAGACTGGTTGAATCTCCTTGCTGTCCAAGGGAATCTCAAGAATCTTGTCCAACACCACAGTTCAAAAGCATCAATTCTTCAGTGCTCAGCTTTCTTTATGGTCCAGCTCTCACATGCATACATGTCTACTGGGAAAACCATAGCTTTGACTATATGGACCTTTGTTGGCAAAGTAATGTCTCTGTTTTTTAATATGCTGTCTAGATTGTCACAGCTTTTCTTCCAAGGAATAAGCGTCTTAATTTCATGACTGCAATCTCCATCTGCAGTGATTTTGGAGCACAAGAAAAAGTCTGTCACTGTTTGCATTGTTTCCCCATCTATTTGCCATGAATGATGGGACCTGATGCCATAATCTTCATTTTTTTGAATGTTGAGTTTTAAACCAGTTTTTTCAGTTTCCTCTTTCATCAAGAGGCTCTTTAGTTCTTCTTCACTTTGTGCCATAAGGGTGGTGTCATCTGCATATCTGAGGTTATTGATATTTCTCTGCATATCCCAGCAATCTTGATTCCAGCTGTGTTTCATCCAGCCTGGCATTTCACATGATGTACTCTGCATATAAGTTAAATAAGCAAGATGACAACAATATACAGCCTTGATGTACTCCTTTCCCAATTAGGAACCAGTCCATTGGTCCATGTCTGGTTCTAATTGTTGCTTCTTGACCTGCATACAGATTTCTCAGGAGGCAGGTCAGGTGGTCTGGTATTCCCATCTCTTTAAGAATTTTCCATAGTTTGTTGTGACCCACACAGTCAAAGGCTTTAGCATAGTCAATGAAGCAGTAAATGTTTTTCTGAATTGCTTTTTTTGTGATCCAACCGATGTTGGCAATTTGATCTCTGGTTCCTCTGCCTTTTCTAGTTCAGTTCAGTTCAGTCGCTCAGTTGTGTCCGACTTTGCGACCCCATGAACCACAGCACACCAGGCCTCCCTGTCCATCACCAACTCCTGGAGTTGACCCAAACTCATGTCCATTGAATTGGTGATGCCATCCAACCATCTCATCCTCTGTTGTCCCCTTCTTCTCCTGCCCCCAATCTTTCCTAGCATCAGGGTCTTTTCAAATGAGTCAGCTCATCGCATCAGGTGGCCAAAGTATTGGAGTTTCAGCTTCAACATTAGTCCTTCCAATGAACACCCAGGACTGATCTCCTTTAGAATGGACTGGTTGGATCTCCTTGCAGTCCAAGGGACTCTTGAGAGTCTTCTCCAACACCACAGTTCAAAAGCATCAATTCTTCTATGCCCAGCTTTCTTTATAGTCCAGCTCTCACATCCATACATGACTACTGGAAAAACCATAGCCTTGACTAGAAGGACCTCCAATCTAAATCCAACATAAAGTAGTTGATTCATAAGAGGTTACCTGCTTTTTAAAAAAAATGGTCTTCAATAATGATTTTTCCATTAATGTTGCAATGAAAATGATTAGAAATATATGTTTTCAGAATAATGGTGAACAATGACCAGAATACTGATTTGGCTTTGCTCTCTTACGTAGTTGCCTTGGGTGGGGTTTCATTTTATAGCAGCTATAGTTTGAATCCACTTGTCAAGTGGAATCACTGTACTTTTACTCTTTTTGTTCCACAGATGTCATGGAATTAAATGAAGTTAATATTTCTGCCCTCTTTGTTATCCTTTGACTACTGTTTTTTATTCAGGAAGTATTAGAACAGTATCAGTGATGGCAATAAGGTAGGATGACATCTTAGAGTAAGGTGACTATTAGAGATAGTCTTGTAATTTTTTTCCCCCTCAATGGAGATAATAGTTATAGCTGTAGGCAGGACCATGAGCTAATATTGCAGTGGTACATGGGAAATTGAAAACTCTAAATTGCTATCTTCACCTGGGCCAGCACACTTTTATTTATAATGTAATATATTGTGTATTTTTCTTGTTGTTTTTGTCCTTTGTTTATTTGTTTTGTCCTATTCTAGGTTGTGAATTCTTTAAAGGTAGAACCCCTTTTGTATTCATCTTATACTTCCTTGTCTTAGTTTGGGTTCTCTCAGAAGCAGACCTAGAGATAAGGATTTGAATATGAGTAGTTTATTACAGAAGTCATGAAAAACTGGGGGAGTAAGGAAAGAAATGGAGGGAAGCTAATAAAGAGAATATATCAAGCAAATTACCACAGTGACCAAATAAACCTTTATTCTACCTGGGAATTTTGGGAGGCTGTTTACAACATACCTCAGTTACTTGAACCAAGAGGTTGCAGGCAGGCTATCTACCAGCTCCAGACCATCATTAGTTGAGGGTTAGTCTGAGGGAGGGAAATTGTTAATTTCCCAGTAAATCATGGTATAGCCCATGTGCATGTTGAGTAGATTTCTGGCTGCCAGGGAAAGATTTCAGGCAGAATCATAGCTGCTGACAGTTAGAAATGGGGCTGTCATCCCTGGAAATGGTAAGTGATGAAGGAATAGGGTGGGACACTGACAACAACTGCACATCCCTCGGCTATACCTAATGTGTCTTAAGAGCTTTACGAAAAATCTTGAAACCATTGGTTCAGAGATCAGAAGGGTTGGAAGAATCAGCATAGACCAGAAAGTAGAGTTAGAGATACTGTATCCTTTAACAATAAGAGAGAACTTTTGCCAGCCTTCTGGTTATCAGGCACAAATCTTTATAATAAGTAAATAGACATTTAATTGCTACCTTCAGGAAAATACATTGCAGAAAAATGTTCATAACATTTTACTTTGACTAAAATATGGCATCATTGAAACCCAGTAAGATTCAATAGATTGAACCGTGTTTATATTTTCAAGATTAATCTCTTGTTTAAGGTAAATGATATGCTTTTATTTACATTAGTGTTAATAAGCAAATAAAGACAATTTTACTAAGAATGTTTGAATTTTATGGTTGGCATTTTATGTGTAGAAACCTGTGGTCCAAGGTAATTGAAAGTATCTTCATGATTTTGATGATATTTCTAAGTAGAGGAGTGGACAGAACACTGATTTTACGAGAAGAGTAATTGTTCTTTGCTAAGGTCACTCACTAACTACAAAGATGATCATTTGTTCATGTCATTTAATATTTTTCAGTTATTTCCCCTTTGGTAATTAAAAAATGGATACATGCTATATTACTTTAGCTTTGGAGACATATTTATCCTTCCTCTGAAGCAATTCTATAGAAAAAATTATACAGAAGAAGAATGTCTTGCTGAAATTTATCAATTATAAGCAAAATGTTAAATGCTATTGATTTATATATTGGAGAGTTTTCTTCATATTTTGCAATTTAGCTTGTTAAAATAGTAAAATGTTTTGGAAGCTAAATTTCCACTGTTTGACCCAGTAGTCTTTGTCTGTATATAGTTACTAGTTGTCAATAGTGTAAAGGATTGATTTCTGTTTGATTTTATTGTTTTTCAAATTAAAATTGATTATCCATAGACTAAAAAATAATCCAAGTATTTTTAAAGTCACTAGAAGAGAGCATACATACTTTTCCTTGGGAAATTTTTTTTCCTAATTTTTCCTATTTGAATGAAATTAGTAGTCTTGTTTTTAGAACTGTCACAGGGTACACATCCTAGGAGCCTGCGTGATGTGAGGATGGGGATCCACACATCCCCCTTTGTTTCAGTCATGAGTTTTTTGACCTTTTTTGCTTTAGCCATTGGGATTCAATGTAAGATTTTACTTGGCAAAATTGATTCTGCTGCCTTTCTTCTAACGTTTGATAACAGTGATCTAGATTTTCTACAATATTGGCAATTTCTCCTAAATACTACCAAGTAAGTTAGATTTTACTTTCTGTCCAGATTCAGGGTAGAGCCACTTCATACTGTGAAAATTATGAACATTTTTTCTAAGTTTGCTGAGTCTCTTATCTATATATTTGTGACTATGATTTTAGGTCTGTAGAATTGGACAGATTCTTAAAGAGCATCTGCCTCTACAATAGATGAAGATATAAACCCTAAGCAATTGTGACCTGTCCCCAAGGTCACGTTGGACAGAAGCAAGAAAAGATTCTGTTCCAATATTCTTTACACTGCATTGAACTTTCTCTTTTAGGGGTTCTATTTCATCAAGATTTTTTTTCCCCCATTATATGTATTTTCTTGGTCATACCACAGGGCATGTGGAATCTTAGTTCCCTGATCTGGGATGCAAACTGTGCCCCATGCATTGGAAGTGCAGAGTCTTAACCATTGGACTGCCAGTGAATTCCGGTGTGTGTGTATCTGTGTGTTGTTTAGTTGCTAAGTTGTGTCTGACTTTTGTAATCCCATGGACGGTAGCCTGCCAGACTCCTCTGTCCATGGAATTTTCTAGGCAAGAATACTGGAGTGGGTTGCCATGTCCTTCTCTAGGGGATCTTCCCAACCCAGGGATCAAATTCATGTCTCCAGTATCTCCTGCATTGGCAGGCTGATACTTTACCACTGAATCACCTGATAAGCCCCTTGTTAAATATTAGGAAATATTAATGGCATTCAGGGAAGGATGAGAGCAAATAATATTTCAGAAGAAATTCATCCATTCAAAAAATATTGAAGAGCTACCATGCATCAGGTTCAGTTCAGTTGCTCAGTAGTGTTCAACTCTTTGGGACCCCATGGATTGCAGCACACCAGGCCTCCCTGTCCATCACCAACCCCCTAAATTTACTTAAACTTATGTCCATTGAGTCAGTGATGCCATCCAACCATCTCATCCTCTGTCGTCCCCTTCTCCCACCTTCAGTCTTTCCCAGCATCAGGGTTTTTCCAGTGAGTCAGTTCTTCACATCAGGTAGCCAAAGTATTGGAGTTTCAGCTTCAACATCAGTCCTTCCAATGAATATTCAGGACTGATTTCCTTTAGGATGGACTTACTGGATATCCTTTCAGTCTAAGAGACTCTCAAGAGTCTTCTCCAACACCACAGTTCAAAAGCATCAATTCTTCAGTGCTCAGCTTTTTTATAGTCCACCTCTCACATCCATACATGATTACTGGCAAAACCATAACCTTGACTAGACAGACCTTTGTTGACAAAGTAATGTCTCTGCTTTTTAATAAGCTGTGTAGGTTGGTCATAACTTTCCTTCCAAGGAGTAAGTATCTTTTAATTTCATGGCTGTAGTCACCATCTGCAGTGATTTTGGAGCCCCCCAAAATAAAGTCTGCCACTGTTGCCACTGTTTTCCCATCTATTTGCCATGAAGTAATGGGACTGGATGCCATGATCTTAGTTTTCTGAATGTTGAGCTTTAAGCCAACTTTTTCACTCTGCTCTTTCACTTTCATCAAGAGGCTCTTTAGTTCTTCTTCACTTTCTGCCATAAGGGTGGTGTCATCTGCGTATTTGAGGTTATTGATATTTCTCCCAGCAATCTTGATTCCAGCTTGTGCTTCATCCAGCCCAGTGTTTCTCATGATGTACTCTGCATATAAGTTAAATAAGCAGGGTGCCAATATATATCCTTGATGTACTCCTTTCCCATTTGGAACCAGTCTGTTGTTCCACGTCCAGTTCTAACTGTTGCTTCCTGACCTGCATACAGATTTCTTAAGAGGCATCAGGTAACGTGTTACTTATTGAAATGAAGCTGTTATCTTACATATAAAAACTCTACATGTGCTCTATGCAGTGTGTAGTGTTCATGTAAGTTAAGTAGATGACTCCTGGCCTTGAGGGTTAAAATAATTTCTGTGTTAAACACTGTATTGCACATTGATTTCATCTTGACCACCTAGGATACCTTGCCCTTTGTATTGATAACATCCAGATTTTTTATAGGTAATTAACACCACCACCTCCTTACTCCATCTCTCCTCCCAACTCCTCCACCTTCAGAGGACTAAAAATCAAATTCATCTGTCCACTTCTAAGCAAATGGGTGAAAACATGAGGCCAGTTCTAGGCCAGTTAAACTCTTTATCCTAGGACCTTCTATCTCAGAGAGATACAAAGATGTCAGAATTCATTCTGTCCTGACCACAGAATAGTTCTTGTTTCTGAGATCCTCTCCTTGATGGAGCATCCACATTTTATCCTTCTGAAGCCTGGCATTTCAGGCTTATCTTAGATTCTCATAACTTTAATGTCCTTTCACTAAATTCCCTTGCATGCTAAGTCACTTCAGTTGTGTCAGATTCTTTGCGACCTCATGGACTGTAGGCCACCAGGCTCCTCTGCCCATGGGATTCTCTGGGCAAGAATACTGGAGTGGGTTGCCATTTCCTGCCCCAGGGGATCTTCCCAACCCAGGGATCGAATCTGTGTCTCCTGTGGCTCCTGCATTGCAGGTGGACTCTTTACCACTGAGCCACCAGGGAAGCCAAACCTATGTTAATTAAAGTTGGTTTCTAGCACTTATAATTGTTTAACCCCAGCTGATATCTTTGGACATGACAACACAAATGGGTAGAGAAGAACAGGAGCTATGGATAATTAGGTTCTTTGTCTCAAAGTCCAAAACCTGAGTCATTGTAGGAAGAAGTGACAATTCTAACTGCCTGAATGAACCATTTAGCTCTTTGTTACATTAACAAGCTTGATATCAGCAGAACTGTTATACAATAAAGATTATTCCCTTCTCTCACTCAGCTTCTCCCTTCTCATTTAAAGGCTGCTTCCTAAGGAGTGGCACAGGGCCTCTTAGGGCTGTGAAACACTGTCATCCTTTTCTCCATTTTGATCTGTTAAAGTACCATCTCACCGGCCCTCTGCTGAGTGCTGTTGACCTTGTTCGCTGATTGCTTTTAGTGATTCCCTTCAGTGATTGATGAGATGATGGGACAGTAATGAAAACAGAGCTGATTCACTTTATCCTAGCAGGATTAAAGGCTGGAAACAAATCTAATTTTCTTTTATGGGGAGGGGAAATAGGAACAAAGATTTTGATCAGCGTCTTAAAGTAACATGAAAGGGAAGACTGGTGGACTTCACATGGTAAAAGGAAACTTTGTAGAGGAAAGGAAACGTGACTGTTAGATTCCTAATGGAAGGAGTGGTGGTGGTCCAGTTTCCTTCTCAACAGTAAATGCCATTCACATGCTAGGCATGGTGTATCTACTAGCTCACAAACCCTCCAGATAAATTTGTGATCTAAATTGGGAGAAAAAAAGACATGTGGGAGACATAAAACAATGGTGGAAAAATCAAAGAGATTAGAATGGAGCTTTTGTCAGCATAATTTGATCTTTCCCTCTCCATGATCTCTGTAAAATTGGGAAAATTAGCTTGTAGGAAATTGAGATATGTATAAAGTTCTCAAGTTCTCTGAGTCTTCCCGCCCTACGCCCCCCGACCAGTGGTGATTTGGACTCTGGGACCAGGAGAGGGTGGGATGATTGGGGAGAATAGCATTGAAATATGTATAATATTATATCTGAAACGAGTCGTCAGTCCAGGTATGATGCCCAATAACAAATGCCTGGGGCTGGAGCACTGGGACGACCTGGAGGGATGGTGTGGGGAGGGGAGAGGGAGGAGGGTTCAGGATGGGGAACATGTGTATACTGGCGGCGGATCCATCTTGATGTATTGTAAAAGCAATACAATATTGTAAAGTTAAGCAAAATAAAAAATTTAAAAAATAAAAGAAAATAAACTATATTGTAGCACAAAATGTTAGATATAGGTACATATTTTTTCAATTAAAATTCTAATCCTTTAATACTTATCAGCAAGTTACAGGTACCCATGACTGTGTTAGGCCTTGTCATAGAAAGATGGACCATTACAAGAACACTCCTCATTTCAAATTTTCCTTGCAGCAGTGAATAGGTAGTTCAATCTATAGACAGAGAAAAAGGCAGCAGAATAGCCCAGTGAAATATCATTGCATTATTGTAATCACAGTTTACATGTCAATGACTTAGTCTCTAGGCCTCTTTTATAACTGAAATAAGTTTGGATGTATCAGTCCAAGACAGGGCCACTGCCTGTCTCTACAATACCTCAATGGAAATTGGAAAATGCTGCCCTTTCCTCCAGTAGAATGCAGCCCCTTGGCAAGTGGAACACAGGCTGGATTTCAGCTCTCCTGGTTTCTTTCCTTAGGTTCTTTTATACAAAGTTACAGCCTATATAGCTATATATAACAGCCCTGATTTGAGTTCTTGGTTGTGTGCAACAGAGATTAACCCTAAATATCTTAAGCCAAAGGAGAATTTACTGGGCAGGATACCAGGGGCAGCATGAATCTGAGAAAGTGACAAGAGTTAGGGATTCTCTGGCATCAGGAGTTAACCAAGGCTTCAACTCAGTGTGGGAGACCCGGGTTCGATCCCTGGGTAGGGAAGATCCCTGGAGAAGGAAATGGCAACCCACTCCAGTATTCCTGCCTGGAAAATCCCATGGACAGAGGAACCTGATAGGCTACAGTCCATGGGGTCGCAGAGTCGGACACGACTGAGCGACTTCAACTCAGTAGCTTCCTGGTCCTTGGGTCCCAAGTGCTGCAGTGAATTTGACCTTGGCCTGTGCACTCTTCTTTTGTATCACTCACTCAGGATTTACAACCCCAGGAGTGGTGTTTGACTGCCTGGACCCTGGGTATACCAGGGAGCTGGTGGAGGAAGGAGCAAGCTCCCCACTTCTGAAGTGGGAATTGGCAATGAGAGGTGGCACTTAGTGACCTCCCACTGAGACTGCATATCATTCAAACTATCCCCAAAGGGAGGCCTGGAGGCTATTAGGAAGGTGTGTTACATATGGAGAGAGCTGGGTGCTGTTTAACTACAAAATAGTAAATATCTGGTGTAGGGCTTAGGTAATAGTATCTGCTTTTTTTGTTACCTAGTAAAGTATCATCTAGACCAAGCAGTTACAAAACTGCTAGAAGGACAGCCACATAAAAAGTGTGCTAACTAGAGGCACATAGGTAACTGGTTTTCCTGACCCAGTGTTGGAGTGCATGTCCTTTTCTCCATGTATAGAAGTGATGGCAGAAATGGGTGACCCAGAAGAGAAGAATCTCAGGTGAAAATGTGTAGTGAAATACTCAAGAAGTAATCTTGTGAATTCATGATTCCTCTTAGGTCTTTGTTTTCTGCCTCAGAGGCCAGAAGACAATTTTCTTCAAGAAAGATCCTGAATTTCTATTATCTCCTCTCTCAGATAGAAACGCTTCCCCCCCCCCCCACCTTTCTTTCTGTTTTTCCCTCCCTTTCTCCATCCCTTCCTCCCTCCTTCCTTACTTTCTCCTTTTCTTCATGTTCTTTCTTTTTTTCTTCCCTTTTTACCTTTTCTTTCCTCTTTCTGCCATACCCATGAATAGCAAAGGAGTGCCTGTTATAATCAACAAAGTGATCTGCTGGGAGTGGGGTGAGATGCTGTGACCCTAGGCTTCTGTAGGACTCAGAGCCTTCTATGTGACCCTCCCCTGCTCCTTCCTGCTGTAAAGGACGGCTGCTGCTTTTAGACGAGGTTACCAGAACAGGAGAGAGGCTGACAGTGATTCTGTTTTTCAGTTATTACCCGTGACTCTGCTGATTTTTCTCTTAAACTGTGAATTTTTCATGCCCTTGAGTTTCTTCTGTGTACAAAACCTTTTTGTAGTCAAGTCTCTACAAATTTCTGGCCTGGCACGTAATCCAGTGGTTTTTGTCTTTCTTCCAATAATACCATCGTCCGTATTATGAAACAACAAAATTCCTGCTACTTTGTATATACTTCTTTTGATGGGTTGATGTTCATTTATTTAAAAAAGAATAAAACACTGTCCTAAGACCTAGTGATAATCTAAGCCCTAGTTTACTTTTCTGTTTTATTGGAAAGTAAAACTTATATGTCCTTATAGATTCCTTGCATATCTTACAGTCTAGTGGTAGAGACCAGGAAAAAACAAGTAGACAACTGTGTAAATATGTAATTACAAATTATGAGGGAAATAATTTTAAAAAAATGAGGCTCAATAATAAAAATAGTAACAGTTGTTGTTCAGTTGCTAAGTCGTGTCCAACTCTTTTTAACACCACGGACTGCAGCACGCCAGGTTCCTCTGTCCTCCATTATCTCCTGGAACTTGCTCAAGTTCATATCCATTGAGTAAGTGATGCTGGGACCTGCTTAAGAAACGATGAGTTTGAGGAAGGTAAGTCATGATCTGAAAATGGACAAGGAACCTTTATACAAGTGGATGGGGAGGTAGGAGTCAAGGGTGGGGGAAGTAAGGTTGGTGTAGGGGTGGGATGTAAGTGGTATATATTATTCAAGATGGGCCAGGCTTAAGCTGTAGTGACAAGTAGCCCCCAAATCATCATAGCTGAACACTTAAGAGTTTATCTCTTGCTTACATAAAGTATGTTGTGTGAGACAGCTGTATTCTTGGTGAGTCAGGCCCATCACATGGAATCCCATCTCCACACACAGCTGCCACATTCTCCACCGAAAGGGGGAAAGGTTATATGGTACTTTTCTCCACTGTGTTCACAGTCCTACCTAAGCACAAAGAGCTGGAATGCTCAGGAGGGAGTACAGAGCTGTATATTGTTGAGCATGAGTCACTTCCATCTCCGAGTCTGTGGGAGTGAAACAGGAGCCAGAACATTCCAGGCAGAGAGGGCAGCCTGGAGGAAAGTTTTGAGGTAAGATTTCAATCAGTACACTGCAATACTGTTGGGTTGTAAGAGATCATGCCACTTCCTGTAGTTATGTAGAAGAATCACAGTTGAGGTGTGACACCATCTACTCTTTCAGTTACCGGAGTTAATGCAAAATCATGTCTTTCATATAAAAATATGGCTTCAAAATCTTAAAGAGTCCTAGATGGGAAAGAGATAACTACTAATGATTACTAATATTATACTGTTTGTGATAAATATGTGCTCAGTTGTGTCCAACTCTTTGCAACTCCATGGGCTGCAGTCTTGCAGGCTCCTCGGTCCATGGGATCCTCCAGGCAAGAATACTGGATTGGGTTGCCATTTCCTCCTCCAGGGGATCTTCCCGACCCAGAGATCAAACATGGGTCTCCTGCATCTCCTGTGTCTCCTACATTGGCAGATGGATTCCACTGAGCCACCTCATCTGTAGAATGGGAATAATAGTACTTAGAATAAACTGAGAACATGCATATGCTATATTTATAAATATATAAACATATACATTTATATATAAGTATATATAAATATACTTATATATAAGCGAAGAGTTGACTCATTGGAGAAGACTCTGATGCTGGGAGGGATTGAGGGCAGGAGGAGAAGGGGACGACAGAGGATGAGATGGCTGGATGGCATCACTGACTCGATGGATGCGAGTCTGGGTGACCTCCGGGAGCTGGTGATGGACAGGGAGGCCTGGCGTGCTGCGGTTCATGGGGTCGCAAAGAGTCGGACACGACTGAGCGACTGATCTGATCTGATCTAAATATATACATTTATACTTAAGATATACAAATATATACATTTATACTGTCCAACTTGTGTTTTCTGCATCGTATTCTCCACCAAGCTGTCAGAATGAACCTAGTAAAACATAGGTCAAATTTAAAATATGTATATATATATATATAGAGAGAGAGAGTACAGCATCATCTTTTAGAATTTGAAATAGCTCAACTGGAATTCCATCACCTCCACTAGCTTTGTTCATAGTGATGCTTGCTGAGGCCCACTTGACTTCACATTCCAGGATGTCTGGCTCTAGGTGAGTGAGCACACCATCGTGGTTATCTGAGTCATGAAGATCTTTTTTGTATAGTTCTTCTATGTATTCTTGCCACGTCTTCATAATATCCTCTACTTCTGTTAGGTCCAGACCATTTCTGTCCTTTATTGTGCCCATCTTTGTATGAAATGTTTCCTTGGCATTTCTGATTTTCATGAAGAGATCTCTAGTCTTTCCTATTCTCTTGTTTTCCTCTATTTCTTTGTATTGATCACTGAGGAAATCTTTCTTATCTCTCCTTGTTACTCTTTGGAACTCTGCATTCCAATGAGTATATCTTTTCTTTCCTCCTTTGCCTTTTGCTTCTCTTCTTTTCTCAGCTATATGTCTTTTTACACTTTTTATACCATTTGCCTTTTTATACTTCTTTATCTTGGGGATGGTCTTGATCGCTGCCTCCTGTACAATGTCACGAACCTCTGTCCATAGTTCTTCAGGCACTCTGTCTGTCAGATCTAATCCCTTGAACCTATTTGTCACATCCTAACTAGACAGCATATTAAAAAGCAGAGACATTACTTTGCTGACAAAGGTCCATCTAGTCAACGCTATGGTTTTTCCAGTAGTCGTGTATGGATGTGAGAGTTGGACTATAAAGAAAGCTAAGCACCAAAGAATTGATGCTTTTGGAACTGTGGTGTTGGAGAAGAATCTTGACAGTCTCTTGAACTGAAAAGAGATCCAACCAGTCCATCCTAAAGGAAATCAGTCCTGAATATTCATTAGAAGGACTGATGTTGAAGCTGAAACCACAATACTTGGGCTACTTGATATGAAGAACTGACTCATTGGAAAAAGACTGTGGTGCTGGGAAAGATTGAAGGCAGGAGGAGAAGGGGATGAAAGAGGATGAGGTGGTTGGATGGCATCACTGATTCTATGAACATGAGCTTGAGTAAGACCTGGGAGTTGGTGATGGACAGGGAAGCCTAGCGTGCTGCAGTCCATGGGGTCGCAAAGAGTTGGACACGACTGAGTGAATTGAACTGAGTATATAGTACATGCACGTTCTCAGTTTAAGTACTATTATTCCCATTCTACAGATGAAACAGATACAAAAAGGCCAAGAGATTTACTTAAGGTCACACAGCAGGTAAGTGATGTAGCTGGTATTCAAACTCTGGCAGTCTGACTCAGGGCCCATTTCACCACTAACTCTAAAGCAGACTGAAAATGTTTTCTTGGTCTTGGCCTGAAAGGGCCTTGGGGACCAGGTGTCTGACCCTGTAGAAGAGAAAGTGTTATTGCATCTGGCAGGCACAAGATGGAGGACAGGAGAAAGGAATGAGTGTAAGGTGCTAATGGAGTTGTATGGCCTTTGGGGGTTAGTGTTTATCCTGAGAATTCAGTTTGGGATGGTGAGAAGCCATTACTTTGTTAGCGTAACTAGATACTGTCCTGCTGTTCTTGTTGTTGGTCTTTCATATTGAGTATTTCTGGAAGCTTCATCCTACTGTAGTTGGAGAACAAAAGGTGCCCTGTACTGCTCTAGTGCCCAAGTCATAGGCACCATCCAGGGGCCCATCATTAAAGCACAGAAAACAGAGGGACGAAAACTCAGTGGGGATGAAGCTGGAGGTTCTTGAACAACTGCCCTTCCCCACCTACCGTGTTTCCCCTCAATACTAAAACCTAGATGGGTCTGATGTTCTCCCCTTGCCGAATTCAGTAACTTGGCACCCAGTTGTGACCTTGGGGCAGAGAGGGTATTGTTCTTGGTTTTTTTGCCCACCTTTTTTTTTTTTCCCCACATAGTAAGTGACTATGGGATAGAAGTACAAAGTGACTACCTAGAAGCCCTGGGAAGAAATGCCGGGTGTGCAGGATATTCAGTAAATAACTTTCAGGGAATTATACTTGAGAGACCATTGAGTTTTTG
The DNA here is from genome assembly GCA_935064755.1 of Tragelaphus eurycerus. Classification (NCBI taxonomy): domain Eukaryota; kingdom Metazoa; phylum Chordata; class Mammalia; order Artiodactyla; family Bovidae; genus Tragelaphus; species Tragelaphus eurycerus. The sequence goes on along the minus strand of CAKXYN010000025.1, from coordinate 12,218,608 downwards.
TTTGTCTTACCTGGAGTCAAAGCAAGTTTCACTCAATGAGGGCACTGACCTGAGAACCGGTGTGAGCTATGTAACCAACCAGGAGACAGGGAGTGTTTTGGCTTTCTAAAAATAAATCCACTTTTATATAAGATAGCTCTAGGACCAAATTCTCCCTCCTGATCTGGGCATCATATAATAGGTTTCTCAGCTTCAGTGTACACTGTGAATTTAAAGCTTTTTAACAGTATTATCCAGATAGTTAATTTTCTTCCATTTAGCACTAGTCATGGATTATAGTTTTCAGATTAGTTCTGTTCTCTATCCCCAGAGCATGTTTTCCCAGCATATTCTATGATATTTCCTGCCTCCTGGTTTTGCTCATGCAGTTTCCCAAGCTGGGATGCCCTTTCCTCATTTCTTCAATTGGCGAAATCATTACTACTCTTTAGAATTCATTTAAGGGCACTATCCCCTACTGGAAGCCTTATTTTTGGACTCCCAGGTTGGGGTTGGTGCTTCTTGCTGCACTCAGTACCTTTATGTTATTTTTTAGCTTAAATTGAAGTTATCTGCTTTGAGGGGTTTTCCTCCCTTCATTAAATTCTTAAGTCCTCATGGGTGGGGTCTGTCTTTGTTCAGCCTTTTTACCTCTAGATCTAGTAAAGTCCTTAATGATGTCCCCAATTCTCCGGGCCAGAATACTGGAGTAGGTAGCTTTTCCCTTCTCCAGGGGATCTTCCCAACCCAGGGATCGAACCCAGGTCTCCTGCATTGCAGGCTAATTCTTTACCAGCTGAACCACCAGGGAAGTCCTTAATGATGTCAGTTAGAGCCTAATAATGATGGGTAAAAGCTGGTGATAAGATGTAGGGAGAGTTCCACAATTCTTTTGGAGCTTTGGAAGTGGAACTGATTCTATATAGCCATCATTGAAACAATGGAATCAAAATTAAGCTCCACAATCCAGTCATTCCAGAGAAGGTAAATAGAAAATACTGAAGCTAGATTTCAAACATATTGCTGACTTCTAACTTGTTTTGAAGCATGATGTTTATTCCACATGTCTTAATTTGCACAGATGCAAAATGACTGTGTTGCATTGATTGAAATTTGTGGGGCCTGATATTCTTATTGAACTATTGGATATCAAGCATTATGAATGCAGCTCATTATGCCAGAAATACCACTGCCACTTAATTGATGCAGAAGTGAAGACCAAGAGTCCTGGGGCAGTATGTATTGATTTGACATTTTCCTGGAATCCACACAAGATATATTTCCATGTGGCAAGCTACTGAATCCCCCTACCCCAACCTCCCTGCTTTTCAAGTTATAAACACTTTCCTCATCGACATTTATTAGAAAGTAACACAAACCATATTGTTGGGTTTGTATTCTGTGGATGTTTCACATTGGGCATATTGTAAGCTCTCTGTTTGCCAGGCATGATGGCATTCTTGGAGGTCAAGCTTTTAAATCCTGTTCTTTCATATTAATAATTTCATTGACTTAACCTTTATATAGATGAAATGTATAATTTCCTCAAAGAATACTTTGGTGCTCCATGCTTGCGGAAAGAATGCTTCAGGTTAGAGATTCAGTCTGTGATCTGTCAGGTGATGATACAAAAGGTTTAACTTAAACACAAACACTAGGTCACAGAGGGACAGGATCCAGATGGTTTTGTATTTGGTTACAGCATCCTACCTCTCCCTGTCATCTCTACCCTTTCTTCTCTTTTCTGCCATCTGTGAATATGCTTGAATGAGGAACTTTTTCACATGTGCTATCAATAGGCTTTTTTTCCCCCCCACCTTCTCTTTTATGAGGTAGTATGACAACCCACTCCAGTACTCTTGCCTGGAAAATCCCATGGACAGAGGAGCCTGGAAGGCTGCAGTCCATGGGGGCGCTAAGGGTCAGACATGACTGAGCGACTTCACTTTCACTTTCCACTTCATGTATTGGAGAAGGAAATGGCAACCCACTCCAGTGTTCTTGCCTGGAGAATCCGAGGGACGGGGGAGCCTGGTGGGCTGCCATCTATGGAGTTGAACAGAGTTGGACACGACTGGAGTGACTTAGCAACAGCAGCAATAAAAGAGTATATCATGTGGGAGGAGAGTTTGGGGGAGAATGGATACATGTATATGCATGACTGAGTTCCTTTGTTGTCTACCTGAAGCTATTAATATCACAGCATTGTTAACTGGCTGTGCTATACTTAGTGTCTCAGTCGTGTCCGACTCTTTGCAATCCCATGGACTGTGTAGCCCACTAGGTTCCTCTCTCCATGGGAATTCTCCAGGCAAAAAAACTAGAGTGGGTTGCCATGCCCTCCTCCTGGGGATCTTCCCAAACTAGGGATCAAACCCAGGTCTCCCACATTGCCAGGGGATTCTTTACCATCTGAACCATAAAAAGTTTTTGAAAGGCAGTGTATCATAAGACAGCATCTAGTTTTACACTGTACTCAATCTTTACTCCAGAGTTAAATAGTTTGAGACTGAGCCACTAGTAATTCCAGTATTTGAAGCAAAGGGATTAAGTGTTATATTTGATCTAACTTAAGGAGTGAAGTATAAGTTTCTTCCATTATTTTGATCTTCTTTCTATCCTATCCATTCTTTCTGTGCTATGCTGAATTGTATATTTCATTATCAATGTTTTTTATTCATTATTTAAAAATTGTAGGTTTTTTTATTAAGTTAATCAGATCAGATCAGTCGCTCAGTCGTGTCCGACTCTTTGTGACCCCATGAATTGCAGCACACCAGGCCTCCTTGTCCATCACCAACTCCCGGAGTTCACTCAGACTCATGTCGATCAAGTCGGTGATGCCATCCAGCCATCTCATCCTCTGTCATCCCCTTCTCCTCTTGCCCCCAATCCCTCCCAGTATCAGAGTCTTTTCCAATGAGTCAAGTCTTCGCATGAGGTGGCCAAAGTACTGGAGTTTCAGCTTTAGCATCATTCCTTCCAAAGAAATCCCAGGGCTGATCTCCTTCAGAATGGACTGGCTGGATCTCCTTGCAGTCCAAGGGACTCTCAAGAGTCTTCTCCAACACCACAGTTCAAAAGCATCAATTCTTCGGCACTCAGCCTTCTTCACAGTCCAACTCTCACATCCATACATGACCACAGGAAAGACCATAGCCTTGACTAGACGAACCTCTGTTGGCAAAGTAATGTCTCTGCTTTTGAATATGCTATCTAAGTTGGTCATAACTGTCCTTCCAAAGAGTAAGCATCTTTTAATTTCATGGCTGCAGTCACCATCTGCAGTGATTTTGGAGCCCAAAAAAATAAAGTCTGACACTGTTTCCACTGTTTCCCCATCCATTTCCCATGAAGTGATGGGACCGGATGCCATGATCTTCGTTTTCTGAATGTTGAGCTTTAAGCCAACTTTTTCACTCTCCACTTTCACTTTCATCAAGAGGCTTTTTAGTTCCCCTCACTTTCTGCCATAAGGGTGGTGTCATCTGCATATCTGAGGTTATTGATATTTCTCCCAGCAATCTTGATTCCAGCTTGTGCTTCTTCCAGTCCAGCGTTTTTCATTATGTACTCTGCATAGAAGTTAAATAAACAGGGTGACAATATACAGCCTTGACGTACTCCTTTTCTTATTTGGAACCAGTCTGTTGTTCCATGTCCAGTTCTAACTGTTGCTTCCTGACCCGCATACAAATTTCTCAAGAGGCAGATCAGGTGGTCTCGTATTCCCATCTCTTTCAGAATTTTCCACAGTTTATTGGGATCTACACAGTCAAAGGCTTTGGCATAGTCAATCAAGCAGAAATAGATGTTTTTCTGGAACTCTCTTGCTTTTTCCATGACCCAGCAGATGTTGGCAATTTGATCTCTGGTTCCTTTGCCTTTTCTAAAACCAGCTTGCACATCAGGAAGTTCACAGTTCACATATTGCTGAAGCCTGGCTTGGAGAATTTTGAGCATGACTTTACTAGCGTGTGCTGCTGCTGCTGCTGAGTCGCTTCAGTCATGTCCGACTCTGGACGATCCCATAAACGGCAGCCCACCAGGCTCCTCTGTCCCTGGGATTCTCCAGGCAAGAATACTGGAGTGGGTTGCCATTTCCTTCTCCAATGCATGAAAGTGAAAAGTGAAAGTGAAGTCGCCCAGTCGTGTCCGACTCTTAGCGACCCCATGGACTGGAGCCTACCAGGATCCTCCGTCCATGGGATTTTCCAGTCAAGAGTACTGGGGTGGGGTGCCATTGCCTTCCCCTGCTAGCGTGTGAGATGAGTGCAATTGTGCGGTAGTTTGAGCACTCTTTGGCATTGCCTTTCTTTGGGATTGGAATGAAAACTGACCTTTTCCAGTACTGTGGCCACTGCTGAGTTTTCCAAACTTGCTGGCATATTGAGTGCAGCACTTTCACAGCATCATCTCTCGGGATTTGGAATAGCTCCACTGGAATTCCATCACCTCCACTAGCTTTGTTCGTAGTGATGCTTTCTAAGGCCCACTTGACTTCACATTCCAGGATGTCTGGCTCTGGTGAGTGATCACACCATAGTGATTATCTGGGTTGTGAAGCTCTTTTTTGTACAGTTCTTCTGTGTATTCTTGCCATCTCTTCTTAATATCTTCTGCTTCTGTTAGGTCCATACATTATAATTTATTATGGGCTTCCCTGGTGGCTCAGAGGGTAAAGCATCTGCCTGCAATACAGGACACCGAGCCGGGTTCAATTCCTGGGTCGGGAAGATCCCCTAGAGAAGGAAATGGCAACCCACTCCAGTACCCTTGCCTGGAAAATCCCACGGACAGAGAAGCCTGGTAGGCTATAGTCCATGGGGTCGCAAAGAGTCGGACATGACTGAGTGACTTCACTTTCTTTCACTTTATAATTTATTATAGCAAATTACCACATTTGTTTGGAAGTTGAACATTTGAAATTAACCAATACAAGAAATTAACAACATCATACAAAATGGCTTATGAACTTTGCTGTCAGAATCACCTGATTTATTCTGTGCTCAATTAAGTACTAGCTGTGAGGCCTTAGGCACATTGCTTAATCTTTCTAAACCTCATCTGAAAGGGTATGTCAGTTCAGTCACTCAGTGTCGTATCTGACTCTTTGTGACCCCATGAATCACAGCACACCAGGCCTCCCTGTCCATACCAACTCCTGGAGTTCACTCAAACTCATGTCCATCGAGTTGGTGATGCCATCCAGCCATCTCATCCTCTGTCATCCCCTTCTCCTCCTGTCCCCAATCCCTCCCAACATCAGGGTCTTTTCCAATAAGTCAACTCTTCCCATGAGGTGGCCAAAGTATTGAAGTTTCAGCCTCAGCATCAGTCCTTCCAATGAACACCCAGGACTGATCTCCTTTAGGATGGACTGGTTGGATCTCCTTGCAGTCCAAGGGACTCTCAAGAATCTTCTCCAACACCACAGTTCAAAAGCATCAATTCTTTGGTGCTCAACTTTCTTTATATTCCAACTCTCACATCCATACATGGCCACTGGAAAAACCATAGCCTTGACTAGACGGACCTTTGTTGACAAAGTAATGTCTCTTCTTTTTAATATTATGTGTAGGTTGGTCATAACTTTCCTTCCAAGGAATAAGCATTTTTTAATTTCATGGCTGCAGTCACCATCTGCAGTGATTTTGGAGCCCCAAAAAATAAAGTCTGACACTGTTTCCACTGTTTCCCCATTTATTTCCCATAAAGTGATGGGCCCGGATGCCATGATCTTAGTTTTCTGAGTGTTGAGCTTTAAGCCAAATTTTTCACTCTCCACTTTCACTTTCATCAAGAGGCTTTTTAGTTCCTCTTCACTTTCTGCCATAAGGGTGGTGTCATCTGCATATCTGAGGTTATTGATATTTCTCCCAGCAATCTTGATTCCAGCTTGTGTTTCCTCCAGCCCAGCGTTTCTCATGATGTACTCTACATAGAAGTTAAATAAGCAGGGTGACAATATACAGCCTTGACGTACTCCTTTTCTTATTTGGAACCAGTCTGTTGTTCCATGTCCAGTTCTAACTGTTGCTTCCTGACCTGCATATAGTTTCTCAAGAGGCAGGTCAGGTGGTCTGGTATTCCCATTTCTTTCAGAATTTTCCACAATTTATTGTGATCCACACAGTCAAAGGCTTTGGCATAGTCAAGAAAGCAGAAATAGATATTTTTCTGGAACTCTCTTTGCTTTTTTGATGATCCAGTGGATGTTGGCAATTTGCTCTGTGGTTCCTCTGCCTTTTCTAAAAGCAGCTTGAACATCTGAAAGTTCACGGTTCACATATTGCTGAAGCCTGGCTTGGAGAATTTTGAGCATTACTTTACTAGCATGTGAGATGAGTGCAATTGTGTGGTAGTTTGAGCATTCTTTGGCATTGCCTTTCTTTGGGATTGGAATGACAACTGACCTTCTCCAGTCCTGTGGCCACTGCTGAGTTTTCCAAATTTGCTGCCGTATTGAGTGCAGCACTTTCACAGCATCATCTTTCAGGATTTGAAGTAGCTCAACTGGAATTCCATCACCTCCACTAGCTTTGTTCATAGTGATGCTTTCTAAGGCCCACTTGACTTCACATTCCAGGATGTCTGGCTCTAGGTGAGTGATCACACCATCGTGATTATCTGGGTTGTGAAGCTCTTTTTTGTACAGTTCTTCTGTGTATTCTTGCCATGTCTTCTTAATATCTTCTGCTCTCTGTTTTTACTGAGCCCATCTTTTCATGAAATGTTCCCTTGGTATCTCTAATTTTCTTGAAGAGATCTCTAGTCTTCCCACTCTGTTGTTTTCCTCTATTTCTCTGCATTGATTGCTGAGGAAGGCTTTCTTATCTCTCCTTGCTATTCTTTGGAACTCTGCGTTCAGATGTTTATATCTTTCCTTTTCTCCTTTGCTTTTAATTTCTCTTCTTTTCACAGCTATTTGTAAGGCCTCCCCAGAGAACCATTTTTCCTTTTTGTCTTTCTTTTCCATGGAGATGATCTTGATCCCTGTCTCCTGTACAATGTCACGAACCTCCATCCATAGTTCATCAGGCACTCTGTGTATCAGATCTAGTCCCTTAAATCTATTTCTCACTTCCACTGTATAGTCATAAGGGATTTGATTTAGGTCATACCTGAATGGTCTATTGGTTTTCTCCACGTTCTTCAATTTCAGTCTGAATTTGGCAATAAGGAGTTCATGATCTGAGCCACAGTCAGCTCCTGGTCTTGTTTTTGCTGACTGTATAGAGTTTCTCCATCTTTGGCTGCAAAGAATATAATCAATCTGATTTTGGTGTTGACCATCTGGTGATGTCCATGTGTAGAGACTTCTCTTGTGTTGTAGGACTATGTAAATTGAGGAGTTATTGTAAGGTTAGTGAGGTAAGTCTTTACAGCCGTTAGCAGAGAACCTGACACTCTATAAGTACTCCATAAGTGATAATAGTTTTCATTTTTAATGTTTATTCTGTTAAACTAATTTTGACCACTAAAGATATGAAGTAATGAAATGGAGTTTTTTAAAAAACCTACTACTCTATTTTTAAATGTGATTCTCTGGTGTTTTTTAAAAACTATTTTTATTATATGTAGAGAGATATAGCTTCATGAATACAGTTATCATCTGCAGAAAGTCATGCACTGCTTGGCTCACGTGTCTTGGGTCAAAGGCTGCATATTGCTTTTCTCTCGTGCTTTCTACCAAGTTCATTGTACTAATATCAGCAGCTTGGAACAGGACTCAGCAAACTGCAGCCTGCAGACTAAGTCCAGCCCCCTGTCTGTTTTTGTGTGGCCTGAGAGCTAAGAATGGTTTGTATATTTTTTAATGGAAAGTAAATTTTTTAAAAGAATAATATTTTGTGACTAGGAAAATTATATAAAATTCAAATTTCAGTGACCATAAATAAAATTTTATTGGAACACAGCCACTCACATGTATTTACATATTGTCTGAGACAGGTTTTGATCATCAGAGTTGAGTACTTGTGGTAGAGACTACATGACCCGCAAAGTCTAAAATATTTATTATCTGGCCCTTCACAGAAAGGCCCTTTACTTCTGACTTCGAATAATAAAAATATATTTATGGATAAGGCTTTCAGAAGTGAGTCTTCATTTAAAGACTGTACTTTTGTTTGCTAAGGCTGCCATGACAAAGTATCACAGACGTGAAACTTTGGGTGGCTCAAACAACCAAAAGGTATTGCCTCACAGTTCTAGAGACTAGAAGTGTCAAATCAAGATGTGGACAGGCCATGTTGTCTCTGAAACCTGCAGAGGAATCTTTCCTTGCCTCTTTTTGGCTTCTAATGGTTTGCTCACAGTCTTGTGTCCCTTGCCTTACAACTGCATAAATGAGTCTGCCTTCGTTGTTGCATGGCGTTCTCCCTGTGTGTCTGGCTTCATTGACTGTGTTCTTATAACGACATACCCTACTCCAGTGTGACCTCTTCTTAACATTTGTAAGGACCTTATTTCCAAATAAGTTCACATTCTGAGGTACTGTGGGTTAGGATTTCAACATATCTTTTTTTAAAAAATTAATTTATTTAAAAAATTTTTTAATTGGGGGATAATTTCTTTACAATGTTGTATTGGTTTCTGCTGTACTATATATCTTTTTATTTTGCAGGGTAGGTTGGTTGGGGAGACACAATTGAACCCATAACTATCAGGAAACTAGATTGCAAAAATATGAAGGAATTTACTTAAAGTCACAAGGAGAGTTAGTAGCAGAACCAAGACAAAACTTTGAAGTCGTAAGACTTGAACTAGAACCTGGAAATCTAAAATTTTAATTAATGAATAAACTTTCCACTACACTATATGGGTTCAATGAAAATTAATTGCCCACATCTAATGTATATACAATATAGAAAAATTTTGAGTCCTTTTAGTCTCTCTCTATATATATACAAATATATATAAACAGAATTAATGAAACATACTAAAGTTCTACACTCTTATTTATTTACACCTAAGAGAGAATGAGTGTAATGAATGTTTTCTTTCTATTTCATTTGTCAGCTAACCATACCAGAAAACAAAATAAAGTATTTATAATCTATATTATATACTGACACTTTAATATTCTGCTAAACTATCAACGTTTACTTTCTTATTCAGAAGTGGCATGCATACAAAACAGTATTAAAGAGGAAAAATCAGTAATATAAATAATAATTGGTTTAAAGTTCTTTTAAAAATAACATATCTGCTAACTATATATATATTTTTTATTTTCCAATGGCTATCACTTTTATCAAGCATAAAAACTCAAGCCTAAAATTATTCCTCTCTCAAAACACTCTAAAAGTACTATTTGTAGATAGACTCTCACCTCCAAAGGTTTGTTAATGGTTGTATGCAAGAAGCTAATAGCATTTCTCGTGTTAAAATATTAAGATATGGTGTATGGGGGGAAAAAAAAAAGATTCCTTTAGAACTAAAAACTAATAGAAACATGGAAAATAAATATACTGGTGTTATACAAGGGCAGGAAATAGAGTTGGGAACATTTTCACCAGACCTCGTTTACCTGTGAATACCAACTGTTCTTCAAAATATTTTTCACATAGTATCAGATGCTTATGTTATGGAGAAGCCAGGGCATTTGAGATTAAAGAAATCAACCTGTGTGATTTAGCATTGCTATTCCCTTGAGCTGAAATCAGGATTTTGGTTTAATGTTTTGGAAGATGCTTCTGCCTCCGTCAGCCAGCACTAAGGCAGTTGGGTACGTGGCTCAGTAATCCTAGGTATGAATACCCTAAATTAACTTTCAGGTGTAACATTTGCACACTTAAAACCTATAGTATCTTATGATTAAATTACTGAACATTGAAGGAAAAAGCTGACAATAGCTTTTTTGCTGCACAGAAGGTTCCAGATTTAGTGGGCCATGGAGTAATTAATTGCCACATGTGTGCCTTTGAAGTAGTTGGAAGAAAGGAAAAATTACCCCATTTAACTGATAGAAAAACTGAGATGAGGGCAGCTAACTAGCTTGTGGTTACCCAGGGAATAGTTGGCTGAGACTCCAGGATTCCTGACTCCAAATTCATTGCTGTAACCACCAGACTAAAACCAGCTGCCAAAGGCTGTAATTTGGTCTTGAAGCCGTGGCCATAGTTTAGAACCACAATAGTGAGGGAAACGCACTTAAAGGAGGACCTTGAAAATCTTTCAAGGGAATTATGCCTCTTTATCTATGTTGATTATGCAATGATTGGAATAAATGTGGGTTTTGGCCCCACCACATTTGTGGTATGGGTTAGGCTAGGGTCCCTTTTAGGAAACTGGGAAGTTTGCCTCACTCTTGGACCAAAGTTTTTAAACCAATTGTGTTGAGTTCATGATGCACAAATCAATGTGTTAACATTATGCTTTTTATTTGGCAGAAGTCATAACATTGGTTGCCATGGATATGACAAGATGGGCCAGAGAGGAGAGGATTGGAGACTTGGAAACTGAGAGAGCACACTTCTTGGGGCCACACGGTGATCTGGAATGGCCCTGAGGTGGGTGATCTGCAGGGAACTGAATGGGCATAGACTTTGCACTGAAAAAGCCCTCAGTGTCTCCAGAAGCAGCAACAGAACTGGGTTCTGACCGTGGGTGCCAGGCTGAAGCTCTGTAAGGCAACCCTCAGACATCATGGAGGTTGGAATTTTCATCTTTGGGGTTGAGGCTCAAAGAGTAGGTTTCAATGTCAACATTCAAGTTATTTTTGTAAGAGTAAAGAAACACACTTACTCCATTGGAATGGTGTACCGGGTAATAATAACCATTACATTAACATCAATAATAACTATATAATATCTACTCTTTATTGAACTTCTATTGGATGGATGTTATGCTAGCTTTTTACATTTGTTATCTTGTTCATTCTTAACTGTAGCCCTGCAAATATAGGTTTATTTTTCATATTCTGTAAAAATGTGTTTTTGAGACTCAGAGGGGTTAACTGATTTGCCTAAAGTCACAGGGATACAGTAAGAGAGAGAAGGGATTTGGACTTAAGACTCCAATACCACTGCCCATACTTTATGTTCGTCCTCACTGGAGTAGAGGGACATATCAGTCCATAGGTATAAGATGAGAGCCTAGTTATGAAATCTTAGGGGCAAGGCTGTTGGATGCAGTGTGAAAACTCTTAATGTGTTTTTTAAGAACAAGATTGATTCTAGAGATTAAGCCTTGGCTGCATTTTCAAGTAGGCATGAAATGGCTGTAGTTACTAACCAGGTCCTTATCCATATGCAAGTGCCCTTCCTCATAGTGACAGCTTTTCTTCACTTACTGGTTATGTGTACAGACTTTAAAGTCATACAGAGGCAATTTCAAATATTGTTTCAGACCCTTATTAGCTGTATGGTTAGGGGTACCACACAGGATTACTAAACCTCTCTGAGCCCTGCTTTCTTCATCTGCAGAGCCAGCAACTCACATGATTGTTGGGAAGAGTCAATGAAGTCTTGTATACACATTCAGCCTGTGACACATTGTCAATGGTCTTCAACATTACATTACAATAATTACATTAATTACTTTAGAATCACCTGGAGGCCTATGAAACCCCCAAAGGCTGGGCACATTCCAGATCACTTAAATCAAAATCTCTAGGTATGGGATCTGGACATCAATCCAGATCCAGTTTTTCAAAACTCCCTATGTGCTTACGTTGTAGGCCAAGGTTGAGCACCAACATGTAAATGCTGAATAATACTTTTCTCTCATTTAGGTGAAAGGTAGTTTTCTTCCTTAGTCTAGCAAAGAATTAGAGAAATTCCTGAGTGCAAGTTATGGCTAAGTTAAATATTAAACATAAAAAGTGTTTTCATATTTATAAATACAGAACTAGCTTTTCATATTTACTCTCTCAGGAGTTCAAAGTTACTGTTTCCTTTATTTTGTTAGGTCTCCAATTTTATCTATTAATTTGAACAATGAACAAGAATGAGAAACCAAGGGTAAGTTTTTAAGGATGGGTATATACCTCCACAGCAGATTGTCATACATCACTCCCCTGCCTGGAAACCCACCTACACACATACATTTTCCCCTTTGGGAGCTCCCTGTGTGTGGATTAGCAGTGTCTGTGACCACATCATGTCTGAAACCCATCTCTGGGGTTTGGCAAACCAGGTCAGCCTGAGGCCTGGGTCTGGAACTGGCTCTCAGCAGGAAGCTAATGTAGAGCTGCCTTTTTGGGGTGGAGGATCATGGAGATGGCAATGGGAAGTTTGGAGGCCAGTGCATGCAGGGACACTGAGAGTTTCAGAATTGAGAGCCCAGATGCAAATGCTGAGTCTACTGAGCAGGTGTGGGATTGTAAATGAGGGAGAGCTGAATGGAAACTGGATTGAATCAGAAGCAGAAGAGAGGTTGCTGAATGATTGTCACAAACAACACTGTGTATCCACTGCTCAAACTGTGAGTGCTGAGCTGATTTATTTGGTCAAGGTGGGCTTGTCATAAACAGATATATGTCATGATCCTTAAGTCACTCTATGACCAATACTTTTTTCAAAGTATCAGTTGGGCTAGAAAGAGCTGGCATAGCTAATAAAACAGACTAGTTGTTGAAAGAACAAAGACTAGAGTAAAAGTAGGGTGTCCATCCTTGTTTGACAGGTATAACTTAATTATAAATAGGGCTCCCTTTCATTCTCAAAGCTGCCCTTGATTTGGCCAAAAAAATAAAAATAAAAATTATACAGCCCCCCTGTAAAAGAGTCTTGGAGTTCGATATTCTTCTAAACGAACTGATCACACTAACTATATCAATAGACTTAGTTAGAATTTCAAAAAATTAGTGAGGATATACCCACCTATGAGGATAAAAGTAAAAATTATTTACCAAATTCATTCGTTACTTTGAGGGAACAGTTGTCCCACAAGCGGAAAGCTCTTTATAGCCAGGTAATAGCAGCAAGGTTTAGTAGAAACTAAGTTCACCACTTTGGTCAAATGTGTCTATTTCTGGGACTTCCCTGGTGGTTCCAAATTCGCCTTGCAATGCAGCGGATGCAGGTTTGATTCCTGGTCAGGGAACTAAGATCCCACATGCTACTGGGCAACTAAACCCGTATGCTCTAGAGGCTGGGTGCCACAGCTATAGAGAGTCAGGGTGCCGCAACCAGAGATCTGCATGACAAAACTAAAGCTCGCCACAGCCAAATCAATAAATTAATTATAAAATTCATCTACTTCTATGCCAGCCCCACCATAACCTAATTAATAAAGTCTTTATATCTGATCGAGCAAATCATCTAAACTCATTCTTATTTTCCAGTAAGGTGTTAACATTATTGACCATTTGTTCTTTTCATATGAATTTTAGCATCACTTTGCTGAATTTCTTGAAGCAAGTTGTTGAGATTTTGATTGCAATTACATTGAATTTAGGGAACAATTTCAAGGGGGAATTGATATCTTAATGATTTGGGAGGTCTTTCTCATCAGCAATGTGGTATGTTCTTTGACTATTAGGCCTGAATAGCTTTCAGTAGAGTTTTGTGGATTTACCCAGAAAAACCTTTCATGTCTTTTGAGAAGTAGTAAAGAACAGAGCTGTAGCATTTGGAATCTGGTACCAGGCTCCCTGGATTTGAACTCCATCGTTTTTTACCTATTAAATATAAATTTACATAACCTCCCTGTGCCTTAGATGCTTCATCTTTAAAGTAGGGATATAATTATGCTCACTTCAAAAGGCTGTTTGGGCCTCCTTGGTGGCTCAGTGGTAAAGAAAGGGCTATTGTAAATAGTAAATGAATTAGTATGTAAAACATATAGTAATAGGTCTGGGAAATAATAAGAAACATAAGTATTTGCTGCTAATATTCCTATGTTCCTTTTTTTATATAATTACATTTTTCTACATGAACATGTAATTGACTTTAATATTGATTTTAAACTTAATTATGTTGTGGTCAGATAACCATTTGTTAGAAATTTCTTGAGGATTGCTTTATGGTTTACATTCAGTTTTCATAAATATTCCATGAGTTCTTCAGAAGAATATGTATTCTTAAGTTATTGGGTACAGATTTCTCTATGTGATAATTAATTTGAGTTTATGAATTATGTTGTTGAAATCATCTACATTAATACATTTAATGTATTTTCAGTTTATCTAGATTACTGAATGAAATTGAGTTAATAATATGGGAGATCTCTAAGCAATTTTATTTATTAAAAAAACAGTTATTTGTTTATTTGGCTGTCCGGGTTTTAGTTGTGACACACGAGACCTTCAGGTGCAGCTACAGGATCTTTAGTTGTGGCCTGTGAGCTCGTGGTTGCGACACGTGGGATCTCGTTCCCTGACCAGGGATTGAGCCTGAGCCCCCTTCACTGGAAGCACAGAGGCTTAGCCACTGGACCACCAGGGAAGTGCCTCTAAATAATTTAAAAATTTCACAGCACCTACTGAAAATCATACATACAGTGGCCATGAGGCTTCTCGGCTTAAATAAAGCAGAAGGTTTCTTTGCTTTTTACCTGAATTAGATTGAGTCCTTATGTTCAGTCCTTACATTTCTTCTTTCCATCTTTATGTTCAGAGTAGCAGTTATTTATATTTCTGATTTTTAAAGATGAAATCATTGCACAACAAATGCCGCTATATTTCTACTAGTTTTTTTTTGTTGTTGTTGTTGTTCTCTTAATCTCTCTGACCGATCCAGAATTGAGAGTGGTGTGTTGAAATCGCCCACTCTGAGAAAGGACTTGTCCATTTCTCCCTATGGTTGTATCAACTTTTGATTTATATCATTTGAAGCTATTTTATTAGTTATATGCAATTTTAGGACTGTTATATATATCTTCCTGGGGAGTTAAAACTTCTGTTGTTATATTGGGATATTCTCTATCCATAAGAATGGCTTTTTTTGTTTCAAAGTCTGTTGCTTCTATATTATTATAGCTATCCCAACTCTATTTTGATTAGTATTTGCATGGCTAGTTTTTCCTGTCCTTTTATTTTTCACTGTTTCATTTCCTTAGGTATGCTTTTGGTGTGCCACTTATAAACAATAAATAGTTGGATTTTACTTTTCATCCAGTCTGGCAAATTTAATACAATTACACTTACTCTGATTATTGACGTCTCTGGGCTTTTTAAAAAACCATTGTACTTTGTTCCTTCTCTTTGATTCACATTTTCTTTGCCTCTTCCAATTATCTTCCTGCCTTTTGGAGGTTGATGGAATATGGTTTTTTTGATTCTATTTTCTTCTGTTTATCTCAAAGTTTATCATTGTACTTCTTTTGTTTTAGTGATCACCCTTGAAATTTGGAAATAAGTTTAAAGAAGTCAATAATCAGTGCCTTAATCTCTCTTTGGAAGCATACACAGATCATTAATATATTGTAATTCTAGTCACTCTCTCACACACTTTTAGTGTTTCTGTCTATTTTTTTAAGCCATCAAATTTGAATTCTTAATATTTTATACAAATAATTTCACTTTTCTTCCTGTGTCTCTCATATTTTCTTTCTTGGGATAATCCCTCTTCCTGATAATCACCTTTGGAAATTCCTTTGTTGTTGTTGTTCAATCGCTCAGTCATATCTGACCCCTTTTGACCCCATGGACTACAGCACACCAGGCTTCCCTATCCTTCACCATCTCCTGGAGTTTGCTCAAATTCATGTGCATTGAGTTGTTGAAGCCATCCAACCATCTCATCCTCTGTCATCCCCTTTTCCTCCTATCTTCAATCTTTTCCAGCATCAGGGTCTTTTCTAAATGAGTTGGCTCTTCACATCAGGTGGCCAAAATTGGAGCTTCAGCTTCAGCAGCAGTCCTTCCAATGAATATTCAGGATTGATTTCCTTTAGATTGACTGGTTTGATCTCCTTGCAGTCCAAGGGACTCTCAAGAGTCCTCTCCAACACCACAGTTCAAAAGCATCAATTCTTTGGCACTCAGCCTTCTTTATGGTCCAAATCTAGTAAAAGTCTTTTAGTGATGATTTCAACTTTTGTTTGCAAAAAAAAAAAAAAAAATTTTTTTTTGCCTTTGTGCCTGGAAGACAATTGTTCTGAGGATATGAGTTGGTAGTTTATTTCCTGTCAACACTTTGAAAATATTATTTTAGTTTTCTAGCTTCCCTTATTGCCCTGGAGACTCTACCTATAATTTGTAGATCATTTTTTCCTGTTGCTTTTATGATTTTCCCTTTGTCTTTGGTGTTCTATAGTTTCAATAAAATATAATCAGTTAGGGATTTCTTTTTTATTTTTATTTTATTCTTATTGTATTTATTTTTCTTGGTGTGAGTCATATTTCCTACATCATGTTTCCTCAATTCTGAAAAATTCTGAGACTTTATTTTAGATACTGACTTTCTCTAGTCTCTTCTTTCTCTTCCTGGTGTTTGGTGTAGTCTGCAGTTACGAACAGGTACCAAGGCTTTCAATGAAGTTGCTGTGTTCCTAGAAGTAGTTTAGGGACAGCCACAATAATGCAACTAAGCAGATCTGTACGTTCTCAGTTGAGTGAGTTATTGCCTTTGTGCAAATTAGAAAAAAGTGCCCCCTTCAGCAGATCAGGGCAGTAGATTTAGTGAGCAGAGAGCATGGTCTGGGGAGTAGGCTCAGGGTGGGTTTTAGTTACTTGCTAAGCCCTTAGCTGGGCAGCACCTTTGAAATGGTAAGACCTGTGGTAACTGGGTGCAGGGTCAAGATCAGAGACATAGGAAGGAAGCCCCAAATGGCGACAGGACAACAGGGAAATCTTCATGTTGTGCAAAGGGAAAGATGGCTTGATGACAGGCAACAACACTTGCACACAGACCCTGCCACCTTTTATGGCTCACTTTCTAAAATGGAACAAGACATAGGCCCTGTATCCTAGGAGTTACGTTGTTTCTGTGTATGGATCTAACCTTTATTTCTTTTTACCTACATTCTTTCTTGGAGGTGGGGATTGTCCATATAAAAACAGATTGTTTGGACATTTTTTACTAACGAAAAACAGCTATGTGATTTAACCATTTAATTAGTAAAGCAATGAAAAGACTGTACATTACAAATGTTCAGCAATTTTCATTATATGAAATATATACACCAAGTGTTTTTGATCACCCAAATGGGTGCTTAGATACTAAGTAAACCCAGTGAAAAGAGAGGCATTGAAATTTATACCCAGCCACTTTTCACTGGGCACTAACACTGTATAGGACTGGCCAGGTCCCAAGCACTGTACTACGAGAGTACAAGGGAAATATTAGCAAAATACTAACATGGTAACCCTTGGGCCCTGAAGCTGGAAAAGATGCAAGCCATTGAATCATACCGCCCATCCTCTGATTTCACTTGGGATTCATCAGCCTAAATAATCTAATCGAGTGTCATAATTGATTTGGGAGACTCATTTCCTTCCCTGGAAATCATTAAAGGTGGCCACGGCTTGCTGGAAGCAGCACTTTCTCTAATGGCATCCTCTGGACTCCTTCACGAGGAAGAAAGGCCCTGTCAGCAGGTGGCTGCTCAGCCCCTGCTGGCCCAAGGCCTGCCTAGACCTGCCCTCTGAACAAAGGCGGCCAGTGGCTCCTGAGGCCTCCCCACTGGGCGCCTTTCAGAGTGAACAAAAAGGGCGCATTGCCGTTCCTAATGGAGGCAGCCACCCTGGGCAAGGGGCTGGCCCTAGAGTCCTCTTGGCCACCACCCCAATTAGCAAAGCATGCTCCTTGCCAGTCAAGAATTTTCAGCAGGAAACTCTTTTGTGGATGATTCAACTTCTCCCCTGTGTGAAATACTTAGAGATTGTGACTTCTTTTTCGAAGCCAGTGCTAAATTCCTAATTAAATCCTTACCTTTGAGGTTTTCCAGCCAACTGAGAAAAACCCACTAGAGGTGGCCCTAAAGAATTTGCAATTCCTTCTGTTTGATTTCACCAGTGAGAGGTGAAGCTGGAAGCAGCCACCCAGCTCAGAATACCTTTGGAGTCACAAGAGGTGTTTCTCCTTTCCCAAGATTTTAATCCTCTTCTATTTAGGGTGGAAATAGCCTAAACCAAAATCTGAAAGACTGGCATCAAGTCCTGATAAAGATGCTGAATTTTAAGGTCACAAATTGAAAGATGTCCGAGATTTAGTTTTAGGATGTTCATTCATCTCTATAAGTACCCTATTCTTAAGCATGCCTCTCCATCCACAGTGGAAATTTCCATTTGAAATACACCCACTACAAGTATAAGACATACCCAGTTTAGAATCACCTCCAGAGTGCTGAGCTAACCTCAAGTCTATAAATGGCATTTCTAAAATCATCTAAGAAAAAAATGTCCATGTCATTGGTGAGATAGAAAGGGTGCCCTAACTTGCTCCTTGAGTTAACCATTATTACTGTTCTTCCATGTTCTCCATGATCCAACTTAAATTTTCTTGTTGCCGTTTAAATTTCTTGTCTCTCTGGAGATGAATAACAGATGTTTCATATTTTTCATGGCTTAAAAACAATATTTCTATGGGGTATGTAGTCAAAATTTAATATTGTAGATTGCATATTTTATAGTAGCAGCTACTGCCCATAAATTGGCTCAAGCTGTAAATAAGCCAAACTTATGTACTATATATATATTTAAATTTCTTTTTATATTTTATATTTTTTAACATGCACTCTTAGCTGCAGTAGTTGACGAGCACATGTAAAAAGTACTGAAGTGTGGCATTCTTATTCATCCCTTCCTTACTTACATATTTTATGGGACTCAGAGGTTATTTTTCCCACTTGATCTTGTATCACTAAATAAATAAATATAGATGATTTTTGATGTATAAAGATAGATTTTTAAACACTGATCCTGCATTTAGATGAAAGAATTCTACTTATATTTTACTAGGTCTAAACTGACTCTTGAGGACTAAAGAAAAAATGTATAATTTATCAAGGAAGCTGCTTAAATGCAAAATTAATTAGACCAGAGGAGGTTGGACAAGGGGATTAAACCGTCATGCTGGGATCTGGATGGTTGGTGACAGATCACATGGGCCAGGGAGGCCATGTTGGGGTGGGGAATCATGCATTCAGTGTATCAGAGACTACAAGAAATAATTCAGCTGAAGAAATGATCAGACAAGAGACTCAGACTTGTGAGGATGAGCCAAGCTGAGAGGGAAGAATGCTCAGGAATGAGGGACTCAGATTGCTAAGACTGTAGGAATGGGGGAGAGACTGGGGATGGCTAAGAGACTGGATGAGTGAGTTTGGGCAAGCAAAGGCCAGGAACTGAGACCAGAGAAATTAGACTGCATCTTGTGTTTCCTTCCCTGGAGAAAGAAATGGCCACCCACTCCAGCATTCTTGCCTGGAGAATCCCACGGACAGAGGAGCCAGGTGGGCTACAGTCCATAGGATTGCAAAGACCTGGACATGACTTAGTGACTAAACAACTTGTATGTGTAGCAGATGCTAGCACCACCAGCAACAGTGGAATTCAATTTTGAGCTGTTAGAATGGAGGGAGCATTTATTAGCTTCTATCCAAGGGAGAGCTGGTCTCTGAGAGAAGTCTAGTCTGAACCTAAGGAAGCAAGGAGACTTGAGATGGGGAGCAAGAGGACAGGGGACTGGACGTACCCTCCAGAGCAAGTTTCCTTACTGAATGAGTCCATTAAAGACTGTATAGAAGCAGGTGTGGGAATCTGGCCCGAAGTTTCTGTTATCAAGATTAATTGCTGGTTAATAGGTAGCCAGTGGTGGCTCTGGAGAAGGCGATGGCACCCCACTCCAGTACTCTTGCCTGGAAAACCCCATGGACAGAGGAGCCTGATAGGTTGCAGTCCATGGGGTCGCTGAGGGTTGGACGCGACTGAGCGCCTCCACTTTCACTCTTCACTTTCATGCATTGGAGAAGGAAATGGCAACCCACTCCAGTGTTCTTGCCTGGAGAATCCCAGGGACAGGGGAGCCTGGCAAGCTGCCATCTATGGGGTCGCACAGAGTCGGACACGACTGAAGCAACTTAATAGCACCAGCAGCAACAGCAGTGGTGGTTCAGACGGTAAAGTGTCTGCCTACAATGCAGGAGACCCGGGTTCAATCCCTGGGTCAGGAAGATCTTCTGGAGAAGGAAATGGCAACTCACTCCAGTATTCTTGCCTGGAAAATCCCATGGACAGAGGAGCCTGGCAGGCTACAGTCCATGGGGTTGCAGAGTCAGATACGACTGAGCACGCACACACACACTAGAAGTAGAATTGCTGGATCAGGTGGAAAGTCTGTGTTTGTTTGTTTGTTTGTTTGTTTGTGGGGGGTAGGGACTGCTGTGCTGTTTTCCTCAGTAACTGTACCATTTTACATTCCCACAAGCAGGGTCCACAGGATTTCAATTTCTCCATATTTTCACCAACACTTTTTAAACATTCTGTTAAAATATGATAGCCAACCCAATGACTGTGAAGTGATATCTCACTGTGGTTTTGATTTGTACTTCCCTAATAATTAGTAGGACTTCCCAGGTGGCTCAGTGGTAAAAGAATCTGCTTGCCAATGCAGGAGATGTAGGAGATGCTGGTTCAATCCCTGGGTTGGAAAAATCTCTGGAGGAGGAAATGGCAACCCACTCCAATATTCTTGCCTGGAGAATTCTATGAACAGATGGGCCTGGCAGGCTTTAGACTGACTGACCATACACACATTGTCAGGTTCTGTATTTTGAGAGGCAGAGAGACATAATGGTCAGCACATGGCTCTGCAGCCATTGAGCCCTGCGTCAGACTCATGGCCCTGCCATTTATAGGCCATGTGACTTTGGTCAAATGACTCTTTAAACCTCTGGTGGTTCACGTGAAAGTGGAGCTAATTACTGTACCCACCATCACAGGGTTGTTGTATTA
The DNA here is from genome assembly GCA_935064755.1 of Tragelaphus eurycerus. Lineage (NCBI taxonomy): Eukaryota > Metazoa > Chordata > Mammalia > Artiodactyla > Bovidae > Tragelaphus > Tragelaphus eurycerus. The sequence continues at coordinate 12,197,784 of CAKXYN010000025.1, read as the reverse complement.
AGTCAGATAAGGCAGGTAAAGTATGCAGCCCAATGCTTGGGACATTAGCCGTTTCTATCATTATTGATATTCGAACTGAGGAATCTCAAAACTATGGTTCTATAGCTGCTAGAAAATCCACCTGAATTGTTCTTATAGGCCAACAAGTAATGGTGCTGTCAAAGTGAAAGTGAAGTCGCTCAGTTGTGTCTGACTCTTTGTGACCCCATGGACTGTAGCCTTCCACGCTCCTCCGTCCATGGGATTTTCCAGGCAGAAGTACTGGAGTGGGTTGCCATTTCCTTCTCTAGAGGATCTTCCCAATCCAGGGATTGAACCTGGGTCTCGCGCATTGTAGGCAGACGCTTTACTGTCTGAGCCACCAGGGAAGTCCTGTCAAAACTACAGTGGAAATAAAAAAGAAAAAGGAGAAACATATTTATTCTGTTCTTAGACTCTCTTTTCAGTGCATGCTTGAATGATCATCTGTATGAGTATGTGTGTTTTAAGTTTAATTCATGCAATTAGCTTTTTATTTCACATCTCAAGCAATTAGAGTACAAAGGGGAAAAACATTACACTTTCCTCTTTGGAGAAATAAAACTGAAGATGAAAAAGAACATTTTCTGAGGCAGTTTAAATTTCACTGGGGATTTTAAATGCTATCATACACAAAATCTTTTTTATTTTATTTTTTTTAAGGAGAGGTGTTTTTTTTTTTTTTTTTCTGGTTACACTTGTTGCTGTAAATGGGCTTTCTCTAGCTCCAGTGAGCAGGGCATGTGCCTACTCTTCCCTGTAGGGCACGGACTTCTCTTGTGATGGCTTCTCTTGTGGCGGAGCACAGGCTCTAGACATTTGGGCTTTAGTAGTTGTGGCGCACAGGCTCAGTACTCACAGCTCATGGGCTTCAGTCCAGTTCAGATATCACTCAGTTGTGTCTGACTCTTTGTGACCCCATGAGTCACAGCACGCCAGGCCTCCCTGTCCATCACCAACTCCCGGAGTTCACCCAGACTCACATCCATCGAGTCAGTGATGCCATCCAGCCATCTCATCCTCTGTCGTCCCCTTCTCCTCTTGCACCCAATCCCTCCTAGCATCAGAGTCTTTTCCAATGAGTCAAGTCTTCGCATGAGGTGGCCAAAGTACTGGAGTTTCAGCTTTAGCATCATTCCTTCCAAAGAAATCCCAGGGCTGATCTCCTTCAGAATGGACTGGCTGGATCTCCTTGCAGTCCAAATGATTCTCAAGAGTCTTCTCCAACACCACAGTTCAAAAGCATCAATTCTTTGGTGCTCAGCCTTCTTTACAGTCCAACTCTCACATCCATACATAACCACAGGAAAAACCATAGCTTTGACTGGATGAACTTTTGTTGGCAAAGTAATGTCTCTGCTTTTGAATATGCTATCTAGGTTGGTCATAACTTTTCTTCCAAGGAGTAAGCGTCTTTTACTTTCATGGCTGCAGTCACCATCTGTAGTGATTTTGGAGCCCAGAAGAATAAAGTCTGACACTGTTTGCACTGTTTCCCTATCCATTTCCCATGAAGTGATGGGACCGGATGCCATGATCTTCGTTTTCTGAATGTTGAGCTTTAAGCCAACTTTTTCACTCTCCTCTTTCACTTTCATCAAGAGGCTTTTTAGTTCCTCTTCACTTTCTACCACAAGGGTGGTGTCATCTGCATATCTGAGGTTATTGATATTTCTCCTGGCAATCTTGATTCCAGCTTGTGTATCTTCCAGTCCAGCGTTTCTCATGATGTACTCTGCATATAAGTTAAATAAATAGGGTGACAATATACAGCCTTGACGGACTCCTTTTCCCATTTGGAACCAGTCTATTGTTCCATGTCCAGTTCTAACTGTTGCTTCCTGATCTGCATACAGATTTCTCAAGAGGCAGGTCAGGTGGTCTGGTATTCTCATCTCTTTCAGAATTTTCCACAGTTTATTGTGATCCACACAGTCAAAGGCTTTGGCATAGTCAATAAAGCAGAAATAGATGTTTTTCTGGAACTCTCTTGCTTTTTCCATGATCCACCAGATGTTGGCAATTTGATCTCTGGTTCCTCTGTCTTTTCTAAAACCAGCTTGAACATCATCTTCCTGGACCAGGGATTGAATCCATGTCCCCTGAATTGGCAAGTGGATTCCTATCCACTGTGCCACCAGGCAAGTCCTACACAAAATTTTTATGCTTGCAAAGTAATAAAAAATGGTATTGATTAGCATAAAATTGAAATAACCCTCATTAAATATAAAATCTGCTGCTGCTGCTGCTAAGTCACTTCAGTCGTGTCCGACTCTGTGTGACCCCATAGATGGCAGCCCACCAGGCTCCCCCGTCCCTGGGATTCTCCAGGCAAGAACACTGGAGTGGGTTGCCATTTCCTTCTCCAATGCATGAAAGTGAAAAGTGAAAGTGAAGTCACTCAGTCGGGTCCTACTCTTCGCAACCCCATGGACTGCAGCCTACCAGGCTCCTCTGTCCATGGGATTTTCCAGGCAAGAGTACTGGAGTGGGGTGCCATTGCCTTCTCCGAAATATAAAATCTACCCTCTTCTTTTTGTGTTGATGATTATTTTTTGTGATTTTCATCTATTTTTAGCAAAAAGAAGATGTTTCATCATGCCGTAATATGTTCAAACTACTTTACCAAAATATATGCAACATGTATAAAATGCAAAGGATTACTAACCTTATTATAGAATTAGCTCATAAATATACAAATGCTCGCATGTAACAAATGGGCAACAGACATGAACAGGAAATTCACACCATAGGAAATGCAAAAGGCCAGTAAACAATAAAGTAACAAATACTATTTTAACAGGGCTTCCCTGACAGCTCAGTTGGTAAAGAATCTGTCGGCAATGCAGGAGACTCCAATTTGATTGCTGGGTTGGGAAGATCTGCTGGAGATGGGATAGGCTACCCACTATTCTTGGGCTTCCCTTGTTGTTCAGCTGGTAAAGAATCTGCCTGCAATGTGGGAAACCTGAGTTCGATCCCTGGGTTAGGAAGATCTCCTGGAGAAGGAAACGCTACCCACTCTAGTATTCTGGCCTGGAGAATCAGTCCATGGGGTTGCAAAAATCAGACACGACTGAGGGACTTTCATTGATTTTAACATAAGAAGCTTATTTGACTTGGGGGTATGTATTTTACCACAAAATTCTTTTTTTTTTTTTAACATAGCATGTAGTTATTATCATTATCAAGCTTGAATCGGTATGCTTTTTTACCTTTTTTTTCAGATTTATTTATTTATTATTATTGGTTGCACTGGGTCTTATCAGCTTTTTAAAAAACATTTATTTATTTTTTATTTTTGATTGCACTGGATCTTTGTTGTTTTATTGCATGGGCTTTCTCTAGTGTCGGCGAGATGGGGCTACCCTCTAGTTGAGGTGTGGAGGCTTCTCTTTGTGGTAGCCTCTCTTGCTATGCAGCACATGGGCTCACGAGCGTCAGTATTTGTGGCGATGGTCTAGGCACACGGGCTTCAGTACTTGTGATGCATGGTCTTAGTTGCCCCTCAATATATGGGATCTTCCTGGACCAGGGATTGAGCCCATGTCACCTGCATTGGCAGAGTGATTCTTAACCACTAGACCACTAGAGAAGCCCACCACAAAGCTCTTCATGATTCAATTACATTGAAACCAAACCTGCAGATTAAGAGAGATTCTGTCTTCTTAGACAAGTTTATTATGTCAGTTTTACATGTTGTTCAAAACCCATGAAAAAAAAAAAGAGATGGGAAGAGATATAAAATAAAATAAAAAGTACAAACGTTTACATATTCAAACATGAGGTCTCTGCTCTGCAATTCCTGAACAAAGTTATTTTCAATCTCTTCCCACATTTTGAGTTTGGTAAAACTTTTTTTTTTAATTGAGTTTGGTACAACTTTTGACCTTATCTTTTTGCATCCTAAAACCATTTTTCCATCTTGTTCTTTATCGGCCTTGTAGGTTGAAGCTTCTTTTTTGGTTTTGATGATCATAAGTGCCATTGTCTATGAGCAGAGACCTTGGTCTCTACCACGACCTAATTCTTGACTGTGTCTATGGTTCTTTCTCTCAAATCCACCTAACATGAATTATATTTGATAGTGTGGCTATTCCTGAAAGACTTCTTCAGTTATTATATTGTACTTATTTTTAAGTAATAATAGTTTATCTTTGAAAAGTACCACCTGCTACTTTAATCATATATGGGAACTCGTATACATAAATAATATTTTAAATAGGGATCTTAAAGGAAGAGCCTAACACCTTTTTTTCAGTGTGGAATTTTAAGTTCTCTTAATCCCTAATTTATTACACTCTGGCCACAGAGGTGACATTTCCTACGAGGTTTGGGAAATTTATGGCAATACTAATAAAAATCAGTCCTTGACTTGCCACCCACATGCTGTTTGAAGCTGTTCTTTTGGAAGACTCGGAGACTGTGGCATCTTAGATTCTTGAATTTGTTGTCATTCATCCCACCCACCCTTCATTTTTCTCCCTTGGTAACTGGTTTCCTCTCAGTCCTAGTAACCCAGAGGCACACAAGTCCAAAGGCAACAGTCAAATGGAAACATAAATCCCAGACCCTCACACCTGAACACACCACAGGCAAGCTTACTGCCAGACTAACTCTGGGAAGCAGCTGCTATCAAATTTCATGGATGAGACTTACCTTATACCAAAAAAAAAAAAGTCGCTGCCTAAAAAACAGGAAAACAGAGAAATTTATATATTTTGAAGTGGTTAATAGCTGTCAGGCCAGTTTTTTGTTTTGTTTTTTTTTTGATGTCGTGAAAATGTTGGATCTTATCTGTAGCTCTGAGTGTGTGAATGGTGTAAGTTCTTCCATTTGCTTTTTTCATTTAGAAGTTAGTGGTTCTCTTTGGAATTCTAAGAAATGCCTTTCAGAGACAGAAGAGCCCTTACAATGCTGTACTGTTATTGATAGTCTCAGATTTTTAAATCTTTGTGTTCTTTCATGTTAACGCTGTCAGAACTCAGTCTCCCCGAATGACTCTGCCCCCTAGCATTTACTTGGTCAAACTGATTCAGTCAAAGGACCCACTAGCAAGGTGTCTCCCCCACTGCCGGGAGACCATGCTCCGGAGTTTGGGAACAGCTGCCCCTCAGTAATGAAAACTTGTCTTCTCATCAGTGTAATATGCCAGGTCAAAGAGAAGTTTCTGCTATCTGGCTGAGGGAGGGTTGCACAGCAGTTTCCCATCGTTTGTGCTGTGGACCCTTAGTTTTTTACAAGATGCCCATAGGAAAGATTTTTGTGGTCAAGTCAGTTATGGAAACCTCTGCCTTTGAGCTGTTTATAGATTCATAGCACACATTAGCATGAACATGCTCTGAGACTTCCTGTGTTGTTTTTATTTTTAAACTCTGTTTAACTGTTTAGCTTAGTGGTTTCCAATTTTTTTTGACCACAGAATCTTGTTGGGGGAGAAACGTTATTAATATTTCATAGAACTGGTATGCTACAGCAAACATAAAGAATGTATTGATGGACAGTATTAGGAGGATGGATTAGTTTAACAATAGGAAGGATAGATTAGGAGTCACAGATCTATATTCACATTGAACTGCTGCTTACCAAAATATATATAATATAATAACTTATCTATTACTTTTGGTGGCACTGGGTCTTCACTGCTGTGCTCAGGCTTTCTCTAGTTGCAGTGAGTAAGGGCTACCCTTAATTGTGGTGCTCAGGCTTCCCATTGCACTGGTCTCTCTTGTGGAGCACAGGCTCTAGGCTCGCAGGCTTCAGTAGTTGTGGTGCGTGGGCTTAGTTGCTCCACAACATGTAGAATCCTCCTGGACCAGGGATCAAACCAGTGTTCCCTGCATTGGGAGGCAGATGCATATCCACTGTACCACCAGGGAAGTCCCAACAACTTTAATTTTACATCTCCAGACCTCTCTCATCCCCAGTTGGAAAAAAAGGAAATAGCAGTACTACTGATCACACAGACTGCTGGGGAGATAAAAGGAGGCAGTGTGTGGGAGGCTGTGGGATGAGTGCTTGGTACAGTTTTGGTCAAATATTGACTCTTCTTGAGGAATGAACACTGGGACTGAATGACACAATGGGGTACATGGCACACAGAGTGATTGACAGAGCCCTGCTGCCGTCTGACACGCACATACATGCTGTGTATGATCAGGCAGGGTTGAGAGGAGCAGCTTATTGATGAGCTTGGTGCAGTTGAAAGGGATACGGGCATTTCTATGCCACCAAATTGGCCTTCTCCAGTCAAGACTGGCCATCTGGAAGTCACAAAGGATCAAGACAACCACTCTCATAACACTGAATTAACTCTATTTTCCTCAAAAGACAAGCAAGATCATTAATTGTGGAGATTTAGTAGACTCTTTTCTCAGAAGGAAAAACACAAATCTTTCGGTCTCAGCTTTGGCTTGTGATATTTTCTCCTTAGACAACCAAGCAGCTAACATTGACTAGGAGAGCTTTTGTGGATGATTTTGAGACGTTTTTCATAGACCAGGGGAATCTTTTCATCTGAATATCTTGGCATACCTCAAAAAATTATCTCAGTTTGTTAAGCTCTAGTTTAAATAAAAACACATTATTTTTTAAATAGTCTTTTTTTTTTTTCCAAAAAAGTTTTTAACTTTTTGTTTTGTATCAAGGTATAGCCTATTAACAATGTAGTGATAATTTCAGGTGAACAGCAAAAGAACTCAGGCATACATATACATGTATGAACTATCTCTACAGTAAACTTTGTATATACACGTGGTACCCAGCAGTATATAGTTAACTCCTCGGGAGTTCATTGCTAGCTCTTTCTGCTGAATTTCCATTTATCTCCATTAATAGATTCTTTAATTATAAGTTCTCAAAGAGTCTTACAAATGAACTGTGGTAGGCATGGAGCTACTCCACCCATAGCCTCTTTACAATGTGCACTGCTTCCCAACATCTAGGAGGGCCATCTGCAGAAACTTCAGTTCTCAGCTCCTAAAGGATTCACCTCAGTTGCCCACCTCAGGTCACACCCTCCTCAGGATTGTCCACATCCAATGACTGATCCAGGCAGAAGTAAAAATGCTCCCCATTTTGGTCCAACATGAGATAGCTCTGTTGGCCAATATGTGCTTCAGCACCCCTCACTGGGTGGGCCATGGCTTTGTCAGGCCTGAATTGCAGTTGGACCTGCAGTGATCTGCAAAATAATTGACCAGCAAAAAAAAAAACCCAAAATGCAATTTGCACCTTGATGCTGGGAAAGATTGAGGGCAAGAGAAGACAGTGACAGAGGATGAGATGGGTGGATGGCATCATTGACACAGTGGACATGAGTTTGAGCAAATTCTAGGAGATAGTAAAGGACAGGGAAGCCTGGCATGCTGCAGTCCATGGGCTTGCAAAGAGCCAGACATGACTTAGCAACTGAAAAACAACAACAATTTGACCTTCGCTTAATCCTACTCCCTTTACCTCCTTTTTACAGATATTGATTCCAAAATCTTAGCATCTGTTTCTGGAGAAGCTAGTCTGTGCCAGAGGCTGGAGCTTCTTTTTACTCCTAAATATCTAGGCGGTAATCATGAATACTGTATTCTCTCTTTGATTGTAAGTTCTTTGTGAACAAGAACTATATAGAGACTTCTATATCTATGCCACAGTTTCTACAGTTGTGCCATGGACAAAGAAGACAGCTGTTAAATATGTTATGAATGAAATGATACGTTTTTTATTCAGGTGGACAGCATGCTTCTCTTTTTGAAACCCATCCATACTGAGGAAGTGATCACAAATTAAGAGACCATGTTGGAACACTGAGATTTCTGTCAGTCCTTTCAGCTTTTTTATTGAGTCTCTCAGTGTCCTCTTACTCTGGAAATTTTCAGGATGTAGTTTTCGCTTCCTTCCCTTTTTCCTTCTGTCTGGGTCCAAAGCTAACACTGACGTCCAGAATTCTTCCACTATATCCTTCCACATTCTTCCATGATAGCTCAAATGATATTTTTCTTTATGAATTGTTATGCACAGCAAAATTTTTGACTAATGCATTCAAGAATTGTGAATGCCATTTTCCCCTTAAATAGGTCCCTTTAGACAAATAACTGCCAAGCATTTTTTCCTGTGAATATGTAAATAGGTTAAAAATGAAGATGCAGCCAGTGTTGTGTGAATATTATTCCAACATTACACTTAAGATCCTTTCAGCCCCATTTGCTAACATTTTGTACTCCCAGCCAAAGTGCCAAAAATTGCTCTCTCCTCATGCAATTTTCAAAAATTTTGCTGGCACAAAATGAAGTAAAATCTCTATCTGCAGGAGAGAGCAAACTTCATTTAGTGTGTTTTACAAAGTGCTAAATAGGTTTTCTATTTTGGGAGTAGAGTAGCAGAACGTGTGCTTCCTGCTATCCTGATCAAACATTTGCAATTCCGTTCCTGCATAGATCACACATTCCAGGTTGGCTTTGGATTTATTAACATAATACTTGTTATTTTATTCAAAAGAAAAGAAAAACAATTACAGTGTGTTCGAGGGATGTGATGTCAGTACTGGAAAGTTATTTTTCCTTGCTGTTAATTTTTTTCCCCATTATTTAAAATAAAATAGTGGTTACAGTCCTTACAAGAGGCTTTTCAACAGATTTCAACTGAATTCAAGTGATTTCAAAATTAGAACTCTTATTTCCTATTTTCTGGTGCATCCTCCAAAAGAAAAAAAAAAGTGTCATGGTCTCACTGCTGATAAATTTAGGATCCTGGATCCGCAGCTTTATTTCAAGTAGTCCATCAAATCGGTATCTGGCAGAAACCATACATGACTAAATAGTCACAGAATATTTCTAGAAACAAAGTATTTGTCTCATAATAAAAACAAAAATAATAATGGCTGATATTTATGGATTGTTTAAAGTGTTTCACAGTGTTTAAGGCTTCCCAGGTGGCACTAGTGGTAAAGAATCCACCTGCCAATGCAGGAGATGCAAGAAATGTGGGTTCGATCCCCGGGTTGAGAAGATCCCCTGGAGAAAGAAATGGCAACCCACTCCAATATTCCTTTCTGGAAAATTCCATTGAAGAGGAGCCTGGCAGGCTACAGTCCATGGGGTTGCAAAGAGTCGGACATGACTGAGTGGCTGAGCACACACACATAGAATGTTCCAGGCATTATTCTAAGAACATGACCTGTATTATCTCATGGAAGTTCACACCCACCTTCTGAGATTTGTTATTTAGTCACTAAGTCATGTCTGATTCTTTGCGACCCCATGGACTGCAGCATGCCAGATTTTCCTGTCCTTCACTATCTCCCAGAGTTTGCTCAAATTCATGTCCATTGAGTCGGTGATGTTATCCAACCATCTCATCCTCTGCCCCTCCTTCTCCTTTTTGCCTTCAGTCTTTCCTAGCATCAGGGTCTTTTTTGTGAGTTGGATCTTCACATCAGGTGGCCAAAGTATTTGAGCTACAGCTTTAGCACCAGTCCTTCCAATGAATAATCAGGGTAGATTTCCTTTAGGATTGACTGGTTTGATCTCCTTGCAGTCCAAGGGACTCTCATGAGTCTTCTGCCATTTTTTTATTATCCGCATTTTTCAGATGAGGTATTAAAGGAAGTTAAGGGACCTGGGCAAGTTAGTGAGCATATGAGCTGCGATTTAGAACTTGGTTTGGTTCTAGACCCTGCATTCTTTGTTAGTATGCAAAACTGTCTTACAAATAAAGCGAGTGTAGAGTGAGAATACCTTACACCACTAATGGAGTTTTGCCATTTAGTCCATGAGGAAACTTGACTGAGAGAGCATGAAAACAAAGAATTAGGGGAGGAAGCAGAACACCACACAAGAGGTTGAAATATGTGACTTCTTTGGAAATGTCTCCATATGACAGCCTAAAACACATATGTTAAGAGTTCAGTTCAGTTCAGTTCAGTCTCTCAGTCGTGTCCGACTCTTTGTGACCCCATGAATCGCAGCATGCCAGGCCTCTCTGTCTATCACCAACTCCCGCAGTCCACCCAAACCCATGTCCATTGAGTTGGTGATGCTATCCAACCATCTCATCCTCTGTCGTCCCCTTCTCTTCCTGCCCTCAATCTTTCCCAGCATCAGAGTCTTTTCAAATGAGTTAGCTCTTTGCATCAGGTGGCCCAAGTATTAGGGTTTCAGCTTTAACATGAGTCCCTCCAATGAACACCCAGGACTGATCTCCTTTAAGATGGACTGGTTGAATTGCCTTGCAGTCCAAGGGACTCTCAAGAATCTTTTCCAACACCACAGTTCAAAGCATCAATTCTTCAGTGCTCAGCTGTCTTCACAGTCCAACTCTCACATCCATACATGACCACTGGAAAAACCATAGCCTTGACTAGATGGACCTTTATTGGCAAAGTAATGTCTCTGCTTTTGAATATGCTATCTAGGTTGGTCATAACTTTCCTTCCAAGGAGTAAGCGTCTTTTAATTTCATGGCTGCAGTCACCATTTACAGTGATTTTGGAGCCCAGAAAAATAAAGTCAGCCACTGTTTCCTCTGTTTCCCCATGTATTTGCCATGAAGTGATGAGACTGGATGCCATGATTTTAGTTTTCTGAATGTTGAGCTCTATCTGTATACTTTTCCAGTTTTTCCCAGTGCTTAATGTGTGGCTTTTGTCAACACCCAGCTGTTACTTGGAAGGAAGTTCCCTTGAATGTCAGTGAAGGTTGGAGAACTGACCTAGGCAATTAATTTTTGGAGAGTAATGATGCTAGTGAACACTAGCCTTTTTAGATATCTACTAATTCACCTTTTCAGAAGCCATTAACAGTTAAAAGAGATAAATTGCAAGGTTCTTAGATGGGCCTCCAATTGCATCACTAATCCACAGAGCAGTCTTCCAAGTATATCTGCCTTTGTGTGGAAGTATCCTAAAGTTGTATTGCCCACGTCATCCAGGGCAAGGCTGGCAGTGAGGGTGTGTGTAGGCAATGGCATTCCCCACATTACCTAGAACTGTGCCTTGAATATCGTAAATAGCCAGCAAGTGTTTTGTATATATGGTCCTTGTTTTAAAAAATGTTCACATTTATAGGACTTCCCTGGTGCTCTGCTTGTTAGGTCTTCACTTTCTAGTGCAGGGAGTGTATATTCAATCCCTGATCATGGAGCTAAGATTCCACATGCCTTGTGGCCAAGAAACCAAAACAGGGAACTCAAACCTGGGCTCTGTAACAACCTAGAGGGGTGGGGTGGGGAGGGAGGTTCAAGAGGGAGAGGATATGTGTTTACCTATGGCTGATTCATGTTGATGTTTGGCTGCTGCTGCTGCTGCTGCGTCGCTTCAGTCATGTCCGACTCTGTGCGACCCCATAGACAGTAGCCCACCAGGCTCCCCCATCCCTGGGATTCTCCAGGCAAGAACACTGGAGTGGGTTGCCATTTCCTTCTCCAATGCGTGGAAGGGAAAAGGAAAAGTGAAATTGCTCAGTCGTGTGCGACTCTCAGCGACCCCATGGACTGCAGCCTACCAGGCTCCTCCGTCCATGGGATTTTCCAGGCAAGAGTACTGGAGTGGGTTGCCAGTGCCTTCTCCATTGATGTTTGACAGAAACCAACAAAATTCTGTAAAGCAATTATCCTTGAATTAAAAAATAAATTTAAAAAACATTAAACTGAAGCAATATTATAATAAAATTCAATAAAAGATTTTAAAATGGTCCACATAAAAAATCTTCAAAAAAATTTTATATTTGTAATTGGTGTAAAAAAATATATGCTTATAATTTTTTTTTATAAGAGAAGAAACTCAAGACAATACATTGTAAGAGAACTAAAATAACATGTGCCCCAGAGCAGTAGCAACTGCTAATTCAGAGGAAAGAGAAAGGCCATTGTGGTCTGAGGACTCAAGAGCACTTTGGACTGAGCTTTTAGGGATGAGCAGGATTTAGATAAGTCTAGAGCAGATGAAAGACCACCACTTTTTTATTTTGTAAAGGGCTAGAGTGCTTTGTGGGCCACTTGTGGTCTCTGTTGTAGCTCTTCAACTCTTCCATTTTAGTACAAAAGCAGCCAGAGAGAAATAGGCAAATGAATGGACTGAGTTGTGTTCTATCAAAACTTTACAAAAAGAGACAGCAGGCCAGGTTTTGAATGCAGCCTGTAGTTTACTGACCCCTGGTCTAGACCATGGAGAAGGACATTGTAAGAAAGAGGCATGATCAAATGTATAGGGAGGGATGTATTCCTGGGACAGTGAAATATGGACGAATCAGTAAAATATTTTAATATATGAAAGAAACCTTATCATGATTAAATATTCTCAGAATATATTTTCTTTTTGTGGAAGATAGATGTATCATCATCTCTACCCATGAAAGATGGCATTCTGCTAGACTGAAAAGATGTTCCTCTGCTTCCTGAGTCCAGACCTTTATCACCTTACACTGAACTCCTGAAGCAGCTCCCTAGTTCTTCTATTAGCCTCTCACTCCTAACTGGAAAAAAACAAAAACAAAACCTTACTCTGTCATGCCCTCTTTATATACTGCTGAGTTTTCTCATCTGTATTTAGAAGTGGGATTGATGTCCAGGTCTTTTCCCATTATTCTTAAATAGAAAGATGGTAGAGAATTGGTTATTTGAAGGGAAAAACTAATAAATAAATCTCTAGCTAGCTTAATTGAAGAAAAATTGAATAAAATAGACAAAGTTATGAATGAGAAAGGAAATATGATGGATAAGAAAGTGTTAGTCACTCGGTCATGTCTGACTCTTTGTGACCCCATGAACGGTAGCCCAACAGGCTTCTTTTTCCACGGGATTCTGTAGGCAAGAATACTGGAGTGGGTAGCCATTCCCTTCTTCAGGGGTTCTTCTGGACCCAGGGATTAAACCCAGGTCTCCTGCATTGTAGGCAGATTCTTTACAGTCTGAGCCATCAGGGAAGCCCAGTAAATAAAATCTTGAAATTTTTTTCAGGAAAGTGTGTTATCAAAATTAAGAAGTAGAAAATTTGATAGCTGAAGAAACAAATTTTAAGCTTTTACAATGTTATCTCGGAAAAGCTGACCTTGGAAGTTTTGAGTGAGCTCTTTCAAAATTTTAAGGAAGACATTACTCCCAGTTCTTCTAAGTTGTTTCAGAGCATAGGGGAAAGATGGGGAATTCAAAATTCATTCTATAAAGATCATATAATTTTGGTACTAAACCTGACAAAAATTGAATAATGGGAAAAAACCTGGACATCATTTCCACTTCTAAATACAGATGAGAAAACCCAGCTGTATATGAAGAGGACATGACAAAGTAGGGTTACTTTTAGGACTGAATAACCACTGCAAAAACTTCCATAGAACTGGTTATATTCTAAGATCTGCTCATGTATTAACTCATTTCTCACAACAATAAATGAGGTGTGTTCCATTACTGTATCCCCTTTACAGATTAAAAAATTCAAGTATAGGAAGATTAAGTGGAGACTGCTACTTCTGACAACTTTTTAAACATAAGTAAAGTAGCATTTCAACCATTCCAATATGATGACAGTTTGAATCACTTGGAAGAAAAAGGCTTATTTTATAAATGATCTTGATATTATTTCTTACTTATTTGGGAAAAAAACTAAATAGTTTAATTTCAGTGTTTTACAAAGTAAACTTCAAAAGGTTAATACCTTATCTCTAAGTGGTAAGATAATGGGTGTTTTCCTTTTGTAATTATATTTTTAATTTTAATTTTTCCATAGTACATACTCTTTTTTAGTCAAAGAATTAATGTCTTTTCCTGAAAAGCAACCATTTCTAGCAGGCTTTTGGTTTTAGTTGTCACATCGTGTCTGATTCTTTTGTGCATGGACTGTAGCTTACCAGGCTCCTCTGTCCATGGGATTTCCCAGGAAGAATACTGGAGTGGGTTGCCATTTCCTTCTCCAGATCTTCATGATCCAGGGATCGTCTCCTGCATCACAGGCAGATTCTTTACTGTGGAGCCAGCAGAGAAGCCCCTTCTATCAGGCTCCAAGGTTCCAAACCAAATTAAATCCACTCAGTTCAGTAGACTATTAGCATTGCATCATGAGCCTACTATCTAAAAAGATGTGAATTTTAAGAATGTTAAGATTAATGACACAAAAGTGAAGTGAGGTGAGTGTCCTAAATGGAACAAAATTACCTAAGAGAAGTCAAAACAAGGGCTTGAAACTCCTGGTTACCGATCATCCAGTAAAACTCTGAAAATGGAAGGGCTTGATGAAGGGAAGATCATGGTGACTTGATCATTATGAGCAATATCACTGGGGTGGGAAGGCAGAATTTGTACCTCAGTACCTCTGTGGGAGTAATTCACAGGACATGGTCACCAACCAGTGGTTACCCCCTGAGCTTGTCAAGGCAATTTAAGTGACAGGGGAGAAACCCAAAAGTCTCCCTTTCAGTCCCCTCCTTCAGGAATATTTGTTCACCAATTCAGTGAGAAAAAGCAAGTAGCATGTATAACCCAGGATCTCTAAAATGTGTGCACACACACGTGTGTCTCTAGTCACCACAGGAGATCGTAATCAGCTGTTCACAAAAGGCCCTGGATTTTTTTCCCCCCAGATCTTGTTTCCAGGGCTCAAGTAGCTTGTCCGAGTCTAATTAGAGAAGGGTTAGCTTTGATTATGTTTAAAGAAATGTGGTTAGTGAAAGAGTCCCAAAAGGGAGACCTCAGAACTGGAGTTGGGTGGAGACACTAGTTTTCTATGTTTTACATGGTAGCTGTGATTGCTGTGGGTTTGCAATCTGCTGGATTAGTCCATCATTCACTTTAAAGTCCACCTCATACTGCTTGTTACAAAGATGAGAAGGATCCGGATTTCCGCCTTTGACTCAGCAGAGGATGGAGGTGCCTCCTCGCAATTGAGATAAGTACTGTCTGGGTGGGATGGAGGAGTAAAGTGGAAAAAAAAAAGTATGTAAGCAAGAGATGATTCAAAATGCTACTCACTTATGACTCAGATGCAGTGAGTCTAAGGCTATTGTTAGCTACTTTCCCTGGCTCTCCACCATCCCTAGGCAAGTGCCACAGAGAAAATGATCTGATGTGGAGAGGGTATGACTGTGCTGCTTCTATCAGGAAACCATGAGCTCGCCAGTGTGTACTTACACTCAGAAAGGAAGATTTTTAAATGTCAGCATCATTACTCACATGAATTTTCTGGTTGTCTCAGTGTGTTCACCCTCACATAAAGACTGGCACGTGTTTCCCTTGTCCCTGATCAAAATATAGGATGCAATTCTCATTTCAGCTTTCAAACTATTGAACTGTGTGTTCCAAGCATTCGTGATCTTCCTCAACTCACAACCTGAAGCCAACACATGCATGATGTCGTCTGGGTGCTGTTAGTATGTTTATGTCCTTAGGACTTTCATTAAATAAATTATTTTCTTTTGAGGTTCTTCTAATTGCTGGCAAGTCCCGTCTGTCTGGGACTTAAATATTTCCCTTTGTTTAACTTTATTTTGATGACAGTGGGTTACATGCTTGATTGTATTTTCTGGTTAATTTCAGGATGTTAGGTTCTTAGCGAAGCATGGTAAGCAGCCCAGTTCACTCTCAGTTCAAGTGCTGGATAGTGTGCTTCTGCATGAGATGAAAGGAAAGCCTCTCCTATGACTGCCCTCAGTCTGGTTCGGCCTGTGAACCAGCTGGGCATGGGCTCACAGCCCCTGTTTGAACTGAGCACTCCCTTTCTCTGGCTATTGTCTCCTTCTCTCTTAACACCCTGACTCATTCTTACTCTGACTCTTGATGTGTATCTCTGACTGTCTCTGCTGGATTAATTCAGACTGTCTTCCAGTCAGTAGCCTTCCTTTTCCTCTACTCTCATCC
Organism: Tragelaphus eurycerus; assembly: GCA_935064755.1. NCBI lineage: Eukaryota > Metazoa > Chordata > Mammalia > Artiodactyla > Bovidae > Tragelaphus > Tragelaphus eurycerus. The sequence goes on along the minus strand of CAKXYN010000025.1, from coordinate 12,181,932 downwards.
TCCCTGAGCTTCCAAGTTCAGTTCAGTTCAGTCACTCAGTCGTGTCCGACTCTTTGCAACTCCTTGAACCGCAGCATGCCAGGCCTCCCTGTCCATCACCAACTCCTGGAGCCTACCCAAACTCATGTCCATTGAGTCAGTGATGACATCCAACCATCTCATACTCTGTCATCCCCTTCTCCTCCTGCCTTCAATCTTTCCCAGCATTAGGGTCTTTTCAAATGAGTTAGCTCTTCACATCAGGTGGCCAAAGTTTCAGCTTCAACATCAGTCCTTCCAATGAACACTCAGGACTGATATCCTTTAGGATAGACTGGTTGGATCTCCTTGCAGTCCAAGGGACTCTCAAGAGTCTTCTCCAACACCACAATTCAAAAGCATCAATTCTTTGGAGCTCAACTTTCTTTATAGTCCAACTCTCACATCCATACATGACTACTGAGCTTCCAAGAGGAATGCCAGACTCACCAACTTGCTTATTCTCTAGTAGACCAGTCACAGAGACCTCAGCTCACAGCTACCAGTGAAAAGTAAATTAGCAGACACTGCCTGCACTCGTTGCCTGGCCTGGCCACTTCATCGTTTGCTAACTTTAAATATCCTCACATAGCCTTGTTTCCACATTCAGTTTTCAACGAATGAGTCCTGCTCAGCCACATTTTTCTAATCTACCTGTTTCAAGATGGTTTGTGGTCAAGATTATGTTAGCCCCTTTCAGAGAAGGCCAAAGCTAAGCATTCATGCTTAATTTGCACCTAACTTTTTTCCCTGGGCATTCCCCTTGCTCACCATCATTCTCAGATGGTACCACAAATACCTCTCCCTTATAGGGCAAAAAAGAACCTCCTCTGGAGAAACACGTAAGATGCTCCATGAATTCTTATTTAGATGTTCTTATTCTTTAGATTTGACCATCCTACTTTCCTCTCTGTTTGCATTTTATACAATGTTTTTTCTAATTACAGAATAAATGCACTTGTGATATACTCAGAAAATACAGAAAAGCTCCAGTGAAGAGACATAGAATCATCTACAATCTCCCCACTTACTATTAACTGTTTAATTTATTCTTCCTAACTACTTTTCTGTATATTAGGACAACTAGGATTGTATTGTACATATTTACATCTCCTTCTCATTTAACAACCATCATTAATATTTTCTCATAGTAATAGGTATTATACCTCATTACTGTTATTAATGATTGCACAGAGTACAATACTCCCTAATTTAAGGAACCAAATCTCTGATAAATATATTAATTAATTTGATTATGACCATCCTTTTTAATGTGTATGAATATCAAATCATATAGTACACTTTAAGTGTATATAATTTTATTTGTCAGTTATACCTGAATGAAGTTGAGGGGGAAAAAGAAAACAAAACAAGAGCAAACTTAACTAAATACCCTATTGTTGGACACCTAGATTGTTTCTAATTTATTGATATTATGCATAATGCTTAAGTGAGCATCTCTGCTCATACCTTTTTGTGTTCATCTGTAATTCCATCAAGCCATTATTTTCTCATGAAGTCAAGCTCCATGTTGTCCTCTCAATTGCCCCCATTCACTCAGTTAAATGAACAGTATTTCTATACTGTGTTTCTCTTCTTCAGCTAAGGCATGCTTATTTGAGAGGTGTATACTAAGACTGTTTTGAAATAGTCTCAAGAGTTTCTTACGCATTCCCCTGATGTCCACCTTCTGTCATAGTTTGCCTGTGCCAAGTTGAGTAACTACATGATGAAAGTTTCAAGTTTTTGCCTCATTAGAATTTGGTGCTTATGGTCTTAATTATGTAATAATCATGATTAGAAAGTGGTTTAGACAGGAATTCTGCCTGGACTCATTCCTGTCCATATTTTAGAGCTAAGTCCATGATATGTCTTTTCCACATGTATTCAAAGAGCACTTAGACCAGAAGCTGTAATGTCTCCTATCCAAACCTCATATCCACAGCTCATCCCCATGATGAACTCTGCCAGTCTGAATGTGGATACTGGTCAAAACCTAGTTTTGCAGCCTAAACCCAGTTTTGAAGGCTCCCAATGTCATTTAATATTTCCTAGCCTGTCTTGTGATTTCCCCTCATAGCTTGGCAGCGTAATGTACCCTTATTACTGCTATATTTTTATTGTTTTAGTATGGAGTTCACCCAAGAAAATGTAATAATATTGCCTATCTTCTAATAGGCCATTAAATATTAACTTTATACCCACTATGTGTAAACCATTGTGCTGTTTTTAACTCTGCAAATAAGCCAGATTAAATGAGGGTTTCAATATTGAACTCTGCAAATAAGCAGATTAAATGAGGGTTTCAATATTGATGTACAAATCTAAACCCATGTTTAATGCTTCTCTAACCTCATTATTATCTACTAAAAAGTTAGATTTATTATTACAAAATAACAAAGCAAGTAGTTGCTGGAATATACGTATATGTGTACTCATAACTGACATACCTTCTCCTTCTAAACTATGTCTGCTCATTCTATGACAATTAAAGATATTTTTTAGTTCATTCTTATAACATCTATGACACAGATTCTTAACCTGGGTGCATGTAGCTGAGACTTGAAATATTCTGCTGTCTAGGCCCTTCCTTAAACCAATTAAATCTGGACTTCCAGGCATGGGTCTCAAACAGTATTATTGAAAAGCTCTCCAGAAAACGTTAATGTTGAACCAGTAGAATCACTTGGTGTTGAACGAAGCACTTTGAGTCTTGCCCTCCATGACCTCAAGAAAATCAACAACCTCCATTCCACTGGTTCTCACACTTTGCTGAAGGCTAGAAACACTGGGGAGCTTTTAAAAGTTCAAATTTCCAGGTTACACTCAAGAACAAATAAGAATTTGTGGGGCATTAGTCTTGTTTTATACTCCCCAGATCAGATCAGATCAGATCAGTCGCTCAGTCGTGTCCGACTCTTTGCGACCCCATGAACTGCATGCTCCCCAGGGTAAGTCCAAAGTGTAGTCAAATTCAAGAACCAGTGTGCTCTATACTGTTGCAACTCAAAGTGCAGCTTGTGGTCCAAAAACTTTGGCATCACCTGGGAGCTTGTTAGTAATGTTGGGTCTCAGGTCTACCGTATCTGTAGGTGATTTTTGTCACATGAGAGTTTTAGTGGCATTCTCTAGACAAGGGTTTCAGCCTTGCATCTTAGAACCTAAACTTTGAGACTTGTGAGTTTGTTCATCATTTTGACTCATCTAGGGGGAAACAGTGGAAACAGTGTCAGACTTTATTTTTCTGGGCTCCAAAATCACTGCAGATGGTGATTGCAGCCATGAAATTAAGAGACGCTTACTCCTTGGAAGGAAAGTTATGACCAACGTAGACAGCATATTAAAAAGCAGAGACATTACTTTGCCAACAAAGGTCCGTCTAGTCAAGGCTATGGTTTTTCCAGTGGTCATGTATGGATGTGAGAGTTGGACTGTGAAGACAGCTGAGCACTGAAGAATTGATGCTTTGAACTGTGGTGTTGGAAAAGATTCTTGAGAGTACCTTGGACTGCAAGGAGATCCAACCAGTCCATTCTAAAGGAGATCAGTCCTGGCTATTCTTTGGAAGGAATGATGCTGAAGCTGAAACTCCAGTACTTTGGCCACCTCATGCGAAGACTTGACTCACTGGAAAAGACTCTGATGCTGGGAGGGATTGGAGGCAGGAGGAGAAGGGGACGACAGAGGATGAGATGGCTGGATGGCATCACCAACTCGATGGACGTGAGTTTGAGTGAACTCCGGGAGTTGGTGATGGACAGAGAGGCCTGTTGTGCTGCAGTTTCATGGGGTTGCAAAGAGTTGGACACGACTGAGCGACTGAACTGATCTGAACTGAGTGGGGAGTAGAAAGTAACAACACAGTGGAGTTGTTCCAAAGAGTTGTTTCAAAAAACACCTGGACGTTTTTAGGGAGCTCCCTGTCTCCTTGGCATTTAATCCCTGTTGCTCTCACTGGTTTTATCTTAAAGTTTTTGGTATAATTCCTTTATTTCTGTTGTTCCTAATATATAGTCTTTCATGTATTTGATGATTGCAAGAGGTTGAGGGAAAGAATGATGCTACGTGAGAAGTAACAGAGGCAAAAATCTTCATGCTCTTGATCTAAAAATGAAATGACACCCTGAATGTGAAGTGTGAATTGCCTTGAGATGCACAGACACCCTGAGATGTGGGAGGGGAAGGTGGCAGCCTCAGCACTCCACTCGAGTGGGACGAGCTCCACTTCCATTTGGAACAATGGGGTTTCCTAATTGCATGGCCACACCTGAGCCTCCTCCAAACTCCACAAGTAGCAGCCTCCTTGTGAGACAGAAGGAGTTGGTCTTAAATAAATATTTTAGCGTGGATTGAGAAATAACGTTTCCACTTAGGTTGAGTCATAGTCACTTAGCATGAAGCAGCTTCCTATATACACTTAGTATTTTGAGAATTTTCATTAGCTCCTTCAGCATCAAGGCTAAGAAATCAGGCCCTGAGCAATGGCTATTAGGGAATTGCCTAAGAGTGTCCAGGAGTTGTCCTTGTTTTCAGAATTTCCCTGCTTCCCTAGTCAATGCCTCGCTTTTCTCCCAGGGCTGTCCTCTGCCCTGTTCAAGTACCTTACCCCCTGTATCCCTTCCTGCTCCACTCCCACACACACACACACACACACTGTGGGCCCTCTGCATCTCCTTCCTCATAGTGCTTCTCTTAGCTAACAGTGACCCTTCTAACCTGCTAAGAACCTTTCTGTAGTAGATACTAAGTTGATGCTCCTGCTGGAAAAGTGTGAAATGGGGTTCTTTCCCACTAAACTGGAATTGATTTGTGGCAGCCTAGAAGAAGTAGCTCAACATTCAGAAAACGAAGATCATGGCATCTGGTCCCATCACTGCATGGGAAATAGATGGAGAAACAGTGGAAACAGTGTCAGACTTTATTTTTCTGGGCTCCAAAATCACTGCAGATGGTGACTGCAGCCATGAAATTAAAAGACACTTGTTCCTTGGAAGGAAAGTTATGACCAACCTAGATAGCATATTCAAAAGCAGAGACATCACTTTGCCAACAAAGGTTCGCCTAGTCAAGGCTATGGTCTTTCCTGTGGTCATGTATGGATGTGAGAGCTGGACTGTGAAGAAGGCTGAGCGCCGAAGAATTGATGCTTTTGAACTGTGGTGTTGGAGAAGACTCTTGAGAGTCCCTTGGACTGCAAGGAGATTCAACCGGTCCATTCTAAAGGAGATCAGCCCTGGGATTTCTTTGGAAGGAATGATGCTGAAGCTGAAACTCCAGTATTTTGGCCACCTCATGCGAAGAGTTGACTCATTGGAGAAGACTCTGATGCTGGGAGGGATTGAGGGCAGGAGGAGAAGGGGACGACAGAGGATGAGATGGCTGGATGGCATCACTGACTCGATGAATGTGAGTCTGAGTGACCTCCGAGAGCTGGTGATGGATAGGGAGGCCTGGCGTGCTGCAGTTCATGGGGTCGCAAAGAGTCGGACACGACTGAGCGACTGATCTGATCTGATCTGAGAAGAAGTAGGAGAAGTAGGAAGTTTCATTTTCAGAATTTCATGACTGGAACTAACCCCAAAGCACTTGTATTCCACATAGGGCACACCAAGGCTGGAATTCCACTTTCTAGTATGCTTACAATTATGTGAATGTTGCCTATTCCCTTTGAAAATACCACATTTCTAGTCAGGAAAATGAATTATGTTGCTAACACAGTGGTATGAATTGGTTTTATACACATGGCTTTCCTACTGATCAGGTGGTCAAGGGATATTTGAGGCTGATGGACGTTTGACAGAGAAATCTTCACCTATGTTCTAGTTTTGCCTATGGCTAGATATCTAGAACTGGAGGACTGGAGAGAATTGCTCATTGCAAGGACACAGGCTTCACATTGCTCATGCAGCTAGTGGGATGGAAGCCTAAGGTACCCTCTTGGCATATGAGATCTCCCATCAATTCTGGAAGAAGACAGAAAGGAAAATGATTCTTTCTGTTTAGAAATTGCTGCTGGTGTCTCATGATAGTCAGGCTACTTCTCCTGAATCGATTACTATTTTCCCTGCAGAAATTCAAAGCTGAGGAAATGTTTTCTCATCACTGTGTGTCTAAAGGCACTGAAATAAGGCATCCTTTCCTGTCTATTATTTGATTTAAGGTCTGCTTTAGGCATTTATTGAACTGATTAGCACATTAGTTTTATTATTCTCTTCCATGTCCTTTTATGTTCTGGTGAGTTTATTAGGTGAGGCCAGTTTCCTTCTGAGAGTTTAATCCAAAGGCCTTTACTAGAAGGCTAGCATATTTCCTTTTCTCATAAAGATAAGAAAATGTCAACAGGCAGACTGTCTGAGCCTGAGTTATGGAACAGATTCCATATCAAACTTCCCAGTGAGACTGACTTCAACGTCTGCTGGCTTTCTTCTCCTGGTACCTGGTTCACAAGTGAGACATGTAATTCCCTGAGGAGGGAACGGGTCATATTCTATGACTTACTCATGGATTTTCAGTGCTTTTTTTTTTTTTTTTTTTTTTTTTAGGTTTTTGGTAGAAAAGATATGGAGTGTGAGAGAAGGAGAGAAGTCAAGGATGTTTCTAAAATTTTTGGCTTGAGCAAAGGGAGGGATTAAATTTTTTTGGAGTAGACTACTTGAAGAAAGTCTTTCATGCAGAGGAGGGAGGGTACAGAGGAAATGTCAGGGATTTGGTTTTGAACATGTTAAGTTTAAGAAGCCTATTGTATATCTCCAAACTGAAATATTCAGCTAAGGAAATGAGGAAGTTCAGGGACTTATCATCATGTACTTGATATTTCAAGCCATGTGGGGAAGAGTAGATAAAGAAGGGAAGAGACTCTGTTGTTACAGCAGGATCAGCAATCATTTTCTGTAAAAATTTTAGGCTTTGCAGGGTGTATGGTCTTTGTCATAATTAGTCGACTCTGTATTTATAAGTGAAAACAGCAATATGCAATATGAAAAGAAATGGATGTGACTATATTCCAATAAAACTTTATTTATGGAAACACGAACAGGCCAGATTTGGTCTATGAGCTGTAGTTTGCTCACCCTTGTGTTAGAGGTCAGAATCATATAGGCTTATAAAAAAGAACAATTAAATTTTGAGCTTATACCTTAAATTCTCTTCCTTTCTAAACGAAACAATTGTGTGTGTGTGTATGTGTGTATTTGTATGCCATATACTCATATAAAAGACAAGTTGAATACCTTTGTGGACCAGAAATGGAACAGAAGCCTAGAGCTGTAAGTTGAGCTGAGGCCCATATACTAGGTCCTATGTGCAGAAAGAGAGAGACAAAGTTCTGTAGTCATGAGATTGTAGAGAGCCCAAAGCTCCCCATGCATTATGAGAGACCTGAGCTGGGTTTCACTGCCTGAAACCAGGAGCTGGGCAGAGAAGGTGTAAAGAAAAAAAGGGTGAGAAAACCGATATTACTCTCTTTGGCTACTGTTTGCATAAAATATGAGCTATGTCAAGAAAAAAAGAGAAAATGTCATTCAGAAAATTTAGGGTCTGGACAGAACTCCCTGCTATCTGAGTGGATGGATCTTGATATTCATAGTGCATCTTGAAACTGGAGCTTCAAGCTATTTATTTAAGACCTGGTTCTGGTACTAGACTAGAGAACATGTAGTATAAAAACTACATGTTACAGAGTCAGACCACAGCTGCTGCTGCTAAGTCGCTTCAGTTGTGTCCGACTATGTGCGACCCCAGAGATGGCAGCCCACCAGGCTCCCCTGTCCCTGGGATTCTCCAGGCAAGAACACTGGAGTGGGTTGCCATTTCCTTCTCCAGTGCATGAAAGTGAAAAGTGAAAGTGAAGTCGCTCAGTCGTGTCTGACTCTTAGCAACCCCATGGACTGCAGCCTTCCAGGCTCCTCTGTTCATGGGATTTTCCAGGCAAGAGTACTGGAGTGGGGTGCCATTGCCTTCTCCGTCAGACCACAGACCAGGAACATAAAACAATGAAAACATTTTCCATTCAAAGTGAACATGCAAATTGAATTTTCAGAGTTAGAAAATTGAACATCAAGTTTGAAGTCAAAACAAAATACAGAGGAGTTAAATACATGACAAAATATAAACAATAGAATATTTAATTTGACTTTAAATATGTTTAAGATTCTCAAATAGTTATAGACAATTTTACCCAGGGAGAAGATTATGGCAGTAAGATAAATTGATATGAGCCAAAAAAACCGATTAGAAATTCTCAAAATGCAGAATATAATTATTGGAATAAATGTAACCCCATGGACTGTAGCCTACCAGGTTCCTCTGTCCATGGAATTCTCCAGACCAGAATACTGGAATGAGTAGCTGTTTCCTTCTCCAGGGGATCTTCCTAATCCAGGAATCAAACTGGGGTCTCCTGCATTGCAGGTAGATTCTTTACCAAATGAGCTACCAGGGAAGCCCACAAAAATCTCACTAAGCAGAGTGATTTCCAGACTGGACTTAGTTAAAGAATGAATTAGGGAATTGAAAAATAGTATAGAGAAAGTCACCTGAAGTTAAACATAGAGAAATAAAAGTATGAAAAATACATTAAAAGACAATCACTGAAAGATTTCAACACATATATACACACACACACACATATATATATACGTATATACATGCTATGTATATATAGTAGGTATCTCAGGGACAGAGAAAAGAGAGAATGATTAAGAAATAATATTTGAAATATCACAGGTAAAAGGGTTCTAACAGTGAGAAAAGGATGAGTTTTCAGATTAAAAGTACACACGAAATGCTGACAGAGGTAAAAAACAAAAATAAACCCAATTTGATTTATTATACAGAAGTACTGATATCTCACATATTTAAGAAGAAAATCTCAAAAGCTAACGATGTAAAACAATGTTCAAAACTTCAAAGAAAGGCAACTGGACAACAAGTAGATTTCTCATGAGAATAACAAATACTTGAAGACAATGGAGTAATATCTCCAATGTGCTTAGGGAAAATACTAATCTGAAATTACATATCCAGCTAAATTTGCTTTCAGAAGTGAAAACAAACTAAAGATATTTTCAGAAATGCAAAGACTAACAGAATTTACTATCCAGCAACTCTTGATAAGAGAACGAACATTTTTTTTTTTTTTGGCAGAAAGAAAAGTGAACTTAGAATAAGATATAATGTAATATAAGAAACAATGGGAAACACGTAAGTTGATAAAATATATTTTATATATTATTAACTTTAATCTTTAAAAGAGAGGAATAACCATAATTTTTGGTTTATATTTGTTAAGGTAAAAGTTCCGAAGTAAAATGACACTCTGATGTCTAGACTAGGAATGAGAGAACTTTCCATACAGGGCCATGTGAAGAGTATTTCAGACTTGGTGGACATTTGATCTTTGTTGTAACTACTCAGCTTTGTCCTTGTGTCAGTTTAGCAGCCCTAGATAATACGTAAACAAATGAGAGTGGCTGTGTTCCAATATAACTTTATTGTGGACACTGAATTTTGGATTTTATATAATGCTGATGTCATGAACTATATTCTTTTGATTTAAAAAATTGTTTAATGTGAAAAACATTCTTAACTCATGAGCTATACAAAATCAAGTGTCAGGCAAGATTTGGCTGAAGCCTGGTCTAGACAAGAGTAACAAGGAAGATGGAACAGTCTGGGTGGTAGAGTAAAGGGACTATTTAATGGATAGTTTTATAGAGTAAAATAGACATGCTGAATATCATAGTCATTAGAAAAATTTAAGAGTAATTGCCAAATCAATAGAAATACAACCGACAACTTCAAAACCAGCCAAGAAAAAGTGAAATAAAGAATATTTACAAATACCACAGAAGGTAAGAAATGAGACACAAAGATAAAATATAATAAAGAAGCCACAAGATGAATTAGTATTAGTAAGTAAAAATATTATGAATTATACTGAAGGTAAATGGATTAAATGCATTAAAAAAGAAGGACTATATGATTGGATTTTTCAAAAAGCCATCTATGTTCTATTTGCAAAAGTTATACTTAAAGTGACATGGATTGAAAATAAGACCATAGAAAGAAGTATTCTAACACTAAACAAAAGAAAGCTAGCTAGTAGAGAAATAATGATATTAGGCACAATAGAATTTAAGGAAAAAGCACTAATCCATATAATAGCATTAATTAAAGAGAAACATTATATAACAAGAAAAAACAATAGTACACCAATAGAAAAAATAATCATTAAAGCGTATACATTTAACAACATAGCTCAGAAAACTGACAAAACTACACAAAGAAACATATAACCATAGTGAGAGATTTTACTATTCTCTCGCAAATGTACGAAGCAAACAAAAATATTTCTGCCTACATTTTGTCCATAGAGAATATATACTTTTTACTAAATGAAACACTTATTAAAAATTCTTAAAACTCATGTCTTAAGCATTCCAAAGATCAATATCTTATGTGGATTACATTTCCTAATAACAATGCAATTAAACTAGAACTCTAATACAAAATAGTACAAAGCCCAACTGACATATTTGAAAACTAAAAAAAAACTCTTAAAGAATGCAAGGGGTTAAGTAAGAAATTAAAAGAAAACAACTGCAAAATATTACAATTGAACAACAATTAAGCAATACATTTTGGAATGTGAAGGCATAATTAACATGTTGTATACAAGGAAAGAGTAGAAGGAAGGAAATAATATAATAAGAGAAGTTAATAAATTTAAAAAGCAAGTCAACAAAAACAGAAATAATAGAAACAATTAGTATAATCAAGTATTTATTTCTAGGCAAACAAAGAAATAAGCAAGCAAAAACAGAAAAGACAAAAGTAAACACTTTAAGGAATAAAAAAATGTGGGCATAATATATGGCAAAGGAAAATGAGTATAGAAAACTGAAAAACCTGAGGCTAGAAAATTGGGAAGCCAATGAATAGATATTTTTCTATGAAAACAAATTGTCAAGTCAGTTTCAAAAAGTGGTCAAAAAGCCAAGTACACTACTGGCCATTAAAGACATAATTACATAGATGAGCACGAAGATATCTCAGATATTTATTGCTAAGTTAAAAAGTTTGCAGAATGTCATATAGAGTATGTTTTTAAAATTAATTAATACCATACATTATTTATGAATATTATATATTTAAGAAAAGTATAAAGGCATGACTTGTATTTATACTAAATACATGAAAGGAACTGCCTCTGAGGAGAGAAGGAGGAGAGAAATGAAATGAGACCAAAAGGGAAACTTTAGTGTATATTAACATTTTCTGTGAGGATTAATCAATCTTTTAAAAATTTTTTGAAGAAACTATTAAAAGATGATTTTCAGAAACTATAAAATCCTGACTCTCCTATTGATATAAAATGAATACATGAAGGAGATCAGCCCTGGGATTTCTTTGGAAGGACTGATGCTAAAGCTGAAACTCCAGTACTTTGGCCACCTCATGCGAAGAGTTGACTCATTGGAAAAGACCCTGATGCTGGGAGGGATTGTGGCAGGAGGAGAAGGGGATGACAGGGGATGAGATGGCTGGATGGCATCACTGACTGGATGGACGAGAGTCTGAGTAAACTCCGGGAGTTGGTGATGGATAGGGAGGCCTGGCGTGCTGCGATTCATGGGGTCACAAAGAGTCAGACACGACTGAGCATTGAACTGACTGATAGATTTTCTTTAACTTAATGAGTGTACTAGGCAGATGTTATAACGCATTCAAAAGATGCTCAGTGAACAGACACATCTATACATCAGGAAAATTGAAGTATGTATTAAAATTGTTTATCCAAGGTAAAAGAAGATACAGAATTTGTATGTCTACAGACAAGAACTACTTTGCATTGCTATCAGTTATCTAGAATACAGAGTTGTACAGTAGCTTCCATAGAATCAGCATGTGATAACGCTGAGAGGTCTCCTCTATAGAGTCTAGCCAATGCAAAGTTTTCTATCAAATTATAACTTTTTCTCTACACAGCCATAATTGTGAACATCTTCTCGTTTTAGTTTTCATATTATTTTCTGTACTCTTCTTGATTTAAAAGCAGTTCAATTTTTTTAAGTTAAAAGACCATATCCTTGCCACTGCTCCCTATAACTCCCTGTTAGCAGGTAGCTAACATTCCTTCCAACTCTGAGATTTATATCTTGTGCCCTTGTTTCTTGGTGTGGGGGCAGTTGATAAGTTTAAATCGCGTGCTGTTCTGAGTACCATGATGAAATCTTTGCACTGTCCTGCTCTGTCCCATCTGGGATGTGAATCATCCCTTTGTCCCTTGCATGCCTTCATTTAGTCACTTAGTAGCTACCTTGGTGATCAGATCGACTGTTGTGGTATTGCAGTGCCTGTGTTCAGGTAACCTCTATTTATAATGGACACAAAACACAAGGGCTGTGATGCTGGCAATTCAGATATGATGGAGAGAAGCCATATACTGCTTCCTATAAATGAAAAGAGAAACGTTCTTGACTTAAGGAGGAAAGAAAAAAATTGTATGCTCAGGTTGCTAAGATCTACAGTAAAAATCTTCTGTCCTTGAAACTGTGGGGAGGGAAAAAGAAATTTGTGCTTATTTTATTTTCTTACCTCAGACTGCAAAAATTATGACCATTGGGCATGATAAATGCTTAGTTAAGATGGAAAAGGCATTAAATTTGTACAAGGAGACGTTTTTAGAGTGAGAGACATTCACATACCTTTTATTACATTATATTGCTATAATTGGTCTAATTTTTAAGTGTTGTTAATGTATTACTCTGCATAATTAATAAATTAAACTTTATCAAATGATGTATATGTAGGAAAAAACATAGTATGTATAGAGTCTGGTAGTAGCTATGGTTTCAGGCATTACCTAAGGATCTTAGAACTTACACGATGCAGATAGGGAGGGACTGTTGTATTTGAAAAAATCTAATGAACTCTCTGAGTCATAAATTGACCTTTAGGTTGTATGTCTGATCAACTTAGGAATCCAATCATGTAAACAAGGTAGTAATTTCTGTAGAAATAGAATTGGGGTCAGCTAGCACTGGATGGAAGAGCTCCACACTTGATAGGAGTTGTTTAAGAGTAGAATGGGATGAAATTATTTAAACAGGAGAATCTGTGATTGCTTTGCGGGTTAGGCTGACCCAAAAGCTCTTATGAGAATAAACAAGGAAAATCCTTAAAAAACAGTACTCACTGAACTCATCTCTATGGCTTCTCGTTTTCTTCTTCCTTGGTTATCTGAATCCTACTCAATTTCCAGACCCACTTTATTCCTCTGTGAATCTGCCTTTAACTTCCTGCTATAGCTCCCAAATCTTTCTGCCTCTTCTGAACTCCAAGCAGCACTCCTGGTTCCACCACTTAAATGGTTTTTGGCTCATATTCCATAGCCTGAGTATTGTAGATGACTTGCCAATCCTTTTTACCTATTTTGTCTCTTCCTTCTCAGTTGATAAGCAACCTAAGGCAACAGCAGTGCCATATACATCTTAGGGTTTCCTAGTCTAGTATTTTACACAAAGGATTACAGACTCTGGCAACCTCTTTAAATTATGTGAACCATTGACCAAGACTCAAAAAGTCCAATCCTACATTGGAAGACAATGAGACACATGATTTTTGCAAGGTTTATGGCATAATTTTAGGAATTCACATAATCTTTTATATTAAAAAAAAAATCTTGTCACTAAAAGTTGCTGAATCTTTAAAACAGTTTAAGCCAGAAATTTGAACACAACCATTATTCTCTTATCTAGCTTGTCTTTGGTATCCATATTATTCACCTTCATAGCAGACAGTTCTCCATGTTGTGAAATCAGTTCAGTTCAGTTCAGTCACTCAGTCATGTCTGACTCTTGGCGACCCCATGAACTGCAGCACGCCAGGCCCCCCTGTCCATCACCAACTCCTGGAGTTCACCCAAATCCATGTACATTGAGTCAGTGATGACATCCAACCGTCTTATTCTCTGTCCTCCTCTTCTCCTCCTGCCTTCAGTCTTTCCCAGCATCAGGGTCTTTTCCAATGGGTCAGCTCTTCGCATGTATTGGAGTTTCAACTTCAACATCAGTCCTTCCAATGAACACCCAGGACTGATCTCCTTTAGAATGGACTGGTTGGATCTCTTTGCAATCCAAGGGACTCTCAAACGAGTCTTCTCCAACACCACAGTTCAAAAGCATCAATTCTTTGGCACTCAGCTTTCTTTATAGTCCAACTCTCACATTGTGAAATAACTGATGGGCAAATGCTGCTGGAATTTTTAACTTAAGTTTATCACAGTGAGAAGGGACTGACATGGTTTTTTTTCTTTCTCAAGTTCACAACTACTGGGGAAAAGTATTTAGTTGGTCCAGCCTGGGGCAGGTGATCATGCCTAGACCAATCTACTTTAGTCAGGAGTGAAGGTGAAGTCACATTAAAACATGGATTTTTCCATCTGAACTGTGGAAACCATGGAATGGGAGGAAGGAGAAAAAAATCCCAACAGAAGGGTGGAGGATATTGTTTTTCAAAAGACAAAATAACAGGTTTCAACCATACTTTCACTCTCACTGTTAAAGCCTCCTTATTGCTTCTTCACACATCCTGACTGCTTACTGCCTCTATCCTTTCTTCCAACTCCATCCTCCTGTTTTGAGTCCCCTCTTCCAAGAAGATCCCCGCTGCCTCCATCCTATGCTATCAGTTATATTTGTACAAAATTTTGAGGTAAATGCTATATCATAATGCTATGGTACTGTACTTCCAATAATTCACCAGCCAGTAAGGAAACATAGAGGGAAATGACACTGGTATGCCATTTTACATTCACTAGGATGACTATTTAGAGAAGGCAATGGCAACCTACTCCAGTACTCTTGCCTGGAAAATCCCATGGATGGAGGAGCCTGGTGGGCTGCAGTCCATGGGGTCGCACAGAGTCGGGCACGAGTGAAGCGACTTAGCAGTAGCAGGATGACTATAGCTAAAACAACAACAACAGGTGCCAACAAGGATGTCGAGAAAAGGAACCTTTATGTATTGCTAATGGAAATGTAAAACGGTGTGGTCACTTTCACAGATATTTTGGCAGTTATCCAAAAAAGTTAAACAGAGCTGCCATGTGAACCAGCAGTTCTACGCCTATGTGTGTACCCAGGGGAAATGAAAATGCACAAAAACTTGTACACCAGTGTTCATACAGCATTAGTCACAATAGGTGAAGAGTAGAAGCAACCCATCAACAGAAACTGATGAATGGATGAACAGAAGTGTTATAGTCATACAATGGATTACTATTCTGCAGAAAAAAGAATGAGGGGTTGGTACATGCCATGACAGGGACAAACTTTGAAAACATTATACTAAGTGAAAGAAACCAGTCTACATATGGTATGATTCCCTTTGTATAAAAGGTCCAAATCTTTAGAGACAGAAAGTAGATTAGTGGTTTTCTAGGACTGTGTACGTGGGATAGAGATGAGGAGTAACTCTTGGTGGGTATGAGGTTTCTTTTTGGAGTGATGAAGTTGTTCTAAAATTAAATCATGGTAATGGCTGCACTAATTGTATAAATACTCTAAAAACCATTGCATTGCACATTTAAAATGGGGTGGCCAATGATATGAAAATCATCTCAATAAAACTATTTTTAAATACAAAAAGATTTCAAAAGAATTAAAAACATAGTGGAAGTAGTGCCTGTGCCAACAGGTAAGGACAACAGTAATGATCAGAAGCGAGCATGCTCCCAGGCAACATGCTCAATTTCTGGGGTTTAAGAACTAGAGTTAGAAGCTCCAGTCTCCCCATTTGGGTTTTGGCAAGAGCTCTTTGACATATTTTCATTTCTTTGCTAACATATGCTGCTCAGTTTAACATGTCTTTCCCTCCGCCCCCACCTAATGGATTCTTATTCTTTTGAGGTTCGTCTAGGTATACACTCTGAATTCTTTCCTACGACCTCTTCTGGACAAAAGTAGTGGCTTCATCATATTTCTTTCCCATAGTGCCACATACATAGCATTGTTAGAGTGTTGACCTTGCTCATCCATGACTTTTATGGGTACCTAAATCCTGAAAGATGATGCTGTGAAAGTGTCACACTCAATATGCCAGCAAATTTGGAAAATGCAGTAGTGGCCACAGGACTGGAAAAGGTCAGTTTTCATTCTAATCCCAAAGAAAGGCAATGCCAAAGAATGCTCAAACTATTGCACAATTGCACTCATCTCACAGGCTAGTAAAGTAATGCTCAAAATTCTGCAAGCCAGGCTTCAGCAATACGTGAACCATGAACTTCCAGATGTTCAAGCTGGTTTTAGAAAAGGCAAAGGAACCAGAGAGCAAATTGACAACATCCGCTGGATCATGGAAAAAGCAAGAGAGTTCCAGAAAAACATCTATTTCTGCCTTATTGACTATGCCAAAGCCTTTGACTGTGTGGATCACAATCAACTGTGGGAAATTCTGAAAGAGATGGGAGTACCAGACAACCTGAGCTGCCTCTTGAGAAACCTATATGCAGGTCAGGAAGCAACAGTTAGAACTGGACATGGAACAACAGACTGGTTCCAAATAGGAAAAGGAGTATGTCAAGGCTGTATAATGTCACCCTGCTTATTTAACTTCTATGCAGAGTAAATCATGAGAAACTTTGGGCTGAAGGAAACAGAAGTTGGAATCGAGATTGCCAGGAGAAATATCAATAACCTCAGACATGCAGATGACACCACCCTTATGGCAGAAAGTGAAGAGGAACTAAAAAGCCTCTTGATGAAAGTGAAAGAGGAGAGTGAAAAAGTTGGCTTAAAGCTCAACATTCAGATAACTAAGATCATGGCATCAGGTCCCATCACTTCATGGCAAATAGATGGGGAAACAGTGTCAGACTTTATTTTGGGGGGCTCCAAAATCACTCCAGATGGTGACTACAGCCATGAAATTAAAAGACGCTTACTCCTTGGAAGGAAAGTTATGACCAACCTAGATAGCATATTAAAAATAAGAGATATTACTTTGCCAACAAAGGTCCATCTAGTCAAGGCCATGGTTTTCCCAGTGGTCATGTATGGATGTGAGAGTTGGACTGTGAAGAAAGCTGAGCGCCGAAGAATTATGCTTTTGAACTGTGGTGTTGGAGAGACTCTTGAGAGTCCCTTGGACTGCAAGGAGATCCCACCAGTCCATCCTAAAGGAGATCATTCCTGGGTGTTCATTGGAAAGAATGATGCTAAAGCTGAAACTTCAGTACTTTGGCCACCTCATGCGAAGAGTTAACTCATTGGAAAAGACCCTGATGCTGGGAGGGATTGTGGGAGGAGGAGAAGGGGACGGCAGAGGATGAGATGGCTAGATGGCATCACCGACTAGATGGATGTGAGTCTGAGTGACCTCCAGGAGTTGGTGATGGACAGGGAGGCCTGGCGTGCTGTGATTCATGGGGTCACAAAGAGTCGGACATGACTGAGCGACTGAACTGAACTGATCCTAACAATGGTATGTCCTCAAGGCCAGAGGCAATTTCTTTATTATTTTAATATCCCAAGCACTTGACACGATTAATAGATGCTCAATATATGTTTGCTAGGGCTTCCCCAGTGCCTCAACGGTAAAGAATCCACCTGCAACACAGGAGCCACAGGAGATGCAGGTTCGATCCCTGGGGCAGGAAGATCCTTTGGAGCAGGGCATGGCAACCCACTCCAGTTTTCTTGCCTGGAGAATCCCATGGACACAGAAGCCTGGTGGGCTACTGTCCATAGCGTTGCAAAGAGCTGGACACAACTGAAGCAACTTAGCGCACAGGCCTGCACGCAATTTGCTAAATGTAGAAAAAGGGCAAGTGCCCATGAAATAGCCTGATACACTAGATAGATTTAGATAAGGGACTCAGAAACAAAATGTAAGGCCAAAATCCCACTGTGAAAAATTACCGCATGGGAAGCCCACTGTCAATGCATTGGCTATGTAGTAACTGAGCAACAGGAAATATGAAAGGACTCCTGTGACCAGCGCTGCCCAAGTCCAGTGGGTTCCCTTTTGGGCAGTTAGAGATGGCATTTGAGGTGGGGGCTGCTGGCTTCTGTTATTACCTACTTGTTACTCTTTTCAGTTAAATTATAAAGTCTTTAAGGTCAAGGCTATAAATTCTTCTTTTATATGTCTCATGGATAATGTACAAATTTTTGTTAAGTGAACTCCTTTCACCCTAAACATCTTCTCCTGAAAAAGAGTGAAAATTCTGTTTCCTTTTTGCTGATTCCTTCATTCTAACTCTTTCAGAAATGAAACCCAAAATACAGAAAAGTGACTCTCTTTCAGTTTGAGAGAGATACTATGGGTCTGGGGGAAAATATCACTGAAGAATTAATTCAAATTGTGAAACAAAGTGAAGGGAAAAACAGTGCCTATCATTGTAGCAACATGACATATCATTCATTTATTTGTTATTTGTTATAGGCTATCATTCCACACCAATAAGTAAGCTCTGTGAGAGCCAAGATTTCTATCTGTTTGGTTCACTGAGGTATCCTGAGCATTTGAACAATTTCTGGCACATAATGGTTACTTAATAAATATTTGCTGGTAAAGGTAGACAGGAAAGGAACAAGTGAGGGGCTGGGGGAAAGAAGACGGTTATGTATGGAAATGTATAAATACCAGGAATTAGTGCTGGATCAACCTTACTTAACGTTGTTATAAGTGATTTAGAAAAACGTCTGCTAGAATAACATTTCTGCAGAGCTCTCTGTGTAGTGACATACTGAGGCAATAAGTATAAACTGTAAAAGGAAATAACTTGGCCATATGAGTGGGTAGAAAAATGGCAAATAAGCTCCATGTAGACTTACGTAAGATGATAACACATTATGGGAAAATGGTACAAATGAGCCTATAAGATGATGATTTCTAACTATCAGATCTGAACCAGGAGAGACTCCAAAAAGCTGTTGAATGCACCCTACTTTATGCCCAGGGGTGACTCTCCAATATGACTGCAGTGTCAGGAATAAGTCCTACATTACTTTAATTACACATCTCAGGCCTTGGGTGAAAAATGACCGTGGAAGATAAATAAATCCCTTTGCAGTGGCCGTGTCACACTTTTCTCTCTGCTTCTCTGCATTCTAGTCTGTTGTCAGTGGATGTGGGCTCGTTTCTTCTTACCAGCAAAGCAGCACAGATGACGCAGTTAGGGTGCCTGCTCTGCAGGGAGGACTTTCAGAGCTCTGGCTACGGTGGGGTCAGCTGCTCTGAATAAGTTGGACCCATAACCCTTCTGGTTATATCTAACTAGAGTCAGAGCACCATTTACTGTCCATATCTTTTTTTTTTTTTTTCCCATATGCCATGTATAAGTTTTCCTACTTAAAGTTGGTTTGAGTAGGTTTTAGTTATTAGAATCAAAGAAATCCCAGATATCAATAGGTAAAATATTTCAAGAGGAAAAAAATCCCCTATCCCATCTTGCAAAAAAAACTCAGTGCAAATCAATTTGACTGGTAAAAAGGCTTGGAAATAGATTCTGGAAAGGACTGAATAGTCTCCCCAGGTTGGAAAGTCCCACCTTAAATATCCCATGTTCTGTATCTCTGATGTGGCGAGGTTTGAGGGCAACTCCTGGCCAGCTCCCCAAGCATTACTATCTAATTCCCAGTGTGGAAAGTAGAGTTACTTTTGTATCAGCAGACTACCATTTGCTAATCCAGTCCTCTGTGTGATCTTACTGTTGTTTTCCTATTGTTAATTTTTATATTAGTGTTCTCCATAGAAACAGAACAAATAGGATATATCTATACATCTGTCTGTCTATCCAAAGAGACTTATTATCAGGTATTGGCTCATGTGATTTTTGCGGAGGTTACAAAGTCCTACAATTGGCCGTTTGCAGGCTAGACACCTAGCGAAGCCAGTGATGCAGTTCAGAGGCCTGAGAGCCAGAGAGCTGATGGTGCAGATCCCAGTCCATGTCTGAAGCCCCGAGAAACAGGAGCAGAGAGGGCTCATGGAAAGTCACTGTCCAAGTTCATAGACAAGAGAAGATGTAGGTCCCACTTCAGCAGTCAGGCAAAGAATGAATCCCACTTTGCTTCCCCTTTTAATTCTGTTGAGGCCCTCAATATTTTAGATGATACCCACCCACACTGGGGAGGGCCATCTGCTTTATTCAGTCCACCGTCTCACATACTGATCACTTCTAGAAACATCTTCAGAGACATACCCAAAAGGAATGTTTAACCAGCTGGCATCCCTTGATGCCATCAAGTTGATACAGAAATCCCAACCATCACAGTTTCGCTGGTACATATTTACTTTGAAAAAAATGTCAAAACACCATAGTTCACTTTAATTCTGGTCTCTGCACCTCATAAATGACTATGTAGAACTGAAAACAGAAGAACAATAAGGATAACCAGAGAACTGATGGTCACACACACTGGTTAATTTTATTTTAAAGTAGAGTTGTAACATGAAAAGGCAAAGATTGAAAGATGTTATTAATAAAACCAATAAATTAATGGTATGTAATCAATGACATATAATTTATAGATATTAGCTTATTTAATGTAAAAAATATTATTCCTAATTCACATATGGGAGGTAAAGTAATTTGCCTATGGTCTCATAGTGGCAAAGTTGGGATTTGATTCCAGTGAGTCTAGCACTATGGCTTATGATCTTAATTACCTACTAGATGACCTCTGATGCATGTTGAATTAAACTCAACTGTTCGAATACTTACAAAACTTGTAAACTTATAAAACTGATAGAACTCTTTATATCATGATATAGCAGTGGCTGTAAACATAAGCAGGCATGATTACTAAGTTTAAGAATGTTAAATCCATAATGTAACATGAGTGGACATTGGGGAAACTGGAGGGTATCAACCCATATGTTACTGATGAACTGGAGAAAACCATGATGTCTGCAAACTCTGCCTAAGGGACCCTGTTCCAGATGGACCAGAGAAAGGTGTGGAAGTCAGGTTCAGTTCAGTTCAGTCGCTCAGTCATGTCTGACTCTTTGCAACCCCATGAATCGCAGCATGCCAGGCCTCCCTGTCCATCACCAACTCCTGGAGTCCACTCAGACTCACATCCATCGAGTGAGTGATGCCATCCAGCCATCTCATCCTCTGTTGTCCCCTTCTCCTCCTGCCCCCAATCCCTCCCAGCATCAGAGTCTTCTCCAATGAGTCACCTCTTCGCATGAGGTGGCCAAAGTACTGGACTTTCAGCTTTAGCATCATTCCTTCCAAAGAAATCCCAGGGCTGATCTCCTTCAGAATGGACTGGTTGGATCTCCAGGTAGAATCTAGTATAAAAAGCCTCATGTTCCTAATGTATGTTGTAATAGCTACAGAAAGAATATTTTAAAGATCTTTAAGGGTCCTCATGCAGCTGGCCACTCCCATTGCTGCTGATGAAAAATGTTGAATAGTCAATAGACCTAATCTCAGGGGCCTTCACATCCTTGTGTTCATGCTGGGCATCCTCCTGCTGCTTTGCCTCTTTGCTAAGTAAAATAGGTTATTTGCTCATGTCTTGGTCTTTATACCCTGTTTGTCATCTATTGAATATTTCACAATCAAAATTAAAACAGTGAAATCTATTTCACAGAAGTTTTCTTTAACAAGTGTTTAATATTATCAAGTTCAATGATCTTACAATTTCACATGTAGTTTGGTGAATAGGTTTTAACATCTCTCTACTTACCCAAACATGTTGATATAAAAAACTGAAAAGATTTTAAAAAACTACTGAAGTGGGGTTAGAGGGGGGAGGATAGTTGTTGGGAGAGAGTTCACTTGGTGACTGTTGCTATAGCAACCATTTACCAACTGCTCAAGGTATCAGTTCCCAAGGAGGACAGCAACAGCAAGCAAAATGAAACTAAAACTTACTGAGGTTTGTGTATGGAGGGTGTTTCTTCTAGGCATATCCTTGGCTTCCTTTTAACTTTTTTTTAATTGGAGGATAATTACTTTACAATGTTGTGTTGGTTTCTGGCATACAACAGCATGAATCAGCTATAAATATAAATATCTCTCCCCTCCTTCCTGTCCCCGCGATCCCAGCCCTCTAGGTCATCAGAGAGCACTGAGCTGAGTTCCCTGTGATAGCAGGTTCCCACTAGCTAGCTAGTTTACACACTGTAGTGTATATACGTCAGTTCTATTCTCTCAATCTGTCCTATGCCTCCGCATTCCGCGTGTCTGCTCTTTACGTCCTCTCCACTTATTCCTTCCTTGCTCTCTCCAGGGGATATAGCACTGCTGACTCCAACCTGCAGACAAATGACCTATGGAGAAATCCAAGAAGAATGCTACATACCCACGGTGATACCTGGGTACCTGCCTCCTGGAGTAGTTGAGGCCAGAACAAATCACCAGGAGCCATAGCACTCACAGGACAGAAAACATCACTGTTGCTTAAGTCATATTTTACAGTAACTATAGGAAAGCAGATACGATAGGGCACAGTGAGCTCCCAAGCAGGCAGAATGGAAATCCTGGCTATGCCACCTACCTTGGGCAGCTTACTCAATCTTGCTCAGTTGTAGATTCCTAGTCTATCAAATGGGAGTCATCTTATTTGTCTGAAGATTCAACAGAATAGTAAACACCAAATGCTTGGCATGTATAGTAGATATTCAATTGATGACTGCTTCCTTTCCTTCTCCCAAGGGAAATGGTTTGCTGTACCCATTCTAGGGAATTGGTTTCCTCTGTTTCTCTTAAATCACATTACCTTTACTCTTTTTGAACATATTATCTTAAAAATATTGTGACTTTTTTTCAACCTACTGTGCATACTATGCGTGCGTGCATGCATGCTAAGTCGCTTCAGTTGTGTCCAACTCTTTGCAATCCCATGGACTGTAGCCTACCGGGCTCCTCTGTCCATGGAATTCTCCAGGCAAGAATACTGGAGTGGATTGCCATTTTCTCCTCCAGGGGATCTTCCTGACCCACGGATCAAACTTAAGTCTCTTGTAGCACCCGCATACTGTATTTCCTAGGTTTTAAAGTCTCTCCTTAAACTTTTGTCTGCAAAACACTCTTTTTATTCTGTTTTTCTCTCACACAAATTGTTGATGTTGCTACATGAGAGTTAATCTTTTGATCTTTACTTTCAAAGATTTTTCATGGTGTCTATATATTTGCTACCCAGGACTTTAGCAGAAAAGTCAATTACATAGATTGATTAGAATAAAACAAAAGCAGGGATGGTATTTAAAAGTGTGTCAATTCACATTTTTGTTGGGGGGGGGGGGCTGTTCCTTAAACATGGACTAATTTTTATAACATTCTCTGCCTCACTTCAAAATGTTTGGTGACTGGTTTTTGTCTGAATGCATCCAGTAGCAACAGACTGGCATGCTCTTTTGTGACCTGGAAATTCCCAAGTAATCACTATTGAGTAGCAGATGTTTAGATAAGCTAACAAGTTCTTAGGGAAATAAATCCTTTTATGATTATTTCAGTAGGGATCTGTATGTTTGGTTCTGTATGTCAGTGGAACTACATTCTCAACAGGTGAAAATAAACGCCTGCAGAGCTGGGGTTTAAATGGAGAGAAAGGGATCTGGCACCTATTTTCTAGCGACTATATAAAGACAGGCCAGGGGGCTGACCTCAGGTTGGGTGTGGGTCAGAAGGGCAGGAAGGGGACCTGCTGGTCCTCTTGTTCTCTTTTAACCTCTTGTAGGAGCAACATACATATCACTTTTTAAAGGAGACCTGGAAAAGGAAGTGTAAGAAATTTAACTTAATATTTTTAATGCATACCATGTATTATCATGTAGTAATATATAGAACCAGCCGGGAAAATCATATCACCTGTTACCAATAAGATCAACAAATATTTATTACATACCCTTGGGGGTGACACAAGCAGCAGTTGAGTGTATGAACACATAAGGGAGTGCTGGAGGGACCCCCACATGTTTAGATAGATATGTAAGCAGAATCTATTATTACTCGGATTTTTTTTTTTCTTGTCCTCTTTCCTTTCAATTTCTGCAGTAAAAAGTCTTTAAGCCACCAATACCTTTGTGGAAAAAGGGAACATTACTCATTAGCTTTTCCCTGCAGGCAAAACCAAGTGCTTCTGTTTCAGCTCTTTACCCCTGATAAAGGTCTAAATCTTTTATCTTGATGGGAGGCAAAGACAAAGACAGCAACCTTAGTTCTAAGAGATTCCTTCCTTCCTTCCTCCCTTCCTTTATTCCTCCCTTCCTTTTCTCCTCCCTTCCTTTTCTGTTTTTCTTGCTCTCTGATGGCACAACTTCACTCTTGGTTGTATTCCTCTTTGTCTGAACTTTTCTAATACTCCAGGGTTATCCACAAACCTCATACAATTTCTTTAAAGAGAGACAAATTATATTAATCTCAATTAGAGACCACACATGCCCACACAATTTTGCCCACATCAGGATGAAGTTTTGTGTGTTTGAGTGTGTGTTTTTTTCCTAAAAAAAAAAAAAAAACCTATTTTTTTTTAACAGGCAAACAACAGTAGGATCATAGACCCTGCATTTTCTGCATAGTGAACATATAAACTCAGTGGTCAGAAAGACATGGTAGTTCTACACTCTTCAGATCTTTCCAATTAGAACTTGAAAGCCCATTTCCCTCCCAGAGAAATGCCAGATGCATTCTTCTTTAATGAGCTTAGGACCAAAACTGCAATATGATCTCCTGCTTCAGGTGGAACACGGATAACAACTTAGAAAGAAAGGAGAATGGGGTCTGGAAGAGGATGTAGATTGAAGGATTACCTTAATTAAATGTAAAAGTAGGATCAGAGAGGCAGAAAGACCTTAGAGAGAAACTAGTTCTGTGGTCTGAGAGACAAAGCCCTATAGGGCAGCTGTTGCCATGTTTGGAAAAAATCAAAGTAAGTCTGGGTGTTTATACATTATTTAAAGAAAATAAGGTGGGCATGACAAACACTCCACAGAATATACGCAACCCAAGACAAAAACCTGTGGAGGACTAGTAACATCTTAAATGTTTGTAGCTGACTGTGTGTTCTAATTCCATGCATTTTATCTACCTGAAACTCATAAATCAAGTTATTCTTTCAAATTATCCCTGATACCACAAGCCCTCTATGTTTTCTGACATCTTAAAAGGCCATAGGCAAATAAAAATCTAATTCAAAGTTTAATACAAAATGAAAGTACATGGAGCTTCCTAGATCATTTTTTTTTTTTTAGGAAGTTTCTAAGAGTGACTAAAACTTTAAAATGCTGCAGTTTGGATTAAATAAATTATCGATTAAAACAATGAGATACTATGTAGCTGTAAAAATGAATGGGGAAACCATGTATTGAAATACAAAAAAAAAAAAAAAAAAAAAATCTCCAAAGTATAATATTAGGTGAAAAGGTAAGATACAGAACAGTATGCAGAGTGTATGACTTTTGTATAAAAATAGGTGAGAACTATATATATATATATTTACTCAGATATAAAATCAAAGTATAGGAAGAATACATGAGTAATTAACAACAGTCAATATTTAAGAGCAGAGGGTAACTGGGCTGATTAGGAGTAAGGGTAAGGAGGCATTTTACTATAGACAGCTTTCGTAATATTAGATCCTTGACCTATGCGACTATATTAGCTACAAAATGATACAGTAATACAGTAAATCTATTAAATGGTAGTGAAAATGAAAGTGTTAGTTGCTCAGTTGTGTCTGGCTCTTTACAGCACCATGGACTGTAGCCCACCAGACTCCTTTGTCCACAGAACGAGGATTGCCTTCTCCAGGGGATCTTCCCCATCCAGGGGTCGAACCCCAGTCTCCTGCATTACAGGCAGACTTGTTACCGTATAAACCACCAG
The DNA here is from genome assembly GCA_935064755.1 of Tragelaphus eurycerus. Lineage (NCBI taxonomy): Eukaryota > Metazoa > Chordata > Mammalia > Artiodactyla > Bovidae > Tragelaphus > Tragelaphus eurycerus. The sequence goes on along the minus strand of CAKXYN010000025.1, from coordinate 12,156,065 downwards.
GGAAGCCCATATAATTTTAAAGTATAATTTTAAAGTCCTTTATTATACCAAAAAATGAAACAAAATGCAGTAGTTAGAAGAAAATTGCAGGGTGATGAATGTATAGGGATCTATGTTTTATTTTTAGGCTCTATCATCTTGTGTCTTGGTAATATCTCAAGCATAAGCTATCAAATACCTAAACAGTTCAACCCCTAGGTAAAGGAGATCAGGAAACTTCAAAAAACACAACCACCTGATAATCTTCTTAGAAGCATTTGGGACTGCTCAGTGATCCATGAATGTCAAGGCAAAACTTTGATATGCCTCTTCCAGGTTCCATATAAATCTCTTCATCTAAGGTAAACTTGGGGCCAAATAAGAAATACCTGCGGCCCTTGTTTCATGTTCACGAGTGTTTTAGAGGCATTATTTCACACATCTTCCCACTAGCTAGTGAACTGCACAGCTTTTCTAATATCTTTCCACAGAGAGGTGAAGGCTCTGAACAATCCAGCCCTGTAACAGTGTGTTCAGTGATAAAGGGCGGCACACATCTGTTTTCATTCCTAGCCATACAGTTCCAAAGATTCACAGACTTTTCCCCAGAACATTCCCCACTCTCTGGTGTCATTCTACAGTACATTTCTTCTGTACTTAGATTCCTTTCTTTTCTTCAGATGGCAAATTTGTCTCTATCTAGTATCTGAGGAATGAATATCATTGGAATTAGTAAAAGTACAAGGTGATACAACAAACCACCAATTTGTTGTTTTGATGAAAATATTCTTGTATTTTCAGCAGATGTTGCCTTTATTATACATTCTTTGTTTTGACCAAAAAAAAAAAAAAAAAAAGAGAAAGAAAGTTCTGATCAGTTTTCCTATGAAACTTAATCTTAAACCAAACAATTTGGCATGTGACTTCTGAACGTGTCCCATGTTTCATTTCTAGAGCCCATTTCCCTGGCAACTTCCACCCTCTCCCAGCTGCAGAGGTCAACACAATAGACTTGTCACAGGTTTTAAGTCGGGTAACTACTTTTAATTTGGAGAAATTATTACCCAGAGAGAAAATAGGCTGGTCCTGTACTTCAAAGAAAAAAAATAGAAATCAAGATGCACACAGCCTCCTGAATTGGACTAACTCTTAATGTTGCTGTGTACCTCCTAAGCAGCTGTTCAAATAAGTAGCTGCCCGAGGAAATGTATATTCAAATGCTCTTTGTCATTTGCCTCTCCTAGCTTCACACCTAAAAGCCAGATGCAAGCTCTTCCAGGGCTAACAAATAGATGCCTTCTGGTGGCTCATTATGGTAATTACTGGCCATATATTACTGCCATGTGAAAAGGGCTGTGAGAGGCCAGCCCAGGGGCATTTACAAGTGGTTTATTTATGTTGAGCTATTAAGAATCCTCGAGTTATCAGATCAACCACAGCTCTTTGGGTTTTACAAGCCAGTTGTTCCTTAACAATCTGATCCTTCATCTGCTACCTTTGTGCTATGTTTAAGCACCACTTAGGGACCTAACATGCTGCTTAGGAAAGTTACTTTACCTATTTACAAAGAGATTCTCAAGTCCATTGCATCCTGTGCACTTTTTCTGCATGGCTCCTTCCCAACACCACCCACTCTACCTCCCCCATCCCTCCAAAGGCTGCAATGCTTTTCCCCATTCTTTGATCTTCAATTGGCCCACACACTTCTTTGCTGGCCACAAACACCTTCTTGGTGTAAATGAATGTTGATGCAACTGAGCTTTATGGGTTTGGACATCAGGGCTGAATTCAGGTACCTAAGGTCTGAAGCTGATACAAATTTGGGGGAGGCGCTTTTTAACAAAAAGAATGAGACACTTTCTGAATATAAAATTAGATACAAAAATTAATATTTGGAATGAGAAACAAACTTCAAAATTTAGAAAGCTGGCAGATCTTACAAACATCACAAAATCTACACCACCACCACCACCAAGAACAATAAAGACCTTAAAGTCAGTTGCCTGACTCTTTTCTGAATTTTTTTCTTGTTTTTGGCAGAGGTAGCAGCAGGCTCTTTGATTGCCTCTTCATTAGCCAATAGTTTTATAATTGTTTTATAGAGAGAAAAGAAACTCAGTCTTTCCTCTAGCAACACTGAAAAATCTTTTATTACTAATAGTTTAGTGAAGTTTCTTTCAGCTTCATATCTTGTATTTGGTAATGTCAATCAAATTTTTTAGAATTCTTATTAAATTTAGGAAAAAAACTTTTTGTACATGAGCTGTAAGATTTCAGGGTATTTCAAGTTTTATTTTGCAATGACTAACCTTGAATACACTTTGAACTGAAATATATTCATTAACTAGCTTATATTAGATCATACCATTGAAATATGTGAACCGTGAACTTCCTGATGTTCAAGCTGGTTTTAGAAAAGGCAGAGGAACCAGAGATCAAATTGCCAACATCCGCTGGGTCATGGAAAAAGCAAGAGAGTTCCAGAAAAACATTTATTTCTGCTTTATTGACTATCCCAAAGCCTTTGACTGTGTGGATCACAAGAAACTGTGGAAAATTCTTCAAGATATGGGAATACCAGACCACCTGATCTGCCTCTTGAGAAGTTTGTATGCAGGTCAGGAAGCAACAGTTAGAACTGGACATGGAACAACAGACTGGTTCCAAATAGGAAAAGGAGTACGTCAAGGCTGTATATTGTCACCCTGTTTATTTAACTTATATGCAGAGTACATCATGAGAAATGCTGGACTGGAAGAAACACAAGTTGGAATCAAGATTGCTGGGAGAAATATCAATAACCTCAGATATGCAGATGATACCACCCTTATGGCAGAAAGTGAAGACGAACTAAAAAACCTCTTGATGAAGGTGAAAGTGGAGAGTGAAAAAGTTGGCTTAAAGCTCAACATTCAGAAAACGAAGATCATGGCATCTGGTCCCATCACTTCATGGGAAATAGATGGGGAAACAGTGGACACAGTGTCAGACTTTATTTTTCTGGGCTCCAAAATCACTACAGATGGTGACTGCAGCCATGAAATTAAAAGACGCTTACTCCTTGGAAGGAAAGTTAGGACCAACCTAGATAGCATATTCAAAAGCAGAGACATTACTTTGCCAACAAAGGTTCGTCTAGTCAAGGCTATGGTTTTTCCTGTGGTCATGTATGGATGTGAGATCTGGACTGTGAAGAAGGCTGAGCGCTGAAGAATTGATGCTTTTGAACTATGGTGTTGGAGAAGACTCTTGAGAGTCCCTTGGACTGCAAGGAGATCCAACCAGTCCATTCTGAAGGAGATCAGCCCTGGGATTTCTTTGGAAGGAATGATGCTGAAGCTGAAACTCCAGTATTTTGGCCACCTCATGCGAAGAGTTGACTCATTGGAGAAGACTCTGATGCTGGGAGGGATTGAGGGCAGGAGGAGAAGGGGACAACAGAGGATGAGATGGCTGGATGGCATCACTGACTCGATGGATGTGAGTCTCAGTGACCTCTGGGAGTTGGTGATGGACAGGGAGGCCTGGCGTGCTGTGATTCATGGGGTCGCAAAGAGTCGACATGACTGAGAGACTGATCTGATCTGATCTGATCTGATTGAAATATATCCCCTTCTTAATCACTGCTTTTGTTTTAATATCAAAGTTTTTTTTTATATACTACTCTTTGTATCAGAATTTCTGCTGATGTCATCACTCCTCTTTATTGCATTTAATTTTGTATTCCTTTAATTTTTTTTCCCTTAACTTTCTTTTTTTCCCCTTAACTTTCTTCGTAAATACATTTACAAAGAACAAAGGGCTTCCCTGGTGCTCAGTGGTAAAGAATCTGCCTGGCAATGCAGGAGATGCATTTCTTCAATCCCTGGGTCCTGAAGATCCCCTAGAGAAGGAAATGACAACCTACTCCAGTATTCTTGCCTGGAAAATCCCGTGGACGGAGGAGCCTGGCAGGCTACATAGTCCATAGGGTCGCAAAGAGTCGGACATGGCTTAGCAACTAAACATAACAACAAAGGACAAAAATGGTATCTTTCATAAACATTCACTTCAGGAGTATACTGTAGATAAATTTTCACTTGTTTCATTGAAGCATCCCAAAACATCTTTCCAAATTTGCTTCTCCATGTTGGAATAATTTCACAACTATAAAAAGCAAACTATTTGAAAGGTGCTAAGGCAATGGCACCCCACCCCAGTACTCTTGCCTGGAAAATCCCACGGACGGAGGAGCCTGGTAGGCTCCAGTCCATGGGGTCGCTAAGAGTCGGACGCGACTGAGCGACTTCACTTTCATTTTTCACTTTCATGCATTGGAGAAGGAAATGGCAACCCACTCCAGTATTCTTGCCTGGAGAATCGCAGGGACAGAGGAGCCTGGTGGGCTGCCGTCTATGGGATCGCACGGAGTCGGACACGACTGAAGCGACTTAGCAGCAGCAGCAGCAGCATGCAAATAAAAAGCCAGTGAAACTTAAGCCTCAGTAAAGTCATGAAGAATCTGCCTTTGGACCTCTGGGCGATGACTCAGTAGGTGTAAGTCAATGTGCAGTTGGAGATAAGTCGTGCCTCACTCCTCAGTGCTTCTCTGCTCAGTGCAGCGTGTAACTAAATACATAACTAAAGCTTCAAGCTAGAACTGGGGAAGGAGGAGGAGGGATGTCTCTCCCCAGAATTCTCAGGGGTGGGGAATGGAGTGGAAAGAAGCCCTTGGTTGGGAGGCAGGGAAATGAGCAAGAATGACTCTTGAGAACTGTCCCTCTTTCAGCATTTATGTCAGGACCCATAAGCTCATTTATAAACTATTTCTAATAGCATCTGGTTGTTACAGTTGTATGAAAACTTTTCACACAAGAGATAAACCATTTAGCAAATTCTTTTTGGCTGACATTATCTCTTTCATTATAATGGCAAAATTGGAAATAACTCAAATATTTAAAAGTCAGGTGTTGGTTCAACACATCATTACATATCCACACAACAGATGCATGCAACATGTAAAAATGTTTCATGACAGCATATTTATTGATTTGAAAGTTGGTTATTATATGTTTTTACATGAAACAAGCGAGATATAATATGAATGGTAAAAATCCTAGTTTTTCTTTAAAAAAAAGAATCTTTACATATGTAGTTATGGATGTATATGTACTAAGGTATTGACAATAGTTGTCCTTGAGCAGAGGTAATTGTAAGATTTTTGTTTTTATTAAAAATAGTTATTTGTATCATTAAAATTTTACTGATAAGCATCTTTTATTTTGGTAATAAGGAAAACTATTTTTAGTGGAAAAAAAGAGAAAGTAGTACTGTGACATTGGATTTTAGTCCTTTCAAATAAAATAATGGCTTGAAATTAAAACTTATACATGCAGTTTCAGTATTCATGCTAAAATTTCATTTATAAGAGATATTAACCTATTTCTAAGAAGGATTACTCTCTAGGACTTACTGTAGCAATATGAGACATGTCAATCTCCCCTATAGCATACTGTGGGGTCTGCAAATTTCATTCCTGTGACTGGGGAAAGGCCAGGGTCCCCCTAAAACTAGTTCCAAAAGTGAATTGTAAGAGAAATGTTTTATACTTAATCAAATTTTTCTAAAATGTATACATATATATATATTATTTAAAGTATTACCTGGAAAAGACTATGTTTATTCCTTCATATTTAAAATATAGGAAAGTATAGTGACCCTTTAGAAACTCGGGGTGTACATAGATAAAAATGCATTCATCTGAGTAGCCTCAAGCAATATTTATTGTTGTAAATGCAGTGTGACCCACCACTTAGAATATACAAAGCTCAGAACACTTTTGTTTCCATAACCTTACTCTATTCTTCCAAGATCCCTGCAAGTTCTCAGTCCTTGGTATGCAAAAGAAACACACGAGGAAACTTGGTAAAATGCAGATCCCAAAACCTCACTCTCAGACATTCTGATTAAGGAGACCTGAGACCGGACCCAGGAATGAGCAATTTGAACTGGGGCTCATACTGGGAGAAACACCATTTTAAGAAAGTGTGCTTCTTTTAATAATGGGGAAATTATAGCAAAGCACAAAAAACAGCTTGACTTACTTTGAAAGAGGCAACTCACTGGAAAAGACCCTGATGCTGGGAAAGACTGAGGGCAGAAGGAGAAGGGAACGACAGAGGATGCGATGGTTGGATGGCATCATCGACTCAGTGGACATGAGTTTGAGCAAACTCCAGGAGATGGTGAAGGACAGGGACATCTGATGTTGTGAAGTCCATGGGGTCACAAATAGTCGGACACGACTGAGTGACTGAACAACAACAACAAAGAAGTAAGTCACTTGACTTACTGTGAGAGGTTCCAAAAAGAGACTACCTAAGGACTGTAAAGGCTTCCCCGGTGGCGCTAGTGGGAAAGAAAGTGAAAGTGAAGTCGCTCAGTCGTCTCCGACTCTTTGTGACCCCACGGACTGTAGCCTACAATGCTCCTCCATCCATGGGATTCTCCAGGCAAGAGTACTGGAGTGGGTTGCCATTTCCTTCTCCAAAGGATCTTCCTAACCCAGGGATCGAACCTGGGTCTCCCACATTGTAGGCAGATGCTTTACCATCTGGGCCACCAGGGAACCCACCTGCTAATGCAGGAAACATAAAAGATGCAGGTTGGATCCCTGGGTTGGAAGATCCCCTGGTGAAGGAAGTGGCTACTCACTCTAGTATTCTTGCTTGGAGAAGCCCCATGGACAGAGGAGCTAAATAGTCCATAGGGTCGCAAAGAGTGAGACAACTGAAGCAACTTAGCAGGCACGCACAAGGACTGTGATGTGTGAGACAGAAATGAGAAACATTGCTTATGCTCCTGAATCTTTCTCTATCTCTCCTTTACCAGCTGACCAGCATGCCCTCTGAGCTACAAAACATGAACCCTTTGACCAAATTATTCAATGCCTCAATACTAGCTTGCTGTAGTTAATGAAACCATACTGTGTGGGGGGAAAAAAAACAACAAATCTTTTTTCCTCGGAGTAGCTTGAAAACCCTGTTAAGATAATGACTTGGGCCTCACTTAAAAACCTGCCACGTCTAACCCTCTCAATCGACACAGATCGCTGCCGAGTGCATGCGCTTTGTCTCTGCTGGTGCTAATGGTTTTCTACCTCTGCTCTAGACACGTGACAGCCCAGTGTCACAGTGATGCTGAAAAATGCATTCTCCATGCCCAGGAAGAAGCTGTATAAATATTCTCAATAAATAAATAACAGTTGTCATTTTCAAAATATGACAATCTCCAGCTGCCTGTGCTTAAAGTGAGCGACGTGTCATTTATCCTAATAGATATGAACGCATGTATTGTACATACCAGTGAGTCACCTAATTCTTATTCACTCCAGCCTTGGTCTCAGTTGGGGGCAAGTGCCTCTAACAGGGTATAGCTGGATCAAATCACAAGCTGAAAAATCTTGGTCAATTATAGAAGCCTGAGGCTAAGGAGGGTTTTCAGACCTCGTAGACCCCTCCTCTTCCCAGGCTTACCCAAGATGCCAGTCAACCACCCGGCTGTGGAATTTCTGGGACTCTTTCTCCCCCCTGTAATTTAATGTGACTCAGTTGTTCTCTGTCCTGATAATACAAGTGGTGAGAAAGTCACCTAATCCTACGGCATACCCTCTTATCAGCACCTCTTTATTTCCCTCTTTAAAGGCTCAACATGTTTTGATTTACAATCCACACCAAGATAACTACAGGTGCCCTTTCTAAAAAGAGAGGTTAACTCACCTGAGATGAATTCTTTTATTGCAAACAAAAGCAGCACATGAGCAGGAAATACAATTAATACAGGTGCTTCCCTGAAACTTAGCAAATGCCTGTTGTATTGAAAGGAGAAAAATCGTCACCATGGCCTGGAGGGTCCTTTCAGGCTGTCTCAGTGAAGGAAGGATTTGAATTAAAATGGCATTTAAAGGGAAAAGGAGAAGGCCCAAGAAAGCTGTAAATTGTTTATTTGGAGTGAGGAAGGTATTGAGCAAAACTGACCCCAGCATCAGCATTTTGAGGTGAGATCAACGAAATAACACCCTGTGAAATCTTATCAGTTTTGTATGGGTGCATGTTCTGAGCTATATTCTTGCTGAATAACTTTTTCAGTACTCTGGTTAAGGCAACCTTTGTAGAATCTGTCATTTGAGTCTCCTTGAAAATATATAATGCATATATTAACTCTGGGAAAGCATTTTGAATTCTGTTAGATGGAGGCTGATGTGCTAACTCGATCTTCGGTTTGTTTGAGGTTCAGAGTTCACTGTTCTGGCAGTTGACAGTTCTTTATTTTAAACTTCAGCAGTTAATTGAAAGTCTTTTATCATGAAATATAGGTAATTCTTTTTAGGTGGTGGTAAAGATGTTTGCTGTTCATGTTAAGAAATGATCAGAAAGGGAATCAAGCAAAATAAATGCTGCAGTCCTATCAGATAGCTTAATTTTGTAAATCTTGTATAGTTAAAAAGAAAATTATGATATTAAAAAACCTCCATGAAAAACAAATGGGGAAATGGTAGACTTAACAAGAACCCCTGACAAGTAGTTACAATTAAATTGCCATTCTATTTTTAAAAATCTTGATCACTTCTCTAAACAAGTATTGTGTCTTCTTTTAACTCCTGGTTCTGATATTCATTTAGTTTGGATAGTTTCATCAAGTAGTAAAGTCTTACTTTTCAGCTCTGGCCAGGGTACTTTCTAATATTAATTGACTTTGGAGGGCACATTCCTGTGTTTGCAATCTGGACCCTCCCTCTGACAATCTCCTCCTTCCCCAGGGCATCCACAAACAGGGTTTCAACAAATGCTTTTGGCATCTCACACTTCCTCAATGGCAGAATCTACCTGCTCTTGGAATGACAAGATGACGAGATTGCATGCTCAATTACACCTGCTCCTCTTTTTAAGTAATTGCCTTAGATCTTGACAAATTATGTGCTAGTTTTCTCAAGCACTCTAATTTAAATTAGAATGAAGTACCAGACTTTTATTAATTATTGAATCCTGATTGTTTGAAGCAATGTCATTTTGTTTTCTAGAATTTTACTATCATTCATGACCCAATTAGAAACAGCTAAAAATTCCTGCTACTTTGGATCCCTTCCACATATATTGCATATGAAACTAGTTTCCTGTATCTGGATTTTTATATAACAAAAAAAGTGCTAGTTTATGGAGTTTTCTATGACCTGTGGAAATAAAAGTAGAACCAAATTTAGCAAATTAGAATTCAACATCCCTAGTCAAATCTGAATTTCAGATACATAATGAATTATTTTTTAACGTATGTCCTATGCAATATTTGGGATTTAATTATACTTTGAAAATTACTTGTTTATCTGAAACTCAAACTTAACCAGGTGTCCTGTATTTTATCTGGCAATCAAGAGTTGAGTAAAACCAAAATGATTTATATATGTATGTTTTCTATGAATCACATTTTATTGGGAAGCAAAGGAATGAATTATATTTCAAGTTTGGTATTGGTAAAATATGGGAAGATCGATTTAAATAATAGGTAAGAATACTATTGACAAGAAATATTAACCTGAGTGTCTTCATGACTTTTTTCACATTCTAGTAAAATATAAAATTTCTCTCTGTTTAGGAAATTCCATTTTCTGCCTTAATTAGCATTTGTTATTTTTCTTCATGACCCTCTGAAACACTTTCCATTACTCAAGTCATCAGCATTCATTTAAAACTGGTGAAGCCTTACAAGAATAGCAAATGGAGGAATAGAAGTCTGATTAAAATTAGCTTTTTTCAAGGAAGAAGGAACTCTGCTTTAAATTAACTGTCATAAGCAAAATATTAGGAAACAAATACTTCAGGTATCTTTCAGATTCCAAGAAAAATGTAATAAAGACAATTTTCTTTTCAAAATCATAATTATAGTAGTGGAATGTTCTAATTTTTTTTGTACTTTATTTAAAAAAATGTTTTTAATTTTTATTTTGATGGCTCATAATTTTAGCAAAATGGTCACAAAATCAATTGAATATGAGTTTCATGAATTCCTTATGGTTTCTTTCCTCACAAATTAAATACTATAAGCCAAATAAAAATATTCACTAATAAAGTTAAGGAATGTGCTACAAATTATTTTCATTAATATTAGAATTTTACATATTTCAAGATTTCTGATTTATGCTATTATCCACCCTGTGTATGAATTGAAATATGTCAAATCTTAAAATTAATTTTATTTTTCTTAATGTTATCTTTCCCCTCAGTCTAGTATTAATAGTTCCCACTTTCCTTCCTCACTCCTAAAATAAATAGAGTTCAGGAAAGAGAAAGTTTGGTATTTCTATTATTATAGGGAAATGGACTTTTATTATCAAATAATATACCTATCTTGTTTAGTCTAATCTTGTTATCATAATCCCAACTTCCCCAAATGAAATGACTCTTTTTAATCGACTTGATGAAATGGAAGCCAATTACAAGTGTTTCTTTTTGGTGCTTTAAGGGGTGAAGTTTTTAGTTCACATGACAAAATACAGGTACTAGATATACTGGTATAAAAGTTTCCTCTAACTTTTTTATCTAGCTTCCCACAATGTTTAATGTTACATGTTTATTGTCTCCTCAGGTCTGTAGGAAAATGTCAAATTTTTCATGCAAGATTCTAATGTAAGTAAATATCTATTGTTGCTGTTGTTGAGTCAGTCGTGTCCCCAATGGACTGCAGCATACAAGGCTTCCCTGTCCTTCACCATCCCCCAGAGTTTTCTCAAACTCATGTCCATTGAGTCAGTGATGCCATTCAACCATGTTGTCCTCTGTCATCCCCTTCTCCCCCTGCCTTCAATCTTTCCCAGCATCAGGGTCTTTTCTAATGAGTCAACTCTTTGCATCAGGCGGCCAAAGTATTGGAGCTTCAGCTTCAGCATCAGTCCTTCTAATGAATATTCAGGATTGATTTCTTTTAGGATTGACTGGTTTGGTCTCCTTGCAGTCCAAGGGACTCTCAAGAGTCTTCTCCAACACCACAGTTCAAAAGCATCAATTCTTCAGCGTTTAGCCTTCTTTATTGTCCAACTTGCAGCCATGAAATTAAAAGACACTCCTTGGAAGGAAAGTTATGACCAACCTAGATAGCATATTCAAAAGCAGAGACATTACTGTGCCAACAAAGGTTCGCCTAGTCAAGGCTATGGTTTTTCCTGTGGTCATGTGTGGGTGTGAGAGCTGGACTGTGAAGAAGGCTGAGCACCAAAGAATTGATGCTTTTGAACTGTGGTGTTGGAGAAGACTCTTGAGAGTCCCTTGGACTGCAAGGAGATCCAATCAGTCTATTCTAAAGGAGATCAGTCCTGGGTGTTCTTTGGAAGGAATGATGCTGAAGCTGAAACTCCAGTACTTTGGCCACCTCATGCGAAGATTTGACTCATTGGAAAAGACTCTGATGCTGGGAGGGATTGGGGACAGGAGGAGAAGGGGATGACAGAGGATGAGATGGCTGGATGGCATCACTGACTTGATGGACGTGAGTTTGAGTGAACTCCAGGAGTTGGTGATGGACAGGGAGGCCTGGCGTGCTGCGATTTATGGGGTCACAAAGGGTCGGATACGACTTAGCAACTGAACTGAACTGATTGTCCAACTCTCACATCCATAATCTAACATACGTAAACGATCTGTTAATTTACCATACTCTATCCAGTTCTCTTGTTTTATCAACACCAGTTAAATAACATCAGTTGCTTTAGAAGAGTTCAGAATGTCATTTTTCTGGGGAAAAAGAAGGTCTTGGTTCTAAAGCAATAGAAAAAAAGAGTCAGAAAAAGTCACAGTTGCAATGTGAGAACAGATCTGCTCTCTGGACCAACCAGAAACAAGGTGTACTACACTCAGTGCTTGTTAAGACTGAGGATTCAAGCCCATTCTTGATAAAGCTGCAACTCCGAGAGAGATTCCCAGAAAGGGAGAAAAAAGGAATAAGAAATAAAAAGAAATAAAAGGTCAGAGAAGACAGTGGAATACAAGGATAGTAATGGATCAGAAGCAGTGAGGGCACAAAATGAAGACTTCTCTGGGAGAAAATAACAAAAGCATAATTCAGAATAGAGGGAAGGTGTTATTTCTCTAGCAAAGTTCTATGGAAATTAGTGTCCAAAAGTATAAAAGGTGTGCTATGAAAGGGGGGTGGGGAATTTTCCATGAGTGAATTTGCTTGGGAAATGTATATATTCCTATCTTGAAGATATACAGCACATAACTGAATACTAAAATTTCTGAGAGGTCCTGTGTCTAAAAACTTAAATTTTATAAAGATATATACATGTTGCGGCACCCCACTCCAGTACTCTTGCCTGGAAAATCCCGTGGACAGAGGAGCCTCGTAGGCTGCAATCCATGGGGTCGCTAAGAGTTGGACATGACTGAGCGACTTCACTTTCACTTTTCACTTTTCTGCATTGGAGAAGGAAATGGCACCCCACTCCAGTGTTCTTGCCTGGAGAATCCCAGGGACAGGAGAGCCTGGTGGGCTGCCATCTATGGGGTCGCACAGAGTCAGACAGGACTGAAGTGACTTAGCAGCAGTAGCAGTAGCATACATGTTGCAAGGAGATCCAACCAGTCCATCCTAATGAAGATCAGTCCTGGGTGCTCATTGGAAGGACTGATGCTGAAGCTGAAACTCCAATACTTTGGCCACCTCATGCGAAGAGTTGACTCATTGGAAAAGACTCTGATGCTGGGAGGGATTGAGGGCAGGAGGAGAAGGGGATGACAGAGGATGAGATGGCTGGATGGCATCACTTACTTGATGGACGTGAGTTTGAGTGAACTCCAGGAGTTGGTGATGGACAGGGAGGCCTGGCGTGCTGTGATTCGTGGAGTCGCAAAGAGTTGGACACGACTCAGCAACTGAACTGAACTGAATACATGTTAAATATTGACAAATATTAATAAACAATATTGGTATTAATATGTGGTATTAATGCAACTTATATACCTATCGGATTATTTTTTCAGACCCTCTAGTAACATTTTCTATCCTATGAGTGGATGAAGCAATGAAGTCTAGTGTGTGCAGTGAGTGCTAAGTTGTTTCAACTGCCTCCAACTCTGTGTGACCCTATGAACTGCAGCCCTCCAGGTTGCTCTGTCCATGGAGTTCTCCAGGCAAGAATACTGGAGTGTGTTGCCGTGCCCTCCTCCAGGGGATCTTCTCAACCTAGGGATCGAACCTGTGTTCTCATGTCTCCTGCATTGGCAGGCGAATTCTTTACCCCTAGCACCACCTGGGAAGCCCAATGAACTCTAGTATTCTGCAGTTACTGGTTACTTGGAAACTTAGATCTGGATACTATTTATACCTTGTTGGTATCTGAAGGCTTTATTTTATCACATCCATGACGTCGAATTGAGAGAGAGTGTGTGTGTGTGTGTGTGTGTGTGTGTGTGTGTGTGTGTGTGTGTGTGTGTGTGTGTCTTAGTCGTTTAGTCATGTCTAACTCTTTAGGACCCCAATGTCCGTAGCATTCTCCAGGCAAGAACACTGGTGTGGGTAGCCATTCCCTTCTCCAGGGGATCTTACCAACCCAGGGATCAAACCCAGCTCTCCTGCATTGCAGGCAGACTCTTTACCATCTGAGATACCAGGGAAGCCCACGAATTGAGAATCCCTGGGTTCAAATCCTAGGTCTTCTACTTCCTTCAGCAGGGTCCTTGACTTCTTTAAGCCTCAATTTCCTTCTCTGTCAAAGAGGAAAGAACTGACAATGATAACAGGATGTATTTTATAGCTTATTGAGGGAATCAGATGAGATATTCCTTATACAATATATAATGTAATGCTCAGCACATGGTAAGCAAAAAATGTAATTTTTTGAAGTGTAGTTGATTTAGAATGTTGTGTTACCTTCAGCATAGTGATCCAGATTCTTTTTCAGATTATTTTCCACAATGGGTTATTACATGATATTGAATATACATTAAGTGGGCTATACAGTAGGACTTTGTTATTTATCTATTTTATATATAGTGGTATATATCTGTTAATCCCAAACTCCTAATTTATCCCTCCCTCAACTCCTTTCCCCTTTGGTAACCATATTTTTGTTTTCTATGTCTGTGAGTTTGTTTCTGTTTTGTAAATAAGTTCATTTGTATCACTTTTTTTTAGATTCCACATATCATTTCACATATGATAGTGGCCTTGCTCTCTCAGATTTCTCACTAAGTGTGATAATCTCTGGGTCCATTAATGTTGCTGCAAATGGCATTATTTCCTTTAGGAAACAAAAAATCTTAGTATTATAAATCCTGTGCTTGCATCTCCTCCTTTGTGAGTTCTCTGAGCACGATTTTTATCTGGCTAAAGGCAATGCCAAAGAATGCTCAAACTACTGCACAATTGCACTCATCTCACACGCTAGTAAAGTAATGCTCAAAATTCTCCAAGCCAGGCTTCAGCAATACGTGAACCGTAAACTTCCTGATGTTCAAGCTGGTTTTAGAAAAGGCAGAGGAACCAGAGATCAAATTGCCAACATCCGCTGGATCATGGAAAAAGCAAGAGAGTTCCAGAAAAACATCTACTTCTGCTTTATTGACTATGCCAAAGCCTTTGACTGTGTGGATCACAATAAACTGTGGAAAACTCTGAAAGAGATGGGAATACCAGACCACCTGATCTGCCTCTTGAGAAATCTGTATGCAGGTCAGGAAGCAACAGTTAGAACTGGACATGGAATAACAGACTGGTTCCAAATAGGAAAAGGAGTACGTCAAGGCTGTATATTGTCACCCTGTTTATTTAACTTATATGCAGAGTACATCATGAGAAATGCTGGACTGGAAGAAACAGAAGTTGGAATCAAGATTGCTGGGAGAAATATCAACAACCTCAGATATGCAGATGATACCACCCTTCTGGCAGAAAGTGAAGAGGGGCTAAAAAGCCTCTTGATGAAAGTGAAAGTGGAGAGTGAAAAGGTTGGCTTAAAGCTCAACATTCAGAAAACGAAGATCATGGCATCTGGTCCCATCACTTCATGGGAAATAGATGGGGAAACAGTGGACACAGTGTCAGACTTTATTTTTCTGGGCCCCAATATCATTGCAGATGGTGACTGCAGCCATGAAATTAAAAGATGCTTACTCCTTGGAAGGAAAGTTATGACCAACCTAGATAGCATATTCAAAAGCAGAGACATTACTTTGCCATCAAAGGTTCGCCTAGTCAAGGCTATGGTCTTTCCTGTGGTCATGTATGGATGTGAGAGCTGGACTGTGAAGAAGGCTGAGCGCCAAAGAATTGATGCTTTTGAACTGTGGTGTTGGAGAAGACTCTTGAGAGTCCCTTGGACTGCAAGGAGATCCAACCAGTCCATTCTGAAGGAGATCAATCCTGGGATTTCTTTGGAAGGAATGATGCTAAAGCTGAAACTCCAGTATTTTGGCCACCTCATGCGAAGAGTTGACTCATTGGAGAAGACTCTGATGCTGGGAGGGATTGGGGGCAGGAGGAGAAGAGGACGACAGAGGATGAGATGGCTGGATGGCATCACTGACTCGATGGAAGTCAGTCTGAGTGACCTCCGGGAGCTGGTGATGGACAGGGAGGCCTGGCGTGCTGCGATTCATGGCGTTGGAAAGAGTCGGACACGACTGATCGACTGATCTGATCTGATCTGATCTGATGGAAGTGAAAGTTGCTCAGTGGTGTCCAACTCTTTGTGATCCTATGGACTATACAGTCCATGGAATTCTCCAGGCCAGAATACTGGAGTGGGTAGCCTTTCCCCTTCTCCAGGGGATCTTCCCAACCCAGAGATCTACTCAAATGTTTTTTGGAGATTAGAGCTTAAATGAATTATGAATATCTAGCCAAGCAACATGGTACCTGGGCTTTGGCCAAATGAAATATGACCTTAGCAGTCCCATGGTGAATAGAGAGGATTTAGTGAGATTATATGCATAAAGGGTTAATGATTTGATAGGCAGCAGCAGGGTTTTTAACTAACTGTGGCAAAGATGAACTAACTAAATTAGACAATTTATATTATCTAATATAAATGAGATAAGTAGGGTTTCTTTGCCCCTTACATTGCTCTGTTCACAATCTTTACTGAGACATGTATGGGCTCTTGGATTTGTGTACCTGTGAACTCAGGTGGGAAGAATCCTTATACTGGCAGCTGGCATTTTGAAAGAAAGATGAAACCACTGGGAGAGATGATGAACCCTCAGAATGGGGATCAGAAGGCCAAGGCCTGCATTACATTTTACCCAGGGTTACAGATAAATCCCTGCCTTCATCCTTTTTAAAATGGAGAGATGAGGAAATAGATTAAAAAACAAACAAAACAAAAAAACCCTTTTATTTAGAAATATTTGGATTCACCAAAAAGTTCATTCACGTTTTTTTGTAAGATCTTACAGAAATAATAATTATAGATACACAGTATGTTTCTGGGATGATCCAGAGAAATCGTGTGTACCTGTCACCAATTTCCCCCACTGGTTACATTTTAGGTAATAGTACTGTGAATCAAAAACAGGAAACTGAAATCAGTATAAAGGATGTGTATAGTTCTGCATCATTTTATCACATTCACCTCCACAATCAAGGTAGGGAACTTGAGATTTTACTTTATCCAATTTTTCCTTTTTAAGAGGCAAAATAAAAACAGTTCACATTAGTATGTGTTAACTTTTGTAATATATTTCAACTTTCACAACTAGAAGTAGACAATAGCAAAAAAGTAGTTATTTTTGAGGGTTTTGATATCACAGTTCAGGGTTTTCATAGGATTCTGAACATTTCTTTTATGGTTGCAATGTTCTTCCCCTTTCCTCTTTCTAAATCTGGTCATAATATGTAAAGACTTTGGGAAGTAACTATATTGTAATTCAGTTCTCCTTTGCATTGGGGAAATGTATATGTTTCACAGAAAGCAAAAAGTGCTGAAGAAAGAACCAAATGGTGAAACAGATCCCATTTTAAAAGGCCATAAACAAGCTTACAGCAGTAAGTGGTGACATGAATAAATTGCTTTTGCAAGAAAATTCAGACTTAATATCGTTACTAAGCCACAGCTGAAAGGCATAACTGTATTTCAACTGGTAGCTTGACTGACACCACTGGGCTAGAAATGATCTAAGGATGGCATTATAAGGACTTTTCTTATTTTTAAAAAAATGAAGGAAGCTTAGAATTTCATACTAGTAGTTGAGGAAGTAAAAGTTCAATGATAATATAACTGACTTTATCCTATATTCTTTGCCATGTTCTCCTCTGGCCTTTAATATTAATACAGATATGTCAAAATTTGAGACCATTTCTCACAGTTTTGTATGACTGTGGCTCCTAGCTTATTAAAAGGCATACCCATGACATTCATAGTTCATCATATTGATCTCCAGACTGAAGAACACTATTATAACCAATAATTTTATCCATAAAACAAGTACTTTAGAATAAGTGGGTGGGCACCTATAGTCACTAACCACACCAGCCAAGAGGCTGGTTCTGGCACCGCACTTAGCATTGATTAGCAACATTGCCCTGAGTGTGTTTCACTAAGTAGAATAGTCTTCTAAGATGCTTTATGAAAAAAAATCCATTTTTTACATCACAACCAAGACGTGGTTGTTCTCAATACAGATCTGTCTACGTGTTTATCAATGTCTCTCCTTAGTATTTGCATCTCAGCCCTTCATTTTGGAATCATTTGTGTGTGTGTGTGTCTCAAAGTTTTTAGAAATTTCTTTAGAAGAGAGATCTTTAAGTTTGTAAGATGTGCTAATTTCACATTGGAAGATGTTTCACTGTGTGACTCTAGGTTGACAATTGAAAACTCTTAGCAGTTTGAAGATATCCCCATCTTCTGATGGTCTCAACTAAATTATCATTCCGCTTAAGTTATCTTGGTTTTGTTTGTATTTTACTCTCTAGCTTCTTTTAAGAACTCCTCTTTGTCTTTGGCGAACTGTAACTTTCACTGTGTATTTAGGTCTCTTCTTTTCCCCTCTAGCTTCTTTGGGATTTGAGTTTCATTGGGATTGTGAATCAGAGGATTTGTGTTTTCGTCATTCTTCTCAGCCAACGTTATTTAAGAAAAGTTTTTTAAATTGGGATATAGTTGATTTACAATGTTATATTAGTTTTAGGTTACAGCAAAGTAAATCAGTTATATATATACATTTATCCACTCTTTTTTCTTAGATTCTTTTCCCATATAGGCCATTACAGAATATTGAATAGAGTTCTCTGTGCTATAGAGTAGGTTCTTACTAGTTTATCTACTTTATATATATATATTAGTTTATATATGTCAATCCCAATTTCCCAATTGCCAATGTTATTTTGAATGTTGTCTTTCCCTAATTCTGTTATTTTCCTCAAGAAGCCTGATTAGACATTTGTTAGACCTCCTTACTCTGCCTTCCATGTTCACTGATTTTATCTTCACTATTTTCAATCAACTGTTAGAATACAATCTGTTTAGTCCGCTGAGTTTCTAATTTGATTTCCAAAAGCTCTTTGGTATTTTTTTTTTTTTTAATCTTACCTGGTCATTTTTCATAGTCTTTTGTTTCTTAGTTATACTTGAGTCTTGTATTTCTTTAAGGATTTCAAACACACCTATTTTATATTCTGTATGTAATAATTTCAAAGTCCAGTGGTGTTAGTGAGTTTAATATATAGTGGTTTTTTTTTTTTTTAACTTTCTATTGACTTTTGCTCATGGTGGTTTATTTCCTCACTTAATATATTTTTAATTAACCTATGTTCTTTGGAATTTTGGCCATAGGAATATTTTGAGACTCAAGTTTAAAGTGCTTTCCTTTATGTATGATTTATTTTTGTTTCTGACAGTCACCTAGGGGCATTGCCTAGCCAGGACTAGTTCAAATTAAATTCTTAGCTCCGGGTTTTTCAGGTCACTGAATTCTTTGAAATCCATTCCCAAACCTTGTAAAGACTTGCTTATGGTTTTAAATTCTCAGGGAAAAAATTTCCCAAACCCCTTTATCCAGAACCAAGTCTAAGACAGCAAAACATTTCTTTCCCTCTGCTAGTTGTTTTGTGTCTCAATTAATTAAACACATCACTAATTTAATCAATTATAAGATAAAATAATATCTTTACCCTTTCTTCAAAAAGGTCACTTTGGGAGGTTCTGGATTCATGTAGGAGTCTCTCCACCAAAACTTATTCCTTAGCTTTCAATCCCCTAACCTGAAGTAACCCATTAAAGCTCCAGGCCATCAGCAAATACTGGATGCTCTTGCAGTTGTTTCCAGTGAAGTGTGATGTATACTCTCTAGGGATGTATTTTCCCACGGTTGGGGCACAATTTCTTGCCAGTTTAGTTATTCACTTAAGGTCTGAACATTACATCCAACATTTCTAATTGTTCTGTACTAGAGACAGTTTTTTTGTACTATCTTTCATAATAGCTCATTTGCCACATTACCTGAAACAGAATTCAGAATATCATTTAAAGATGTAAAGAAAACTATTAGAAGAACTAAGAGTAATAATCGACTAGTGGAAAGAGAAGTATGAAGAACTGAGATATATATCAAAAGCCTCGTTGTAATGTGGCTTATTGTAAAAGAAACATTTCAATTTTATTCCCGCCAAACCCCTGCAAAAAATGATTTATTCAATAACTAATGATGACAATTGCCTGGCCTTCTGGAAAATAATAAATTTATTCCTACCCCAGGTTTATACGAAAATGAAATCCAGTAGGATCAGAGATTTTGCTTCACAAAAGGGAACTCTAAAGTGAGTAAAGGAAATTATATGAGAATTTAAAAATTAACCTTGGAATGAGACAAGCGTTTTAAAATATGACACAAAATGGAGTCATAAAAGATGATGAATATGTGTACATAAAAATTAAACATTCCTGCCTTAGAATCTTATAAATAAAATCAATGACAAGCTGGGAAGAATATTTGTAGCATACTATATATAATAAAGGGCTATGTTTAAAATATATTAAGTGTTCTTAGGAGTCAATTAGAAAAAAATTTTAAAACCAAGAGGAAAATGAGGAGAGAACATTAGTAGCCAGTTTATAGAAAAGTAAATCCAAACAGTTTTAACTGAAATAAGATATGTTCAGTCTTATCAATCATTAAAGAAATGTTTATTAAAATAATAATAATATATCATTTTATACCTATCAGATTGAGTTATACTAACATATGTATGCATGTATGCTTGTATGCATATATGAATTCTCTGGAGTGAATCATTTTAAGATATTAAGAGAATTTGCCTCTATGGAGGGCAACCAGAGGCCAAACTGAGATGAACACATACTTTTATTGTAGCATACTATATTGTACGTTTAAATTTTTACCATGTGTGTATTAATTTTATTTTATTTTTTAATATAAATTTATTTATTTTAATTGGAGGCTAATTACTTTTCAATATTGTATTGGTTTTGCCATACATCAACATGAATCCGCCACGGGTGAATACGTGTTCCCCATCCTGAACTCACCTCCCACCTCCCTCCCCATACCATCCCTCTGGGTCATCCCAGTGCACCAGCCCTGAGCATCCTGTATCATGCATCAAACCTGGACTGGCGATTCGTTTCACATATGATATTATACATGTTTCAGTGCCATTCTCCCAAATCATCCCACCCTCGCCCTCTCCCACAGAGTCCAAAAGACTGTTCTATACATCTGTCTCTTTTGCTGTCTCACATACAGAGTTATAATTACCATCTTTTAAAATTCCATATATATGCATTAGTATACTGTATTGGTGTTTTTCTTTCTGGCTTACTTCACTCTGTATAATAGGCTCCAGTTTCATCCACCTCATTAGAACTGATTCAAATGTATTCTTTTTAATGGCTGAATAATACTCCATTGTGTATATGTACCACAGCTTTCTTATCCATTCATCTGCTGATGGACATCTAGGTTGCTTCCATGTCCTGGCTATTATAAACAGTGCTGCAATGAACATTGGGATACACGTGTCTCTTTAAATTCTGGTTTCCTCAGTGTGTATGCCCAGCAGTGGGATTGCTGGATCATAAGACAGTTCTATTTTCAGTTTTTTAAGGAATCTCCACACTGTTCTCCATAGTGGCTGTACTAGTTTGCATTCCCACCAACAGTGTAAGAGGTTTCCTTTTCTCCACACCCTCTCCAGCATTTATTGCTTGTAGACTTTTGGATTGCAGCCATTCTGACTGGCATGAAATGGTACCTCATTGTGGTTTTTATTTGCATTTCTCTGATAATGAATGATATTGAGCATCTTCTCATGTGTTTGTTAGCCATCTGTATGTCTTCTTTGTAGAAATGTCTGTTTAGTTCTTTGGCCCATTTTCTGATTGGGTCATTTATTTTTCTGGAATTGAACTGTGTGAGCTGCTTGTATATTTTTGAGATTAATTCTTTGTTAGTTGCTTCGTTTGCTATTATTTTCTCATTCTGAAGACTGCCTTTTCACCTTGCTTATAGTTTCCTTTGTTGTGCAGAAGCTTTTAATTTTAATTAGGTCCCATTTGTTTATATTTGCTTTTATTTCCAATATTCTGGGAGGTGGGTCATAGAGGATCCTGCTGTGATGTATGTCGGAGAGTGTTTTGCCTATGTTCTCCTCTAGGAGTTTTATAGTTTCTGATCTTATGTTTAGATCTTTAATCCATTTTGAGTTTAATTTTGTGTATGGTGTTAGAACGTGTTCTAGTTTCATTCTTTTACAAGTGGTTGACCAGTTTTCCCAGCACCACTTGTTAAAGAGATTGTCCTTTCTCCATTGTATATTCTTGTCTCCTTTGTCAAAGATAAGATGTCCATAGGTGCATGGATTTATCTCTGGGCTTTCTATTTTGTTCCATTGATCTATATTTCTGTATTTGTGCCAGTACCATACTGTCTTGATGACTGTGGCTTTGTAATAGAGCCTGAAGTCAGGCAGGTTGATTCCTCCAGTTCCATTCTTCTTTCTCAAGATTGCTTTGGCTATTCAAGGTTTTTTTGTATTTTCATACAAATTGTGAAATTATTTGTTCTAGCTCTGTGAAAAATACTGTTGGTAGCTTATTAGGAATTGCATTGAATCTATAGATTGCTTTGGGTAGTATACTCATTTTCACTATATTGATTCTTCCAACCCATGAACGTGGTTTATTTCTCTATCTATTAGTGTCCTCTTTGATTTTTTTCACCAGTGTTTTGTAGTTTTCTGTATATAGGTCTTTTGTTTCTTTGGGTAGATATATTCCTAAGTATTTTATTCTTTTTGTTGCAATGGTGAATGGAATTGTTTCCTTAATTTCTCTATTTTCTCATTATTAGTGTATAGGAATGCAAGGGATTTCTGTGTGTTGATTTTATATCCTGCAACTTTACTATATTCACTGATTAGCTCTAGTAATTTTCTGGTGGAGTCTTTAAAGTTTTCTATGTAGAGGATCATGTCATCTGCATACAGTGAGAGTTTTACTTCTTTTCCAATTTGCATTCCTTTTATTTCTTTTCCTGCTCTGATTGCTGTGGCCAAAACTTCCAAAAGTATGTTGACTAGTAGTGGTGAGAGTGGGCACCCTTGTCTTGTTCCTGATTTTAGGGGAAATGCTTTTAATTTTTCACCATTGAGTATATATGTTTGCTGTGGATTTGTCATATATAGCTTTTATTATGTTGAGCTATGTTCCTTCTATTCCTGCTTTCTGGATCGTTTTTATCATAAATGGATGTTGAATTTTGTCAAAGGCTTTCTCTGCATCTATTGAGATAATCATAATAATGGCTTTTATTTTTCAATTTGTTAATGTGGTGTATTACATTGATTGATTTGCAGATATTGAAGAATCCTTGCATCCCTGGGATAAAGCCCACTTGATCATGATGTATGATCTTTTTAATGTGTTGTTGGATCCTGATTGCTAGAATTTTGTTAAGGATTTTTGCATCTATGTTCATCAGTGATATTGGCCTGTAGTTTTCTTTTCTTGTGGCATCTTTGCCAGGTTTTGGTATTAGGGTGATGGTGGCCTCATAGAATGAGTTTAGGACTTTACCTTCCTCTGCAATTTTCTGGAAGAGTTTGAGTAGGATAGGTGTTAGCTCTTCTCTAAATTTTTGGTAGAATTCAGTTGTGAAGCCATCTGGAACTGGGCTTTTGTTTGCCAGAAGATTTCTGATTACTGTTTCAATTTCTATGCTTGTGATGGGTCTGTTAAGATTTTCTATTTCTTCCTGGTTCAGCTTTGGAAAGTTGTACTTTTCTAAGAATTTGTCCATTTCTTCCACGTTGTCCATTTTATTGGCATATAATTGCTGATAGTAGTCTCTTATGATCCTTTGTATTTCTGTGTTGTCTGTTGTGATCTCTCCATTTTCATTTATAATTTTATTGGTTTGATTTTTTCTCCCTTTGTTTCTTGATGAGTCTGGCTAATGGTTTGTCAATTTTATTTATCCTGTCAAAGAACCAGCTTTTGGCTTTGTTCATTTTTGCTATGGTCTCTTTTGTTTCTTTTGCATTTATTTCTGCTCTAATTTTTAAGATTTCTTTCCTTCTACTAACCCTGGGGTTCTTCATTTCTTCCTTTTCTAGTTGCTTTAGGTGTAGAGTTAGGTTATTGATTTGACTTTTTTCTTGTTTCTTGAGGTATGCCTGTACTGTTATGAATCTTCCCCTTAGTACTGCTTTTACAGTGTCCCATAGGTTTGGGGTTGTGTTTTCATTTTCATTCTTTTCTATGCATATTTTGATTTCTTTTTTTACTTCTTCTGTGATTTGTTGGTTATTCAACAGCGTGTTGTTCAACCTCCATATGTTGGCATTTTTAATAGTTTTTCTCCTGTAATTGAGATCTAATCTTACTGCATTGTGGTCAGAAAAGATGCTTGGGATGATTTCAATTTTTTTAAATTTACAAGGCTAGATTTATGGCCCAGGATGTGATCTATCCCGGAGAAGGTTCTTATGTGCTTGAGAAAAAGGTGAAATTCATTGTTCTGGGGTGAAATGTCCTATAGATATCAATTAGGTTTATCTGGTCTATTGTATTATTTAGAGTTTGTGTTTCCTTGTTAATTTTCTGTTTAGTTCATCTATCCATAGGTGTGAGTGGGGTATTAAAGTCTCCCACTATTATTGTGTTATTGTTAATTTCCCCTTTCATACTTGTTATCATTTGTCTTACATATTGCAATGCTCCTATGTTGGGTGCATATATTTTTATAATTGTTATATCGTCTTCTTGGATTGATCCTTTGATCATTATATAGTGTCCTTCTTTGTCTCTTTTCACAGCCTTTGTTTTAAAGTCTATTTTATCTGATATGAGTATTGCTACTCCTGCTTTCTTTTGGTCTCTATTTGCATGGAACATCTTTTTCCAGCCCTTCACTTTCAGTCTGTATGTGTCCCTTGTTTTGAGATGGGTCTCTTGTAGACAATATAAATAGGGGTCTTGTTTTTGTATACATTCAGCTAGTCTTTGTCTTTTGGTTGGGCCATTCAACCCATTTACATTTAAGGTAATTATTGATAAGTATGATCCCGTTGCCATTTACTCTTTTGTTTTGGATTCAAGTTTATACACCCTTTTTGTGTTTCCTGTCTAGAGAAGAACCTTTAGCATTTGTAATATAATTACCTCAAAATATAAATTGAAGCCAGATAAAATAAGTACATTAATTATTGCCATACAGTTAATAAACAGCAGATGTTTCATTCAAGCCCAAGGCAACATGATGTTGACTAAACCACACAGGTCTATTGTGACATTAATTTGCATTATTATTTCTAAACTGTTTGTCAACTTGTCCAACATGACAAGGATACTGTGTATACGGACTATCTCTTAAGGAAGAACCATATGAACATTTCTTAGGAGGCTGATGTTCTTACTCTCTTTTCACTATTTTCTTTTATATTTTTACTGAATAGAGATATGAAACAACTTGTGACATCTTCGTTTTTAAAAACATATCTAAAACTCTGGAATTTTTAAAGTCTTCTTTTTAAAGCCTTTCTTCAATGGCAAAGTTAGTGTTGTATGTGTGTGTGTTTGTGAATGTGTGTGTGTAATAATTACTTAAACTTTAGATTATTAAATTGCAAAACCTAGATTGAGAATAAAAACACATCATGGTGTCTTAGTTAAGTGAGCTAAGGGACTGTGAAGGAATTTATTTTTGGAACATTATAGAGCACCCTGTATGGATTGAACTGGGAGAATTTACTTCTTTTCTTTCTTCTTCTCTTTTTAATCACAAACTCCACTTACTAAAATTGTGTTTCACAGAGCATTGACCTTTAGACTGTAATGGCTTTCTTGGGGCTATTACGATTTATAGGGCAAATGCCTTCCAATCCTTCAACCCACAAGTAAAGGTTACAAAGTTTTAGAGCACAAAGTACCTAACTCTTTACTTGTAAATTCACTTTCCCAACCAAAAGCCAAAACCATTAGCCCACTGTGGGTACTTTTCATGTTTGAAATGACATTCTTAAAAATCAAGTTTATCTTTTAGTAAAAAAGTTTTGTTTTTTTTTAAGTATGGTATCCTCGGATAATAGGTTTGACTAAAACCCTATAGACCACCAAGTTAAACCTCCTATGCTGATCAGGATTCCTAAATTTTCTAACTGAATTTGTAGGGGAGAGACGGCTAGTGTTTGTTTTGTTTAATTTGTATTTCTTTGTAGAAACATATGTCAAAATTCACAACAATTAAGTAGTGAAACTATCAGTAATTTTTGTTTATACGTTAATGTCTAAATCAATAAATATTATGCTTACAGTTTAAGTGAAGCATCTATTGTAAAATTTGAAAAATACAAAACATGAAAAAGGATGGAAAAAAAGAATCAACATCTATATATTTTCCTATAATTATTTTCTGATATATATATATATATACACACGCACATATACATATGCTGCTGCTGCGTCACTTCAGTCGTGTCCGACTCTGTGCGACCCCACAGACGGCAGCCCAACAGGCTCCCCTGTCCCTGGGATTCTCCAGGCAAGAACACTGGAGTGAGTTGCCATTTCCTTCTCCAATGCATGAAAGTGAAAAGTGAAAGTGATGTCGCTCAGTTGTGTCCGACTCTTAGCGACCCCATGGACCACAGCCTATCAGGCTCCTCCATCCATGGGATTCTCCAGGCAAGAGTGCTGGAGTGGTATACACCCATAGTATGATTAGGTTTATTAGCAAGTAATTTTAAAATGTCTAACAGCAATGATATATAAAGGATAGAAGGTTTTTCTCTCCCATATTAAAATCCAGACAGAGAATCCAAGGCTGGATTGCATCTCTGTTTTATAAAGTCCTCAGGGAACTGGCTTCTTCTACCTGTTCCTCCATGCATGTCTCCATTTCCAAGGTCATTTAATAATCCAGCTATCACATTCAAGTTCTAGCCAGCAGGATGGAGGAAGGGTTTTAAAGAAAAGAACATACCTCTTCCTTTTACAAAACAAGAATTTGTAAAGCTGAACATGACACTTCCATTCACTGGCTAATGCTCAGAGCCATCACATGACTATACATCCCTTTGCAAGGAGGGCTGGACAATATAATACTTTTTTTCTGGATGGCCACAGCCAGCTAGAAGTCCCACGACAGGATTCCTGCCTACTAACTCCCTTTGCTTCTTTTAAATGGTACATACTGTTCCACAACTCCTAACATGGGAAATCCATTTTGAGAACTTTATTCACTTTGATGTATGAAATCAGGAGATGAAGGTGACCTTTAAGACAGTAAAACAAACATATAATTTTAAAAATTTAGAATTACATAAATTATTCAAAATTGACTCAAGATGAAATAGGATATAAACAACTTCTAAAAATAGAATTTATCATTACCTGTCTATCACCAACCTTTATACATTCAAGAAAAGACATTCATACCAAATAGGTAATTTGACAAAATTCTCCGATTTTAGATACCTCCATTTTGTAAAAACTGTCTTATAGACTAGAAAAAGAGAAAAGATACGCCAAATATTTTATGAGGCTAGTAAAAGCTCCATATCAGAGTGTATTGAGAGCACAACAAAATAAAATCAGAATTGAAATGCAGTTATGGATTTAGCTTATGAAATGTCAGAAAAAATGTGAAATGTTTACTGGATTTATATTGAATGCGTAGATGATGTAGGTGAGTTTCTGTTTATTTTTAGGGAAGGGATTATTGACAGGTTTGAATTTTTCTCATTCCTTTTTTAACCTTCTATTATTTTGAAATTTAAACATTGTTATGTCTATTCATTTAATAGTTGTTATTCAGTTACTCAGGCGTGTCCAATTCTTTGCAACTGCATTGAATGCATGACGCCAGGCTTCCCAGTCCTTCACCAGCTCCCAGAGCTTGCTCAAACTCATGTCCATTGAGTTGGTGATGCCATCCAACCATCTCATCCTCTACCGTCCCCTTCTCCTCTTGCCTTCAATCTTTGCTAGCATCAGGGTCTTTTCTAATAAGTTGGCTCTTACACTTAATAAATATACATTTAATAGTTACACTTGCTATTTTAATATAGATACTTCACAACGCCTAATGTTAGTACAAGGACTAGGCAAAATTTTCCTATTCATCTTATTGAAAAATAGTTTTGTTGGGTATAAAATTTTAGGTCTGTATCAGTTCAGTTCAGTTGCTCAGTCGTGTCTGACTCTTTGCGACCCCATGAATTGCGACCCCACGCCAGACCTCCCTGTCCATCACCAACTCTCAGAGTTCACTCAGACTCACGTCCATCAAGTCAGTGATGCCATCCAGCCATCTCATCCTCTGTCATCCCCTTCTCCTCCTGCCCCCAATCCCTGCCAGCATCAGAGTCTTTTCCAGTGAGTCAGCTCTTTGCCTCACGTGGCCAAAGTCCTGGAGTTTCAGCTTTAGCATCATTCCTTCCGAAGAAATCCCAGGGCTGATCTCCTTCAGAATGGACTGGTTGGATCTCCTTGTGGTCCAAGTGATTCTCAAGAGTCTTCCCCAACACCACAGTTCAAAAGCATCAATTCTTTGGCACTCAGCTTTCTTCACAGTCCAGCTCTCACATCCATACATGACCACTGGAGTATATGCTTACTTAATATATTACTCTATTATGCCTTGCTTCTACTGTTTTTGTTGAGAATGTCAGCTCTCAATCTAAATGCTTTTATGTCTATGTTGTCTGTCTTTTTCCCCAGGCTGCTTTCATGTTTTATATCTCATTCTTTTTGTTTTTGTTGCTATTTTTTATAATTTAAAGTTTATCTACTGTGCGTTTAGGTGTGGGTATGATTTTACTAATAGTGTTTGGAATTTACTGAACTTCTGGGTTTTTTTTCACAATAATAGAAAATTCACAGCCATAAACTCATCAAATAATCCCTTCTTTTGCCTTCTGAAATTCTGATTCAATGTATGCTATATCTTCACAGTAAATTCTCCATACCTTGTAATCTGTTTTTCATCATATCTCTGGATTGATTGTATTTTGATAATTTTTTTGAAATTGACTTCTAGATTATTGAGTCTCTCCTCAGCTGTCTAATATTTTGCTCAATTTTTAAATAGGTATCATTTCAGTTCAGTTGCTCAGTTGTGTCCGACTCTTTGAGACCCCATGAATTGCAGCACGCCAGGCCTCCCTGTCCATCACCAACTCCCGGAGTTCACCCAGACTCACGTCCATCCAGTCAGTGATGCCATCCAGCCATCTCATCCTCTGTTGTCCCCTTCTCCTCTTGTCCCCAATCCCTCCCAGCATCAGAGTCTTTTCCAATGAGTCAGCTCTTCGCATGAGGTGGCCAAAATACTGGAGTTTCAGCTTTAGCATCATTCCTTCCAAAGAAATACCAGGGCTGATCTCCTTCAGAATGGACTGGTTGGATCTCCTTGCAGTCCAAGGGACTCTCAAGAGTCTTCTCCAACACCACAGTTCAAAGGCATCAATTCTTCGGTGCTCAGCCTTCTTCACAGTCCAACTCTCACATCCATACATGACCACAGGAAAGACCATAGCCTTGACTAGGCGAACCTTTGTTGGCAAAGTGATGTCTCTGCTTTTGAATATGCTATCTAGGTTGGTCATAACTTTTCTTCCAAGGAGTAAGCGTCTTTTAATTTCATGGCTGCAGTCACCATCTGCAGTGATTTTGGAGCCCAGAAAAATAAAGTCTGACACTGTTTCCACTGTTTCCCCATCCATTTACCATGAAGTGATGGGACCAGATGCCATGATCTTCATTTTCTGAATGTTGAGCTTTAAGCCAACTTTTTCACTCTCCACTTTCACTTTCATCAAGAGGCTTTTGAGTTCTTCTTCAATTTCTGGCATAAGGGTGGTGTCATCTGCATATCTGGGGTTATTGATATTTCTCCGGCAATCTTGATTCCAGCTTGTGCTTCTTCCAGTCCAGCGTTTCTCATGATGTACTCTGCATATAAGTTAAATAAGCAGGGTGACAATATATAGCCTTGACGTACTCCTTTTCCTATTTGGACAGTCTGTTGTTCCGTGTCCAGTTCTAACTGTTGCTTCCTGACTTGCATACAAATTTCTCAAGAGGCAGATCAGGTGGTATAGTATTTTTCATTTCTAGGAGTTCTGTTTACTTCTTTTTCTCATCATCTTGATTATTCTAGAAGGTAGTATGTTCCGTGTCACATTTTCAATATACTTAAAATATTTTGGAAAATATTAAGCATAGTTATTTTATATTTTGTGTCTGGTGATAAGTAACATCTAAAGTCTTTCTGCATCTATTTCTTCTGTTTTATTTTTCCTACTAGCAAACCCATAGAACAGTGATTTCTTGAATGTCTTGTAATTTTTACCATAAGTAATTTATTTTCCTTTGAACTTTGAATGGAAATTCCTTAAACTAGAGTTGAAATTGACTTCCTCCAGAGAGGATTTGCACCTGTTTCTGACATAACCACCTAAAATTTAACTTCTTAGCTTTAGTTATTGTTTGTGGGTTTGGAGATTAGTTTGTTTGTTGTGATTTCATGTAATTTGTAAGTTTTTCATTTGGACCAGACACTTTCTTGTAGTATCAATTCATAATAAAAATCCCAGTAAAGGCTGATTTATGGCTAGGAATTCTCCAGAGAGGTTATTATTTTTTTCCTTTCCACCTAATGCCAGATTCAAGGCATATTTTCTTGCCCTTAATGTGTGATGGGATTTAGTTTGTCATGTACCCTTAAACTGAGAGTATGGCCTTAAGAGAGCATCTTTTTGTGAAGAAGCCCAAGTGGATCTCTCACTTAGGTCTGGCCTTAGCTTTGCACTTTCATCTCCTGCATCCTTTTACCTGACAGAGTGGAGGGATGAAATATCCAGGGCCTGTCAGTATTCCTCAAGGAAGAGGCAACTTTGAAATTCATTCATCTCCAAAGGTTCCTGCTTTTATTTCTTTTGGGAATATATGGATTCCTTATTTTCATATTAGTTCAATAATTGATTTATAAGTATTTTGGGAGAATGTTTCCCAGCCTTTTAGCTGCCCCTCTTGAGGTCTAATGGAGAAGGCAATGGCATCCCACTCCAGCACTCTTGCCTGGAAAATCCCATGGACGGAGGAGCCTGATAGGCTGCAGTCCATGGGGTTGCAAAGAGTCAGACCCGACTGAGCAACTTCACTTTCACTTTTCGCTTTCATGCATTGGAAAAGGAAATGGCAGCCCACTCCAGTGTTCTTGCCTGGAGAATCCCAGGGACGGGAAAGCCTGGTGGGCTGCCGTCTATGGGGTCGCACAGAGTCAGACAGGACTGAAGCGACTTAGCAGCAACAGCAGCTTAAGGTCTAATCTGCCATATTTCTGGAAATGAAAGTTCAATTCTGTTATGTTTTTACTTAATTCTTCTGTTTTAATTATGCTTTTCCCTATCAGGAATACTAACTACCCCTGTATATGCTCCATTGCCATCCTCTACCTCCTTAACAATCTTTTTATTTTCATTGTTTTTCTTTTCTCTCTGCTACATTTTATTATCGCTGTTTATGCTTGTCCCATTACTCCTATCATAATTCTTGGCAATTTTAATAGCAATTAGCAGATCCTTCTAGTACCTAGACTCTCAGTCCCTTACTTTCCTCTCCTATTCTCCTCTCCCTCAGTCACCCACTCCCATAGTTATATCTTAGTCCTTTTCACTACCAATAACTGAAGTTACTCCATAATCTCAATTTCAGCATTTCTGTTTTGCTCATCACCTATCTTTGTGGCTTACTCCTTCTAGTATTCTAATACTAGTATTCTATTCCTCTGGAAACTAAACGCTATCAATCATACAACCTTTTCACTGTGTCTTATGCCCACCCTTCCACTGTTTCCTTACTCCCACCTTTACAGCAGATAGTTCAGTTCAGTTCAATCACTCAGTCATGTCCAACTCTTTGCAAGCCCATGGACCGCAGCACACCAGGCCTCCCTGTCCATCACCAACACCCAGAGTTTACCCAAACTCATCTCCATTGACTCGGTGATACCATCCAACCATCTTATCCTCTGTCGTCCCCTTCTCCTCCTGCCCTCAATTTTTCCCAGCATCAAGGTCTTTTCCAATGAGTCAGCTCTTTGCATCAGGTGGCCAAAGTATTGGAGTTTCAGCTTCGACATTAGTGCTTCCAATGAACACTCAGGACTGATCTCCTTTAGGATGGACTGGTTGGATCTCCTTGCCATCCAAGGGACTCTCAAGAGTCTTTGCCAACACCAACAGCAGATATTCCATGGTCTAATATTAAAACTCCTTCTTACATAAATCCTCAACTCCTTTGTTCTTCTCTGGCTTTGACAAATGTCAGTCTTGGTAAATGCCAACTTTTCTGTATTCTCCATGTACCACTGTATAGCTGAATTTGAAGGAAAAAACAGAACCATATTGACTGGTCTTATTCTAAGTTTATGACCATTAACATTAGAAGATTTTTTTGGTGCTGTCTGGCAATCATATTGCATTCCCTGTGACCATTTATAATCTCATTCTGCTATATTACCCTTTTACATGCTCTCCCCTTTTTCATACTTCCAGCATATCCTCACCCATCCTTACCTTCAGGACTGACTTTGCTTCCTAGTTCACTAAGAAAATAGGAGCAAGCAGAATGATTCTTCCAAGCAATCTTCTAAACGCCTCCAATGCAACTCTATTCATTTACGTGTATCTAGACTAGTCTGTTTTTCTTCCTGTCTTGAATGAATAGTATGTTCTAATGACATCCTTTTGCATTTCAGGTCTTATCTACTCATAAGTGAGTAGACGAATCCTTCTAACAAATTTTCCCTCTCCCCAGAATTGTTATTTCTCCCCTTTACTACTCTATCTTTTTAGACTTGCCTCTCAATCAATTCTCTATTTAGCAGCCAGACTACTACAAGTGTAAAATTAGAACATTTCACTCATCTGCTTATAATCTTGCAATGATTTCCCTTCATAAGTTTGCAAAGCCCTCTGTGATCTGGCCCATACCTATTAAAGCTCATTGTGTACTATGGTTAATCTTGTTCACTGTATTTCAGTCACACTGGACCTTACAAAACTCACCAAAATTCTCCTGATTCTATGGCTTTGTTCCTATTTTTCTATCTATCTGTAAGATTCTTTCTTTGATACCCATATAGGTGTCTTCCTTAAAGTCATATTCACAGAGAAGTTCCCATGATCATCCAGTTCAAAGGAGGCAATGTCTATTATACTACTCTATTTTAATTTTAGTTATAACAGTTATCATTCAGTATGTGATATTTTTCTTATGTACTGCTTGTTTAACAATCTCAAAAATTTCTCCCACTAAATTGTTAGCTCTACTACAGCATGAACTTTTCTCCTGCTCTAGATACCAGGCACTATATCCTTAGCACATAGAACAGGGTTTTATATTAGACATTTAATAAATATGAATGAATGAATGAGGGGTCTTCTAACTTCTAAAAATTCCAATGAAAGTAAGTCAACCTTCCCATAAGACATGTTCCATTACTACCTTGCTTTAACAAATTAATGTGGTCTTTCAAAATAATAATAATGATTTTATTGATTGATTTATTTTTGGTTGTGCTGGGTCTTTGTTACCGTGCTGGCTTTTCTACATTCTGATGAGCAGGGGCTACTCTCTAGTTGTGGTGTGCAGGCTTTGCATTGTGGTGGCTTCTTTTACGGAGCACAGGCTCTGGGGCGCCTGGGCATCAGTAATTGTGGTGCATGGGCTCAGGAGTTGCAGTTCCCCAGCTCTAGAGCACAGTTGTGGCACACAGCTTAGTTGCTCCATGGCATGTGGGATCTTCCTGGATGGTGGAATCTTCCCGGACCAGGGACCAAACCCTTGTCTACTATGTTGGCAGGTGGATTCTTTACCACTGAGCCACCAAGGAAGCCCTTAGTGTGATCTTTAATTTGTACTGTGTGTATTTTAAAATCATTACAACATGGGAAAATGACTTTCTATTTAACTTTCTCTAAACTTTAATTTGACTAAAGGAATTACATGTGGTCCATGTGCCTGTGTGCTCCGTTGCTTTAGTCATGCCGACTCTGTGACCCTATGGACTGTGGCCCATTAGACTCCTCTGTCTATGGGATTCTCCAGGCAAGAATACTGGAGTGGGTTGTCGTGACCTCCTCCAGGGCATCTGCCAAACCTAGAGATCGTACCCATATCTCTTAAGTCTCCAGCATTGGCTAGCATGTTCTTTATCGCTAGCATCACCTGGGAAAGGAGTCATAATTAATGACTTGGGTTTACATTTGATCATTACTAGGTCTAGAATGTGTTCACTAAATAGTGACTAACTGGGCCTTCCTTATTTCATGCTATAGATATAAAAAGAAACCAGTGGTAAATGTTCTACCTTTTTTAGTGAATAATGATAATACAAATGTACCAGATGGGTTCCTTACTTTTCCACCTTAGGTGTTAAGGACATAGTAACTTGAGAAAATCAGACCATTGCAGACCTTCCTCCTTTTACTCAGGGGAAGTGAGTCTCCACATACTTGTCACCTTTCCAGCTATAGCACATCTTTAATGTTTCACATTTTATATTCCCTTCAGCTGAGTATGGAAATAGTTACTTAAATGGTTCCAAAACAACCGTTAAGTGAAAATCTTAAACGTGGAACAGATGTTCAAATATTAGGGTTATATTATTTTGGGCAGCTGAGGAGCAGGTAAAAGGGTGGAGGAGATCAACTCATGATGGATGAGCACCTGCAGCCAAAGAAACTGCAGAAAGAAGCAGCAGAAGGCTACTGGCATCCCGAGGTATGGGAGCCTCTGCTGTTTTGTGAAGGGACCAAGAAGCTTCCCTGGTGCCTCAAACAGTAAAGAACTCACCTGCAATGCAGGAAACTTGTGTTTGACCCCTGGGTCAGGAAGATTCCCCTGGAGAAGGGAATGGCAACCTACTCCATTATTCTTGCCCGGAGAATTCCATGGACAGAGGATCTATGGAGTTGCAAAGAGTCGGACATGACTGAGCAACTAACACAAGGTCATCAGAATTGAAAACAAGACCATGATTCTCCCTTGTTTTTGGTTGCCCCATGGCATTTTCTGATAGGACAGGATGTCCTTTAGTGCACTAGAATATCCCAGAGTGGTGATTTCTCAGATTGCTCCTCAGAAGTTGCAGCAGGGACCCAGTTGGTGGGCAAGTAGATAGGACTTTAGCCCACTTTTCCCATCTCCATTGCTTTAACCTGAGTTGTTCTGCAGAAGATTTTATTTGCATAGTAAATAGATTGTTTCATGGACCTTTGCAAATTTATTCTAATTTGTCTTGAAGAATTAAAGTAGAACTATATCTAGAAAGTCCAAATTTTTAAGAAAAGAGTAATTGGGAGGAAGATTTGCATTAAGCTTAGTAAATTCTAAGTCCATAATAAATGAAATAGCATATATTGGCTTAGGAATAGACAGCTAAATCAACTAAATAAGAAGTACATAAACATAAACATGTATAGGAATTTTTATATGAAAGGGACTATTTCAAATCAAATGGAAAATGATAGATTATTTAATATATGATATAGGAGCCCTGTCATACAGTTTCTAGGTGGGTTAATAAAATAACTATGAAAAAGAAAATCCTATAAATGCTTGAATAAAATATAGGTAAATGTATTTTCAACCTGATATAGAAAAGTTTAGAAAGCTAATCAAGACACCCAAATCAGAAACTATAAAGGAATCTCTTAACTTTACCTAAGTAAAAAGTAAAGATACCCTTATGGCAAAACATTAAAAGTAAGATTAAAAGACAGACAACAAACCAGAAATATATATGGAATATATAGTTAGAGGTTAGATATTCTTGAGATGTCAAGCACTATTACTACTATAAAACAAATAGCCAAGTGGAAAAAATATACGATTTAAAAAATCGTAGACTTCACTAAAAAATTTAAATGGCCAATAAATATTAAAAATACAAAAAAATTAAACCTCATTAGTAATCAAAGACATTGATTTTTAAAATTTAGTTGATAACACATAGTTTTGCCAAAAATGTATAAGGCTTTGCAATTTGGGTACAACCCCTGCGAGGGAGAAGTCAGTCAATATCTATCAAAAGTTAAAGTGTACATACCTTTGACCCAGAAATTCTATTTCTAGGAGTTTATTCTAAGGATATAATTCTATTTCTAGGAGTTTCTATTTCTATTCTAAGGATATAATTCTATTTCTAGGAGTTTATTATAAGGATATAATCAGATTAATTTACAAAAAATATATATTTATATATAAATATTAATTGTAGAATTTCTTTTAATAATGAGGAATTTGAAACAATCTATGTGTTCACATATAGTAATGGGTAATAGTGGTGCTGGTGGTAAAGAATCCGCCTACCAATGCAGGAGACACAAGGTTTGATCCCTGGCTTGGGAAGATCCCCTGGAATGGCAACCCACTCCAGTATTATTGTCTGGAAAATCTCACAGACAGAGGAGCCTGGCAGGCTACAGTCCATGGGGTCGCAAAGAGTTGGCTACAATTGAGAGATTGAGCATGCACACACACAGACACAATGGAATATTACCCTGCGTGTTAGGACAAGCTAGAGAACATTGCTATACCAAGTAAATTCTGAGATCATGGAGGCCTTACACCTAATTTTTTTCCTTGCTCACACAAAATCCATTGAGAGAAAAGCTTTTTAAAAAGTCTATCTCCATTCTATAGCTCCATGATTTCTTTGAAATGCCACTTTAGAAGGATTAGGAGAGCATTGCAAAGCTTCTTCAGTACTTCAACCTGTATGAACGTTGTCACACCTCATTTCCGCTTAGAGCTCATTGGCCAGAACAGGTACTATGGTTCTGCCTAACTTAAAGGCAACTGGGGTGTGTATTTTTCTGGGTATCCAGGAGAAGACAGAAGCAAGACGTGGCTGAGCTCTAGCAGTCTCTACCATACTTGGCCATCAAAAATGCTTTAGATCTTTATTTGCTAACACAAAAGAATGTCCACAATACAGTGTTGTGTTAGTCCCTCAATCACGTCCGACACTTTGTGACCCCATGGATGATAGCCCACCAGGTTCCTCTGTCCATGGAGTTTTTCCAGGCAAGAATACTGGAGTGGGTTGCCATTCCCTTCTCCACCACAATACATTATGTACAAGGAAAAACATGTTCTGAATAATTCATTTGTGTGTGGGTTATGGGTAAGTGGCAATCTATACAAGTAGGAAAAATATATCAATATATATCTCCACATACAAATTGAAAAAACATGGGAGGATTTACATACTAAAAGTTAATAGTAATTGTTTTTGAGGGATGATATTATGGATACCTACGTGTATTTAACTCAAATTTAGATGATAGCATGGGTCGCCATCAAGCATATTAACTTAACACTGCATTAACATTCTCTGGTTCATTTAATCCTCTCAATAATTGTGACATAAAGATTTTATTATCTCTGTCTGACATATGAAAATCTACTTCAGAATATAAGCACCTTACCCCGTATTATTCAATAAATAGGATTGCGAGGGTGACCAGTTCTAAATAGTATCCTCCTTGTTATTTAATAAGGAGTAATATTAATAAGTGTAATAATTTCTTTTTGAGCCTGATTAAATCTTTGTCATTCCAGCAAACTAGACCTTCTAAGATTCTTGCCATGTAGGTTGGAAGTTGCTGTTGCTGTTTCTGTCGCTCAGTTGCTAAGTCATCTGACTCTTTGCAACCCCATGGACTGCAGCACGCCAGGCTTCCCTGTCCTCCACTATCTCCCAAGGTTTGCTCAAATTCATGTTCATTGAGTCAGTAATGCTATCTAACCATCTCATCCTCTGCTGCCCTCTTCTCCCAGGTCTGAAGTTACCTGGGAAATTTTTTTTTTTTTTTAGTAAAATAAATACATATGGGATTCAAGAAGGACTTACTGCTTCTTTATGTTTCTGCTCACCTTTCCCTTCTGATCTACTCTCTGCCTTGTGAAATCTCTTCCTCTTCGACCTCTTTTTTTTTTTGTAGGTAGTTTTGTAAGAAACAACTAGGCCAGACTCCTTCCTTCCAGCTGTATCCTTACCGCTGGCCCTCTGCTTTATGCCTGCACTCATTCCATATGTCCTGCTTCCCATTCATTGATCTCAGTGCACCGCTTTCTTCATTTAGGGAGCCTTCCCAGATTCAGCTCATTTCGGCTGACCCTTCCAGGGTTTTGGATTCCCTCAAATGTATGCATAAAGTAGTCCTGCTTTGTCACATACTTACTTGTATCTCCATGTATGCAACATCCACTGCTTGACCAATTTAATTTCTGAAAGGAAAGACAATAGTCTCTAGTCTTTGCTTCTTTGCTCTTTCATGACCGGGCAGTCATGGAACTGCATCACCCAGATCTTCTTCATAGTTGAATGATAGCCCCATTCGCCACTCCTTTGGATGTACTGTGTTTTCAAGGGGAGGCCATGCTTCTCCTGGGCCTCTTCTAGCTAATGACGTGACAGAGCTCAGTGCTGTCCCAGTCCTGTGAGATGCAGGGCTTCTCTAATGAGCAACTTTGACTGAGTATGCTAGTTTCCTGTGGCTTCCATAACAAGTGGCTGCAAACTGGATGGCTTAAAACAACAGAAATATATTATCTCACAGTTTGGTGGCCCAGGGTCTGAAATCAGTGTACTGGCAGGATTGGTTGCTTCCAGAGGCTGTGGAAGAATCCACTTCATTCATCTTTCCTAGCTTCTGGTAGCTGCTGGCAGTCTGTGTGTTCCTTGGCTTGTAGATTATGTAATTCCAGTATCTGTCTCTATTTTCACATGACCTTCTCCTCTGCATATCTGTGTTTTCTGTTATTGTTAGGACCCTTGTTATGCGATCTAGGGACTACGTGGATAGTCCAGAATTATCTCATCTTGATTCCCTTAAAATTTTTTTTTTAATTTATTCATTTTTGGTTGCACTGAGTGTTGCTGTACATAGGCTTTTCCCTAGTTGTGGCAAGCAAGGGCTACTCTCTAGTTGTGGTGCTCAGGCTGCTCATTACTGTGGCTTCTCTTGTTGCAAAGCATGGTCTCTAGAGCATGCAGGCTTCAGCAGTTGTGGCACATGGGCTTAGTTGCCCCGTGGCATGTGGAATCTTCCCAGACCAGGGATTGAACCTGTGTCCCATGCGTTGGCAGGTGAAATCTTAACCACTGGACCACCAAGGGAGTCCCCGATATTCTTGATTATATTTGTAAAGACTCCTCTTCTAAATAAGGGCACATATACAGGTTCCAGGAAGACGTACCCATCTGAGACAGGGAATAGGCAGAATTCAACCCGCTACACTCAGAGACTCCCAACTGACTCGGCTGAAACTTTCTCAGAGCTGTAGTGTGGTCAGAGACTTTTACACCTAAGGCAATGTTCACTTCTTCCCTTCTACGTGTGTCATAGCAGCATTTTCCCAAAGGCTCTTCCTAGCTATTCCTACCCCCTTACCATTTATCCTTGAGAAACATTTCCCCCAACAAATCCCTTGCATGTCTATTCCACCTTGGTGGTGGTGGTGTTGTTCAGTTGCTCAGTCATTTCTGACTCTTTGTGACCCCATGGACTGCCTCACATCAGGGTTTCCTGTCCTTCACCATCTCCTGGAGCTTGCTCAAACTCATGTCCATTGAATCTTGATGCTATCCAATCATCTCATACTCTGTCGTCCCCTTTTCCTCCTGCCTTCAAACTTTCCCAGCATCAGGGTCTTTTCTAAAGACGATCTTGGTGAATGGTCCTTTAAAATTTTTTTTTTCAATTTATTTAAACTAAAAATGACAACTATAACAGTGCTGTGAATGTCAAAGTGAAGAAATTCAAGGAAGCACACATAAACAGCAGGAGTAAAAGTCGCTTGCTCATTGGAAGAAAAGTTATGACCAACCTAGACAGCATATTAAAAAGCAGAGACATTACTTTGCCAACAAAGGTCTGTCTAGTCAAAGCTATTGTTTTTCCAGTAGCCATGTATGGATGTGAGAGTTGGACTCTAAAGAAAGCTGAGCACAGAAGAATTGATGCTTTTGAGCTGTGGTGTTGGACAAGACTTGAGAGTCCCCTGGACTGCAAGAGATCCAACCAGTCCATCCTAAAGGAGATCAGTCCTGAATACTCATTGGAAGGACTGATGCGGAAGCTGAAACTCCAATATTTTGGCCACTTGATACAAAGAGCTGACTCATTGGGAAAGACCCTGATGTTGGGAAAGATTGAAGGCAGGAGGAGAAGAGGATGACAGAGGATGAGATGGTTAGATGGCATCACCGACTCAATGGACATGAGTTTGAATAAACTCTGGGAGTTGGTGATGGACAGGGAGGCCTGGCATGCTGTGGTCCATGGGGTCGCAAAGAGTCAGACACGACTGAGCGACTGAACTGAACTGAACCATGCCTCTCCTAAGGTGAATTCTCCTTGTAGGACCTGAACTGGCACACATAATGTCTGATAGATTCGTAACTATTTCTGAATGAACATTGGTGCAAGAATTTCTTTTTTTCCATTGAACTTCAGTGCAGGAGCAAATTGGATTTTTTATACAACATCCTAATTTTTCTGTTTTCTAATTCTTTCTTTTTGACAGTGTAGGCCAGTCATTCTTAACAGTTTTTCCTATCCAGTTTCTTTCAGCTACCTTCCCATGTATTACACTCCCCAAACTGCTGTTCAGAAATGTAGAGAGCAAACTATGGCCAGCTAGCTCAAAACCCATTCCTTTTCTCTCTCTTAAGAAAGCCCCACGTGATAAAATGACTTGGATAATCTGGAGCTTCTTTATTTTATAAAGTCAATACTTTGTAAGCTTTGGACCTCATTTCCTCTAATTAGTACCAACTTCTTTCAACACGCTTCATGATTGATCCTGACATACTAGTATGCTGCAACATCACAGTTAAGAATATTGCTGTAATCACAAGCAAACAGTATACAAGTGTCCAACAGATGAGTGAGTGAGGAAGAATAAGATCATGCTTTGTAAGTGTAAACATAAACTATTTTGCAATCAAAATAATAAATGTAGTTCAGAAAATACTAATGCACTTCAATTGGTAATTGCATTTGTCATGATCAAGTGCTCTATAATTAGCAACTAGCTATTCTAAAGTCACTCAGGTATGTTAAACAATTAAATAAGAGTTTGGGGAATAGCTTTATTTAGTCTTTTTCAATTATAGAACCATGTATTATGTTCAGTGTTTTCTATATAAAGTCTGTAATACAATAGTATTTTAAAGAAGAATGTTGGGAATATATAAAATAACAACTTTCTCACAACACTTGTAACAGGACAGTTGTTAAATGATTTTCCCTATCCATTTCTTAAACTTTATATACTATATTGTGGGACACATTTTAAGGAATAAATTAAAATATTTAAACCCAGGATGTTGAGAAAAACCCATTTTTGAATTCAAGTAAGTCCAGCTTTGAGCAGTCCTGTTTTTTGAATGGTGACCACTGCCCACCATGGCAACAGCATCAAGACAAAAGGGGACACTCAGACCATTCATAGATTAAATCATTAGGTAATATTATTTAGTCACATAGCTGAATAATGCTATATATATATATAAAAGCATTCCAATTGAATTATAATGCTTTACAATGAAATCATTTGGTCCTGGATTTATAATACCACAGTCCAATCCCATCCAATACCATCTGTATTTTTTTTTTTTTTTTTTTAGGTAGAAAGAACTAAATGAGCTTATTTGGAAATGGCAGTCATAAAAATTATGTCTGGAAGTGACTTTAATTTAGGAAAACAACCTCTGTGCCTTTCCCATATGAAAACATTTCTTGAAAGGTTTTGCTCTGGTCCTGGGGCCATATACTTCCAAGATAATTCAAATATTATCACCTTTGGGCCAGTACCTGATGGGAAAAAAACCTAAGATTTCTAAGATGGTGCTTTTAAGTGAGCCATCCTTTTGTGTTTCCACTGTTTCCCCATCTATTTCCCATGCAGTGATGGGACCAGATGCCATGATCTTCGTTTTCTGAATGTTGAGCTTTAAGCCAACCTTTTCACTCTCCACTTTCACTTTCATCAAGAGGCTTTTTAGCCCCTCTTCACTTTCTGCCATAAGGGTGGTGTCATCTGCATATCTGAGGTTATTGATATTTCTCCCGGCAATCTTGATTCCAACTTGTGTTTCTTCCAGTCCAGCATTTCTCATGATGTACTCTGCATATAAGTTAAATAAACATGGTGACAATATACAGCCTTGACGTACTCCTTTTCCTATTTGGAACCAGTCTGTTGTTCCATGACCAGTTCTAACTGTTGCTTCCTGACCTGCATACAGATTTCTTAAGAGGCAGATCAGGTGGTCTGGTATTCTCATCTCTTTCAGAATTTTCCATAGTTTATTGTGATCCACACAGTCAAAGGCTTTGGCATAGTCAATAAAGCAAAAATAGATGTTTTTCTGGAACTCTCTTGCTTTTTCCATGATCCAGCGGATGTTGGCAATTTGATCTCTGGTTCCTCTGCCTTTTCTAAAACCAGCTTGAACGTCAGGAAGTTCACGGTTCACATATTGCTGAAGCCTGGCTTGGAGAATTTTGAGCATTACTTTACTAGCGTGTGAGATCACTGCAGATGGTGACTGCAGCCATGAAATTAAAAGACGCCTACTCCTTGGAAGGAAAGTTAGGACCAACCTAGATAGCATATTCAAAAGCAGAGACATTACTTTACCAACAAAGGTTCGCCTAGTCAAGGCTATGGTCTTTCCTGTGGTCATGTATGGATGTGAGAGCTGGACTGTGAAGAAGGCTGAGCGCCGAAGAATTGATGCTTTTGAACTGTGGTGTTGGAGAAGACTCTTGAGAGTCCCTTGGACTGCAAGAAGATCCAACCAGTCCATTCTGAAGGAGATCAATCCTGGAATTTCTTTGGAAGGAATGATGCTAAAGCTGAAACTCCAGTATTTTGGCCACCTCATGCGAAGAGTTGACTCATTGGAGAAGACTCTGATGCTGGGAGGGATTGAGGGCAGGAGGAGAAGGGGACGACAGAGGATGAGATGGCTGGATGGCATCACTGACTCGATGGATGCGAGTCTGAGTGACCTCCGGGAGCTGGTGATGGACAGGGAGGCCTGGCGTGCTGCGGTTCATGGGGTCGCAAAGAGTCGGACACGACTGAGCGACTGATCTGATCTGATCTGATCTGATCCTTTTGTGAGGGGAAAACAAAAAGTCTGTCCCTCTCCATATTTATAAAAAAGGCAAAAATAAAGGATTCCTGTGTGAAATTAGTGGGAGTTAAGCCACTATCCCATGGGTGGACTTAAGAGATCTGCCTCTAGGTAAGTTTGCGCTGTTGGACATTCTTGGTTAGATTGCTGCTGCTGCTGCTGCTAAGTCGCTTCAGTCGTGTCCGACTCTGTGCGACCCCATAGACGGAAGCTCACCAGGCTCCCCCTGTCCCTGGGATTCTCCAGGCAAGAACACTGGAGTGGGTTGCCATTTCCTTCTCCAATGCATGAAAGCGAAAAGTGAAAGTGAAGCCGCTCAGTCGTGTCCGACTCTTAGCGACCCCATGGACTGGAGCCTACCAGGCTCCTCCGTCCATGGGATTTTCCAGGCAAAAGTACTGGGGTGGGGTGCCATTGCCTTCCCCGGGTTAGATTGCAAAGTGCCCTAAAAACATAAATGTCTGTCAGAGACTCCAAGTCCTTCACCTTTAGCAACGACTGTCAGTAGATACGGCACTTCAGCAAGCAGTCAGGGGGGTGACCAGTGGATCCAGTTTCCCCAGGACTTGAAGGGTTTTCTGAGACATGGGACTTCCAGTTCTGAAACCAAAACAGTCTCCGACAAGCCAGTTCGTCAGCCCACCATGCCTCAGGCTCTTGTACCTCATTGGCTGCTTTTCTAGCAATCCCTGTTCTCCCTCATAGCTCAGTTGGTAAAGAATCTGCCTGCAGTGCAGGAGACCTGGGTTCGATTCCTGAGTTGGGAAGATACCCTGGAGAAGGAAATAGCAACCCACTCTAGTACTCTTGAGGCCTGGGGAATCCCATGGACAGAGGAGCCTGGCAGGCTACAGTCCATGGGGTCGCAAGAGTCGGACATGATTTAGTGACTAAATCACCACCACCACTGTGGAGTAGGATTTTAAAGGACTGTTTTGGTTTGCTGGAATGCATGACATCTTGTAGTAGGACTGATAACTCCCATTCTCAAAAAATCAAAGGAAGAAACTTGGAGCCACCAATCCTATCCTAGACAACCAAGATTTTCTCTGGGGCTCTCATA
This sequence comes from Tragelaphus eurycerus, assembly GCA_935064755.1. NCBI lineage: Eukaryota > Metazoa > Chordata > Mammalia > Artiodactyla > Bovidae > Tragelaphus > Tragelaphus eurycerus. Next base: position 12,112,316 of record CAKXYN010000025.1, on the reverse strand, counting down.
GCAGTATGGTCTCTGAACTGCCTGTCTCAATTTCCCTCTCATCTGCCTGCCCCAGGCATGATGTGCTGAGGTCCTGAGGCAACACCAGGGGATTATGGAATTTGATCTGCCAGGCCTCTGTTACTACACACACATTTTGTCTACAATGGGTCATTTGTTCATTTGTTGCACTCAACAAATATTTGTTGAATGTTAATATGTGGGGGCAGTACAGAGAAAGTACTTGTGCTCAAAGAGCTTATGTTTTAGAGAGGGAGGTGTAGTCAATAAAAAATAGAGACAAATAAAGGAAGCAGATACTTCAGGTGATCATAAGTGTTCTGAATTCAATAACATTCAGTCCTGCTCATTAGCAACCACTAACAAGTAGCAGCCAAATAATAAAGTTCTAAAGCAGAGCTTCTCAAACTTTAATGTGCATACAAATTGCCTGAGGATATTGTTAAAGTGCAGATTCTGACTAGATAGGTCAGAAATGAGGCTGGAGGGCCTGTGTTTCTAACAGGCTTCTTGTGAGTTAATACTCCCAGTTTGCAAAGGATACTTAAGGTTCTAAAGATATACTAGAAAATTATGCTTTGGAGTTAGACCTAGAAGGGAATGCTCAAACTATGGACCCTACTTAGAGCAGATGGGCTCGGAATGAACATTGCTCTGGGTTTCCTGGAGAATTCTGGGTGACAGAAAGGACCTGGGACTGCAAATTAAAAACACAGAAACTCTTGAGATGATAGGATGCTTTTCCAGAGATCAGTGAAAGCCATAGAATCCCCTCTAGCTATAAACGTTAAGCCTCTTCTTCTGTTTTTCTGTTGTTCATAGGCTTGGTGGCTCAGAGGTTAAAGCATCTGCCTGCAATGCAGGAGACCTGGGTTCAATCCCTGGGTCAGGAAGATCCCTGGAGAAGGAAATGGCAACCCACTCCAGTATTCTTGCCTGGAGAATCCCATGGATGGTGGAGCCTGGTGGGCTACAGTCCATGAGGTCGCAAAGAGTCAGACACGACTGAGCGACTTCACTTCACTTTGGTTCTTCAAAACCACAGCTCAAAGTTAGAAAGGGAACCAGATATAACCCTCTTGTTCTGCCCACTGGATCTCTCCACCTCAACTTTGACCTAATACATCACTTTTAAACAACAGTATCGGAGGGCATACAAGTAAGATGGCCACCAGTCTCCACAGAACATGTCTTTCAAGGAACAACTTCCTTTGCAATGCCCCTTTTAACTGAACTGTGAGAAACAGCATTAGAATAGCAGTGAGTCAGTAAGCAAGAATCCTATGTGTGTGGAACATCCGGGCCCACTGTGGCTCATCGAGGTACCTCTTTACAACTCCCATCATCACATCAGCAGAACCACAACACGCTCTGTGCAAGCCAAAGGGGAAAGCGTCATTGTAAAACTGAAGACAGCTGCTTCCATAATAGAACTAATTGCACACTGCATCACAGAACTAAATTAGTAGTGAAAACAGTTATAAAAACCGACAGACAGTGAAACATGACTCACTTAGGAACTGCTGCCAGTCAGGCACATTGTCATTGGCCACTGTTCAAAAACTCACACCTGCATTTTTGAATAGTAAACATATAAGATGTAATTACTAGGAAAACATATGCCAGTTTTCAAATGTGAAAATGCCATGTTTTTTCCTTGGGACCGTGAATGGCATGGGACGAAACTGACCACAATACCCTTCATCCCTAGGAATCTTAGCAGCTGAATGAAAGCATAACCAAAGTCTCCAAGCCCCTTTTCATACATAAAAGACTGTCTTTAACTTAACAGTATTAAGGGATCAGTTTTGTTGACAGGATTCCTTGATGTCTTCTGGACTGTCAATCAAAGAAAAACTAACATGGAGATGTAAAAAACCTCAATTCTAAAATGCGTATGACTGTGTGACTGAGCTTGAGTTGGGGTGTCTTCTCTGGCTTCCCGGGGAAGTAATTGCTGTCTCAATAAAAAACAGATGTTCAGAGAAGACTTCATCAGTTCCTGCAGACTAAACTCACATTTCTGCCTCCTCCACCGCAACTTGCTTTAGAGAATTTGCAGCTTCCCCACGTGGTGCATATATACTTCTTGCTTGGGACAATGGAAACGATGTTCACTCACGATGGATAGATGGTTAGTGGTGACAGGAAACACACTCCTTAGTTTCTGACCAACAAGGTGGAGGGTTGTGAGCACTGCGGAAATGTGCTTTGAGCTAGGGCATGGCAGTTTATCTTAAACAACAGCTTACCTCCTCATCCGATGTTCTAAAGTTTTCCAATTGTGTTGGAACACATTTATCAGCAAAGAAAGGCAGGTAAAATTTCATTCTGAAACAAGTCACAGAATGAAATCTGTTCAGTATCCTTGTGAAGATTGTGCCTGTGGAATGTTCCAGCTTTTACTAGTGGAGTCTTGGAGTTGCTGATGAGTTGTAAAACTATATAGTGACTAATCTTTCTCCCGCTCAGTTAATTAGTCAAACCTAAACATAAATCCAGAAACACTTGAGAGAACTCTGCTGGCTCTGGTCGGCACTTAAGAGGTGGGGACTAAAAACGATCAGCATTTTCTTCATATGAAAGATGGTAGAGAACTACATAAATATTTTTCAAAGGTCGTATTACTTCACAAGTTCTAGAGATGCTTGTGTAAGCAAAAGGAGGCATGTGCTAATTGGTTTGAGGAGTGCAAGTAGTGTGTATACAATTCTAGATGAGGAACCTGTGTGTAGCATTTATAATTTGTATTGCAATTGTTTACTTGTTTTCTTCCTCTCAAATAATGAGTTCCTTGAAGACAGGAACCATGTTACTCATCTTTTTTTGTTTCTTTCTTAATTTGAAGAGCACTGAAATAGGCCCTATACGAGAGATAAAGATGAGTGAAATATAGTACTGTGCCTTTAAGAAGCTTACAATTGAATAATCTCTCCCACTGCTGTTCTCTGATCTGTAAAGCACTTCCCTTCACCTCCCATTGCCACATCCAACTTCTTATATTTATTTTTTATTGACATACAATTGACATAGCATTACATTAGTTTTTGGTATAAAACATAAATTATTTGATTGCTATATATATATTATGAGATGATCATCCACCACAATGAATTTAGTACCCATCACCTCATATAGTTACAAATTTTTTTCCTTGTGATGAGATCTTTTAAGATCTACTGATTCAGCACCTTTCAAATGCACAATACTGTGTTACTAAGTATAACAACCATGCTGCACATTACATCCTCAGAACTCATTTATCTTATAACTGAAAATTTGTACTCTTGGACCACCTTCACCCATTTTGCCATCTTATCCATTTTATTCCCCATATTATACATCATTGAATCCCTACATTTAGCAGTAGGTACAATCAATTTTGACATTTGTAGGGTCTTCCTTATCTGAATTTGCCTCATTGATCCCTCTCAAGTTCAATATGATTGACAGGCTTGGCTAATGAGCAACTCCCTGCTCAATAGCAAACTGCTTTGCAAAGGAACAGAGAAGTCTGCGGGGCAGCTGCTCATCCCACAAGCTGATTCAAAGGATGAGGCAAAAATGTGCATTCTCAGGTCTCATTCTTCAGGGGCCGTTTCTGAAGGAGGCAGGAAGAGGATCTATTTGGCCAAAGTGCCTCATTAGTCCACAGCATCGCTAGACCAATCGCTGGAGTGTAAGCAATGACAGTTTGGATCCCAAACCTCTTTCCAATTTTATCAGTTGTTGCAGATATTACGCTGTAGGATTTAGAGCAGAGAATATAAACATTCATTCTATTGTTTGCACTTATCTCATGGGCCAAATATGGCTCGCCTTTGGGATGTGTAAGTATTAAATAGTGAAAGTTCAGGGTAGTGCGCATGGCTCTAAAATATCTAAGATAAGTGTTTAAGAAGCCTAGTTTTTCTGGAAATATTTAGCATTGAAGTATGAAATAGTAAGGAGTGAATGTACTTGCCAAGCATTGAAAATCTTTCAGAAATCATGTTATCAGCTTCTTGTTAGCAATAACATAAAACTTGGTGCCAGCCAAGTGCTAACAAATAGTCTTTTATTGCTGGCAGCACACTAATTCCTTGGTCTTAATTTTTTTTTTCCTTTTATATGGCAGTATTTTAGCAAGCTGTTGAGTTTTACTACTTTAGCTTGAGGAACTGCTACTTCCAAAGCATCAGGAATTCTGAGCAGCTTGTGATTTCCTTCATTTAATCTTTCTCAAAAAAAAAAAAAAAAATGCAAACTGTTACTATTCTTTAAATAAAATCAGTAAGGAAATTAGAAAACATTGGGCTAAATTTTTGAAATACCAATGTGATAATAATAAAAAAAAATAGTGCCTCTGCCACCCCGGGATCTGGGAGCTGGATTTCCTTTTGAATCTTAAAAGCTGTAAGTTGAAGAGTCTAGAAAGGGGCATGCAGGCATGCTAAGTCGCTTCAGTCGTGTCTGACTCTTTGCAACACTATGGACTGTAGCCCACCAGGCTCCTCTGTCCATGGGATTCTCCAGGCAAGAACACTGGAGCAGGTAGTCATTCCCTGCTCCAGGGGATCTTCCCAACCCAGGGACGGAAGCTGCCTCCTAAGTCTCCTGTATCGACAGGCAGGTTCTTTACCACTAGCGCCACCTGGGTGCATATCCACTTCCTAACTCTCCTCCATCCTGGAGGTTCTGGTGGGACCGGCCAAGGCCCGACAGGAGAATGACCCCATGTAAGTTATGTGGCACAAGCCACACTGAGGCTAATACAGGGCTTGGGTGGAGCCGAGGATGAGCCTAACCACGCAGCCCGCTCGGCTGAGTTTCCCATATCTGCCCTCTGTACCACATACCTGCCATCGCTGCTCCACATGAGTGACGAGATGCTTCTGTCCCATTTCCCTGCCTCTATAGTCTACTATGCCACCAAAACAGTCTAAAAAGTCTGGCCATGTGTCTTTCTGGCTTAAAACAAACAAAAAAGTTCCTCCATGGCTCCTCATCACCAAAAGGAAACTCCAAGCTTCTGAGCATAGTGCAGAGTTGGTCCAGGCCTCCCCTTTCCCGCATTGCCCAGGGCCTTAATGCTTTGACAGGGAAGGCCTGCAGCCTGCCCCACAGAGTATCTTGCAGTTCCATCCTTATGGCTTCTCAATGCTGTTTCCTCTGCTGCAAAAGTCTTTCCTCAGAAATCACCTTATCTGGGACGTTCTTGCTGAGACACACTCCCTTCCCTGTGCCCTGACTCCTCTTTCCTCACCCACCTAACTAAACTCCACCTTTGTATATTTCTCTCTATCTGGGAAAAGCTTTAACTGTTGCACTATCTTACTACTATGTTATTAGTAGGCTGTTGTCTTTTTTTTTTTTAATCACCATTCTGACTTTATATTTTTTCTTTTTTTAAAAAAATATAAATTTATTTATTTTAATTGGAGGCTAATTACTTTACAATATTGTATTGGTTTTGCCATACATCAACATGAATCCACCACGGGTGTACACATGTTCCCCATCCTGAACCCCCCTCCAACCTCCCTCCCTGTACCATCCCTCTGGGTCATCCCAGTTCACCAACCCCAAACATCCTGTATCATGCATCAAACCTGGACTGGCAATTCATTTTACATATGATATTATACATGTTTCCATGACATTCCCCCAAATCATCCCACCCTCACCCTCTCCCACAAAGTCCAAAAGACTGTTCTATACATCTGTGTCTCTTTTGCTGTCTCACATACAGGGTTATCATTACCATCTTTCTAAATTCCATATATATGCATTAGTATACTGTATTGGTGTTTTTCTTTCTGGCTTACTTCACTCTGTATAATAGGCTCCAGGTTCATCCACCTCATTAGAACTGATTCAAATGTATTCTTTTTAATGGCTGAGTAATATTCCATTGTGTATATGTACCACAGCTTTCTTATCCATTCATCTGCTGATGGACATCTAGGTTGCTTCCATGTCCTGGCTGTTATAAACAGTGCTGCAATGAACATTGGGGTACACATGTCTCTTTCCATTCTGGTTTCCTTGGTGTGTATGCCCAGTAGTGGGATTGCTGGGTCATATGGCAGTTCTATTTCCAGTTTTTTAAGGAATCTCCACACTGTTCTCCATAGTGGCTGTACTAGTTTACATTCCCACCAACAGTGTAAGAGGTTCCCTTTTCTCCATACCCTCTCCAGCATTTATTGCTTGTAGACTTTTGGATAGCAGCCATTCTGACTGGCATGAAATGGTACCTCATTGTGGTTTTGATTTGCATTTCTGTGATAATGAGTGATGTTGAGCATCTTTTCATGTGTTTGTTAGCCATCTGTATGTCTTCTTTGTAGAAATGTCTGTTTAGTTCTTTGGCCCATTTTTTGATTGGGTTGTTTATTTTTCTGGAATTGAGCTGTAGGAGTTGCTTGTATATTTTTGAGATTAATTGTTTGTCAGTTGCTTCATTTGCTATTATTTTCTCCCACTCTGAAGGCTCTCTTTTCACCTTGCTTATAGTCATCAAGACAGTATGGTACTGGCACAGATACAGAAATATAGATCAATGTAACAAAATAGAAAGCCCAGAGATAAATCCACGCACCTATGGACACCTTATCTTTGACAAAGGAGACAAGAATATACAATGGAGAAAAGACAATCCTCTTTAACAAGTGGCGCTGGGAAAACTGGTCAACCACTTGTAAAAGAATGAAACTAGAACACTTTCTAACACCATACACAAAAATAAACTCAAAATGGATTAAAGATCTAAACGTGAGACCGGAAACTATAAAACTCCTAGAGGAGAACTTAGGCAAAACACTCTCCAACATAAATCACAGCAGGATCCTCTATGACCCACCTCCCAGAATATTGGAAATAAAAGCAAAAATAAACAAATGGGACCTAATTAAAAGTTTCTGTACAACAAAGCTTGTTGCTTTCTAGTTGCTAAGTTGTGTCTAACTCTTTGCAGCCCCATGGACTGAAGCACACCAGGCTTTCCTGTCATTTACCATCTTCCAGAGTTTGTCCAAACTCACTGAGTCAGTGATGCTACCTAGCCATCTCATCCTCTGCTGCTCCCTTCTCCTCTTGCCCTCAATCTTTCCCAGCACCAGTGTCTTTTCCAATGAGTCAGCTCTTCACATCAGGTGGCCAAAAAGATTCTGGAGGTCTTTGTAGGCAGGTTTTTTCTGTTTCTGTACATGCCCAGCCTATTACAGTGCCTGGCATAAAGGAACAACTTGATACATGTTTAAATTGACTTATAAGTCCTAGAGTAACTCTATGAGGATCCACCATCTAAAGGAATAATTTCATGCCATGCTATAGGTTATAGAGACTTCTAGGCCAAGCCTCACATTAGAAAATAAAACTTATATTTCCTTTAAAACCAATACAAAGTGTGTAATACAGTGTCTTTTTAATCTGGCTGCCTTGAAGCTCAGCTAAATTCTTGGCTCAATCATATTAAATTTCATTTCCTCAAGATTTTGTTTAACTGAACCATTTTTAGCCCTTCATCTTCATTATTTTGGAGAAGGAAATGGCAACCCACTCCAGTATTCTTGCCTGGAGAATCCCATGGATGGAGGAGCCTAGTGGGCTACAGTCCACAGAGTCGCAAAGAGTCGGACACGACTGAGCGACTTCACTTCACTTTCATTATTTGGCCCTTGTTTTACTCTGTATTATTAGCTCAGTATTATTCAGTATTATTAGTTCTGTATTTCAGTTCAGTTCAGATCAGTCGCTCAGTCATGTCTGACTCTTTGCAACGCCATGAATCGCAGCACACCAGGCCTCCCTGTCCATCACCAACTCCCAGAGTTCACTCAGACTCACGTCCATCGAGTCAGTGATGCCATCCAGCCATCTCATCCTCTGTTGTCCCCTTCTCCTCCTGCCCCCAATCCCTCCCAGCATCAGAGTCTTTTCCAATGAGTCAACTCTTTGCATGAGGTGGCCAAAGTATTGGAGTTTCAGCTTTAGCATCAGTCCTTCCAATGAACACCCAGGGCTAATCTCCTTTAGAATGGACTGGTTGGATCTCCTTGCAGTCTAAGGGATTCTCCAGAGTCTTCTCCAACAACACAGTTCAAAAGCATCAACTCTTTGGCGTGCAGCTTTCTTCACAGTCCAACTCTCACATCCATACATGACTACTGGAAAAACCATAGCCTTGACTAGACAGACCTTTGTTGGCAAAGTAATGTCTCTGCTTTTGAATATGCTATCTAGGTTCGTCATAACTTTCCTTCCAAGGAGTAAGTGTCTTTCAGTTTCATGGCTGCAGTCACCATCTGCAGTGATTTTGGAGCCCAGAAAAATAAAGTCTGACACTGTTTCCACTGTTTCCCCATCTGTTTCCCACGAAGTGATGGGACCAGATGCCATGATCTTCGTTTTCTGAATGTTGAGCTTTAAGCCAACTTTTTCACTCTCCTCTTTCACTTTCATCAAGAGGCTTTTGAGTTCCTCTTCACTTTCTGCCATAAGGGTAGTGTTATCTGCATATCTGAGGTTATTGATATTTCTCCCGGCAATCTTGATTCCAGCTTGTGCTTCTTCCAGCCCAGCGTTTCTGATGCAGAGTGACAATATATAGCCTTGACGTACTCCTTTTCCTATTTGGAACCAGTCTGTTGGTCCGTGTCCAGTTCTAACTGTTGCTTCCTGACCTGCATATAGGTTTCTCAAGAGGCAGGTCAGGTAGTCTGGTATTCCCATCTCTTTCAGTATTTTCCACAGTTTATTGTGATCCACACAGTCAAAGGCCTTGGCTTAAACAGAAATAAATGTTTTTCTGGAATTCTTTTGCTTTTTTGATGATCCAGTGGATGTTGTCAATTTGATTTCTGGTTCCTCTGTCTTTTCTAAAACCAGCTTGAACATCTGGAAGTTCATGGTTCATTTATTACTGAAGCCTGGCTTGGAGAATTTTGAGCATTTCTTTACTAGCGTGTGAGACTGCAATTGTGCAGTAGTTTGAGCATTCTTTGGCAGTGCCTTTCTTTGGGATTGGAATGAAAACTGACCTTTTCCCATCCTGTGGCCACTGCTGAGTTTTCCAAATTTGCTGTTTACTTATGTATTTATTTTTATTGTTGTTTAGTCGCTAAGTCATGTCTGAATTTTTGCAGCCCCATGGACTGTAGCCCACCACGCTCCTCTGTCCAGGGGATTTCCCAGGCAAGAATAGTGAAGTGGCTTGCCATTTCCTTCTCTAGGGGATCTCCCTAGTCCAGGGATTGACCCTGTGTCTCCTGCATTGGAAGCTGGATTCTTTGCCACTGAACCACCAGGGAAACCTCTTTATTTTTATTATGGTATCTTTTTTTGAATTTTATTTATTTTTAAAGTTTTTTATTCATTTGTTTTAATTATAGTCTAATTACTTTACAATATTGTGGTGGTTTTTGCCACACATTGACATGAATCAGTCAGGGGTGTACATGTGTTCCCCATCCTGAATCCCCCTCCCACCCCCCTCCCAATCCCATCCCTCTGGGTTGTCCCAGTGCACTGGCTTTGAGCCCTGTTTCAAGCATTGAACTTGGACTTGTCATCTATTTCATATATGGTAATATACATGTTTCAAAGTTATTGTCTCAAATCATCCCACCCTCAGCTTCTCCCACAGAGTCCAAAAGTCTGTTCTTTATATTTGTGTCTCTTTTGCTGTCTTGTACATAGCATTGTCATTATCAGCTTCCTAAATTCCATATATATGCATTAATATACCGTATTGGTGTTTTTCTTTCTGACTTACTTTGCTCTGTATAATAGACTCTAATTACATCCACCTCATTAGAACCAACTCAAATGCATTCTTTGTAATAACTATTATGACATCTTAAATATTTTTTGCAGTAAATCATTAAAAATCTGAGAAAAGGATAAATAAATTGAATAAAATTTCCCCAAAGTTAATTTACTTTCAAATACATTTGAAGTATGAGTAATAGTTAATAAAGACAGAATGAAGTTGACAGGGCAAGAAAAGGAAGAGAGTGATATATTGGGAAAGAGAGGGGAAAAGAACAAAATGTTCACTATTCTAAGTGGAATGTTTGCCTTGCATGGGGACAGTCCATGTAGACTATAATATAAATGTAACATGGAAAATTTATGAAGCATCTGGTAGATAGAAAATATTAAGAAATGGAAATGAAAAGACCTTGTTTGTATAGATTCCAGAATGATATATAGAAGGAAATTTATGTTCCCTCTTGTCAAGCAAGTAGCCCATGTCACTAACAGGACTAATAGGCAGTTCTATCCCGTCTGTGAAATTCAAGTCTTGAAAACACCTTGGTGAGGTTGAGTAATTAGGACATTACAGGGAAGTAGTCATGGGTAAAGGATCATGAACAAGCTTTCAAACTGTCATTAATACTAAGATTAAACATTAAAGATATTTCATGGATTTTTAAACATGCTGAATGATTCCATTTATTTATTATTTTTAACATTTTATTTGTATTGGAGTACAGTTGATTTACAGTATTGTGTTAGTTTCAGGTGTATAGCAAAGTGGTTTAGCTGTACATATACATATATCTATTCTTTTTTTAGATTCATTCCCCATATAGGTTATTTCAGAATATTGAGTACTGTTCCCTGTGCTATCCAGTAGGTCCTTGTTGATTGTCTATTATATATATATATTAGTATGTATATATGCTAATTCCCACCCCCTAATTTATCCCTCCCACACATTGTCCCTTTGGGAATCATAAGTTTTTTTCCTAAGTCTGTAAGTCTCTTTCAGTTTTGTAAATAAGTTCATTTTTAGACTCCACAGATAAGTCTCATGATATGATGCTTTTGTTTTTCTTCTAGTGATTATTCCATGTGATTTTGTTTATAAGAATAATTATTTTTAACATATTTAAGACTAGAATGGTCTAGGACATGTGTTCCTGCATTAAATAAAAGAGGAATTCACAAATTCAGCTTTTCAAAGTGCACTTTTTAGGATACATAATAAAATTTTTGAAATTTAGTCTATTATCAATCCATGACTTTCCTTTTCTTTTTTGATTTCATGGTTGTTTTGTTCATCTTTCCTTCCTTGTTACTACTTCACTCTTTTCTTCTTATAGAGACCCATCCTAATATGTTTAAAATATGACTTCAAATATATGTGCATACTTATACATTTCTGATGACATGGTAGATGTATGTGGTTTTAAATTCAATTTATTGAAACTGAAAAAAAATAAATCACACATTTCTCCTAACCCCTACCACCTTCCTCAGACAAGTGCTAATCTAACCTGTTATCTGTATCTATTAGTTAGTTACATAAAATTCACACACACATATATAACACACATGTTTAGATTTCATATATGTAAGAGATCTGACTTGGACTTATTTTACTTAGCCTCACAGGGGGCGAACCGTTCAACTTCAGCTTCTTCAGCGTTACTGGTTGGGGCACAGACTTGGATTATTGTGACATTGAATGATTTGCCTTGGAAATGAACAGAGATCATTCTGTCATTTTTGAGATTGCATCCAAGTACTGCATTTCGGACTCTTTTGTTGACCATGATGGCCACTCCATTTCTTCTGAGGGATTCCTGCATGCAGTAGTAGATATAATGGTCATCTGAGTTAAATTCACCCATTCCAGTCCATTTGAGTTCACTGATTCCTAGAATGTCGACATTCACTCTGGCCATCTCTTGTTTGACCACTTCCAATTTGCCTTGATTCATGGACCTGACATTCCAGGTTCCTATGCAATATTGCTCTTTACAGCATCAGACCTTACTTCTATCACTAGTCACATCCACAGCTGGGTATTCTTTTTGCTTTGGCTCCATCCCTTCATTCTTTCTGGAGTTATTTCTCCACTGATCTCCAGTAGCATATTGGGCCCCTACTGACCTGGGGAGTTTCTCTTTCAGTATCCTATTGTTTTGCCTTTTCATCCTGTTCATGGGGTTCTCAAGGCAAGAATACTCAAGTGGTTTGCCATTCCCTTCTCCAGTGGACCACATCCTGTCAGATCTCTCCACCATGACCTGCCCATCCTGGGTTGCCCCACGGGCATGGCTTAGTTTCATTGAGTTAGACAAGGCTGTGGTCCTAGTGTGATTAGATTGACTAGTTTTCTGTGAGTATGGTTTCAGTGTGTTTGCCCTCTGATGCCCTCTTGCAACACTTACCATCTTACTTGAGTTTCTCTTACCTTGGGCGTGGGGTATCCCTTCACGGCTGCTCCAGCAAAGCGCAGCTATTGCTCCTTACCTTGGACGAGGGGTCTCTCCTCACTGCTGCCCTTCCTGACCTTCAACGTGGGTAGCTCCTCTAGGCCATCCTGCGCCACGCAGCCATGGCTCCTTGGACATGGGGTTGGTCCTCCCAGCCACCGCCCCTGGCCTCAGGCGTGGGGTTGCTCCTCTCAGCTGCCACACTTGGCTTCGGGCGTGGGAGCGTGGGGTGTCTCCTCCGGGCCGCTGCCCCTGACCTCGGACACAGGGTAACTAACACCCCAAAAAGATGTCCTTTTCATTATAGGGGACTGGAATGCAAAAGTAGGAAGTCAAGAAATACCTGGAATAACAGGCAAATTTGGCCTTGGAATACGGGATGAAGCAAGGCAAAGACTAATAGAGTTTTGCCAAGAAAATGCACTAGTCATAACAAACACCCTCTTCCAACAACACCAGAGAAGACTCTATACATGGACATCACCAGATCATCAATACCGAAATCAGATTGATTATATTCTTTGCAGCCAAAGACGGAGAAGCTCTATACAGTCAGCAAAAAGAAGACCAAGAGCTGACTGTGGCTCAGACCATGAGCTCCTTATTCCCAAATTCAGACTGAAATTGAAGAAAGTAGGGAAAACCACTAGACCATTCAGGTATGACCTAAATCAAACCCCTTATGATTATACAGTGGAAGTGAGAAATAGATTTAAGGGCCTAGATCTGATAGATAGAGTGCCTGATGAACTATGGAATGAGGTTCGTGACATTGTACAAGAGACAGAGATCAAGACCATCCCCATGGAAAAGAAATGCAAAAAAGCAAATTGGCTGTCTGGGGAGGCCTTACAAATAGCTGTGAAAAGAAGAGAAGTGAAAAGCAAAGGAGAAAAGGAAAGATATAAACATCTGAATGCACAGTTCCAAAGAATAGCAAGAAGAGATAAGAAATGCAAAGAAATAGAGGAAAACAACAGAATGGGAAAGACTAGGGATCTCTTCAAGAATATCAGATATACCAAAGGAACATTTCATGCAAAGATGGGCTTGATAAAGGACAGAAATGGTATGGACCTAACAGAAGCAGAAGATATTAAGAAGAGGTGGTAAGAATACACAGAAGAACTGTACATAAAAGATCTTCACGACCCAGATAATCACGATGGTGTGATCACTGACCTAGAGCCAGACATCCTGGAATGTGAAGTCAAGTGGGCCTTAGAAAGCATCACTACGAACAAAGCTAGTGGAGGTGATGGAATTCCAGTGGAGCTATTCCGAATCCTGAAAGATGATGCTGTGAAAGTGCTGCACTCAATATGCCAGCAAATTTGGAAAGCTCAGCAGTGGCCATAGGACTGGAAAAGGTCAGTTTTCATTCCAATCCCAAAGAAAGGCAATGCCAAAGAATGTTCAAACTACTGCACAATTGCACTCATCTCACACGCTAGTAAAGTAATGCTCAAAATTCTCCAAGCCAGGCTTCAGCAATATGTGAACAGTGAACTTCCTGATGTTCAAGCTGGTTTTAGAAAAGGCAGAGGATCCAGCAGAGATCATCTGCTGGATCATGGAAAAAGCAAGAGAGTTCCAGAAAAACATCTATGTCTGCTTTATTGACTATGCCAAAGCTTTGACTGTGTAGATCACAATCAACTGTGGAAAATCCTGAAAGAGATGGGAATACCAGACGACCTGATTTGCCTCTGGAGAAATTTGTATGCAGGTCAGGAAGCAACAGTTAGAACTGGACATGGAACAACAGACTGGTTCCAAATAGGAAAAGGAGTTCATCAAGGCTGTATATTGTCACCCTGCTTATTTAACTTCTATGCATAGTACATCATGAGAAATGCTGGACTGGAAGAAACACAAGTTGGAATCAAGATTGCTGGGAGAAATATCAATAACCTCAGATATGCAGATGACACCATCCTTATGGCAGAAAGTGAAGAGGAACTCAAAAGCCTCTTGATGAAAGTGAAACTGGAGAGTGAAAAAGTTGGCTTAAAGCTCAACATTCAGAAAATGAAGATCATGGCATCCAGTCCCATCACTTCATGGGAAATAGATGGGGAAACAGTGGAAACAGTGTCAGACTTTATTTTTCTGGGCTCCAAAATCACTGCAGATGGTAACTACAGCCATGAAATTAAAAGATGCTTACTCCTTGGAAGGAAAGTTATAACCAACCTAGATAGCATATTCAAAAGCAGAGATATTACTTTGCCAACAAAGGTTCATCTAGTCAAGGCTATGTTTTTCCCTGTGGTCATGTATGGATGTGAGAGCTGGACTGTGAAGAAGGCTGAGCGCCAAAGAATTGATGCTTTTGAACTATGGTGTTGGAAAAGACTCTTGAGAGTCCCTTGGACTGCAAGGAGATCCAACCAGTCCATTCTGAAGGAGATCAGCCTTGGGATTTCTTTGGAAGGACTGATGCTAAAGCTGAAACTCCAGTACTTTGGCCACCTCAAAGTACGAAGAGTTGACTCATTGGAGAAGACTCTGATGCTGGGAGGGATTGGGGGCAAGAGGAGAAGGGGACGACAGAGGATGAGATGGCTGGATGGCATCACCGACTCGATGGATGTGAGTCTCAGTGACCTCTGGGAGTTGGTGATGGACAGGGAGGCCTGGTGTGCTGCAATTCATGGGGTTGCAAAGAGTCGGACATGACTGAGGACTGATCTGATCTGATCTAATCTGAACAGGGAGGGAACACAACCCAACCCATCAACAGAAAATTGGATTAAAGATTTACTGAGCATGGCCCCACCCATCAGAACAAGACCCAGTTTCCCCCTCAGTCCGTCTCTCCCATTAGGAATCTTCCATAAGCCTCTTATTCTTCTCCATCAGAGGGCAGACAGACTGAAAACCACAATCACAGGAAACTAACCAATATGATCACATGGACCTCAGCCTTGTCTAACGCAATGAAAGTATGAGCCATGCCAGGTAGGCCACCCAAGGTGGACGGGCCATGGTGGAGGGTTCTGACAAAACCCAGCGTCCACTGGAGAAGGGAATGGCAAACCGCTTCAGTATTCCTGCCTTGAGAACCCCATGAACAGTATGAAAAGGCGAAAACATAGGACACCGAAAGAGGAACTCCCCAGGTCAGTAGGTGCCCAATATGCTACTGGAGATTAGTGGAGAAATAACTCCAGAAAGAATGAAGAGACAGAGCCAAAGCAAAAACAACACCCAGTTGTGGATGTGACTGGTGATGGAAGTAAAGTCCAATGCTGTAAAGAGCAATATGGCATAGGAACCTGGAATGTTAAGTCCGTGAATCAAGGCAAGTTGCTGCTGCTGCTGAGTCGTTTCATTTGTGTCCAACTCTATGTGACCCCATAGACGGCAGCCCACCAGGCTCCCCCATCCCTGGGATTCTCCAGGCAATTACACTGGAGTGGGGTGCCATTTCCTTCTCCAATGCATGAAAGTGAAAAGTGAAAGTGAAGTTGCTCAGTTGTGTCCGACTCTTTGCAACCCCGTGGACTGCAGCCTATCAGGCTCCTCCTCCCATGGATTTTCCGGCAAGAGTACTGGAGTGGGATGCCATTGCCTTCTCCTCAAGGCAAGTTGGAAGTGGTCAAACAGGAGATGGCAAAAATGAACGTTGACATTTTAGGAATCAGCAAACTAAAATGGACTGGAATGGGTGAATTTAACTCAGATGATCATTATATCCACTACTGTGGGCAAAAATTGTTTAGAAGATGTAGAGTAGCCATCATAGTCAACAAAAGAATCTGAATTGAAGTACTTGGATGCAATCTCAAAAATGACAATTATATCTGTTCGTTGCCAAGGCAAATCATTCAATATCACAGTAATCTAAGTCAGTAATGCTGAAAAGCTGAAGTTGAACAGCTCTATGAAGACCTACAAGACCTTCTAGAACTAACACCCAAAAATGATATCCTTTTCATTATAGGGGACTGGAATGCAAAAGTAGGAAGTCAAGAGATACCTGGAGTAACAGGCACATTTGGCCTTGGAGTACAGAATGAAGCAGGGCAGAGACTGCTAGAGTTCTGCCAAAAGAATGCATTGGTCATAGCAAACACCCTCTTCCAACAACACAAGAGAAGACTCTACACATGGACATCACCAAATGGTCAATACTGAAATCAGACTGATTATATTCTTTGCAGCCAAAGATGAAGAACCTCTATACAGTCAGCAAAAACAAGACCAGGAACTGACTGTGGCTCAGATCATGAACTCCTTATTGCCAAATTCAGACTGAAATTGAAGGAAGTAGGGAAAACCACTAGACCATTCAGGCATGACCTAAATCAAATGCCTTATGATTATACAGTGGAAATGGGAAATATACTCAAGGGATTAGATCTGATAGAGTGCCCGAAGAACTGTGGACAGAGGTTCATGACATTGTACAGGAGGAAGGGATCAAGACCATCCCCAAGAAAAAGAAATGCAAAAAGGCAAAATGGTTGTCTGAGGAGGCCTTACAAATAGCTGTGAAAAGAAGAGAAGCAAAAGGCAAAGGAGAAAAGGAAAGATACACCCATTTGAATGCAGAGTTCCAAAGAATAGCAAGGAGAGATAAGAAAGCTTTCCTCAGTGATCCAGGCAAAGAAATAGAAGAAAACAATAGAATGGGAAAGACTAGAGATCTCTTCAAGAAAATTAGAGATAGCAAGGAAATATTTTATGCAATGATGGGCACAATAAAGTACAGAAATGGTATGGATCTAACAGAAGCAGAAGATATTAAGAACAGGTAGCAAGAATACACAGAAGAACTATACAAAAAAGATTTTCATGACCCAGATAATCATGATGGTGTGATCACTCACCTAGAGCCAGACATCCTGGAATGTGAAGTCAAGTGGGCCTTAGGAAGCATCACTAAGAACGAAGCTAATGAAGGTGATGGAATTACTGTTGAACTATTTCAAATCCTAAAAGATGATGATCTGAAAGTGCTACACTCAATATGCCAGCAAGTTTGGAAAACTCAGCAGTGGCCACAGGACTGGAAAAGCTCAGTTTTCATTCCAATCCCAAACAAAGGCAATGCCAAACAATGTTCAAATACTGCAAAACTGCACTCATCTCACACACTAACAAAGTAATGCTCAAAATTCTCCAAGCCAGGCTTCAACAGTATATAAACCATGAACTTCCAGATGTTCAAACTAGATTTAGAAAAGGCAGAGGAACCAAAGATCAAATTGCCAACATCCACTGGATCATCAAAAAAGCAAGAGCATTTCAGAAAAGCATCTACTTCTGCTTCATTGACTACACCAAAGCCTTGACTGTGTGGATCACAACAAATTGTGGAAAATTCTTTAAGAGATGGGAATACCAGACCACGTGACTTGTCTCTTGAGAAACCTGTATGCAGGTCAGGAAACAACAGTTAGAACTGGACATGGAACAACAGACTGGTTCCAAATAGGAAAAGGAGTACGTCAAGGCTGTATATTGTCACCCTGTTAATTTAACTTATATGCAGAGTACATCATGAGAACACTGGACTGGAAGAAACACAAGTTGGAATCAAGATTGCTGGGGAGAAATATCAATAACCTCAGATATGCAGATGACACCACCCTTATAACAGAAAGTGAATAGGAACTCAAAAGCCTCTTGATGAAAGTGAAAGAGGAGAGTGAAAAAGTTGGCTTAAAGCTCAACATTCAGAAAACGAAGATCATGGCATCTGGTCCCATCACTTCATGGCAAATAGATGGGGAAACAGTAGAAACAATGACAGACTCTTTTTTTGGTCTCCAAAATCACTGCAGATGGTGACTTCAGCCATGAAGTTAAAAGACACTTGCTCCTTGGAAGAAAAGCTATAACAAACCTAGACAGCATATTAAGAAGCAGAGACATTACTTTTCCAGCAAAGATCTGTCTAGTCAAAGCTATGATTTTTCCAGTAGTCATGTATGGGTGTGAGAGTTGGACTACAAAGAAAGCTGAGCACTGAAGAATTGATCGTTTTGAACTGTGGTGTTGGATAAGACTCTTGAGAATCCCTTGGACTGCAAGGAGATACAACCAGTCCATCCTAAAGGAAATAAGTGCTGAATATCCATTGGTAGGACTGATGCTGAAGCTGAAACTCCAATATTTTGGTCACCTCATGTGAAGAGTTGCCCCACTGGAAAAGACTCTGATGCTGGGAAAGATTGAAGGCAGGAGGAGAAGGGGACGACAGAGGATGAGATGGTTGGATGGCATCACCGATGTGATGGACATGAGTTTGAGCAAGTTCTGTGAACTGGTGATGGACAGGGAAGCCTGGTGTGCTGCAGACTATGGTGTTGCAAAGAGTCAGACATGACTGATGACTGAACTGACAGAACTGATATAAATATATTGTATGTATGTGTATATATATTATATACATGTTTATCTACACATATATGTATGCATACGTATATTTGTTCATTCATCCATTGATGATTTAGCTTGATTCCATATCTTTGTTATTGTAAATATATCTTTTAAGTTAGTTGTCTTTGGCTAAATACCCAGATGTAGAATTGCTGGATCATATGGTAATTCTATTTTTAATTTTTTGAGCAGTCTCCATACTGTTTTTCATAGTAGCTACACCAATTTATATTGCCACCAACAGTGTACAGAATTCCCCTTTTATCAACATGCTCACCAACATTTCCTCTTATCTTATAATAATAGCTGTTCCAACAGATGTGAAGTGATATCCTTATACCTTTTGGTCATCTATTTTCTTCTTTGGAAAAATGTTTATTTAGTTCCTCTGCCCTTTAAATCAGATTATTTGGGGGGTTTTGCTATTGCATGAGTTATTTATATATTTGGATATTAACACCTTATCAGATATATGATTTGCAAATATTTTCTGCCATTCAGTGGGTTTCTTTTTCATATTGTTGATTATTTCCTTCTCTGTGGAAAAGCTTTTTAGTTTGATGTAGTCCCACTTGTTTATTTTTGCTTTTGTTGCTTTTGGTGATTCAAAGAATCATTTGTCATGACCTGTGTAAAGGAGCTTACTGCTTATGTTCTCTTCAAGGAGTTTTATGGTTTCATGTCTTACATTCAAGCCTTTAATCCATTTTGAGTTAATTTTTGTGTATGGATTAATAGTGATCCAGCTTCACTCTCCTGAGTGTGGGTGTCCAATTTTCCTAACATAATTTATTGAAGAGACTGTTCTTTCCCCATTGTATATTCTTGGGTCCTTTATCATAGATTAATTGATCATATATGTGTGGATTTATTTCTGGGTTCTCTATTCTGTTCCATTGATTTATATGTCTTTTTTAATGCTAATATTACATTTTTCATTACTATTGCTTTGTAACATAGTTTGAAATCAGGGAATTTTATATCTCCATTTTTGTTCTTTCATTACTTTGGTTATATGGGATATTTTATGGTTTCAGGCAAATTTTAGGATTTCTGTTTTATTTTTGTGAGAAACACCTTTGGAATTTTGATAGAGATTGCATCAGGTCTGTATATTGCTTTGGGTAGTATGGACACTTTTAACAGTATTAATTCTTCCAATTCATAAACATGGAATATATTTCTATTTTTTTTATGTGTCTTGTTTAATTTCTTTCATTAATGTCTGGTAGTTCTCAATGTACAGGTCTCACTTCTTGGTTAAATACACTCCTGGATATTTTATTCTCTTTGATACAATTTTAAATGAAGTTGTTTTCTTAGTTACTATACTCTTTTGATAGTTCATTATTAGTGTATAGAGATGCAACAGATTTGTACATATTGATATTATATCCTGCAACTTGACCAGATTTGTTTATTTGTTCTAACAGTGTTCTGGTGGGGTTATTAGGGTTTTCTACATAAAATATCGTGTCTATTACAAATAGTCACAGTTTTACTTGTTCCTTCCAATTCAGATGCCTTCAGTTTCTCTTTCTTGCCTAATTGCTCTAGAGCAATTCAATGCTATGTTGAATAAAAGTGGCAGGAGTGGACATCCTTACTTGTCCCTTATCTTCCAGGAAAAGCTTCTAGCTTTTCACTATTGAGTATGCTATTAGCTGCGGGCTTGTCATATGTGACCTTTATTGTGTTGAGCTATGTTTCCTCTATACATGCTTTACTTTTTATTATAAATTGACATTGAAATTTGTCAAATGCTTTTCTGAATCTATTGAAATGTTAGTATAATTTTTATCTTTCACTTTATAAATGTGATGAATCACATTAGCTGATTTACAGATGTTGCATCATCTTTGCATCCTGGAATATGTCCTGTTTGATCATTGTGTATAATCCTTTTAATGCCTGTCGAATTTGGTTGTTTTCTAGTATTTTGTTGAGATTTTTGCATCGATGTTCATCAGAAATATTGTCCTGTCCTTTTCTTTTCTTGAGGCATCCTCATTTGGTTTTGGTATTAGGGTGATGATGGGTTTGGAAGAGTTCACTTCTCTTCTATTTTCTGGAAGAGTTTGAGAAGGATAGGCATTATTTCTTCTTTGAAGGTTTAGTAGAATTTACTGGAGAAGGAAATGGCAACCCACTCAGTATTCTTGCCTGGAAAATCCCATGGACAGAGGAGCCAGGTAGGCTACCGTCCATGGGGTCGCAAAGAGTCGGACACGACTGAGCGACTTCACTTTCACTTTCACTATGGAAGCCATCTGGTCCTGAACTTCTGTTTTCTGGGAGGTTTTTGCTTACTGATTACATCTCCTTACTAGTCATTGATCGTTCAGATTTTCTATTTCCTCATGATTCACTCTTGGTAGGTTGTACGTTTCTTGGAATTTATCCATTTCTTCTAGGTTGTCCATTTTGTTAGCGCATAACTGGTCATAATAGTCTCTTATTATCCTTTGTCTTTCCATGGTATCAATTGTAACATCTATTTCTTTTCTGATTTTATTTGAGATCTCTCTTTTTTCTTGGTGGATCTAGCTAAAGGTTTGTACATTTTTTCCATCTTTTCAAAGAACCTCTTAGTTATATCAATCTTTTCTGTTGTCTCAGTCTCAATTTCATTCATTTCTGCTCTAACTTTTATTATTTCCTTCCTTCTACTAAATTTGGATTTAGTTTGTTCTTTTTATTAGTTCTTTGAGGTATATAAAGTTAGGTTGTTAGGCATTTTTCTTGTTTCTTGAGGTAGGCATTTAGCACTAGGAACTTCCCTCGTAGAGCTCCTATTGCTGTATCCCATAGACTTTGTTATGTTTCCATTTTCATTTGTCTCAAGGTGCTTTTTAATTTCTCTTTAGATTTCTTATTTGATCTATTGGTTGTTCGGTAGCATGTTGTTTAATCTCCACATAATTTGTGAATTTTCCAGTTTTCTTTGTGTAATTAATTTTTAGTGTCATACCTAATGTCATTGTGGTTATGAAAGTTGGTTGTATATAATTTCACTTCTCTTAAATCTTTTAAGACTTGTTTAGTGGCCTAACATATGATGTATTTTGGGAATTGTTCCATGTGCACTGGAGGAGACTGTGTATTCTGCTACTTTTGAATGGAATGTTTTGTAAATATCTGATGAGCATCATCTTTTCACTCTCCCTTTGCTATGCTCCAGTGTCTACTATAGGAGGGGGTTTATACATGTCTGACTTTTGTAGCTGACACCTAGGGGAATGCCTCTTGATCTCCTGGCTCTGGAGGCCAGGGGATCTTGCATTCCTGGTCCCATGGGACTGTAATAATTGGTATCACCCAGAAAAGACCTTTTACCCCTGGCTGGTGCTCTGAATTTTATGACTGCTGCTAGGAGACATCTCTACATTGAATGGCTCTGGTGCCAGTGGGGCTTATACTCATGGGTCTCACAGGACTAAAAACCAAAGGAGAAAGAGTGACTAAGAGCCACCACTCCCAGGGCATTGCAAGAGACAACAGATTGAGGAACTTGATTATTCTGTGAAGGAGATCTGTTAGCTAGTTATTATGACTGTGGCCTGAGAGACAGGCTTCTAATTAAATACATATCTTGGGGTCGAACAATCATTACCAGAGATCTTGGGAGGTGGGTTTAGCTTTGCACTCATCCTCTGTCATCTTACAGAGCACCAGTGTCTACTGGAGGGGAGATTAAATATCTTTGGTACCTTAGTTTTTATATTTGGTATCCTGGTTTTTGTGGTTGTTGTCCAAGGAATGTTCCTTTATCACTTGGCTCTGGCGACAGGTAGTAAGGGAGGGTTTTCATTCCCGGGTTCCACGGGACTGTGGCAATATGAAAGATAGTTCTTTGCAGGCTACCACCCCAGGGCACTACACAAATAGTAGACTGGAGAACATTCCCCAATCTTTCTGTGAAGGGACCTCTTTGCTTGTCTTGAAGCTTTGGCCTGAGGGGCAGGCTTTTAGCATACATTCAGTAGTCTACAGAGCTGCTTTCAAGGAAGATAGGCTATAGCTGTCATCTGGGCACTCCGGCTCACTGTATCACCCAGAAAAGAGCTTATCCACCTGTTTGGAGCCCTGATCTCTGACTGCAACCCAAGGGATACTTGCATTTTATCTGGCTCTGGTGGTCAGTGGGATTTATGCTTGTGGTATCACAGGACTGTATATATTTGCATGCTTTTAAAAACTGATATCTAAATATCTAGCTTCTGGTCGGCCTGAATCTAGGTGCTGAGATCTTCCTCTCTGGGACACTGACAGGTCTTTGCACATCCTCAACTGCTGAGAGCTATTTAAGATACAGCCTGCTTGGACAAGTACAGAGATTTGACAGACAACCAAGATCTGAGGGTTGAAAGACAAGGTTTATCTCCTACACAAAACCACTCCTTCAAGACTAGGAGAGGCTGTTTCATCTATTGTATAGAAACCAACTCAGAGAGTCAAGCATAATGAAGAAACAGAGGGACATGTTCCCAATGAAAAGAACAACATACAATCTCAGAACGCAAACCTTAATGAAATAGAAATAAGTAATTTACCTGATAAAAAGTTAAAAGTAATAGTCATTAAGATGCTTACCAAACTGGAGAGAAGAGTGGTAAGCACAGTGAGAGCTCTGACACAGAAATGTAAAATATGAGAAAGTACAACACAGAAGTTACAGAACTGAAGAATATACTACAGGGGTTCAAGAGCAGAGGACATGAAGCAGAAGAAAGAACTGGTTAACGTGATGGAGGCCAGTGGAACTTACCTAATTGAGTAGCACACAGATAAAATGATGAATAAAAGTGAAGATAAGTTAACATAGTTATGAAGTGAAATGAAGTCGCTCAGTCATGTCCGACTCTGCGACCCCGTGAACGGTAGCCCACCAGGCTCCTCTGTCCGTGGGATTCTGCAGGTGAGAATACTGGAGTGGGTTGCCATTTCCTTCTCCAGGGGATCTTCCCGACCCAGGGATCGAACCCGGTCTCCTGCATTGCAGGCAGACGCTTCACCCTCTGAGCCATCAGGGGAAAGCTAACATAGTTATGGGACAACATCAAATGAACTAATATTCACATCATAGGGCTCTAGAGGGGAAGAGAGACAGAGAGAAAAGCCATTATTTTTTGAATGGCCATTATTTGAAGGAAGAAAGAAAATTTGAAAGAAATTGTGGAGAAATATTTGAAGAAAGTCCATTATTTGAAGAAATAATGGCTAAGAAGTTCCCTAACTTGAGAAAGGAAACAGACACCCAGATCTAGGAATCCCCGGAGTTCCACCTAAGATGAACCCAAATAGACCCACACTAAGGCAAAGACAAGGAGAGAATCTTAAAAGCAGCAGCAAAAAAAAAAAAAAAAAGACAAACGTTATATACAAGGGAACCTATATAGGACTATCAGTAGATTTTGAGCAGAAACTTTGGCTGGAAGAAAGTGGCACAATATAGTAAAAATACTGAAAGAAAAAAAAATTGCCAACGAAAAACACACTACTTGGCAAAGTAATCATTCAGAAGTAAAGGGAGATAAAGATGTCTCCAGACATGGCAAAGCTAAAGGAGTTCATCACCACTAAATTGGTTTTATAAAAAAATATTCAAGAGACTTGTTTAAGCTGAAAAGAGAGGGTACTAGTTAGTTCCAGGAACATGTGAAAGAATAAATCTTACTGAAATGGTAAATACAGAGTAAAGGCAGTAGATTAATCACTTTTAAGATAGTGTGAAAGTTAAAAGACAAAGTTAGTAAAAAAAAAAGAGATAAGCATAATTTTAATAATTAGTTGGAGATATACAAGATTTAAAAATATGACATCAAAAACATACAAGAAGGGAGAGAATAATATTGAGTTTAACAGTGGGATCAAGCTTAAGTTGTTATTGACTTAAAATAGACTGTTACGGATAATAATTGTTATATGTAAGCCTCATGATAACTACAAAGCAAAAATGTATATTAAATACACAAAAAGTAAATAGAAAAGAATGTAGCATATCACTAAAGGAAGTAATCAAATCACAAAGAAAGAGAGCAAGAGAAGAAAAAAAGAAATGGAGAGGAACTGCAAAAATAGCAAGAAAACAACAAAATGTCACATAATTATCAGCAGTTACTTTAAATGTAAATGGACTAAATTCTCCGATCAAAAGACATGTAAATGTATTTTAAAAAATTTGTTTGCTACCTACAAAAGACTCACTTTAGATGAAAGGACACTCAAAGACAGAAAGTAATGGGATGAAAAAAAGATATTCCATGAAAATAGAAACCAAAAGAAAGCTGGAGTGTCTGTATTTTTTTCAATCAAAATAGCCTTTAAAATAAAGACTGTAATTAAGAGACAAAGAAGGCCTTACACAGTGATAAAGGTATTAATTCAACAAGAAGATTTAACATTTGTAAATATTCATGCATCCAACACTGGAGTGTCTAAGCATATAAAGCAAATATTAACAGACTAAAGGGAGAAATAGGCTTCCCAGGTGGTACTAGTGGTAAAGAATCTGCCTGCCTGCAGAATATGCAGGAGACACAAAAGACATGGGTTTTATTCCTGGGTCAGGAAGATGCCTTGGAGTAGGAAATGGCAACCCACTCCAGTATTCTTGCCTGGAAAATGTCATGGGTAGAGGAGCCTGATGGGCTTCAGTCCATGGGGCCTCAAAGAGTTGGACACAACTGAGTGAGCATACAAAGGGAGAAATAAGCAATCATAGTAAGGGACTCTAATACCACATTTGCGTCAGTGGATAGCTCATCAGACCAGGAAAACATCAAGGGAACTTTAACCTTGAACAATATTAAATCAGATGGACTTAACAGACATTTTGCACCTTGAATGGATTTTCTTCTCAAGTTTGATTTTGTAACATGCATTGGTCATTTGGAAAATGTTGCTTTACTGATTTATACAGATTTTCTAAATGTTGATACATTTTATAATATAGTATCAACAAATCACATTCATTAATATCATTTCAGTCTCATAAAAAAAAAAAAAAAAAGCTGTTAAGTATGGGGAAGCTGTCAAGCTCACAGAGGCACATACAAATTTTCCAAAATTCTAATTTTTGCTGGATAGCTCGATTTTTATTGTGGGCAACAAATACTGTCAGTTGTTTTCCTTGAAGTGACAAGCTCACTTTATTCATTTCTGACAAAGTGTCCGCCAATACCCAAGTCTGAATAACCATGGCTTGTCAGTCATTCTTTCAAGCAAAAGTGCCATTCTACAAGGGAAAAACAGTTAGTTTAGCTCTCAACTCAAATATCTTCACAGATACACGTGTACTCCAGTATACAGAAGGAAGAGCTGTATATGTGCTTACCATTTGGTCACACTGAAAAGAAGCAAATTCAAGGACTGAGATCTAATAAAATGATTTTTACTACCTCGTCAAAGATATTCTTAATGACACTGGCTTTTTTTTGTCTGCAAGTGCATGATGATGAAAAATAGAACTACTAGCAATTTGGTGCCATTGCTTCTATGTGAACTAAGGTACGGCACTTATATCCACCACTGCTTTTATACCATCAGTTCAAAGGTCAGCAATGTAAAAAAGGCAGAAGATGCCTTAGTATTTTTATGAAAATAATTTTGACCCTATGAGCCTCTGGAAGTGAACCTCACAGACTGTTAAAAATGCTGTCAAGGGAGATACATGAAGAAAATTTAAAAAGGTCTTTGTCATTCATATCCCCCAAATTCAGTACCACTGTAAAGATGTGCTAATCCGAGGTAGCATCTATAGGCATGGTGGAATGGAGAAGCTAAGGAGGAAGTAACCAAAATACACAAACGTGGGGAAGTCTAATTTTATTAGGTAGAAAATTGTTAATGAGTTTACAGGCATACCTCTGAGATAATTGCAGAGTCAGTTTCAGACCACTGCAATAAAGCGGATATTACAATAAAGCAAATCACACACGTTTTTTGGTTTCCTAGTACTTATGAAAGTTATATTTACACCACACTATAGTCTATTGAGTGTGCAATTGTATCATGTCTAAGAAATGTGTATACCTTAATTAAAAATAGTTTATTGCTAAAAAATGCTAACCATTCTGAGCCTTTAGCAAGTCATAATCTTTTTGCAATCACAGATCACAGGTCACCATAGCAAATATAATATTAAAGAAAATGTTTGAAATATTATGAGAATTACCAAAATGAGACACAGAGTGAGCAAATGCTGTTGGAGAAAATGCTGCCAACAGACTTGCTCAATGCAGGGTTGCCACAATCCTTTATTTTTAAAAAACACAATTATCTGTCATGTACAATAAAGTGGAACACAATTAGAGGACATATGCCTGTAGTAATCTAAATAGCCTAGAGATTCAGGGTCACTGTAAGTATGGTGATATTGTAGGTGGCTGTTCTAGAAGGTAGTGGGTAATGATAATCTTTCATTTTGTGGATCAGTGGAGATGGTGGAGGGAAAAACTGCTTTTTTAGGGGAAATATGGAAAGATGAACTAGCAATGGAGCTGAGGCTAGCACAGGTCACGCCATTCCTGAATATATAGCAAGCTAGCAGTTAATGGAATGTTGGCAAAATTTCATTTTGATGAAAAAAAGAGAGCACGCCTCAGCTGACATGACAATGTTAAAAACGTGGCTTGTTCAGATATATGTGGTTTGGGGTTACCAATTTGTTTTGCCCTTAACAGTCATGTTTCTACATCTATAAGAGACGTAACCTTTGCTCTGGAAATGATGAGTTAAAGGAAAGTGAAATATATCTGTGCATTCTGGATGTCTGAGTAGTCCATTAATACAAACAGTAATAATAATACCAATCTATTGCAAGAATAAAGCCCTTTTCTTATTCACAAACGTGGTTGAGAGGATATGAATCAGTAACCACAGCCTCCTCCGGTTAACTGCTTTAATTCTCCTCTTCAGTATTTTTTTTTTTTTTTTTTTTTGAGAAAGAAAACATCTTCCAGGGTCTGAAGTAAAAGCAGAAGTGGATGTAAACAAAATTAAAAAGTCAGGATTTCAGGCTGGATCTGTAATAAGCTTTCAGCTGAAATGAAATGTAATTAGCAACCACGATAATGCAGTTTGCTTCATTTAGCTCTTCAGCGGGTTTATAAACAAATTCTGCCGGTTAACTTGTAAAGCAGATGCAGCCACTACACTCTGGCAGAGCACGTTAGAGAGGACCATCTCCTGCAGGTGCAAGGATGGCAGGATGATCCATTTATCTGCTCAGCAGTCAGGAATGCCAGTGACAATGAACATGCACCGTTTTTTAAGGCTCCTCTATAAGGAAGGTGAGGAAGTAGTTCATCTGAGGAATCAAGAAGGGAAAGCTGGGAGCAGCACTCAGATTCTCAAAGTAAACATTAATGCTTGCTTTGTAAAACTCCCACAAAGACAGAAAGTGTTATTTAGGGTCCAAGCATACACTCAATAACTGACTGCTGGTTACTCTTACCAAAATATTATCAGTGAGTATGATATGGGATCAAAGACTTTTTTAAAGCATTTTTGTATTTTCATAGTTTACTCATACTGCCTTTAATATGCATTAAAAATGTTAAGATTATTTGAAAAAGCAAGTAAAAGCAAAATTTTGAGCTCATCCTCAGTCAGTTCAGTCGCTCAGTCGTGTCCGACTCCTTGCAACCCCATGGACTGCAGCACGCCAGGCTTCCCTGTCCATCACCAACTCCCAGAGCATACTGAAACTCATGTCCATCACGTCAATGATGCCATCTGACCATCTCATCCTCTGTCGTTCCTTTCTCCTTCTCCTTCAAAGATCGAAGTTCCTTCAATCTTTCCCAACATCAGACTCTTTTCCAATGAGTTGGTTCTTTGCATCAGGTGGACAAAGTATTGGAATTTCAGCTTCAACATCAGCCCTTCCAGTGAATATTCAGGACTGATTTCCTTTAGAATGGACTGGTTTGATCTCCTTGCAGTCCAAGGGATTCTCAAGAGTATTCTCCAACACCACAGTTCAAAAGCATCAGTTCTTCAGTACTCAGCTTTTTTACAGTCCAACTCTCACATCCATACATGGCCACTGGAAAAACCAT
The DNA here is from genome assembly GCA_935064755.1 of Tragelaphus eurycerus. Lineage (NCBI taxonomy): Eukaryota > Metazoa > Chordata > Mammalia > Artiodactyla > Bovidae > Tragelaphus > Tragelaphus eurycerus. The sequence goes on along the minus strand of CAKXYN010000025.1, from coordinate 12,083,647 downwards.
GGCTTTGACTAGATGAACCTTTGCTGCCAAAGTAATGTCTCTGCTTTTAATATGCTATCTAGGTTGGTCATAACTTGTCTTCCAAGGAGCAAATGTCTTTTAATTTCATGGCTGTAGTCACCATCTGCAGTGATTTTTGGAGTTCCCAAAAATAGTCTGTCACTGTTTCTGCTCTTTTCCATCTATTTGCCATGAAGTAATGGGACCAGATGCCATGATTTTAGTTTTCTGAATGTTGAGTTTTAAGCCAACTTTTTCACTCTCGTCCTTCACTTTTATCAAGAGGCTCTTTAGTTCCTCTTTGCTTTCTGCCATAAGGGTGGTGTCCTCTGCATATCTGGGGTTATTGATATTTCTCCCAGCAATCTTGATTCCAGCCTGTGCTTCATCCAGCCCAGCGTTTCTCATGATGTACTCTGCATATAAGTTAAATAAGCAGAGTGACAATGTACAACCTTGATGTACTCATTTCCCAATTAGGAACCAGTCTGTTGTTCCATGTCCAGTTCTAACTATTGCTTCTGGACCTCCATACAGGTCTCTCAAGAGGCAGGTCAGGTGGTCTGCTATTCCCATCTCTTGAAGAATTTTCCATAGTTTGTTGTGATCCACACAGTCAAGGCTGTGGCGTAGTCATTAAAGCAGAAGTAGATGCTTTTCTGGAATGCTCTTGCTTTTTCAATGATCCAGAGGATGTTGGCAATTTGATCTCTGGTTCCTCTGCCTTTTCTAAATCCAGTTTGAACATCTGGAAGTTCACGGTTTATATACTGTTGAAGCCTGGCTTGGAGAATTTTGAACATTACTTTGCTAACGTGTGAAATAAGTGCAATTTTGCTGTAGTTTGAACATTCTTTGGCATTGCCTTTCTTTGGGATTGGAATGACAACTGACCTTTTCCAGTCCTGTGGCCACTGCCGAGTTTTCCAATTTGCTGGCATATTGAGTGTAGCACTTTCACAGCATCATCTTTTAGAATTTGAAATAGTTCAACTATAATTCTATCACCACCATTAGCTTTGTTCTTAGTGATGCTTCCTAAGACCCACTTTACTTCGCATTCCAGCATGTCTGGTTCAAGGTGAGTGATCACACCATCATGGTTAACTGGGTCACGAAGATCTTTTTTTGTATAGTTTTTCTATGTATTCTTGCCACCTGTTCTTAATATCTTCTGCTTCTGTTAGGTCCATAACGTTTCTGTCCTTTATTGTGCCCATCTTTGCATGAAATGTTCCCTTGCTATCTCTAAGTTTCTTGATGAGATCTCTAGTCTTTCCCATTCTATTGTTTTCCTCTAATTTCTTTGCATGGATCACTGAGGAAGGCTTTCTTATCTCTCCTTGATATTCTTTGGAACTCTGCATTCAAATGGGTATATCTTTCCTTTTCTCCTTTGCCTTTTGCTTCTCTTCTTTTCACAGCTTTTTTAAGGCCTCCTCAGACAACCATTTTGCCTTTTTGCATTTCTTTTCAATGGGGATGGTCTTGATCGCTTCCTCCTGTACAATGTCATGAACCTCTGTCCATAGTTCTTCAGGCACTCTGTCTATCAGATCTAATGCCTTGAATCTATTTCTCACTTCCAGTGTATAATCATAAGGGATTTGATTTCAGTCATACCTGACTGGTCTAGTGGTTTCCCCCACTTTCTTCAATTTAAGTCTGAATTTGGCAATAAGGAGTTAATGATCTGAGCCACAGTCAGCTCCTGGTCTTGTTTTTGCTGACTGCATAGAGCTTCTCCATCTTTGTCTGCAAAGAATATGATTAATCTGATTTCAGTGTTGACCATCTGGTGATGTCCATGTGTAGAGTCTTCTCTTGTGTTGTTGGAAGAGGGTGTTTGCTATGACCAGTGTGCTCTCTTGGCAAAACTCTATTAGCCTTTGCCCTGCTTCATTCCGTACTCCAAGGCCAAATTTGCCTGTTGCTCCAGGTATCTCTTGACTTCCTACTTTTGCATTCCAGTTCCCTATAATGAAAAGACATCTTTTGGGGTTGTTAGTTCTAGAAGGTCTTGTAGGTCTTCATGCTGCTGCTGCTGTTGCTAAGTCACTTCAGTTGTGTCCGACTCTGTGTGACCCCATAGACAGCAGCCCACCAGGCGCCCCCGTCCCTGGGATTCTCCAGGCAAGAATACTGGAGTGGGTTGCCATTTCCTTGTCCAATGCATGAAAGTGAAAAATGAAAGTGAAGTTGCTCAGTCTTGTCCGACTCTTAGTGACCTCATGGACTGCAGCCTACCGGGCTCCTCCATCCGTGGGATTTTCCAGGCAAGAGTACTGGAGTGCGGTGCCATTGCCTTCTCCGGTAGGTCTTCATAGAACTGTTCAATTTCAGCTTTTCAGCATTACTGGTTGGGAAATAGACTTAGATTACTGTGATGTTGAATGATTTGCCTTGGACATGAACAGAGATCTGTCATTTTTGAGATTGCATCCAAGTGTTGCATTTTGGACTCTTTTGTTGACTATGATGGCTACTTCATATCTTCTAAGGGATTCTTGGCTACAATAGTGGATATAATGATCATCTGAGTTAAATTCACCATTCCAGTTCACTTTAGTTCACTGATCCCTAAAATGTCAATGTTCACTCTTGCCATCTCCTCTTTGACCACTTCCAATTTGCCTTGATTCATGGACCTAACATTCCAGGTTCCTATGCAATATTGCTCTTTACAGCATTGGACTTCACTTCCATCACCAGTCACATCTACAACTGTGTGTTGTTTTTGCTTTGGCTCCATCCCTTCATCCTCTCTGGAGTTATTTCTCCACTGATCTCCAGTAGCATATTGGGCACCTACTGACCTGGGGAGCTCATCTTTCCGTGTCCTGTGTTTTTGCCTTTTCATGCTGTTCATGGGGTACTCAAGGCAGGAATTCTGAAGTGGTTTGCCCTTCCTTTCTCCAGCGGACCACGTTTTGCCAGACCTCTCCACCATGATCCGTGTCTTGGGTGGCCTACCTGGCATGGCTCATAGTTTCATGAGTTAGACAAGGCTGTGGTCCATGTGATCAGATTGGTTAGTTTTCTGTGATTGTGGTTTACAGTCTGTCTGCCCTCTGACTGTAAAGGATAAGAGGCTTATGGATGCTCTATCCTGATGGAATAGACTGACTGAGGGGGAATCTGGGTCTTGTTCTGATGGGCGGGGCCACGCTCCATAAATCTTTAATCCAATTTTCTGTTGATGGGTGGGGCTGTGTTCCCTCCCTGTTGTTTGACTTGAGGCCAAACTATGGTGGAAGTAATGAAGATAATGGCGACCTCCTTCAAAAGTGCTCCCAACCCTGCAGCAGGCCACTGTCCACCCACACTTCTGCCAGAGACTGTTGGACATTCATGGGAAAGTTGGGTCAGTGTCTTGTGGGGTCACTGCTAGAAAAGATTTTTAACTATTAATGAATTATCCTTTTAAATATGCCTCAGTCTATTTGTATTTGGGAAAATAAAATCCTCTCACATTTGTATGGTCATGTGGAAACCATTAAAAACAAATTGTAGTTGTTGTTCAATCACTAAATTGTGTCCAACTCTTTGCAACTCCGTGGACTGCGGCATGCCAGGCTTCCCTGTCCTTTGCTATCTCTTGGAGTTTGCTCAAATTTATGTACATTGAGTGGGGATGCCATCCAACCACCTCATACTCTGTTGCCCCTTCTCCTCCTGCCCTCAATCTTTCCCAACATCAGGGCCATTTCCAATGAGTCGGGTCTTCGCATCAGGTGGCCATAATATTGGAGTTTCAGCTTCAGCATCAGTCCTTGCAAGGAATATTCAGGGTTGATCTCCTTTAGGACTGACTGATTTGATGTCCTTGCAGTCCAAGGGACTCTCAAGAGTCTTCTCCAGGACCACATTTGTAAAGCATCAATTCTTTGGCACTCAGCCTTCTTTCTTGTCTAACTGTTAACATCTGTACATGACTACTTGGAAAACCATTAACTTTGACTATAAGGACCTTTGTCAACAAAGTGAAGTGTCTACTTTTTAATATACCATCTAGGTTTGTCATAGCTTTTTCTTCAAGGAGCAAATGTCTTTTAATTTCATGGCTGCAGTCACTGTCCACAGTGATTTTAGAACCCAAGAAAATAAAGTCTGTCACAGGTTCCACTTTTTCCCCACCTATTTGCCACAAAGTGATGGGACCAGATGCCATAATTATAGTTTTTGAATGTTTTAAGCCAGCTTTTTCACTCTCCTCTGGCATCCTCATCAAGAGGCTCAATTCTACTTTTTATTAAAATGATGTAAGAAAAAATTCAAACTTTCCTAAGTTAGAAATTTGTGTCATGTAAAACAGTTCAGGGAGTTGGCACATTGAAGGCAGATTGTACTCACGCTATTTTGTAGGGGAAAAAAATCAAGAAGTATGAGAATGAAGATTTTTACCCCAATAAATCAGCACACCCGTTAGAAGATACAGCTGGCCTAGAAGAAAAACTTTCATTTTCACTTTGTAAAATTCTTTCAAAATTTAGATCAAATTTTAACTCTTCCAACATAACCTCCACTCACTCTCATTCTCACTTCTTCCTCTCAAATCCTATGCTTTTATATACACTACTCCTATCACCCTCTTCCTGGCACCCCAGTGCTGTGTATGGGCAGTTTCTATCTCCCCAACAGGCTAGAGCAGAGACCACAGTTGATCTCTTTTGACATTCTTAATGGCTAGCGCCATTATCTACAATAGTGCATATATGCAGTGATGAGATAAGAGAAGGGAGTGCATGTCTGTGGACTTGGCTCAGGGACATGAAAATTATTTTTGACATGGTGAACCAAAATTTCACAAAAGTTTAGGCAGTATAAATGCGTGTCACCTTTGTTTTGATGGATTTAGCCTCAATAATGGCTATAAAACAGCAAATACTAAATAATGATTATATTATACTTGTATTAAAGCCTTCGACTAAAACAGTTGGTGCAAAAACACCCTTACAAGAGAAAATAGAGCACCCCAGGGTGTCACCCCAAAAATTATTCATCAGAAGTAACTATTATTATTTTCTTAAAGTCTTATTAGAACTGGCTCTGTCCTATGAAACATCTTTATCAGTATACACTGCATTAGAGTTATAATGTTTCATTATGTACGTGTCATATATTCTGACACCTCATGCTCACTTTGAAGATCATAAGATAATCCTATCCATCTCTTCACAACCCATAATGTGCAAATCTATAAACTTACCTAAATCTTTGTAACTACTCTCCCAGTCAACAAAACAAGAAACAAATGCTTCTGACCAGGCTTTTATTCATTAATACATTCATTCAACAAATATGCATTGAGCCTCTACTTATGTTCCTGATCTTTCTTGTTTTAGGTATTCAGGAAGTAGAAGTGAAGAAAATAGAAAAAACAAAAACACGCAACCCTCTTGTTCTCGTAGCTTTATTCCATTGAGGAAGAAAAACAATAAGCAAGCATAATACATACTGTTGGGCAAATAGAACAGGTTAGGAGAGGAATGTAAGTGCTGGGCTGGGGTAGGGAGTTCAGTCTGGGTGAAAGTGGTCAAGAGAAGAGGATGATGACACTTAGCTGGCAGGAGGAGGGATTTAACCCATGAAATATCTTCCCCAGTCTTCATAGTATTTGAAACTTTCCAAGTGATCCAGGCTTTGAGTCTATGCAGTTGGTTTCAATTAGCTACACATGTCTTACAGTAACTTGCCTTTTTATTCATGTATTTAACAAGTATTTATGGACTACACAGTGCTGCTACATACTGCCAGGATATAACGGTGTATTGATATAGGCCCTGTAACAAGTTGCTCAAATCCTAATGGGTGATGCAGACAGAGAGTAAATAACTTCTAGTGCTCCAAGAGAAGGCTGAGCAGAGGTCATGGGACTCTGAGAAACAGGAGACAAAATTCCCAGAAGTTAACAGTCGTCACAGAGGAGAGGATGGCATTTCAATTATATCTGTAAAAACACTTAATAGGGATAAAAATCCAAAGTGATAAAAATATTGGGAATTAAATTATACCTTGATTTTTATATACACAGAAAGTATAGGACTGCCATTCATAATGTTTTCTAGAAATGCACACAGAAATGCTGAAATGTCTACATTCTTGCCATATTATTAACTATCAGTAATAATAGGATAAATGTTAAAATTTCTTTAACATTGAGCATCTGTGAGTTCTGATCCCTGTCACGTACTCTTATTCCAACTTTCAGGAAGTTTTCTTTCAAGGATTGATAGACACATGAGCCGGAGAAGGCAATGGCACCCCACTCCAGTACTCTTGCCTGGAAAATCCCATGGATGGAGGAGCCTGGTAGGCTGCAGTCCATGGGATCGCTAGAGTCGGACACAACTGAGTGACTTCACTTTCACTTTTCACTTTCATGCATTGGAGAAGGAAATAGCAACCCACTCCAGTGTTCTTGCCTGGAGAATCTCAGGGACGGCAGAGTCTCTGGGGTCGCACAGAGTCGGACACAACTGAAGTGACTTAGCAGCAGTAGCAGCAGCAGACACATGAGCAATTATGCATTTTCAATGCGAAGCTGTTAGACTGGATCTCACACAAAGAATCTTCACTTCTGTTTTTCCTATCACAGGGTGAATGTTCATGTGTGTATCCCATATTTATAATTTTCAAGTTTTCATATTGTAGTTTATATAGTTTTCATGTTGTAGTACTTGGTCATCTTTTTATCCCCTTGTATGCTCAGTTGCTCAGTCATGTCTGACTCTTTGTAACCCATGGACTGTAGCCAGGCTCTGCTGTCCATGGGAATCCTCAGGCAAGAACACTGGACTGGGTTGCCATTTCCTCCTCCAGGGGATTTTACCAGCCCAGCAATACAACCTGCATCTCCTGTGTCTCCTGCATGGGCAGGTGGGTTCTTTACCTCTTCACCACCTGGGAAGCCCTTTTATCCCTTATGACCATTTTAACGACAATAGTATCTCCATCATGTCTTTCAGCTCTAAGACCCTAATATCTCTAGAAGATAGGCTTCCTCCCTACCCTCTCAGGTAAATTTTATGATACAGAATCCAGAATATTACAACAGTTTTGCTTATTATGAGCATCCATCATGGTTCTAAAGAACCATCTGTGTGCTAAATAAATGCTTCTTTTTCCTTTTTCCAATGATCATCACATTTCTGAAGACCCAACACAGCTTAGCAGGACTAGGAATAGTTTTACCCTACTCCACCCTACATGGGTTGTTCTTTTAAGTTTACATACCTTGACCTCTTTGCATCTGCTTTTGCCTACTCCCAGTCCATTTCAGCTTTTTCAAATCTACTCTCAGGTGTTCTACAGGGTATGTAATGGGCCAATACTTCTCCAGCTCCATCAGGAGTTCTGGTGGAATTCAAGAGGGTTGTGCCTGCTTAGGAGTGCTACACTGAATTATTTTCTGGCTTTTGGCCACTGGAGAAAAGGGGTCACTGGGAATGGGATTGTTTGTCCTTCAGTTTAGACTCTGATACTGGAGGGTATGTCTTATGACTCCTAAGCAAACTTCTGGAGCTTGTCATCCTTTTTATTCTAACCCATTCCCAACCAAGAAAACATCCATCTCCCTCCCATGTTTCCTCAGACAGACTTTTCATTCAGAACCCATCTGACTCCATCCAGCAGTCCTTGACCTAGATTTTGTTCCCAAGTTCCCTAGGAACCTTCCATGAAGCCTTCACTGTGGTGGGCACGGACATGCTCTGATACTTTCTGGGCACTGTTTTATAACTACTCTAATGCTGACCAAGGGTTTCCCTGGTCACTCAGTGGTAAAGAACCTGCCAATTCAGGAGACACTGGTTCAATCCCTGGATTGGGAAGATCCCCTTGAGAAGGAAATGGTGATCCACTCCAGTATTCTTGCCTGGGAAATCCCATGGACAGAGGAGCCTGGGGGCCTATATAGTCCGTGGGATTACAAAAAGTAGGATGTGATTTACTGACCAAACAACCACCACCACCACCCTGACCAGAGCGGCAACTCTTTCCTTATATTCCCTAAAGTTGTTGCTAATTTCTTCTAGGCTGCCTCCCTTTCACTTCCATCCTCCCGCTGTCACCCAATCACTATGCTCACCTCCCCTCCATTCTAGCATGTTTCTCTCCAGCCAGACAAATCTGCTCTTGCAGAGCCTTTGCTCTCAGTTTTGTTCTTCCTTGGCTGTGAGCCCAGAGACTAACCCCACCCTGATCTTGGTTTTTCCTCACTGCCATATTGCATCTGTAACATCAACTGGAGCCATGAAGAGCAACCATCCTAGAAACAATTCTAAAACAAACCAAAACATAATGTCCACAAATATTCATGTATCTTAATTGAGAGTTGTTGCATTAGTAAGGTACTGTCTTCTGTAAAGTGTTTCAGAGAAGAGTAGAACAACTATTTTTATGCTAGGAGCTAGGGATTCCCAGAGCTCCTCCACAGTGATTCAAAATGCATTAAGACCACGGTGAAAGCTCTTCCTGTTCATGTCACCAAGAGATTTTTTTTAAACTCAAAGTGTGTATTTGTTTTTAGAAGAGGATCACAGTTACTATACATAAAAAACATTTTATGAATGAAATGAAAAACATTCAACCCGAAGATGGTTGAAGATAGTGTAAAACACCCGGAAAACTATTTCTGTAAAGTGATGGTCCTTTCTAGAAATGCTACTTTTCTGTGCTTAAAATAATTCTAAGTGAGAACCTTTCTCCAAGAACTATATACTTTTTTTTTTTTTTGCCAAGGACTACAGTGAGTTCTTTACAATGCAAAGTATTTAATCATACTTATAATTATTGAAATACCTAATTATTTGACATGAATATTTTTATGAGAGAGGGATAAAAAATTAATTTGTTTTAATTTAAGATGAAAATTAGACAAGAAATGTCATTGTCATATGCAAAAGTGGCTTGTAACTGACCCACCAAATAAATATATAGTGTTGCTCTCAGTGAAGTGGATCCTGGAATAAGCTACTTTTGGCATGATGTGATATTCAAAGCATTAATGATAGAAAAGAAACTAGATTTTAAATTAGTATTTTCACTTTGCAAATTAATATTTTAAACATTTGAATAAACCTTTTTTTAAGGTTTATTTGATGTACTCTTTTATTCCTTGGAAGGAAAGTTATGACCAAACTAGACAGCATATTAAAAAGCAGAGACATTACTTTGTCAACAAAGGTCCATCTAGTCAAAGCTATGGTTTTTACAGTTGTTGTGTATGGATGTGAGAGTTGGACTATAAAGAAAGCTGAGCACCGAAGAATAACTGCTTTTGAACTGTGGTGTTAGAGAAGACTCTTGAGAGTCCCTTGGACTGCAAGGAGATCCAACCAGTCCATCCTAAAGGAGATTAGTCCTAGGTGTTCATTGGAAGGACTGATGTTGAAGCTGAAACTCCAATACTTTGGCTGCCTGATGGGAAGAGCTGACTCATTTGAAAAGACCTTGATGCTGGGAAAGATTGAGGGCAGGAGAAGGGGACGACAGAGGATGAAATGGTTAGATGGCATCACTGACTCAATGGACATGGGTTTGGATGAACTCTGGGAGTTGGTGATGGACAGGGAGGCCTGGCGTGCTGCAGTTCATGGGGTCGCAAAGAGTCGGACTTGATTGAGCAACTGAACTGACTGATTCTTTTCTTTTTTTCTAAAAAAGTTTTTTGGGGAGGAAAGTGGTGTTTGCAGGCACCTATATCCTAATGGCTTTTTCATCATGTAACATTAGTAATCTATTGGGCATGGAGATAAAGGGGATTGAATCATAGGGTATGAGGTCAGTTATCTAATGATCATACAACATAATTCATTTTTTCCTCCAAACCAGCATGAGTTGCCAGTTAAACCATCTTGACAATAGATGTTTGATTCATGTTGTTAATTTTTTGAGGTAGATACTAGGTGAAGAAGTGAAGTGAAGTGAAAGTTGCTCAGTCTGTCCAACTCTTTATGACCTCATGGACTATACAGTCCATGGAATTCTCCAGGCCAGAAAACTGGAGTGGGTAGCCTTTCCCTTCTCCAGGGGATCTTCCCAACCCAGGGATTGAACCCAGGTCTCCTGCATTGCAGGTGGATTCTTTACTGCTGAACCACAAGGGAAGCCCAGATACTGGGTAGATTGCATGAATTTCTTGATTATGGAACTATACACATTAGAGTTTTAATTTCTAAGTTTGCCAATGTAGTATATTTCAAGTGTTGCTGTAGAAAATCATGCTTCTGGTGGGGAGGGACAGGATGGGAACACTTTTCCACACTCTATCCCACCACACTCTACTCTCTACTCCTCCACACTCTAGCAGCAGTCTTCAAACTTTAATGTGCGTGGGAATCAACTGGGGGTGTTGATAAATTGTAGTAGATCTGGGATGGGTTTAAGCTTCCGCATTTTGAACAAGCTCCCAGATGATGCCAAGGTTGTTGGTCCAGAGACCACACTTTGAGGAGCATGGCTCAGAAGTCAAAATTGTTTGATCTCAGAGTTAAGAATCATCTTTCACAAATCTGGAGAGATCCTTCCTGAATCAAGAAGACTTGGCATGCTTGCCTGTTATATTTATAGCTAAATTTTGCTCATTTCAGTCATGTCTTCTCAAATTTGCCCCAAATTTTGGGGCAAATGAGCATATATACAGTTGGCAATTAATCTTTGATAACCTGGATGACTATAACTCCTATACATATATCATAAATTGTCTCTAAGGGCTAAAGAGCAGTTCTGATTGCACTGGTTTTAAACCTAGAGTCTGTTTTGCAAATCAGCTAAGTATAGGAAAACTACCCCACAAGGAGCTGGCATCGTGAGCCATACTTATTTCTATTGTGAGAGTTACTGGAAAAAAAAAAAAAAGGGAAAACGAAAAGTACTGGTTGATTTTAATTATTTTCAAAAAGTAATAAACAAAAATAACTGCAGACATGTCATCTGGGGACATGGGACTGAGGACAAATGAAATTTGCTTTCTAAGACTGGTACTCAGGGGAGAAACCAACAGCTAAGCAGGATATGTCTAAGAGCTAAGAGCCTGCACATTTTGCTATCTCATGAAAAGTGTAATTTACAGAGTTGCAGTAATAATAACAATGATAACGATGTGAATTAATAAACTCACCAGTGAAACCACCATTCAAATACATGTTGGGTAATTTAATTAGCCTTGGCTGTACTTTCTCTGTCAATCTCAAACTTACAGGGATTGAATTGTTAAGTACATTTTTCACCCTGTGATTCTGAGAAGTTTATTTTTACCTGGCAAATTATTTTAAATGTGAGACAAAGCAGGGCCATGGTGGTGAAATCACATAGGAAGTCTGCGTTCCTGCTCCCCAGGCTTGGGCCCTGGCTGCCCCAGACCCTGGTGCACAAAGAGCTGGTGTGAATTTCAGATCCTGGGTCTGCTCTAAATCATGGAAACTGGAGAAATTAGAAATGACACCATTTACCCAGGGGCCTTTGCTGAGGAGTATTTTTTTTGGAACTTTTACATCAGTCTCAAAACTCACTGGCTTCATTAAGTCATGTGTGTCATTGTGTTAGGAAGGAAGGAAAGAACATGTTATTAGCTAGGGATTTTTTTTTCTTCTCCCTCCACCACCCTCCTTTCTCATCGCATTTCATTGCATGTGGTATTTCCCTTCCCTCCCAAGATATCTATTATATCTTTCCTCTCAAGATTCCTTATGCCCCAACTTCCTTATGTGTTAACTTTCCTGGCAAGTGCTCTGAAGAAGTATATTTCTTTTTGTACATACAGTTTTGGAAGCAAAATCCCTGGCAAGGATTAAGAGATGGTTGGAGGGTCAACATTTAACTTCCCTGATAGTATAGTTTTTTCTTCTCTTACCCACATCTTTATTTTCCTTTTCCTTTGAACCTTACATTTTCAGAGCTAGGGAGGAAATAATGAGAAATAATCTGCATGTGTGTGTGTGTGTGTGTGTGTGTGTGTGTGTTTTAGGAGGATGATTGTCATTGAAACTGATATGTCTAGTCGATAACAAAAACTGTCCTAGCCTCCCACAGAACACAAGCCCCGAGGGCTGGGAAGAACAAAGCCATCCTCAGAGACGAGTGGGGAGGGGTGGGGGGTCATGTGCAGCCTCTCATCCCCGTGGCACCAGCCAGAGCCCACAAACCATTTTATCATCCTCCGGTCCTACGAGATCAAGGAAGGCGCTGTTTGGAAAGTTCCCGTCAAGGCTGAGTTAAATATTCCAGTCTTTTGTTTGTCCTAGTGGCTTTCCTCTGCCTTTTTCTAGGATTCTCAGCATAGGCTGAGTCAAAGGAAGTTTCTGGAGTCCATTTCACTTCCCCAACCCCCCGCGTTTTTTTTTTTTTTGGTTTGGGTAGAGGCTTTTTATTCAGCATTCTCTCACTTGCTTCTGTGTAAATTTGGGCCTTTTACTAGTAGTTGGGAATAGGGAGATTCTTTTCTTTCTATACTTGGGACCCAGTTCACCTCCAAGTCAAAAGTGCCTTTGACTATTGTTTGCAAAAACTTTGCATACTCTATATATTTTGAAAAATTAAAATGTTTTAGGCCTAAAGAGATACCTATGATCTAGAGACTTATTTTATTATCTCCAAAATTAATGTGAATGTCTGAAAATATATTTTACCTGGATACATCGTGGTGAATGAAAGTATTTCTCAAACGGCTAGTTACAAACTAAGGAAGAGTCTAAGAAATCTAAGAAATAATCAAAGGCTGTGGGGAGCTTGGGGGCAGTGGAAGTGACTACTAGTAGTTATGGGGTTTATTTTTGTGGTGATGATAGTGTTATAAAATTGATTAAGGTGATGTTTGGTCAACTCTGTAAGAATCCTAAAAATTATTGAATTGTGTATTTTATAGAATCACCTAGAGAGCTTTTAAAATTTATTAAAGTCAAAGCCCCACCCAAAACCAAACAAAACAAAAACATGGGTTAGAGCCCATCAGTATATTTGTAAATATTCTCTTTTTAAAAAATTTTAGTTGAACATTTAAATGATTCCAAAATCATAACAATATAAAAAAACTCACTTCTAGCCTCCCCTCCATCCATTTTGTCCCCTGCCCCCATGCTATACACTTTTATTAGTTTTTGTGTATCTTTCAAGTGTACTTTTCTATAAATCAGTGGTTTTCAAACATGGATCAGCATTGCCTACAGGGCTTGTGAAAACAGAGACAGTCAGGCCGTAGTTTCTGATTCAGTATAAGCGTGGGGAGAGGCTGAGAATTGTATTTCTAACAAGTTTTCAGGGGATAATGATGCTGTTGGCCTATTGGCTTAAAGCTCAACATACAGAAAACGAAGATCATGACATCTGGTCCCATCACTACATGGGAAATAGATGGAGAAACAGTGGAAACAGTGTCAGACTTTATTTTTCTGGGCTCCAAAATCACTGCAGGTGGTGACTGCAGCCATGAAATTAAAAGACGCTTACTCCTTGGAAGGAAAGTTATGACCAACCTAGATAGCATATTCCAAAGCAGAGACATCACTTTGCCAACAAAGGTTCGCCTAGTCAAGGCTATGGTCTTTCCTGTGGTCATGTATGGATGTGAGAGCTGGACTGTGAAGAAGGCTGAGCGCCGAAGAATTGATGCTTTTGAACTGTGGTGTTGGAGAAGACTCTTGAGAGTCTCTTGGACTGCAAGGAGATCCAACCAGTCCATTTTGAAGGAGATCAGCCCTGGGATTTCTTTGGAAGGAATGATGCTAAAGCTGAAACTCCAGTATTTTGGCCACCTCATGCGAAGAGTTGACTCATTGGAGAAGACTCTGATGCTGGGAGGGATTGGGGGCAGGAGGAGAAGGGGACGCCAGAGGATGAGATGGCTGGATGGCATCACTGACTCGATGGATGCGAGTCTGAGTGACCTCCGGGAGTTGGTGGTGGACAGGGAGGCCTGGTGTGCTGCAGTTCATGGGGTCGCAAAGAGTCGGACACGACTGAGCGACTAATCTGATCTGATCTGATCTGGCCTTTTGGAGCCAATCCTGACAAGGAGAAATCACTGATGGTAACAAGAAGGAGGCCATGGGGACCCGTAAATATAAATAAAGTCCTAAGGTTGGCAGGGAAGGTTTAGAGGAACAGTGGGGTTGAGATTGGGTGAGCAAGTTGTGACTTCCTTAGACAATCTAGTGAAGAAAGAGCAAGACCGAAGATATTGAGAGCCTTAAGGCTGGGGAGAACATGTCACCATCCTTTCTGCTAGATCCCACACGGCAGTCACTAGCCACACGTGGCCACTGAGCACCTGAAATGTAGCCAATATGACTGAGGAAATAAATTTTTAAATTTTATTTAATTTTAATTCATTAAAATTGAAAGCAAAAAGCTGATACTTAATGGAAAGCTTTTAAACATGGTTGTAACAACTTGGTATGTGAATCTCTGTTTTCAGCTGTAAATTTTATGAAATTTAATACAGATCAAATAAGTTCCATGAAAATCTAATGTTTGACTTGAGATGTGCTAGAAGCAAAAAATATATATCAAATATTGAAAGCTTGGTTTCAATATTAAAATATCTCATAATTTTTATATTGATTACATGTTAAAATGATGAGATTTTTTTCAAGTATTTGGTTGAATAAAATACATTAATTATGTGGAAATAATATTATTAGTTATCTAAAATTAATTTATACTTTTAAAAACTTTTTAACATAGCTACTAGACAATTTGAAATTATTTATGAGGCTGTTATATTTCTGTTGGATAACTCTTGTCTATGTGATGTCCAACAGAGTAGCTACTAGCTGCTGCTGCTGCTACTAGCTACATGATACTATTTAAATTTTTATTAAAATCAAATAAAATTTAAAATTCAGTACCTCAGTCTCAGTAGCCACATTCACATGTTCAATAGCTGTACATGCTCAGTGGCTACCATATTGGATAGTATAGATATAGAATATTGATAACAGCATAGGAGATTCTATTGAACAGCTCTGATCTACATGTTTTCAATAAATGGACAGGTAAGATTTTTTCTTAAAGATGATACCAGGAGTTTTGAGGAGAGGATTAAAGATCTGAAACAGCAGATGCTGGAAATATTTCACCAAGTCTTCAAGAGATGAATAAAAACAATTGGAATTGTAGCTATGAAGCCCTCACTGAAGCAATGCAGTTGAAGTTTGATGGAGATATAATGGCAGCCGATCAAGGGATTCTACCGGCAAGTAAATGCCTTATTTAATAGGTTAACCAGAAACTCTAGGCTAAGGAAGAAAACAACTAATGTCAAAATTGAGGTGGAAGCAGTAGAAAACAGTGATGGATACAAAGGACAGAATGAAGATGATAGTGTGGACAAGAGAAAAATTTTATTAAACATAAAATGATAAGAGAAATGTGAGAGAGAATTGTGAGAGATATCCAACAGAAAAATTTGGAAGTCTGAATTATTGGAGTGGAACAATTTCAAGTGGTGATGTAGACAAAGGTATGACTCTTCAAGCGGGTAGCTGAGTTTGGAGTTGATTCTATGAGGTGGAGCCAACATAACACGATGTTGACAACATGGTTGTTAGAGTGTTTGAGGAGGATAGCTGGTAAGAGGGAGAGGCTTGCTAGGTGCTAAAAGTGGAAGAACGGCCAGGTAGGTGCTGTAGTCAGGAAAGGGAAAGGCTGAAATAAATGAATGATCAGAACCCCCCAAAATTGTGCAGAAAAGACATGGAAACGATGATCAGAAGTGATGTGTGAAGCAAGGAATATGTTGCTTCATAAAGCTGCTCTGATTTTCTTCAATCAAACGTAACCTTTCTCCTCTCTTGAACGCTGAGGCACTTTGGACTTCTTTGGCAAACTGTGGCTGTTCAGATACTCATCTAAACACTTCCCCTGCCCCTCACCTCCCCACCTCCCCCTAGCCCTTACTCCCATCTCTACATGATGCACACATACACACATACCCTCATCGGATTGTAAGGCCTTTGACGTTTAGAACAACATTTTCCTCTTTTATTCAAGTTTCTGAATATCAATAAATTCACATTGAATTAATCTTGATTGAGATTCTTATGAACAAGGGCTTCCCTGGTGACTCAGACAGTAAAGAATCACCTGCAATGCAGGAGACCTGGGTTTGATCCCTGGGTGGAGAAGATCCCCTGGAGGACGGAAGGGCAACCTACTCCAGCATTCTTGCCTGGAGAACCACATGGACAGAAGAGCCTGGCAGGCTATAGTCCATGGGGTCAGAAAAGATACGGACACAACTGAGTAACTAACACTTCCACTTTCACCCTTAGGCAAATAGCACAAAGCGAAGCCACTGTACATCATTATAGATTTTTAAGCAAAAGAAATACAGTGGAAACATGCACGATGGATTCTTGATAAAGATGGGACCCAAGAAGAAAGGTGTAATCATCTCCGTGTCTTTCACTCAGCATCTGTTTCTACAAGGCACTGTGCTTAGCTCCGCATGTGTGCGTGGCTATGGTAGTTGTCCCAGTGTGGAGTGCTAATGGGGTAATAAAAAAATACAAGACAAAAAGCAGGAGGCAGGAAAGAGAGCAGTGACCCCCGATGGCCAGCGCCCACTATTGGGCTCCAGTGCTACACTGTTACAGCAAAGTAAAAGTCCAAGGACTTAGGCAAATAGAAGTTAACATCCACCCACATAAAGACAACAGTTTAAACCCTGTGAGTGATATTTTAATCCCTCAGCACCCAGAGGTCAGGGCTTTACATGCCAGGAATGGATCAATTACGCAAATATAATGGTAATGTAGAGCATGTGGTTGGAGCAACGTGTCAGTCCACGTCCTCTTGGATGTCCCAGAGACCACATGTGACATATGCCAGGATATCTGAACTGCTAACACTGACTTCCTCCTTACCACACTTCACATCCTTTCAAGGATAATTAACAATTTGGCAGAATTGATTTTGAAAAGAGGGGAAACAAAGACAAAATTTTATTTACTCTTTTCCTTTTCTCTCCCTAAGATCTGTTTCCCTCTATGCTCCTTGCAGTTCAGGTTTGTTCTATAAACAAATGGGTCTCATTTTTCTCTTGGATTTGGGGTAACTTTACAGCTTAAGGGCCACCTGGAATTCTCCTGTCTGTGTCTGCATAACCTGGACCATCAGCAGGAAAATGCAGCCTAGTGAATCTGTGCAGTGCTCTGGAAAGAGCATGGCAGCGCTCTGAGAGTGAAATGGAAAAACTTAGCTGGCCCAGGGAGGCCTCCATTTTGGGCTGTAATTTTGGAGATTAGGAGCCAAATCCTCATTCCATGTGACTCCAGGGGAGCTTTGGTCAGTGTGTAATTCAGTGTGGGTTGGGCAAGGAAAAGACCGAAGAACATGAAACTGCCAAGTCTGAGGCCTATTACTCAGTTGTGACCTGACCTAGAATACGGTGCCGAGTTGTGTGTGGGTAACTCAACCATAAAAAGGCAGCTGTGGTCTTATTAGTCGTGAACTTGAGATCATTTTTGCAGAAGATGGATTGCCCCTAAATGATTGATCTGGTATTTGGAGGAAATGCTGTTCTCTTTGCTTCTCCCAAATGGAGACACTAACCAGATGCTTGTCCCACACCCAGAACATTATTTGTGGTGTGGCTCTTTCTGTGGCCTGCTGGGGAATGATGACCTTGGACTGACAGATCCCCTTTAAGTAGCAAACTTATGTTTTTCATCTTAACATGATATGCCAGAGGCACTGAATAACAACCTACATCCTTGCACACAGCACATGTCTGTGCCAGGTTTAAGCTGATAAAAGCTGGAGAGAGTGTTTTTCAAGTGGTCTGACTGAGGCTGAAAATGGAGATATTCAATGAGAGACACAAAGAAAGCCCTCCTTTTTTTTTTTTTTTGCCTTTAGGCCCCCTCAAAGTAGCTTAAAATTTCAAGTGAAGGGTAATGCCCCTCCCCTTTCTTTGTGAGGTTTTGCAGGAAAATAACCTGTTTTCTTGACAGATTAGGTTTGTCAGCTTCAGCATCACATGGGAAGGTCTGACCTTGAGTATGATGGGGCTCTCAGGAAAATCAGCAGTGCAGGAAAAGGGCAAACCTGTTGCCAACATCACCTGGCCAAGCTCAAATCTGATAAGAACCCGGAAGAGGAGAGCCAGGGCAAAGGTGAGCCCAGGCTACGGGCCTCTGTCTTCTCCTGAGCCACAGAAAAATAAAAATCTGGGAGCAGATGCTGGAAGATTTCCCCCAAACAAAGACACAGCACCTTTTTATTTTTGTTCTAGAAGAAAAAGAGGTGCATGCTAAGTCACTTCAGTCATGTCTGACTCTTTGCTACCTTATGGACTGTGGCCCGCCAGGCTCCTCTGTCCATGGGATTCTCCAGGCAAGAATACTGGAGTGGGTTGCCATTTCCTCCCCTGGGGAACCTTCCTGACCCAGGGATTGAACCCGTGTCTCTTTCGTCTCCTATATTGACAGGTGGGTTCTTCACCACTAGCACCACCTGCATGGATTTTCTTCCCATGCTGCTTCCTGAACTGTACAATGGTACTGTACTTTCTCCTGAACCTTCTCCCCACCTTTGGCCATCACCAACTCTTGTAGATTAGATAGCAAACCAGCAGGACTGAGGTTACTGTCGTTTTGAAGGTGCAGATTATTTCCAGGTGTGAACTAAAAGGAATCAAATATTAAATCGGTATTTGATGAGAATAAGAGCCTTGAGAATAATAATATCTTCTGTTTGAAAGGTGTTTGATTACTTTAGAGACAGTTTCCCCTGATACTTCATTTGAGTCTTATAAAAGCCCTGTGAAGCAAGTGGGCCAGGTGGTATTTCCCAATTCCACAGATGAAGAAACTGAGCCCCCAGCTGATTCTATAACTAGCCAGAAACCACAGAAATATAAGGCAGAGCAGGTGTAGTCTGGGAACCTTGTCATTCCACCTAGTCCTCTGCCAAATTCGCATCTCAGGCTGCAAGATAACAGGAGATGTGAGTGACCCATGGCATCCTTTGTCACCTCGACTTCCACTGTGGTCCTTTCACCTCGGCTGATGATAGCATACCATCTCACCCTAGCAGTACCTCAGAATCCTTTCTAGCAGGATCTTCCTGGCAGACCATGTTGGACTAGAGTGGGTTTCACTTTGACAAAAGTCAAATTGTTCATTAAAAGTCCGTCAAGAGGCCCCTTCCTGCCCACCCGTCTCCTTTCCCTGCAAGTCTACAACGGTCAGGTGATCTTTTCACTATCGGTCAGCGAACAGCCTTGCTCTTTTTTAGTCTCTGCATGTGATCTAAAACTCGAGGAATAACCGTCCATTACCGGGGTGGATGAGTGTACACCTGTACATACCTTTACCTTTTCGGCCAGCGCAGGGAAACTTGGGGGATTTGTGCAGGATGGTTTGTTTGTTTCTTAACACTTTCACACTCACAGATATGCAGTAGTCTTGTATTGGTGACCCTCCCGCTTGGAACGTTCTGCCTCCCAAATGTCTCCCCCTCTCAACTCCAATCAAGTAGCCACCCCTGTGTCATCTTCTTAGCGGGCCTCTCTTCCCCACCACTTAAAAGTCTTAACCCACCCGTGCCCACTTGACAGTCCTGATCCCACCTGCCTTGCTCTACCCTTTTTTTTTTTTTTTTTGCATAGCATGTATCACCTCATATAATCTACTGATTTATATTTATGTTGTTTATTGTTCATCTCTTTTGCGAGAATTAAGTTCTAAGAGGGGAAGAAGTTAGATTTTTATTGCTCTTTGTTGTAACCAAACACCTGAAGCAGTACCGGGTAAGTGCTCAAAAAAGTGTTTGTTGAAGCAATGAAATTTCCTTCCTCCTTTCCTTTCATCTTACCTCTCCTTTCTCAGCCTTCAGGTTGTGTTCATATTACAGTTTTCACCAGTCACTCATTTCTTTACAACAAGTCACCCCAAATCACTGATGTGCCTCCACTTGAGAATATTCGCATGGATATTTTACCAGGCCAATTAGTCACAGCACCTTGGCTGGTGGGCTGCCACCTTGGGGGTTGCACAGAGTTGGACATGACTGAAGCAACTTAGCAGCAGCAGCAGCAGGGCATTTATTGGACTATCAAGGAACTAGAATGTATCTCAATTCTGTCTATGTAGGAGTTTTTATTGAGCTACATTTTCTTAGGCCATGGAAAACTGCTTATGGGGCCCCCAGTCACGAGACCAAGAATTATTAATTCCAGTGCACAAAAAACGAGGTGTCAGTTTTCATATCTTGATAAACTATGAAATTCTTTACATCCTCTGTCCTTCATGACCCTTGTCTCTTCTCTACTTTCTTTCACAATAATCTCCAGCACCTGTGTTACACAGAATGCTGTGTAAAAGAAAAAGAAAAGCTATTCAATGTTTGTTAGCATAAGGACAGATTAATAGGTGATAGAGACATATGGATAATGGAGGCACAAGACAGACGGGGCATCCAGGACATTGCATGTGTTAACCTGTAAACCTTTCCCGGCCAAATAAACCCGTCACTCTGGGAAAATTTGTGGAGGGAAAAAAAAACAATGGTGCACAGCATCACCTCCTTTACTAAAGAACTGAATAATTCACAGAAAGACACATACCTGCCAAGCTAATCAGAATATTGATACTGGTTAATTTGAGCACTGCCTTCCCAGTAGGGCAATCTACTTAGGAAACAAAATTATGAACCGAAGGTTGCGTGATGAATATAAATTCAGAGCAAAGGAACTCGGTTGTTTCTGACTGGCAGTGGTGATAGCACAATTCCAGTAGCTAGAGGTACGGACAGTGGGCCAGATGTTTGCACCAGGAGTCACTTGGTTGTGTCTGCAACTGCCACAGATGTTGTGGAATTGGCTGCCAGCTTTAACTCTTTAGTTTTTTACTTAATAGCATTATGCTTTTGTTGTACTCGTCCTTCTATCACTCTTCCTCATTTTAATATGTCCATGGATTTTGTTTACTTTAGTTTATAACCTCCCAGTTTACTATATAGGCTGGTAGACTTTCTGCCTGTTGCTAACTGGTGACAGCAGGCAGTAGTAGACCCTTTATTCCCAGCCCCGCATTTGAGTAAGAGGAATATGGGGAGACTTCCTTTCAATACATATCTTCAGTACATGTATTCAATGACATTAGAGAATGGATTGTTAATATACACTTACACAGGTTAGGTAAACTGTGATTTGCCTCAACCAGAGAAATTACCATTCTGGCACTAGTCTGTACTGCTACTGTTACTGCTGCTAAGTCACTTCAGTCGTGTCCGACTCTGTGCAACCCCATAGACGGAAGCCCACCAGGCTCCCCTGTCCCTGGGATTCTCCAGGCAAGAACACTGGAGTGGGTTGCCATTTCCTTCTCCAATGCATGAAAGTGAAAAGTGAAAGTGAAGTCGCTCAGTCGTGTCCAACTCTTAGCCACCCCATGGACTGCAGCCTACCAGGCTCCTCCATCCATGGGATTTTCCAGGCAAGAGTACTGGAGTGGGGTGCCATCGCCTTCTATGTTTCTCTAATTTCTAACACCAACCTTTGTGATAATTGTCCCTGTACCACCTACAGTAATGCCTCCAGTTCCTTAAATATAGTACAAGTAGTTACACATTTAAGAAATATGCAAGTATGCCTTTGCCTCTATATATATATGTTTAAAGCCTAAGTATGGCATAGAATGTAAATATCACAAATTAATTGTGATATTTTCATTTGATTGACAGATGTGACTACTGTCAAATTAGATATACTAGAGGTAGAAGACACTGAACAAAAGTTTACCAAATGTTATAATGGAAGAAAATATCTTGCATATATTCAGCAGATTAAACTTAATATATATGGGAGGAATATTCATCTTGACTACTTGTTACTATCCCAAACATAAAAATACTTAATAGAAAAAAAAGGAAGCTATTAGAAAAGAACAAAGGATGTGACCAGGGAATTCTCAAAATAAGAACTTCAAATGGCCAAAAATATGAAAAGTTTCTCCATCTTATTAGTGACTATGGACATATACTGTTAAAAATAATGAGATTCTCTTTCTTTTCAGTTGGCAAAAATCTCAAGAGATTGATAAGTAAAGAGACTGCCTGCCAGTGCAGGCGATCCGGGTTCAATCCCTGGGTCTGGAAGATCGCCTGGAGGAGGAAATGGCAACCCACTCCAGTATTCTTGCCTGGAAAATCCCATGGACAAAGGAGCATCGGGTCACAAAGAGTCGGACACAACTGAGTGACTTTCACTATTGACTATATGTTGAAAACGGTGTGGAGAAAGGGCATCTAATACCATGACTGGATAATAGCTGCAACATTTTTAAAGAGCACTTGACAATTCTTCTCAAGTTCTTAAGTGTTAAAAGCTCTGACTTGGCAATTCCACTTTTATAACCCATCCTGAAACAAAGGTCTCAGAAGAGTTTAAATATATTAATTGCAAAATTGTTTGTAATAGCAAATTGCTTAAATGTGTATCATAGATCACAACACATTCATAAAATGAAATTCACGTAGCTGTTAGTACGGCGTTGGTGGTATAGTGGTGAACATAGCTGCCTTCCATGTAGCCATTAAAGTGAAGGAGCAGATCTGTGTGGACGGCTGTGGGAGATTGTCCACAGTATATTTACTGAATGGAAACAAAACAAGTTAATGTCTATGGTGTAATCTCATTTTTACAACAAACATATTTTTATGTACATAGAAAAAGGTCTTGGAAGAAGCACCAACCCCTTCCAACTATCTGATACTGACAAGAGTTTCCCTTTTATTTCTGTGCTTCATACCTCGGTAGTGTTGGATTTTTTTGTATGGTAACATATATTGCTTGTATGAGCTTCCTAGGACTACCATAACAAAATTCCACAAATTGGAGTAAACAACAGATACCACTGAAATCTTTGTCTCACAGTTCTGGAGGGTATAAATTCAAAATCAAGGTGTTGACAGGGTTGGCTTCTTTTAAGAAATTATTTTTTATTGAAGTATAGTAGATTTACAATGTTATATTAGTTTTAGGTGTACAGCAAAGTGATTCAGCAATAAATACATATATATCTATGCTTTTTAACATGTATTTATTTTTCATTGAAGGATAATTGCTTTACAGTATTGTGTTGATTTCTGCCATACATCATCATGGATCAGTCATAAGTATACATAGGTCTTCTCCTTCCTGAACCTCCCTCCCTCCCACCTATAACTATTCTTTTTTAGATTCTTTTCTCTTACAGGTTATTACAAAAATACTGAGTATAGTTCTCTGTGCTATACAGTAGGTCCTTGCTGGTTATCTGTTATATGTACTAGTGTGTGTATGTTAACCCCAAACTCCCGATTTATCCCTCTGGGGTGGTGCCTTCTGACAGATGTGAGGGAGAATCTGTTTCGTGCCTCTCCTGGCATTTGGCAGCCTCAGGCATTGCTTGGCTTGTTGATGGCACTCTCCCTGTGTCTTCACATCACCTTTCCTCTATATGTCTGTCTGTCTCTGTGTACAAATCTACCCTTTCTGGAGAGAGAAAGCCATATTGGATTACGTTGCACCTAATGACTTTGTCTTAATTTGATCATCCACAAAGACCTTATTTCCATACAAGGTCATGTTCACAGGTCCTGAGAGTTAGGGCTTTGACCTCTTTTGGAGGGGGACACACAATTCCATCCATAGTGCTGTTTATGTAGTGAAAACAATTAAGAAAATCCAGTTTATTCTCTTCACCTCCACTCTGATTTCTTAATTTTCCTTCAATATTTCTGTTGATGGCTCCTTGTGAGTCAGGATCAAAATCTGGGTGGGTACCCTCTTGGACTCTTTCTCCTGCCCTTTCTACCCACCAGCTGCCCATCCCATCAGGTTTAACAGCCCATTTATGCTTTCCCTCTAGCAACTGTTTGACCACAAACTCCTAAGTGTGCAGGGCATAGGGATTTCTATCAATAATAGTGGGGGAATTTAGAGCATCTGCCCTTCTTTCATGGGTGTCAGGTCAAGAAATAATACATGTATTATAGCTCCCGGGAAAGCTTTACTCAAGCCTGTTTTGCTTTTCTCACTAATCCTTCATAATGCCCCAGTTTCATAATGTGATTTAGTGAAATTAAACTCAAACAGCCCTAAATTATATAATTAATTATATTTGGCTTCAATTACATTGACTAATTGATCCAAGCCTGCTCTCACAGGCTACCTGCAGCCTGAGGTGAAATGAGGCAGGTGTGAGAGCTCATTAGCATAGTAGTTGATGTATGCTAGCTAATTTGATATTTTAAATCGTTATAAATCTCAGATAGATCATACCATGAGTCAGGTGGATCTAACCTCTTCTAAGCATCCCCTGTTATACATGTTTCTGCAATCCCCTCAGCGAGGGGCTCTGTCATCTCCAACTAGAAGGGCAGTCTCTGTGGTCAGGCCCTTCCTACTCCAATCCCTTCTACCAAAGCCCCATTCATTTTTCCAACACAGAATGCACTAACAAACAGTAATCTGAAGCTGGAAATGAGGAGAGGGAGCTGTTGTGTGTGTAGGAGGAATGACCGTGTGTGACCCATGAGTGCAATCTCCAAAAGTTGCGTCTTTTCAACAATTTATAAGGGAGTATGTGGCTGAGATGGTTGTTAAGTACTTGACTGATGATATGATTTCAAAGCCTGGCTACTCAATGTGTTCACCCAGAGCCACAGCAGCCTTACCTGGGAGCTTTCCAGAAATGTGGAATCTTGCCCCAGACCATTGAATCAGAATCTGAATTTTAACAAGATCTCCAGCCCTGTTTTAGAGGAAGCCTTGTTCTGTGAAAGCAAGGGTCAATTTGTTCAGCATGTGATTCTCATGTCAGTGGTCAGACTGTGAGACCCAGAAAAGAGGCAATCAAAGAGTAATGCTTCCACTTTACTCACTAACTCCCCAGGCCATGGTCCAGTTACAGCCCCTCTTCCAGCTTTGCTCCTTAGTAGAAAAACCTGACTATGCCTTTGGCTATAATCAGTCTTCTTTTGACAAACATTGTGTATTCCCCAAAAATCTTCAATTGGACATTCTACGCCCCCAACTTAGTTTTCTAACTGTATTGCTTCTTCCAAATTTTAGTGCATACTTCAGCCCATGGGTATGTTCCTTGGACAAGTTGGACAAACACCATGTAATCTTCCTTATTGGATTTCCTGGGTTTAATCTTCTCACACTGTCTCCTAATTGCAATTGCCCTTTCCTTGAAGCCCCTTCATAATTTTCCAATCAAACATGATATCTCTCTGAACTCTTACAAAAAGTGACACCTCTCTTAAACTGATTATATTGACTTTATTATAGCCATTGTCTCCCCGCTGGGCTACACCAACACAGTGTCCAGGTGATTAATAATAATCAAATGAGTGACTGACTGGGTGAATCTGTGAAGTCAGGGCCTCAGCAAATTATTCTTTGAGACCAGTTAAGAACTATGAGTCTTACTTGTTTACTAATTCCTGAGGTGTTGATATTCAGTTCCTTCTTACATAAAACTCTCAACAGCAATGAGACTCTACCAAGGACACTTGCTTGAATCAAAAACACAAGATAATGTCAGTTTTCCTCAGACTGATGGTGGCTCCAAGGGCTCGGGCAAAGGCAAACTTTGCGTGATTTGTGTACTGAGAGCCCTTTTAGCTCATCCAGTTACTGTGGGCCAATCAGCTTTTAGAACATAAATTCATCCAAACAATAGTCTTCTTAATGCAGAAAAGATCTCAAAGGAGCACCGAGGGAAAGAGGATTGCATGTTGCTAGGCAGAGAGAGAAAATGAAATACCCTAACTGTGTGCAATGACCACTTCCAAAATTTCTCATTTGAGCTTTAAAAACAGCATTTCCAGGCAAGAATCTCAGAAACAGAACTTATGTTATAAAATTGCATCATAGTGATTTCACCTTCCCTGATACTGGCATGCTATGTGGTGGCCCAGATTATGTCATTTGAATTCTGACCCAATTTCTAGCTTCTCTTTTGAGAGTTATTAAGTATTGGTTTCCTTTGCATAAACAAACAAACAAAAAAACATCTCAAAGGCTATGTGGCCATTGAGAAACTATTTGTAACATGAATACCAATATAATAAACAGCTAAATCAAATTTCTTGTGGCCAACTGAAGAGCTTATATATTTAAATTAAAAATTATTGATAAAATGTACTTTAAGATTTTTTTAATTGCAGTAACCTATGCATAACACAAAATTACATTTTAAATAATTTGAAGTGTACAGTTTAGTGGCATTCAGTATATTCATGTTGTTCTGCAACCATTAGCATCATCCATCTATTTTTTCATCTTTCCCAACTGAAACTCTGTACCCATTAAACACTAACTCTCCAGTCTTCTCTTCCCAGTCCCCTGGGAAGCATCATTCTAATTTCAGTCTCTATGAATCTGATTACACCTGGTACCTCACATGTATGGAATCATATTATCTTTATCCTTTGCTGACTGACTTATTTCACTTAATAGAACATGTATCAGAATTTCCATTTCATTGTCTATATATGCTATGTGTTGTTTACACATTCATCCCACATGGACACTGGGTTGCTATTGTAAATAATACTGCTATAACATGGGTAATACAATTTTTAATTTAGGTTTTTAAGACAATCTAGCATTTTGACCATGGAGTTTCAATGTGTTTGGAGGGGAAGTACAAGTCATAGAGTTTATTATTTTGTGTCAAAACTTGCTTTGATGCTGATCACTCATCATGCATCAAACAGCTAATTCTGATCATCAGTTCTCTAGTGTGTGTGGCTTGCAGTGCCCATTAGTGTGAAAAGGAACTGTAAGCAGTATACATGGGAATCATGTGGACTTCACTTGTGTATTGAAGATAGTAAAGGTTATCTCTTATAGTAAAGATTGTCATTTAATTAAAAGAATAGATTTGTAAAGGAAGGACATATATGTATACCTATGGCTGATTCGTATTGAGATTTGACAAAAAAACAAGAAAATTCTGTAAAGCAATTATCCTGCAATTAAAAAATAAATTAATTTTAAAAAGAATAGATTTGTAATCAAATCATCACACTTAAAAAAAAAAAAAATCCCACCTGATTTAGAGTTGCCAAAGCTGAACAAAACTTTAATTTTCCCCATTTTCCCTTTGACTTCCTGAAGATTCTCCACAGTAGCACTACCTAGGAGCGTCCTCTCATGTCTTGTGGTATTTGGAATGAGAATGATTTCCTTTAACCACATTCTATATTGTATTTATGCACCTTATGCCACGAGATTTGCTGCCAAAAAATGAACTGGTATTAATGGGATGCAGCCCTTTAGACAATAATAGCAGCATGGATTGCTAACCACATGATAAGATCAAGATGCATATTTGAATTGGCTGTATTTATGTTCCAGATGCAAGATGATTATCTGACAACAGAGGCAACATGATTTAATACAAAAGGCCCTGGGCCAGGAATCAGGCGATCTGGCCTTTGTTCCTGGCTTCATCACTTAGGCCATGTATGCACGAGTGGAGAATGTTGTAATTGCACTGTTCCTCTTGACCCCAAACTGGTTCCCGCCCTGCCCCACCACCAAACGTGTTTTACAATGTTCAGTTGTACAACTTCTGCCACTCATCCTTTTCTTTCTGCTTCTTTTCTCTTTCCTCACCTTCCCTATTTCTTGCTGAAGTGTATTAATTTTGTTTTATATAAATAATACATAACACATTTTATAATTTTTTTGTTACTGTTGTTTCTTCCTTAATGTTCATTTTTCCACCCCCAAAATGGCAACCCACTCCAGTGTTCTTGCCTGGAGAATCCCAGGGACGGGGGAGCCTGGTGGGCTGCCGTCTATGGGGTCACACAGAGTTGGACACGACTGAAGTGACTTAGCAGCAGCAGCAGCAAGCACTTTTCCTCCTCCCTCTCTATTTTAGTTGGAGTACAATTGCTTCACAATGTTGTGTTTGTTTCTGCTGTACAACAGTGTGAATCAGCTGTCTAAACATACATATATGCCCTCCCCCTTGAGTCTCTCTCCCACCCTGCCCCCACCCTACTCCTCCAGGTCATCGCAGAGCACTGAGCCCAGCTCCTTATGCTCTGCAGCAGCTTCCCACTAGCTAGCTGTTTTACACATGGTAGTGACATATATCAATCCTACTCTCAATTCGTCCCACCTCTCCTTCCTTTGTGTGCACAAGTCTGTTTACTACACCTGCATCCTGCTCTGCAAATAGGTTCATCAGTACCATTTTTCTAGATTCCATGTATATGCATTAATATACAATATTTGTTTTTCTCTTTCTGACTTCACCCTGTATGACAGACTCTAGGTTCATCCACATCACTCTAAATGACTCAATTTTGTTCCTTTATATGATTGAGTAATATTCCATTGTGTGTATATATATACACACACACAAATGTATATATGTACATTTTCTTTATCCATTCATCTGTCAGTGGACATTCAGGTTGCTTCCATGCCTTGGCTATTGTAAATAGTGCTGCAATGAATACTGGTTTTCTCAGAGTATATGCCCAGGAGTGAGATTTCTGGGTTATGCTGCTGCTGCTAAGTCACTTCAGTCATGTATGACTCTGTGCAACCCCATAGACGGCAGCCCACCAGGCTCCCCCGTCCCTGGGGTTCTCCAGGCAAGAACACTGGAGTAGGTTGCCATTTCCTTCTCCAATGCATAAAAGTGAAAAGTGAAAGTGAAGTCGCTCAGCCGTTTCCGACTCTAGTGACCCCATGGACTGCAGCCTACCAGGCTCCTCTGTCCATGGGATTTTCCAGGCAAGAGTACTGGAGTAGGGTGCCATTGCCTTCTCCTCTCTGGGTTATATGGTAGTTTTATTTCTAGTTTTTTAAGGAACTTGCACTCATTGACATGGACAGAGGAGCCTGGTAGGCTACAGTCCATGGGATCACAAAGAGCCAGATATGACTGAGCAACTTCACTCACTCACTCACATTCATTGAGCATTTTCTATGCACTTATTAAACATCCAATAAATTTTAGTTAAAATACCTCAGTGTGCTCAATGACAGCTCAATGTCTACCGTGTTTGGATGGTTTTTAGTGTTTTCTAACAATGAAGGCTATGGTTTTTCCTGTGGTCATGTATGGTTGTGAGAGTTGGACTGTGAGGAAAGCTGAGCACTGAAGAATTGATGCTTTTGAACTGTGGTGTTGGAGAAGACTCTTGAGAGTCCCTTGGACTCCAAGGAGATCCAACTGGTCCATTCTAAAGGAGATCAGCCCTGGGATTTCTTTGGAAGGAATGATGCTAAAGCTGAAACTCCAGTCCTTTGGCCACCTCATGCGAAGAGTTGACTCATTGGAGAAGACTCTGATGCTGGGAGGGATTGGGGGCAGGAGGAGAAGGGGACGACAGAGGATGAGATGGCTGGATGGCATCACTGACTCAATGGATGTGAGTCTGAGTGCCCTCTGGGAGTTGGTGATGGACAGGGAGGCCTGGCGTGCTGCAGTTCATGAGGTCGCAAAGAGTCGGACACAACTGAGCGACTGAACTGAACAATGGAGGTACATTTATCATCATTGAATTCAAATTTATGGAATGATCCTCATTAACTTCAAACTAATGGTTAATCTAAAATGATGATTCTTTCTGTGAAAGGTC
Source organism: Tragelaphus eurycerus (assembly GCA_935064755.1). Classification (NCBI taxonomy): domain Eukaryota; kingdom Metazoa; phylum Chordata; class Mammalia; order Artiodactyla; family Bovidae; genus Tragelaphus; species Tragelaphus eurycerus. The sequence goes on along the minus strand of CAKXYN010000025.1, from coordinate 12,054,040 downwards.
TATAATCTACTAGGATACCCTAATCAGAGAGTTGAAGAAAGCTAGCCCATTAAACTTTGCTCAAACCCACTCCCTATTGACTAGGAGTTAATATTGCTAAATGACCAGTGAGGAAACATCTCAAGACCTGCATTGACTATTTCTTTCCACATAGAGACATGTCCATATGTCAACTCTGATGATACCATAGCTCTCAGGTATGCGGTACTTCTATGGCAAGGTAGGATATTGAAAGGTTTAAGTCAGGACTACGTGCTAAGTTGTTTCGTTGTGTCCGACTTGTTGTGACCCTATGGACCATAGCCCTCCAGGCTCCTCTGACCATGGGATTCTCCAGGTAAGAATACTGGAGTGGGTTCCCATGCTCTCCTCCAAGGGATCCTTTAGACCCAGGGACCAAATCCATGTCTCTTATGTCTCCTGCATGGGTAGGTGACTTCTTTACCATTAGCGCCACCTGGGAAGCCCGTATCTACCAAGTACCTGACAGTCTTGGCCAGTTCTTAAACTTAGGACATGCTCAGGAGTAATTGTGACCTCAGGTATAATTCCAGCTTGCAGTGATATGTAAGAAATCTGATCTCAGAGTAGGAGCACCATGGCAATAGTTTTGGACAGCAGTAATGTGTAAAGCTCAGGTGATAGTATCTTGGCCTTTTGAGTTTCATAGTAAGAAGCAGACTGTTCTTTCACACCATCCAGTTGCAGTTGGCTATAAACTATGGTAAGGGGAACAGGAGCAAGATGCAGAAATTGAGGAAAAGAGGAGCTAGACAGGTTGTCAGGGCCCCAGCCAAACACCATCCAGGCCTGGGCAGGGAGCTGGAAGGCATGCAAACTGGGAACCAAGATAAAAATCAAATCTCCAGTCCAGGAACATGTTTGGGGAGATATGAGGGAAGACTGCAGCAAGAAACCATTTACAGCCACTTCTGTGAGTAAAGTCCAAATGGACATTCTAATTTGGTAGTTGCACTAACAATGTGGAAAATTACCCATATTTACCTACTTTTTAACCTCACAAATAAAAATAACACAGGTAGTGACTAATGATGGAGGTTCATGACATTGTACAGGAGGCAGTGATCAAGACCATCCCCAAGAAAAAGAAATGCAAAAAGGCAAAATGGTTGTCTGAGGAGGCCTTAAAAATAGCTGAGAAAACAAGAGAAGCTAAAGGCAAAGGAGAAAAGAAGAGATACACCCATTTGAATGCAGCCTTCTAAAGAATAGCAAGGAGAGATAAGAAAGCCCTCCTCAGTGATCAATGCAAAGAAATAGAGAAAAACAAACAATGCAAAGAAATAGAGAAATAGAGAAAAACAACAGAATGGGAAAGACTAGAGATCTTGTAAAGAAAATTAGAGATACCAAGGGAACATTTCTTACAAAGATGGGCACAATAAAAGACAGAAATGGTATGGACCTAACAAAAGCAGAAGATATTAAGAAAAGATGGCAAGAATACACAGAAGAACTATATGAAAAGGATCTTCATGACCCAGATAACCATGATGCTGTGATCGCTCACCTAGAGCCAGATGTTCTGGAAAGTGAAGTCAAGTAGGCCTCAGGAAGCATCACTAAAAACAAAGCTGGTGAAGGTCTTGGAATCCCAGCTGAGCTATTTCAAATGCTAAAAGATGATGCTCTGAAAGTGCTACACTCAATATGCCAGCAAATTGGAAAACTCAACAGTGGCCACAGGACTGGAAAAGGTCAGTTTTCATTCCAATCCTAAAGAAAGGCAATGCCAAAGAATGTTCAAACTATCACACAGTGGCACTCATCTCACGCACTAGCAAAGTAATGCTCAAAATTCTCCAAGCCAGGCTTCAGCAGTATGTGAACCGTGAACTTCCAGATGTTCAAGCTGGATTTAGAAAAGGCAAAGGAACCAGAGATCAAATTGCCAACATCTATTGGATCATCGAAAAAGCAAGAGCATTCCAGAAAAGCATCTACTTCTTTATTGACTAAGCCAAAGCTTTTGACTGTGTGGATCACAACAAACTGAAAAATTTTTAAAGAGATGTGAATACCAGACTACCTTACCTCCCTGCTGAGAAATCTGTATGCAGGTCAAGAAGCAACAATTAGAACTGGACATGGAACAACAGACTGGTTCAACATCAGGAAAGGAGTATGTCAAGGCTGTCTATTGTCACCCTGCTTATTTAATTTATATGCAGAGTACATTATGAGAAATGCTGGGCTGGATGAAGCACAAGCTGGAATCTAGATTGCCGGGAGAAATATCAATCAACCTCATATATGCAGATGACACCACCCTTATGGCACAAAGCAAAGAACTAAAGAGACTCTTGATGAAAGTGAAAGAGGAGAGTGAAAAAGTTGGCTTAAAGCTCAACATTCAGAAAATGAAGATCATGGCATCTGGTCCCATCACTTCATGGGAAATAGATGGGGAAACAGTAGAAACAGTGACAGACTATTTTGAGGGGCTCCAAAATCACTGCAGATGGTGACTGCAGCCATGAAATTAAAAGACACTTGCTCCTTGGAAGAAAAGTTATGACCAACCTAGACAGCATGTTAAAAAGCAGAATCATTACTTTGCCAACAATGGTCCATCTAGTCAAAGCTATGGTTTTTCTAGTAGTCATGTATGGATGAGAGTTGGCCTATACAAAAAAAGCTGAGCACCAAAGAATTGATACTTTTGAACTGTGGTATTAGACAAGACTCTTGAGAGTCCCTTGGACAGCAAGGAGATCAAACCAGTCAACCCTAAAGGAAATCATCTCTGAATAGTCATTGGAAGGACCGATGCTGAAGCTGAAGCTCCAATACTTTGGTCACCTGATACGAAGAGCTAGCTCATTTGAAAAGACTCTGATGCTGGGAAAGATTGAGGGCAGGAGGAGAAGGGGACGACAGAGGATGAGATGGCTGGATGGCATCACTGACTCGATGGACATGAGTTTGAGCAAGCTCTGGGAGTTGGTGATGGACAGGGAAGCCAGGTGTGCTGCACTCCAAGTCGGACACGACTGAGTGACTGAGCTGAACTGAACTGGGTGCCTAATGAAGTCATAGCCCTTCTATAGGCTGCTAATCTTCATTTCCAAAGAGGACCCATCTGGTAGTGAGAGCCACTGGTGAATTCAGCGATGCTGCAGCAGGAGCAATGTTATGTGTCCTTCAACACCGCCCCCTGTTGTTGGAACCTTTCTTTTCTAATGAAATATTGTTCATACCAGTGATACAAAACACACCCACAGAAATGGTTCTTAAACTTATTTTCAAAGAAGTACCTACCAGTCTGACAAGGTTTTCACTGGCCCACCTTGAAATCAGAACAGGAAAACTATAGTGAATTTTCTTTCACAGAGCTAAATTTATTCAATTCAAATGACTACCCTTTATTCTTATATGGACAAAAGTTATGTCCTTATTATTTATTTGATGCCAGATCCTATATTCTGTGTGTTTGTTGATGGTGACAGTTGATGTTGGTTTGCTCCTTGATTTTTATTTTGCTTGATCTATGTTACAATCCTAACATTTTCTAGCCGGTGAAATCAAATTCCTGATCAACTCAACAGGAATGCATCTAGCCTGCAAATCAATACTATCGTTAGATCAGATGGTTGTTTTTACTACTCTGTGTCTCATGACTACTCATTTGACTGGTTTTCCAGAGTAGAGTTACCACTCAAGTAGGCATTACAGCCTGATTTGTTTATTTGTTGAGTAGGTATCTGGATTAGAAAACTAGAATAGCATCTGGAACTTTGTGCGTGCTCAGTGAATGATTGTGAAAATGGAATTAGATTGAACTGCGCAAGGTTTAGAAGCCCTCACTCAGCTCCTTCCTGAGCATGGTGAGTCATGCCGAACCAGCAGAGGGCTACTCACCTCCTGTGAGGAGAATGTAGCTTATATGAGGGGCTAAGGTATTCGAACGACTTCACTTTAACTTTTCACTTTCATGCACTGGAGAAGGAAATGGCAACCCACTCTAGTGTTCTTGCCTGGAGAATCCCAGGGACGGGGGAGCCTGGTGGGCTGCCGTCTCTGGGGTCACACAGAGTCGGACACGACTGAAGTGACTTAGTAGCAGCAGCAGCAGCAAGGTATTTGAGTAAGACCCATTTATGAGAATCTCAGTTCTGGTTTTATTACAGGCTTACTTATTCTGTGACCTGACATCCCGTGACATCCAAGTGGACTTTCTGTCCTACTTGCAAGGAGTGAAAAAGTGTCAAATTGTCTCTGTTGCCTAATAGTCTTGGTATGAGGGCATTAGAGTTAATTAAGTATGTGGGTATTATTCAGGAAAAAATAATTCCTTGACATAATTATGGATCCCAGGAATTGAGGAGCCCAACCATTTTTATCTAATCATAGATTGACCCATGTATTTAAGTTAATGTCCTTTTGAGAATAAATATGATTACTGAATTGATGGCGTTCATACCAGCACATTAAGACAGTTTTAAAAATCTACATGCTTTCATTCTTTATCAATTGGATAGTGTATTGTCTACAGTCAGGGCTAGCTTATTAAGTAGCTTTTATATAAAATCATATTATAAGGAAAAAATTAAAGTGAAAGTCATGCAGAAAGTTGTACTGGAACAGAAACCATTATTTAACTCCCTTACACAGATGATTCTATACAAGAAATACTTTGCATGACCTTTGTCCATATAACCTTAGGCAAGTCAGATAACCTCTCTCTGCTCCTCAACTCTATAAAAAAAGAGTAGAATATACCTCAAAGGGTTGCTGTAAGGATTAAATGTGTTAATACATGTACTTTAGCCTAGAGCGTGACACATGATAGTCTTTCAATAAACTGCGTAATATGATTATATTCATCTCCTTATTATTGCCATACTTTAATTGAAATACCAATTGTAAAATGCTTTAGAGCTATGAACAATTTTAACATCATTTTGTTCTATTAAATTGCAAGTTCCATTCAACTCATCTCTATCTTATCTTTTTGAGAAAATGGCAGGGTAGAAATACAGTCATTCTCCATCTCAAATCTTAAAACACTTTCAGAAAAAAAATCTGTCTGATCTCCAATAAATCTACACCTAAATTTGTGTCCCTATGTGCCCACATATGCAGGCATATGTGTCCCTATGTGCCCACACACACAAAACAGAAGGTCCTGTTTAATGGGATCTTTTAATTTCACTAAACTTCCTCAGATAAGGTTCATTCTTTAAACTGAATTATATTTTATTGCCAATAATGCTATAAACAATATGGAATGCTGCTTAAAAGCATGAACCTTGGAGTAGACTGCGTGGTTTCAAATTTCAGCTCTGTGATCATGTGCAATTATTTACCTCTCCTAATCCTTAGTTTCCTCATCTTTAACACCTGCTCTATAGAGGTGAAGCTGAAGTTAAGTGAGTTAATGCATGTGAAGCTCTCAGCCAGTGTTTGGCACCTAGGAAATGCTCACTACGTTTAGCTATTGTTACTTTTCATTATAGACATTGTATTTTCGTATCCAGAAGTTCTATTTGGTCTTTTTCTATACCTCTATTTCTGTCCTCATCATGCTTATGTTTTCCTCCAAATTCTTTAGCATATTGAGAATATAGTGGTTGCTTAAAGCCCTTGTCTGCTAGTTTCATCCTCTTTATCATTTCCAAGTCTGTTTCTAGCCATTGATTTTTTTTCCCTAGTCATGGTTCATATTTTCCTGCTTTATTGCACACCTGGTAAATTTTTATCACATGCTGGGCATTGTAAATTTTGCTTTTGATTGCTGGCTGTTGTATTTCTTAATTAGTGTTAGATTTCAAGCTGGCATGCAGCTAAGTTACTTGGAACAGGTTGGGTCTTTTCAAAGCTAGCTTTTAAACTTTTAAACTGAGACTTGGGTCTACAGTTAATTTAGTCTCCTACTGAGTCAATACCTTTGTAAGGATTCTATCTCCTGTGTTATGAGTTCCTTCTACTTGGCTGGTGGGAACACAACTAATCCCATTCCTAATGGATTCCTTATTCCTTTTCAGTGGTTCTTTCCTTGGTGCCAGGCAGCTTACCCTACACATGCACAAATCAATTCTCAACCAAAGACTCAAGGGAAGCCCTCCCTTCCTCCCCTCTCCTCTCACTGTCCTGTTCTATCCCCTCGCCTTCTCTCCTCTCTTCCTCTCTCCTTTTCTCCTGTGTAGCTCTTTCTCCAATACCCTGTCCCACAGACTCTACATGTTTTGGCCTCTCTGAACGTCCATTTTGTCTCCTTCAACGCAGCCATATCACCAGATGCTGGGTTTCCATGCTGCAGCTGACTTTAGCCATTAAGTTGCAGCCATCATAGGACTCGCCTTATTTGTTTCTTTTCTCTCAGGAATAACTGTCCTGTGCTGCCTGTCGTCCAATATGTGAACATTGTTTCACATATTTTGTCCAGTTTTCAACTTGCTTGAGGTGTGAGGTAAATCCAGTCTGCTGCTAAGTCGCTTCAGTCTTGTCCGACTCTGTGTGACCCCATAGACGGCAGCCCACCAGGCTCCCCCGTCCCTGGGATTCTCCAGGCAAGAACACTGGAGTGGGTTGCCATTTCCTTCTCCAATGCATGAAAGTGAAAAGTGAAAGTGAAGTCGCTCAGTTGTGTCTGACTCTTAGCGACCCCATGGACTGGAGCCTACCAGGATCCTCCGTCCATGGGATTTTCCAGGCAAAAGTACTGGGGTGGGGTGCCATTGCCTTCCCCGAAAATCCAGTCTAAGTTACTCCATCTTGGCCAGAAGTCCTTGACTACTGTTATCTCTGCCAATGCTGGTTTTAGGAATACAAAAGCCCTCAGGTACAAGTCAGATTACAATGAGTAGCACGTGTAGAACTTTATGTATGTGGTTACGGGATGTTATTAAATACCCAGCACAAATATAGGTCTGCAACATCTTGTTTCTCTTTTTCACTCCTTATTAACATTTTGCTTTTGGATGATTGGCGAAGGCCCCGTCTTTATGTAAAAGCCACAAAATAGGAAGCCTTTGTATAAGTTAAAATCCAGTTTAAGGCATGATTAAGCCTTTGTCATTTTTGTTTGTGTGTTTGCACTGGATCTTCGTTGCTGTGCGAGCAGGGGCTGCTCTTGGTGGCGACGCACAGGCTTCTCGTTGTGGTGGCTTCTCTTGTGGCCAGCACCGGCTCCAGGTGCCCAGGCCTTGGCCGTCGCCGCACACGGGCTCAGCAGTTGGTTGCAATGGCTTTAGTTGATCCATAGCATATGTAGTCTTCCCAGACCAGGGACTGAACCTGTGTTCCCTGCACTGACAGGCGGATTCTTATCCACTGTACCATCAGGGAAGTCCTGACTAAGGCTTCTGTGAGTGACTGGATCAATTCAATTTTTCCCTAAAAGAAGAAATTTGGTTTTATAAAAATTTTGATTTTACTCTGAATATTGATACCACACAATGATTAGACTGCTCTTACACAAATAGATTACAATGATAATTAAACATACATAGAAAACTAAAGTATAGGAATCCTCCCCATGCAAGATTTAATTTTTATTACACAACCACATGCTAATGTCAAGTAGTATCACATTGTCTAACGTTAGATGAATGAATTTGTGGTGTGTGTGTGAACACATGCACTGGAGACAGAGAAAAAGCATTCATACATGATGGGGAGTGAATGAAACTAAATTTATTGTTTAAATAAATATTTTATACTTGTTGTATGTGTTTAATCTTCAGACTGAGGATTATAAATCCATAATGGACAATGAGGAATTTAGACTTAACAAAACTTACCCTAGGAATTTAACCACTGCCTTTTGAGGCTTATAACACATGCTACAATGAGTGAGATGGCTCTACAAAATGTTCATTATATAGAAGTTGTTCAAATGAGAAACACCTCCCAGATCCACAAACTGCAGTATATGTGTCTTATAAAAATTACCCTTAAATCTTACATTTCCCCTTTGAGATATTTATTGTTCCTGGGGAAAGCAGTATTTTTTTTTTCCTTATTCCTAAATCTGTCTTCGATTAAACTAGAGAACTCTATAAATCAATAATAACCTTTTAGATATCAACCCCTTCATAATTATGCCCTCCAAATCCAGGTAATTGTTTACATACTTTATACAGAAAAAAATGGGGAAAAACATATGTTCCATTTGATTTGGGGGGGTATAAAGCTTTAGATGTTTTTCAGCATTTATGAAGTTTGACTTTATCCTCTTTTGCATTACATTTGAAAAATTAATTTATTTCACACAGAGAAACAAATAGATCAGGTGATGTTATACAGCTCTGGAGGAAAAAAAATTGCTAGAAACTGATGCATATTTTTATCATAATATGGCTTTCATTAAATATAATACTATACAACCAGTGAGTTTAAAGTAATGTTTTGTTTTAGTCAAATCAATCTCTGGATATCTTTCTGATACTTCTAGTGCATTTCCCAAAAGGAAGTGGGTAAACACCCAAACGGGAGTGATCTCAGATTAAGAAACAACACAGGCGTCTTGAAGGCTCTCTGTTTGTAGAATGAACTGACAGCAAGCAGAGAGACCTGAGGCTGTTTTTCTAGATGCTTACTCTGGGTGCCAGCCATCTGTGTTCATTTAGGGCTGTGTGTGTGTGTGTGTGTGTGTGTGTGTGTGTGTATGTAGAAAGGGGGTGAGGGACAGATCTCAAGTTGCAAGTCTGAGTGTGGGCTCTGATACAGAATGCAACCTTCTGCCTGGTGCTTCTCAAACAAGACCCCTCATCTGCTGGTCCCTCCAGAGGAGTAATTTCACCAATACCAGCTGCAAAGGGGAATGTTTTGTGTTTTCTTTATTCAAAGTGAAAGATGTTAAACAGAAATTTTCAGAAGCACTTTTGTTTGGAAAAGGGGAAAGGAAGATCGCGGAAACTGGAAAACATCCATGAAATTAGCCCCAAATCATTGCCAATACTGATCATTTCCTGACAAGCTGTCTATCAGCAAAGCCACAACAGCAGCTTATTCCGGGCTTTCTGGTGCCAATAGTGATGTGGCATTGCTAATTAAATGTTGGTGCAGTTGTGAATATTTTTAACTTTCGTTACGACAACAGCAAGTACAATAGCACATTACGATCAGGATTCCTGTAAATACTTTAATACAACTCTCTTCCAAATTGCTTTAGCAGGAATTAGAGGAATATCATTTTAAAGTAAAAGTCCTGCATGTCTATTTAACCACCTAAAGTTGGTGAAAATGAAAAGAATAGAAAGTAGGGATGCACTTGGCCATGTTAACTCCAAATTCAGTATTTATTTGTGAGAAAATACTATTTATTTATAGATAAATAAATAAATTTATTTCTTTTTAGAATTTATTTAAAATTTTAAAAAATTTAATTTATTCTATAAATTATTTATTTATAGATAGGGGAGGGAAATGAGCTAATTTGACTGTATGATTTTGTTTATTCATTATTCATAAGGAAAAAATCCTAGCTGCCTTTAATTTACGTACTATCTATAAAATTTCTCAGCATTTCTGTGGCCTGAGATATTACGGCAATTTTCTTCCAATGTTGTATTCTCTCTCTCACTATCTCTCTACCTCTCTCTGTCTCTCTCTCTTATTTTCTCTGGTTTATCTGGCTTTGACATATTCTGTTCTGAAACCTTCACTGGTTACTGTTTGCAGTGGTTCTAACACTCATGTCCTAATGCAATAGGAGGGCATACTAGATGCTGGGCCAACCTTCTGGATGTCATATCTGCTTACAGAAGTATGATTTGCATTCCCAACATAGTGTCAAATTATCCATTTTTGGAACTGTTATAAGGTGAAAAGTGTCCTTTTTAAGCCCTCCTAAAGGGAAAGTTTTCTGTTTATTAACTGAACTTAAAAGCCCATTTTGAAAATAACTCCTAAACTTAGGAATAGTAAGAACATTTCACATGTCCTAGACCAGTGTGTATCTAGGGTTTGGACATCATCTGGACCCTTAGGAGAAGAGGGAACACTTAGTGAGTATTTCACATATTTTGAGAATTATTTAAAATGAGAAACAGATTCACCTGGATAGCATTTGCCCTGAAATTCACTGGCCTGAGTTTGCATACCACAGTGTAAAAAATACATAAGGAACTATTTAAACACCTCCATTCTTGCTATTCTGATATTTAACAACTTCTATAATAGATTTCTTCCTGGGTGCAAAGCATTTTCTTCCTAAGGGCTCTGATAAAAGTCTACCTCCAAATTTTGAAATTTGTGTGTTCCTGTTACTTTCTCTTATTTCATAAACCAGCAAGTATTTATCAGCCCTAAATCATGGGACTGTCACAAAATTACAGGACAAAGATCCTGTATTCAAGAATGTTAGCATGTGGTTGGGGGAAGCAAAAACTAATAAACACTGGAAATAAATGGAGACCATATATGCTTTGAAGTGCAGTAGGAAATGGCTTTGTAAGGGATTCAATGAATGAAAAGTAACGGCCTAGATTGGGGAAAGAGTGCGCTTTGTAAGGCTAACATGGTTTTTAATCATTGACAAATTAATTTATTAATAATTTTTCTTGCCCTTGTAAAAGCTGAATCATAAATGAACAAATGAATTGTAAACAAATAGATGCATGGGTAATTACACAGATGAAGTTCCAGATTCTAGCAGAGCCATCAATACATATTTACAAGTATTCGCAGGGTACCAGGTAGACACTTTCCTATTTCCTGTGAGGTAGAGCCACCTTTTCTTAACTGACTCTAACCAACATTAAAATAGAAGCTCTACTTCCTGACAACACTAAAAAAAATCTTACCTGAAAAGTGACTCAAATGGTGTGTTGGCCCATTCACATAACATAGAAAGCAAATGTATGATCATTGATCGTGTATAATTATTACCAGCTGAGATAAAATATAAAACAAAAAGATTTGATTTTCAAAAAGTAGTCCTTGGTGGCTCAGTGGTAAAGAATTCATCTGCCAATGCAGGAGACTCAGGTTCTATCCTCGGATCAGGAAAATCCCCTGGAGGAGGCAACTCACTCCAGTATTCTTGCCTGGAGAATCCCATGGACAGAGGAGCCTGGCGGGCTACAGTCCATAGGGTCGCAAAGAGTTGGACACAACTGAGGAATTATACAAGAAAAAGGGGACTTACTGTGAGCACTGATGAGAGCCCTTGGAGCAGGGAAGAAGCACAAAATAATGTTACATAGATAAGAGGAAGTCAGGTACTTTACTGCCTTTAAACCGACCCAGCAGCCTGAATTTAAGGCCTCTGTATGATCTTCAGTAGTGACATAATGGAATTGTGTCTTTTAGGAACATCACTCTGACAGTGATGATATTGGAGGGTTGGTGGGGGGCATGGTCTGGAAGCACAAAGCTCTGTCAGGCAGCTGTTGAGGCAATCCACAGTGATCAGACCCTAGTGACAGTCATGGCAGAGTTAATGAGAGGAACCCAGTCTGTGGACACTTTGAAGAAATGAACAATGCTAATAACAGACTAAATATATGAGGACATCAATGGCGAAAAGACCAAATAACATGTATACAATGGAGTATTATTCAATCTGAAAAAAGGAAGAACAGTCTGATGCACGGTACAACATGAATGAAGCTTGAAGATCTTATGCTACATGAAATGACTGATACAAAAGGACAAATTTTGCATGATTTCACTTAGATTAGGTACCTACAATAGTTAAACTCATAGATTAATAAAGTAAAACAGTGATAATCGAGGGCTGGGTGGAGAGAGGAATGGAGAGTTTTTATTTAATGGGTACAGAGTTTCAATTTGGGAGGACGAAGATGTTGGTGATGGAGAGTGTGATGGCTGCACAATGATTTGAATGCACATAATGCCAGTGAACTGTACATTGGAAATTGTTAAAAAGGTCAAATTTATGTTGTGTATGCATGCATGCTCAGGCGCTTCAGTCATGTCCAGCTCTTTGCAACACTATGGACTGTAGCCCACCAAGCTCCTCAGTCCATGGGATTCTCCAAGCAAGAATACTGGAGTGGGCTGCCATGCCTCCTCCTGGGAATCTTCCCGACTCAGGGATCCAACCCGCATCTCTTATGTCTCCTACATTTGCAGGTGGGTTCTTTACCACTAGAGCAACCTAGGAAGCCCATGTTATGCATAGGTTACCAGAATTTTTAAAAATCAGTATCTTAGGGAAAGAATATATAAATGCTGAGAAGTCTGCATGGAAGAAGTGTTATGTTAATGAAAGAAGTGTTCAAAGATTTAAGTAGACTATATGCCTGGGATCAAATTTAGACTCTGCCACTGAACTAGCTGTAAAATGGGAACATTAATGAAGATTAAAAGAAATAATGTATAGAAAGCTCTTCAGCACTTAGTAGGTGTTCCATAAGTATTATTTTCCTTTTCAGTTAAAAAAACCACTGCACAATTTGAAATTTTTTCTCCTCAACAGAATTAGACTTTGGGTGTATTACTACACATCTTTCTTATCAAACAAAGAATAACTTCATAGATGACACAGGGTAGCTGTCAGCAAGCAAAGGGCTGCTGCTGCTGCTGCTAGGTCGCTTCAGTCGTGTCTGACTCTGTGCGACCCCATAGATGGCAGCCCACCAGGCTCCCCCGTCCCTGGGATTCTCCAGGCAAGAACACTGGAGTGAGTTGCCGTTTCCTTTTCCAATGCATGAAAGTGAAAAATGAAAGTGAAGTCACTCAGTCATGTCCGACTCCTAGCGACCCCATGGACTGCAGACTACCAGGCTCCTCCGTCCATGGGGTTTTCCAGGCAAGAGTACTGGAGTTGGGTGCCATTGCCTTCTCCAGAAAGAAGGGCTAGGCTTCTGCAAAGACTAAAAATACACAAAATGCACCAGCTAACATGAGGCCAGCTCTGACTGACCACTATCCCTGCAGTATAAGTCTCCTGCCCAAATCCCAGGAACATCTGTCACATAAATTTGATGGTGTTTGATTTTTATCTTGAAAAATCTTTATAACTAAGCAAAGTATTAAGATCTGAGAACTAAGGTAGAACTCCCAAGTTCTCAGAAAACTGAGAGTCTGCTCAGAAATGGGCAAATGATTCAATCCCTCTCAGTGGAGTTCAAGAACAGAGAAAACGGTTCAAGGGAGATATAAGACAGGGTGTTATTGGAGAGCTGTCACTACCACTGGTTAAAAAAAGAAAGTGAAAAATTATTATGACTATTGAGTGTGTGACTAAGTATTTTTTAAAACACCATAAATGCTACAAAAACACTTGGATATTCTCAAATTTTCTGAACAGTATCATGTTCCTAGTTTATGTAGAAAGTAATTTTCTATCATAAACAGCCCACCAGGCTCCTCTGTCCATGGGATTTCCCAGGCAAGAATATTGGAGTGGGTTGCTGTTTCCTCCTCCAGAGAATCTTCCTGACCCAGGGATCGAACCTGTGTCTCTTCCATCTCCTGCATTGGCAGGCAGGTTCTTTACCACTCACGCCAACTGGGAAGGCCCAGTTACACGCTAATGAAAACATATTTCCAAAAATAAGTGAATGACCAAATCTCCTCATTCTTTTTTTAATTTGATTTTTTTTAAGTGGAGGATAATTGCTTTACAATATTTTGTTGGTTTCTGCCATATATTGACATGAGTCAGTCACAGGTCCATATGTCCCCTTCCTCCTGAAACACTCCACCCATCTCCCTCCCCATTCTGCCCTCTCCTCCTGCAATGCAGGAGACCCCGGTTTGACTCCTGGGTGGAGAAGATCCCCTGGAGAAGAGCATGGCAACGCACTTCAGTATTCTTGCCAGGAGAATCCCCATGGACAGAGGAGCCTGGCACGCTACCACGTGGGGATGTAAAGAGTCGGACATGACTGAGTGACTAAGGACAGCACAGCACAAGCGTCCATACCTGATATCAGCATAACAGAGCCAGTGTGAACGCAGAGCTATAGGACAACTCTGTGATCCTCGGATGCCATTTCATCCAATACAAACCTTACTCACTCCCTGATTGCCAGTCACTCTTAGAATACACTCCTCCTTCCCCAACATGTAACCACATTTTGCTTGGCCTTATGGCCTGGTTGTTCATCAGTCCCCATGCCAACCCAGTGAATACAGCCCCCAATGCTGAATTCAGGCAACAAGTAACCTGTCTCCTGCTTTGCATCACAGGTGTTCTGATGAGACACCCCTGTGGTCTTAATTCATGAAAAACAATAATTTCCACTGTACAAAATTCAAAACCTGAGGGATGCAGTTTGGTAATTTAGCATTTTTGCTTCATGTGAGAATATTATTTCTAGTTCATAATGGGAAGTTCAAAAACATTGTTTCTTACAATTAAAAGCTTTCAGAAGTGTGTAATCTGGGCTCTTTATAGGTATGTTCCGTATAAAATGTAGGGAGGAATAGCATGCGTTCTTTCTACAAAGGAATACCTTCAATATCTTCCATTGCTTAAGGAAAAAGATCTTTAATTTAGAGCTGAATTAGTCAAACAGATAAACACTTTAAAGTCCTTGGAATCTGCAGTTCATTTTAACAAGCTTTTAAGATAAATTAAGAATGTGTTGTATCTGTTGTGTTGTGATGACTGTGAATTAGAAGAAGAGAACACACAGACTCATCCATAGAGCGATTTTTCTTTTTTGGCATCATAGTCTATGCTAGAATCTTTATGGGAGTTCCATAATATATGGGTCTTGCCTTCAGGGATATTCTAATTAGGTGAGGGGTCAGTATTGAGTTGAAATGTCCCCCAGCCCCAAATTCATGTCCACTTGGAACTTCAGAAAGTGCCCTTACTTGAAACAAACTCTTTGCAGATATAATTAAGATGCAATTTAAGATGAGGTCACATTGGATTAGGGTGGGCCTTGAAGGCAATCGCTGGTTTCTGAATAGTAAGAGGAGAGGACACAGAGACACGTATACACACAGACACAGGACAGAAGGCCATGTGAGAGTGAAAGCAGAGACTGGAGTGCTGCTCCGCAAGTTGAGGTGTGTCTAGGACTGCTGGCCAAGACCAGGAGCTAGGAGAAGCTCCGTCCCTGGATCCTTTGAGGGATCATGGCCCCACCAACCCCTCATTTGGAATGTCTGGCCTCCAGAACTGTGAAAGAAGTCATTTCTGTAATTTTAAACCACCCTGTTTGTGATCATTTGTTACAGTAGCCTTCAGAATCTAATATAAGCCCTCATCTTCAAAGAGTCTGGCTTAATCGGTCTGGGGTGAACTTAGGTACCAGTACTTTTATAAAAGTTCCTCAAGTGATTTCATGTTTGTGAGCCATCATTCTAGTTTGTTGACTTTCAAAGTCTCCAGAGAAGCAGCAGCATCCGCAACTGGGAACTTAACAGAAATGCACATTCTCTGGCCCCATACAGCCCTACCAACTGTACGGGGGTGAGGTCCAGCAATTTGTAGATTATCAAGCTTTCTAGGTGATTGTGATGCCACTACTGTTTGAGAACTGCTGCTCTCATTGGTAAGGGAAGGTACATGGCAATGGAAGATGTTCCAAATGGGAATGGAGAAATCATTAGAAAAGTACAGGAAGTATAGGAGGAATAGGAAAGTATAGGAAGTACTTAGAAAGTATAGGAAGAATATTTGTATGTTGTCATGGGCAATACCAGGCATTGCTTCAAATAAAAGTGTGTCCAAACAATCATTTTCCAATTGAACTTTTGAAGACAAATTATTTTCAAGTTTGGGATGCTGTCCTTACAGTGTTGTTGATATTAGGGAATATAGCCACCCAAAGTCTACATTAAGATTACATGTGGAATTGGCTGTACCCCAATACAAAATGTTTTGGGTGTTAAAAAATTAAATTAAAACAAGGTAAATCAAAAAATAAGACAAGCAAACAAATAAAAAATACTGCATGTGGACCAAAAATGGCAGAATAGGGGACCCTAGCTTCCGTCACTAACAACGTTCAACAATTAGACAGCTATCCACAAATAAAGGGCTTCCCAGGTAGCGCTAGTGGTAAAGAAGCCACCTGCCAATGTAGGAGACATAAGAGACATGGGTTCAGTCCCTAGATCAGAAAGATTATCTGGAGGAGGGCATGGCAAGCCACTCTAGTATTCTCACCTGGAGAATCACATGGAAATTGAAGCCTGGTGGGCTGCAGTCCACAGGGTCACAAAGAGTCAGATATAACTGAAGTGACTTAGCACACTGGCATGCCACAAATAAAACAACTCTGAAAGAGTTCAGGAGACCACTTAAGAAACTTCAGCAAAACAGTGGAATAAAGAAAACCTGAAAATATCCTCACAAAAAGGAAGATAGCTCAATTTTCCTTTCATTATCTCATTCCCCAAGCCATCACATGTCATCACAGAAATACAAATTAAAACAACAATGAGATACCACTACATACAAATTAGAATGACTAAAATCCAGAACACTGGCAATACCAAAAGATAGTAAGGATGTCAAGAAACAGGAAATTTCATTCATTGCTGGTGAGAATACAAAATGATATGTATAGTCATTTTGGAATATAAACTGACAGTTTCTTATAAAACTGAACACCCATATCATATAATTCATCAATTGTCTTCTTGGTATTTACCCAAAGGTGTTGAAAATTTATGTCCACAAAAAAAAAATGCAGAAGAATATTTATAGCAGCTTTATTCATAATTGCCAAAACTTAGACTGCAAGGAGATCAAACTAGTCAATCCTAAAGGAAATCAATCCTGAATATTCATTGGAAGGACTGATACTGAAGCTCCAATACTTTGACCACCTGATGTGAAGAGCTGACTCATTGGAAAAGACCCTGATGCTGGGAAAGATTGAGGGCAGGAGGAGAAGGGGCAGCAGAGGATGAGATGGTGGGATGGCATCACTGACTCAAAGCACATGAATCTGAGCAAACTCTGGGATACGGTGAAGGACAAGGGAGCCTGGACTGCTGCAGTCCATGGCTTCACAAAGAGTCAGACAAGACTAAGCTACTGACCAACAAGAGTCAACCAAGATGTCTTTCAGTAGATCATTGGATAAATCAACTGCAGTACATTCAGATAATGGATTATTATTCAGTGCTAAAAAGAAATGAGCTATCAAGCTGTGAAAAGACATGGAGGAAAATTAAATTTATATTACTAAATGAAAGAAGCCAATATGAATAGGTTATATACTATATGATTCCAACTGTATGACATTCTAGAAAAGGCCCACAATATTGAGACAGTAAAAAGTTAAATGGTTGCCAGAGATGGTCCAGTAGGAAGGATAAATAGATAGAACAGAGAATGTTTAGGGTAGTGAAATTACTCTGCATGATGCCATAATGATGGATACATGTCATTATATACTTGTCTGAACCCATGGAATATATACCATCATGAGATAACCCTAAAGTAAACAATGGACCTTGGGTAATTATAAGGTGTCAATATATGCTCATCAGTTGTAAGTCGCCAGGCTCCTCTGACAATGGTATTCTCCAGGCAAGAATACTGGAGTGGATTGCCATTTCCTCCTCCAGGGGATCTTTCCAACCCAGGGAGCAAACCAGGTCTCCTGAATCTCCTGCATTGGCCAGTGGATTGTATACCACTGAGCCACCTGGGAAGACCTCAGTGTAGGTTCACCAGTTGTAATGACTGTACCACTCTGTCGGGGGATGTTGATAATGAGGTATATTATTCATATCTGGGAGAAGAGGGTGTATAGAATATCTCTATACCTTCTGCTCAGTTTTGCTGTGAATCTAAAATCTATCTAAAAATATAGTCTTTATTTTAAAAACTGGGGAGAAAATAGTATAAGGGGTATTCAAATATCAATTCAAATGAAATTTCAAATTTATATTTCAAGGTTAAATTTTAAATGAAGTAATAAAGCACATAGTCTATGATATACCCAGTAAATAGTAACTCCTCATACCAGAACATGGGAAATTGACAGAGCCGTGACATTCTCCCAAGCAGTTTCTAGAACTATATTATCTCTAAATGGTCCAGCTTCCCATTGTAAATTTGTGCTAAAGACTAGCTGATCATTTAGCAGAAGAGGTTAGTCCATTCCATTGATCTGTTAATCCCTCCTACTCAGTTTTAGTCTTCAGTCATCTTTTTTGCTGAGAACAAAGCCAGGGAACTGACTTGTAAGTTACCCTGATGAAGATGGAGGCATCTTCATCAAAGAAGATGCCTTATACTTCTTTGAATATCTTCTGCTACATCTAACACTGTGCTTTGGACATATTTCTGAATTTTTATTTATTTAATATATTCCAATGGGGTCTTATTTCTGCCATACTCACCATAATGAGAACAAGATGATCCTTCCTCATTCCATGACTGGGCAATATGTGTGTGCCCTTGTACTTAAAGAACGCAGAAGTTAGCCTGGTAACTTCTGTTTTAGCAACCGAGTGGGATACAAGACTATCAGTTCAGCTTAGTTCAGTCGCTCAGTCGTGTCCAATTCTTTGTGACCCCATGGACTGCAGTACACCAGGCCTCCCTGTCCACCACCAACTCCCGGAGCTTACTCAAACTCATGTCCATTGAGTCGGTGATGCCATCCAACCATCTCATCCTCTGTCATCCCCTTCTCCTCCCACCTTCAGTCATTCCCAGCATCAGGGTCTTTTCTCTTATGGGAAAACAGGGTGTAGAAAATAGCTGCAAGGAAATATTCCAAAATGTTAGCAGATGGTTCTCCTGGAAAGTCTGACTATGGCTGATACATACAGAACCTCCTTTAGACCTAGGTAAGAGATATTTTAGAGTTCTCCACATACCACAATCACACACAGATAAATTTATTAAAACCACACAAGTGCCTCTATCAGAATCTGCCCTCAGAGCTGGCACAGCATAGCTCATAGCTCTTAACACCTACTTTCGTGACCACACTGTTCAGGCCCTTGGGAAATGCATTTCCACATCTCTTGCCCCATATCCATGAAAGAAAAGGTGATTGGGTTTGAAAGCTGTGAAAGGCCATAGGTTAGGATGATGACATTGCTTTGGAATGCTTGGATGATGTGAGGGAAAAAGTGTTGGGTTAGGAGAAAAGTCAAATTTGTCAAATTCCTCCTCTGATAACATGAATGCAAGAGATTCATATGAAAGTATCATTTCTCAATAACATCAAGAACCCTTTTTCTTACTTCTTTTGTTCTTATTCCTGGTTCCCAGGGTACTCAATTCAATTAGCACAAAGTTTCACAAACTTTGCAAATGGTGGCTTACAAACATTTTCTGATTTTAACACTTTAAATTACTTTTAAATTTGCATTCATTACTTTGCCAACAAAGGTCCATCTAGTCGAGGCTATGGTTTTTCCTGTGGTCATGTATGGATGTGAGAGTTGGACTGTGAAGAAGGCTGAGCACTGAAGAATTGATGCTTTTGAACTGTAGTGTTGGACAAGACTCTTGAGAGTCCCTTGGACTGCAAGGAGATCCAACCAGTCCATTCTGAAGGAGATCAGCCCTGGGATTTCTTTGGAAGGAATGATGCTAAAGCTGAAACTCCAGTACTTTGGCCACCTCATGCGAAGAGTTGACTCATTGGAAAAGACTCTGATGCTGGGAGGGATTGGGGGCAAGAGGAGAAGGGGACGACAGAGGATGAGATGGCTGGATGGCATCACTGACTCGATGAATGTGTCGGGTGAACTCTGGGAGTTGGTGATGGACAGGGAGGCCTGGCATGCTGGGATTCATGGGTTCGCAAAGAGTTGGATGTGACTGAGCGACTGATCTGATCTGATCATGACAGCAGTTCTTGGTATTGGCAACTTGATGGACATAGAATGTTTAAATTTTGAATGGTTTTTTCTCTATAAAAATAAATAAGATTTAATCCAAATATTAATATACCCAATGAAATTTTGGCATTTATTAATTATAATTTGTACTTTACCTTTTAAAGTGAATAGGTAATTTTGCATATTTTAAAAGAAAACTTTTGGAAATGTAACTTTTATACTTAACTTATATGTTCTCCTAAATCTGTTTGGTTTTTGTATGCTTTGAAATAATTATAATTTTTGAAACCCTTCAGACCATTGCCCTGAGTTGAAAACAAATTTTGTAAACATCTTGCATGTAACAATAAAATCAGTGATTTTGTGGAAATAAGGTAAGAAAATTTAATTTTATGAAAAATACATAATTCATAAGTTATATAAAATCTTTATCACTTACTCAACGATCACTAACCGTTTAACAGATATCAGATATCTGCTGCTGCTGCTAAGTCGCTTCAGTCGTGTCTGACTCTGTGCGATGCCATAGACGGCAGCCCACCAGGCTCCCCTGTCCCTCGGATTCTCCAGGCAAGAACACTGGAGTGGGTTGCCTTTTCCTTCTCCAATACATGAAAGTGAAAAGTGAAAGTGAAGTCGCTCAGTTATGTCTGACTCTTAGCGACCCCATGGACTGCAGCCTACCAGGCTCCTCTGTCCATGGGATTTTCCAGGCAAGAGTATCTGCAGTAATAATTAAATTTAGTAGTCTGACATTTCACCAGGTCTCAGACACATTGAAACCATACTTTTACACATATCCTTTGGTTTTTGTCATTATGAGAATATATTTGTCAATATAGGAGGGTAGAATATATTTTATTTACCAATTTGTATAAAGAACTAAAATCCCATCAGAAAAGGCAACTTCAATAATCCTGTTGGGTCTATGGTTGAAGGAGTGTCCATCTGGTCTCCATGCCAGATAAAATATAGTTTAACGCCACGGTGGATGGTCCGGAAGTGGCAATATCCTTGACCGTTTAAAGAACAGGAAGTGGTAGCTTGGAGGAAGTGTTTGATTGACTGTGAAATCCAAAAGGACTGTCCAGCAGCTCCCAACCAGAATTATAAAGTGCCTTAGGAAGCAAATCCACAGGAAGAAGGTCAATTATGTCCCCAAACTGGCCTGGTTAGAAGTAGCAGAAAGATGGGGAAACAGAGGAAACTGAGCCCCACAAATAATGTTTCTTGTGGTGAGCTTCCTTTTGTTGTTTCCTCAGCACCAACACTCAGGTATGTTTAAGATAAAAAGTGCTTGAACTTGACAGACAGCTGAGAGCACCGATTGTCTCAAGAGCAGAGATTCTTTGGAAATGATAAGGTGCAAACACTGTCAAATGGCTCCCTTTGCATTGCACTGCAATCTCCAGCCATAAAGGCTGCCAGGACCAGCGGGGGCAAAGCTCCCAGCCATCCCTCAAAACACCAGGCTCCGGCTGTCTGAGGGCTCCCTGGACTACATAATGACAGAGGCCCTAGCAACCTGGGCTTGAGATGTGTCTGTTCAGGGTAATCTCCAGCCCTGGAACTCAAAAGGAGAAGCCTGGGGAGGATGTTGTCTGGTTCTGGTGAGGAAGGCGTCTAAGCAGGGAAGCCCCCAGATGAAGCCAGCTGGGGTCCTCTAGCTTTTTACCCCTCCTTTCTCGGAGCTTACCCACGTAGCAGGCTCCCTGCCGAAGCTTGATCTAGGCCTGTGGATTTGTATCTTCTGGGAACATGCTGCCAGGAAACGTCTCCCTTGAGAGGAATGATGGATTCTTTGGACTCCCCAGGGTTCCAGACTGTATGTAAGATGGCATTGCAACCTCAGGGGATTGCAAATTCTGCCTGAAATCTCAACATCCAGACAGAATTTGGTCTGGGAGGCTGGCATTAATTAAGGAAGAGGACAGGGAGTGCCAGACCAAGAGCTGAACAGGGCCCATGTCTCAAGAAGACTCATACACTTGAGATGGCCATGTGCATATATGCATAAAATATCCCGGTCCTGGTACCATCATTGTTCACGTTGTTCATCCCTGTGCTCATTTAACAAACATTTAGTTAGAGCCAGCTAAGTGCCAGAGAATTGAAATACAAGAATGTGAATAAATCACAATATTGATGAACCCTTAGAACCACACTTCATCTAGAGGGACGGGCTAAGGTGCCATTCAGTTTGAAGGGGGAAAGGGAGCTTAAACAATCTCTGTATGCCCCAGCCCACTGAATCTGTTAACTTGGTATTCTAAAGTTTAGTACAGAAACACAGTCTAACAGGATTCTCTTCCTCGTACTGCTGCTTAAATCTAATCCTCCTGGAGCTGTGGTCCCCAGCACTGGAAGCTCACACTACTGATTGTGCTTGGGGAGTGCACAGGTAGGAGAGTGAGGGGCTATGGAGGTAAGGTATAGGCAAAACCATTTTTGATGACATATTTTCTCAGGCAGTGTTACCAAGAAATACGAATACTTTTCTGTGTGTGTTCTGAGTCTCTGATGTTATCAAACACACTTGACACAGTGATTTTTCTACATATAAGGCTTGTTGTAGCCCTGTAATGGAGGCAGAAATGGCAGATACTCCAGTATCTTTGCCTGGAAAGTCCCATGGACAGAGGAGCCTGGCAAGCTACAGTCCATGGGGTCACACAGTTGGACGTGACTGAAGCAACTTAGCCCTTGGCCCTGTACCTCCCTCTCTCTGCCTTTGCTCACATGTTTATCCTTTCCCTGCTTCAAAATGTCCTCCCTTCCCTGTGCAACCCTACTTCTTGCTCTTGACACCCTACTTATCCACCCAAATCAGTCAAGTTTCCCAGTGGTTCTGCTTCAGGATGCTAATAATAAAATAAAATGTATAGCTGATTTTCACTGTGCTTTTGTGTGCCAAGTATTATCCTATCTCATTTATCTTCATAGTCTCGTCACTGGCTCAATGGACACGAGTTTGAGCAAGCTCTGGGAGATAGTGAAGGACAGGGAAGCCTGGCGTACTGCAGTCCATGGGGTCACAGAGTCAGACACGACTGAGTGACTGAACATCAGCAACACAATCTATCATTATTTTTCCAGTGAGTCACTGAAATAAGGAGACTGGCGCAAGATCACATCCCCAGATCTCTTTGATCCTTTAGCCTATGTTCTGAGTCAAAACACTGTTGCTGCCTCCAAGTGCCTCTAACAAACACTGTCTCCAATTATATCTACTTTTTCACTCCTTAGGTTATTGATCTGTCTCTTATTTTGTTTCTTGATAAACCAGGCACAGTTTCGCTCATTTTCAAATTTTCCTCATGGAACCAAACTTGACATTGTTGAATTTTTTCCTATTTTCTTAATTCTAATTCTATTATTTCCTTCCCTTTTCTTTTTTTTTATTTCACTAGCCTCCTTTTTAATTTCTCTAGTTTAATGATTAGTTTATTAATCTTTAGCTTTTGTCAATATGATCACTTAGGGAGTTCCCGCTAAGTACAACTTTGCTACAAATTAAGTTTTTATATCTAGTATTTTCAAGCATTCATTTCCAAGTATCTTTTCAGTTCAGTTGCTCAGTCATGTCTGACTCTTTGTGACCCCATGAACCGCAGCACACCAGGCCTCCCTGTCCATCACCAACTCCTGGAATTTACCCAAACCCATGTCCATTGAGTCGGTGATGCCATCCAACCATCTCATCCTCTGTCGTCCCCTTCTCCTCCTGCCCTCAATCTTTCCCAGCATCAGGGTCTTTTCCAATGAATCAGCTCTTAGCATCAGGGTTTCCACTATATTAATTTTATAATTCATAAATTATTTGAATTTTTTTTAATTTATAAGCATACCATTTGTTATCTTTTTGATACCGATTTCTTTTTTTTTTTTTTTTTTTTATTTTTTATTTATTTATTTATTTTTTTTTTACAATATTGTATTACTTTTACTATACATCGAGATGGATCCGCCACCAGAATACCCGTGCTCCCCATCCTGAACCCTCCTCCCTCCCCCCTCCCACACCATCCCTCCAGGTCATCCCAGTGCTCCAGTCCCAGGCATCTGTTATCGGGCATCGTACCTGGACTGACTCGTTTCAGATATGATATTATACATATTTCAATGCTATTCTCCCCAATCGTCCCACCCTCTCCCAGTCCCAGAGTCCAAAAGTCTATTCTATACATCAGTGTCTCTTTTGCTGTCTCATAAGCAGGGTGATTGTTACCATCTTTCTAAATTCCATATATATGCGTTAGTATACTGTATTTGTGTTTTTCTTTCTGGCTTTCTAACTTAACTGTATTGTGATCAAAGGATGCAAAATGGTGTTGTCCTTTGTGTCGTAGTGTAGGTCACTTCCCACCAATTTCTTTGTTCTTAGAAAGAACATGTGTTTGCAAACTGTTGAGTGCAATGTTCTATACAAGTTCATTCTGTCACATTTGATTGTGTTGTTGTTTTTCTACATACTTTGTAATTTTTTTGTCTTTTGATCTATCAGTTCCTAAAATGGGTATATGTATTAAATCTCTCACTATGGTGGTGAATTGAACAGTTACCTTTGTTAATTTTATAAAAAACTTCCTTTCAGTTGAAATGAATCTCATGAATTCCCTGGCACTCCAGTAGTTAGGACTTTCATTGCCAATGCCCTGGGTTCAATCCCTGGTTGGGGAACTGAGATCTGGCAAACTGTGCATTGCAGCCCCCCTCCAAAAAAGAAATGAATATATGTGTGTGTATGTGTGTGTGTGTGTATGGAAGGGGAAGACTTTTTATTGAATTAATTACTAATCATTGTTTAATTATCATTAATGATGACTAGTCAGTGATCATTATCTGAAATGAACAGAGATTCATAGTAGGTTAAATCAGTAGTCATTATGTAGTTTATCTCTAGTAATACTTTTTTTTTTTACCTTACAGTCTATTATGTCTGATATTAATATAATTAATGTAATATAATTATACCAGCTTCCTCTTAAATAGTATTTGCTTGGTATATAGTTTTATTTCCTTTAACTTTCAACATTTCTGGTGAAATGTTTCTGTTTTGCATGTGCCTTTGGGAAAGCATCACTAAATTGGATTTTATTTTTAAACTCAGCATGATAATCTTTACCTTCTAATTGGAGAGTGTATTTACACTTATTTTGAATTGTGATATATTTAGACTATGTTCTCATTTTTTCCATCTTATCATTGGGTTTATTTGTCCATTTTCTGGTGTTGTTTTCTTATTTCCTGCCTGAATTCAATCTTTTTTTCATTTTACTTTTTCCATTACTACAAAAATTATAACTTTTTTTCAATTTCTATTCAATTCTATTCATTCAATTTCTATTCTTTTAATGATTTTCCTGTAAACATTAACATGAATATTTAGTCAACATTAGCTAATGTCTTTATGTTCTTTTAGAATACAAGATCCTTATAATGCTTCCATTCCTGATTACCACCACCTCATAGACAAAGCTATGCTACTGCTAAGTATTACCTTATTTCTTTAGCTCTACATGTTAAACATTTATAATTATTTTATACACTTGATTTTTTTATTTATTGACATGTTTGAATTTTCTCTATATACAATTTCTTTTTACACTTTAGGCTTTTCTATAGGACCATATTCTTTCTTCCAGATATAACTTTTCTAGAAGTTATTTTAGTAAGATGTTCGTGGTAAACTTATATGTTGGTTTCAAAATGACTGTAATTCACTGTTATTCATGAAGATGATTTTACTGGATATACAGTTATTTTCTTCTTGAAAGATAATTTTGACTTCTTGGAAGGTAATTTAACTTCTTGAATTTAATGTTATTGTATGTAATTATTTCTTTCAGAAATTTTTAGATAATATTGTATTCT
Organism: Tragelaphus eurycerus; assembly: GCA_935064755.1. NCBI lineage: Eukaryota > Metazoa > Chordata > Mammalia > Artiodactyla > Bovidae > Tragelaphus > Tragelaphus eurycerus. The sequence continues at coordinate 12,028,450 of CAKXYN010000025.1, read as the reverse complement.
CTTCTGGCCTCATTGTTCTTAAGATATCTCTTCTGTGAAAGTAATAATAATAAAGATAAAAAATAATAGCTAAAACTTATTGTGTGATAAGGTACCAAGGACTATTTTCAGCTATACTTCAGTCAGTCAGTTCAGTCACTTAGTCGTGTCTAACTATTTGTGACCCCACGGACTGCAGCACGCCAGGCTTCCTGTCCATCACCAACTCCTGGAGCATACTTAAACTCATGTCCATCGCATTGGTGGTGCCATCCAACCATCTCATCCTCTGTCGTCCCCTTCTCCTCCTGCCTTCAATCTTTCCCAGCATCAGAGTCTTTTTCAATGAGTTGGCTCTTCTCATCAGGTGGCCAAAGTATCGGAGTTTCAGCTTCAGCTTCAGCATCAGTCCTTCCAATGAACACCCAGGACTGATCTCCTTTAGGATGGACTGGTTGGGTCTCCTTGCAGTCCAAGGGATTCTCAAGAATCTTCTCCAACTCCATAGTTCAAAAGCATCAATTCTTTAGTGCTCAGCTTTCTTTATAGTCCAACTCTCACATCCATACATGACCACTGGAAAAACCATAGCTTTGACTAGATGGACCTTTGTTGGTAAAGTAGTGCCTCTGCTTTTTAACATGCTTATCTGCTACTTCCTCTACTGTGAGGCAGGTCCTAACATTTTACAAGTAAGAAAATGAGGCAAACAGTTCATTTGCTATAGAACCTAGCTTTGAACTCAGGCAGGCTGGCTGCAGTCTACACTCTTGACCATTATACTGTGTAGCCTTTCTCATTTATTTCTTCTCTCTTCTTTTAAAATCTTGTCTTTGCCTTTGGTGTTTACTAAAATGTGTCTAAAACTAGGACTTTTTATTTAAACTGCTTGAATTTATGTAAACTCTTACATTTTATGTGACCTATTATTCCTCAGTTCTGGAATATCAGATGTTGTCTCTTCAGATATAGCTTCTTTTCCACCCTCTGCCTGAAACATCAAGTAGCTGTATGTCAGCACATCTTACCCAATACCTCATATTTTTCATATTTTTAATCTATATCCAAGGTGTGTTCTGATGGTCTTTTCAGTTAGACTTTCTGTTTAATTTCCTTTCATTTTTTTCCTAATTGAGTGTTTTATCCACTGTGTATTTAGTTTAATTATTATATTCTTAGTTTCTAGAAACCGTGTTGGTTCTTTATAAGATCAGATCAGATCAGATCAGTCGCTCAGTCGTGTCCGACTCTTTGCGACCCCATGAACCGCAGCACGCCAGGCCTCCCTGTCCATCACCAGCTCCCGGAGGTCACTCAGACTCGCATCCATCGAGTCAGTGATGCCATCCAGCCATCTCATCCTCTGTCGTCCCCTTCTCCTCCTGCCCTCAATCCCTCCCAGCATCAGAGTCTTCTCCAATGAGTCAACTCTTCGCATGAGGTGGCCAAAATACTGGAGTTTCAGCTTTAGCATCATTCCTTCTAAAGAAATTCCAGGATTGATCTCCTTCAGAATGGACTGGTTGGATCTCCTTGCAGTCCAAGGGACTCTCAAGAGTCTTCTCCAACACCACAGTTCAAAAGCATCAATTCTTCGGCGCTCAGCCTTCTTCACAGTCCCGCTCTCACATCCATACATGACCACAGGAAAGACCATAGCCTTGACTAGGCGAACCTTTGTTGGTAAAGTAATGTCTCTGCTTTTGAATATGCTATCTAGGTTGGTCATAACTTTCCTTCCAAGGAGTAAGCGTCTTTTAATTTCATGGCTTATAAGATCAGCTTGATACTATTAACAGTCTCCTTGTGTTTTGGACTATAGTTTTAATAGGCATTTTTGGTCATCCTTACCATATCTTTGAAAGATACCTTTGTCTGCCATTTTAACAGAAATAGAAACCAAGAGTTATTGTCTGTACTGTTCTTTACTATCTGCTTGCTGTTGTGATCTGAATGTTTGTGTTTCCCCCAAATTCATATTTTGAAATCCTAATACCTGATGTAATGATATTAGGGGCCTTTAGAAGGTAATTAGGTCATAAGGATGGGGCCTTCATGAGTGAGATTAGTGCTCTTGTAAAAGAGACCCACACAGAGTACCCTAACCCCTTTCACTATGTGAGGACACAGCAAGAAGTCAGCAGTCTTCATCCTAGAAAAGGGTCTTCACTATAATACAACTACAATGGCACCCTTATCTTGGACTTCCAGCCTCTAGAACTGTAAGAAGTACATTTCTGTTGATTATAAGCCACTCATCAGTGGTATTTTGTTATAGCAGCCTGAATGTACTAAGACATTTGTCATCTTTCATTAAGTTATCCAGTTGTCTTTTGTCCTCATATCTTTTGAATAAATACTTCATATGCACATGCAAATAAAAGTATTAAAATTCTGGAGAATCCCAGGAATGGGGGAGCCTGGTGGGCTGCCATCTATGGAGTTGCACAGAGTCAGACAAGACTGAAGCAACTTAGCAACACAGCAACACATAGATCTTTTAAAATGATCTATTTTTAAATTTTGGTTGCTAAAGAATACAGGGACATTTTAGGCTTATTTTAGCGATTGTTTCACAATATAGACAAATATCGCACTATGTTGTACACTTGAAACTGATATAATGTTGTATGTCATTTATATTTCAGTTTTTAAATTACATGAACATTTTGGAGTTTTAACCCAGCATCCATACAAAATGTCGAGTCCATTTTCTACCTTCCTTTGAGCTAATTTTTCTTTATTATTATTACTCTTTTTATTAAAGTTTAATTGATGTACAATATTATAATAAATCACAGGTGTACAATTTAGAGATTCAACATTTTTAAAGGTTATATTCTATTTATAGTTATTATAAAATACTGGCCCAGGTTTCTGGATACTTGGCTTATGTCATATTATGAAAAAAATTTTGGCTATGTTCCCTGTGTTGTACAATATATCTTTGTAACTTATTTTACACATAATAGTTTGTACCTCTTAACCTTATGTTGTTCCTTCCCCAACTCTCTCCCCAAGGAATCCACTGGTTTGTGCTCTATATCTATGAGTCTGTTTCTGTTGTCTTATATTCACTAGTTTGTTGTATTTTTTAGATTCCACATATCAGTGATATCATACAGTTTGTCTTTGTGCATCTGACTTATTTCATTTAACATAATACCCTCCAAGTCCATCTGTGTTGTTCCAAATGCAAAATTTCATTTTTTATGGTTGAGTAGTATTCTGTTTGGAGATGGCAATGGCACCCCAATCCAGTACTCTTGCCTGGAGAATCCCATGGATGGAGGAGCCTGGCGGGCTACAGTCCATGGGGTCGCTAAGAGTCAGACACGACTGAGCGACTTCACTTTCACTTTTCACTTTCATGCATTGGAGAAGGAAATGACAACCCACTCCAATGTTCTTGCCTGGAGAATCCCAGGGACGGGAGAGCCTGGTGGTCTGCCATCTATGGGGTCGCACAGAGTCGGACATGATCGAAGCGACTTAGCAGCAGCAGCAGCAGTATTCTATTGTGGAGAAGGAAATGGCAACCCACTCCAGTATTCTTGCCTGGAGAATTCCATGGACAGAGGAGCCTGGTGGGCTGCCATCTATGGGGTCACACAGAGTCGGACACAACTGAAGCGACTTAGCAGCAGCAGTATTCTGTTGTATATATATATATCCCACCTCTTCTTTATCTAGTCATCTGTTGATGGACACTTGACAATTGTAAATAATGCTCCTATGAATATTGGGATACATGAATCTTTTTGAATTAGTGTTTTTGAGGTTTTGGATATATACCCATTGTGGGGTCACATGGTAGTTCTATTTTCAGTTTTTTGAGAAGTTTCCATAATGGTTTCCATAGTGCACCAATTTACATTCCCACCAACAGTGTACAAGGATTCTCTCTTCTCTACATCCTCATCAACATTTGTTATTTGTGTACTTTTTGGTGATAGCCATTCTGATAGGTGTGAAGTGATATCTCTTTGTGGTTTTGATTTGCATTTTCCTGATGATTAGTGATTTTGAGCATCTTTTCACGTGCCTGTTCACCATTTGCATGTCCTTTTTGGAGAAATATCTGTATGAGCTGTTTATATATTTTGGGTATTAGCCCCTTACAGGTCATATCATTTGTAAATATTTTCTCCCACTCAGTAGGATGTCTTTTTGTTTTGTTGATGCTTTCCTTTGATGTGTAAAAGATTTTAAGTTTAATTGGGTCTCACTTGTTTACTTTTGCTTTTATTTTATTTTATTTAGGAAACAGAGTCAAAAAATATTGCTATGACTTATGTCAAAGAGTATTCTGCCTACGTTTTCCTCTAGGAGTTTTATGCTTTCCAGTCTTAGATTTAGGCCTTTAATCCATTCTGAATTTAGTTTTTGTATATAATGTTAGAGAATGTTCTGATTTCATTATTTTACATAATGCTCTCCAGTTTTCCCAGCATCACTTATTAAAAAGACTGTTTTCTTCATCATATATTCTTGCCTCCTTTGTTGTAGATTAATTGACCATAAGTGTGTGGGTATATTTCTGGGCAGTCTGTTCCCTTCAATTGATCTATATGTCTGTCTTTGTTCCAGTACCAAACTGTTTTGACTATCATAAGCTAAGTCTATCTTATAATCTACCATATCTTCCTAAAGTAACAGTATCCTATACGAACTGACAAATGCTTACATCAATTGGAAAAAAAAAAAAATCTTACCAGAAAATCCTAGTGAGGTTTGGCAGAAATAATCTTGTCCTTCAGTCTAGATGTCCCAAAGTTGAACAATCTTCCAGAAAAATCTGCAATAACCACTCAAACATATATGTAGGGTGTTATCAGAGGTCATTATCCATACTGTTCTTTCTCCAATAGATGGATAACAAGCAATTTATAGATGGTGAAATTACAATACAAAAAGAGATTCAACCTGATATATGATCACAAATCATGACATTTTCATAGATTCCCGTGACAGAGACTGTAGGAAGCCATCTTACAATTTATCCGTTACCCATAGGTAAATGTCCTTCTACTCCTGATACATTTTAGCATCATCTGACTTATATCTGTCAAATGTGAGGCCATCTGACTTTGGTCAGGTGTTTTTTTCTGTAGAAGCTTTATCACTTAGCATAAATCAATAAATTAGGGTCAAATTGTGTGTGTGTGTGTGTGTGTATGTGTGTAAAGCATTTGACATTTTAGAGATCCTAGACTTGGGTCCTTTTCTTAGTACTTAGTTCACTAACCAGTGCTTGATGGAATAGATAAGCAAAATTTTTTAATCTGCAAGTAAAGCACTCACTCAGCAAATATTTTTTAAGCACCCAGGCTACAAAAGCAGCTAAAACATCTTTTCCCCTGAGAGACTTATGGTATACTAAAAGAGACATCATAGCAATTACATTGCAATGTGATTTCTAATCACATAGAAATATTATCAGGGCTTCCCAGGTGGTACTAGTGGTAAAGACTCTGCCTGCAAAGGCAGGAGATGCAAGAAAGGAGGGCCCAATCCCCTGGGTCAGGAAGATCCCCTGAAGTAGGAAGTGGCAACCCACTCCAATATTCTTGCCTGGAAAATCCCATGGACAGAGGATCCTGGCGGCTGCAGTCCATGGGGCTACAACGAGTTGGATACGATTGAGTGATTCCACAGAGATATTGTTTAGTACTAGCAGAATAAAGTGAAAAAAGACTTAAAATAGAGTAAGAAAGGAACATAGATGTCTTCACAGAGTCCTAAAGCCCAAGTGTGTCAAAATGGAATGGAAAGGGAAATCTGGGCCCAAGTTATGGAAGAACACAGCACATTCTGGAAATGAAAATAGTCCTAGATGGCTTAGCCATAAAGGAAAGTGGAAGGCATTCAGGTAAAGAGCAGTACTTGTGGAAAGCAGTAGAGACAGAAAATCTTAAGTTTTGGTTAGGAGATAGTGACAAAAGTCAGTTTATCTGGAAGAGATGGTTTGCAGATGGAAATAGAGAAAAAACTGAAGATACAATAAGACATGATTATTGCAAAAAGAGCAAAGATGCAAAATCTTCTGTGCCACAGATTTTTAATTTAGACCAATCCTTCTAAACATTAATGTACATACAGATTTACTTGGGGTCTTGTTAGAATGCAGGTTCTGATTCAGTAGGTCTGTGGTGGGTCTGAGATTCTGCATTTCTAACAAGCTTCTACTTGATGCTGATGCTGGTGATCCACAGACCACACTTGAATAGCAAAGGTTTAGAATAGACCATGATTTATCCCAAGTCATTTCTACAATTTTAAATACAGGTTATATGCCATCCTTCAAAATTCACCCCATATTACCAATGCTTTTAAAGAATATTTTTAAAGCTTCATAGAGGATGTTCCATATACATTTTATTGCATTTAAACCCTAGAATTAAAGGAGGAAAAAATAAATCTCATGTCTTTCTCTTCTTTCAGGATGTATGTGCTTCTAGGGTCTCATTTCCTCTCTTAGCAAATGTAGCATCTCTTCCAAAATAACACTTAATAACTTAGTTCTCTCATTTTATGAACATTTTATGCCTACACCATGTAGTCCCTTTAATGAGAAGTCTTAAAATAAGTAGATAATAAGTTACTTGAAATCTGTAACTTGTGTAAAATCTGTAGATCTCAGAGACTTTTCTGGCTCCCATAGTACCTAGCATAGGGCTTTGTGCACAGGAAATGCTTGTATGTGTCTGTTGAAGAACCCACATATCCCTTAAGTTGTTTTGAAAGAATTTCATGACTACATGGAAATAGATTGTACACATAATCTTTTTTCCTCAAGTGCATGTAAATTTTGCATTTCAAAATACTGGACTTCCTTCACTTCCAATGAGAGTTTTGCACACAGTCTATAAATCTTGCTGTTAAGACATTTTCCTTCATTATCCTAAATTTATCTTAATTTCAATCCAATTAAAAACTGTTTACTAGAGTTTTCCCCCCATATAATTGAGCACAGTATAGTTGATTTTTTAACTGTAAACATACATCTGTGAATAATTCCTAAATGCCACAGTATATAGGAGATCCTGCAGCATAATGGAAGTAATTTATTTCCAAATTGCTCCCATTTCTCTTATGACTAGCTTGCAAAGCTTTATTAAAATCAAGACCAGCAGGTATGACAGGAGGCTGACCTTGTTTCCTAAGCATTATGCATGCTGCCCACACAAAAGACTCCTAAGGCTTTTGCATAGCCCATAAATTCGTATATCCCCAAATCTAGGTCCCTAATTTGTTATCGAAACAAGAAGTAGTGGCAATATAGCATCATATTTTAAAGCATGGAGTCTAAAGTAAGGCTTCTGAGGTTCATATTCTATCTCTACAATTCTCCAGTTGTGTGACTTAAAGAAAGTTGAACTTTTTTCAGTCTCACTTATTTTATCTGTAAAGTAGAATAACAGCAGTTTCTACTATACAGGGTTATTGGGAGAATGATTTGAGTTGATGCATACATGAACAGGACATTGTACATGCCTATTAATAGTTATTATAATTAGGATTATGGTCATTTTTACTCCTACCAATCCCTATAGAGGCCAATTTCTAGGCATAGGTGGAATTGCAAAACAGTAAAAATCAAACACCAATATCTTCAGATGATTTCAGAAATCATATCATGGTCTGCTTATTCTGATCACCTTAGTGATCAGATGTCATTGATCAGCAGAGTCAAATCCATTTTTCAGCAAATAACCTTTTAATAGTTCCTAAGCCGGCTAATTGTGGTACTCTGTGTCTGCATTCTCTATCAGATAATTTGAGCAATGTGTCAATTTGATCTGATTCATCAAATTGGTGTTGAGCATCTATTATATAGAAAGCACTGAGTCAAATTGTGTGGAAGGATAAAGATGAATGTTTCATTGAACGGCTACTCAGTGGCTTTCTGTGTGCCAGGCACTGAGCTAGGTGATGAAGATATGAGATCAAAGTGTATACACTTTCTGTCCTTGGGGAGCTTCCAGTCTAGAGGGAAAAAAAAGAAAATAAACCAAAATTATAATAACGTCGAACTGCTGTGAAAACAAAACATGAGAGAAAAGAAGAGGAGGGCAAGAACCGTGTCCAGGTGGAAGTGATATCTAACATTAAGAACAAAGACATTAGTAGGAATTAGCCAGGTGAATCAGGGGAAGCAATAGGGAGAGTACTGGGAAAGATACAGGCAAAGGCTCAGAGGCAAGAAAGAGCCCATGCTATGCTAAGTCACTTCAGTCGTGTCTGACTCTGTGCGACCCCAGAGACGGCAGCCCACTAGGCTCCCCTGTCCCTGGGATTCTCCAGGCAAGAACACTGGAGTGGGTTGCCATTTCCTTCTCCAGTGCGTGAAGGTGAAAAGTGAAAGTGAAGTCGCTCAGTCACGCCCAACTCTTAGCGACCCCATGGACTGCAGCCCACGAGGCTCCTCCATCCATGGGATTTTCCAGGCAGGAGTACTGGAGTGGAGTGCCATTGCCTTCTCCGAGAAAGAGCCCAACAGGCATCAAAGAAGGAACAAATAGGAACTAAGGGTCTCTTGAATGTATAGCACATTAGAAGGAAGTTAGAAGGAAGTTACATTAGGAGTTAGAAGGAAGATGCTGATAGAACCTTGCAAGCCATGGCAAGGAGTTTGGATCTTATCGCAAGGGCAATGTGCCGATATTAAAAGTTTTAAGCAAGGGAATAAGATTATCAGATAATAGGCATTTTAGAAAAAAAAAAAAAAATCACTGTGGCCACAGAGTAAGAAATAAATGGACAAGAGGAGGCAGACTTGAGTCAGGAAAATCTTGTAGATTGTTGTGATGATAACACAAGACCTGGAGGTAGCCCAGACTCGGATAGGACAGTGGAAACGTAAAGAGAATCAGTAGGAGTCACTGATTGACAAAATGTAGTGAGTGTGGGTGAAGGAAGACTCAAAGGGGACTGTGAGATAAGAGGACACAAAGGAGAGGGCAAAGCCTGCTGTTCCCTGTTGTGTGGAATCAGGTGGAGGACAGAATATGATCACCAACATCATAGAGATGCAGGAGAGGCATGAGAGAATAATTCCTCAGGGACAAGAGGCTTGGAAACATCTTCAAGGTTAACGGGCACTGGAGTTGGATTAAGATTAGCCAGGACTGTTAGTTTGGAAAAGCCAAAATGGTGTTTGCATTCTTCATTGATGGCAGTTCCGTAGCTTGGGTCCTTTTCAGTGGCTAGAGTCCTGGGGGCAGGTGAGGCTTTCAGGAAAAGGCACTGACAGTCACAGGCCCAGAGGTAGCTGTTCATCAGGACCTGGAACTCCTGCCTGAAGTCATCTGTGGCTCCGTGTAACATTTTCCAAGCTGCAGATATTCGAGGTCATGTCCAGGTCTTTGTCAGCGAGGGAATTGCTGCTCTGAAAGTGTGCTTAGTGAAAGCCTTGCCAAAGTTGTCAGAAACAAATCACTCTCCCTACACGCTTAACATTTCTTTAAAAAAAAAAAAGACAATAGACACATTTTGATACAATTTTTCAAAGCTCTGCATATCAGATTTTGTCCTGGGGTGGATATTAACGTAATATTGGGCCTCCTTGCTCTCAGCCTGGAATCTGAACACTGACCCTTTCTGCTTCAGCTCTGCTAACCTGAGCTTTGCAATCAGAATTTTCAGCAGCACTGTGAAGGCTCAGAGAGGAGTTAACAGGCCTTTTAAATTGCCAGCCCAGCACATGTGGGATACATCTTTAACCACAAAATATGTTTTCTTTAAGGCCTTTCTTCAATTGTGAAAACTTAAATTTAATAAGGACTGAGGAAGCCTATAAATCAAACATAATAAAATATTAAATTATGCACCTTACTCCAAGTGGGGTACATATATTTTATCATTGAAAAGTATGGGTCTGGGTATTCTGGAAATTCTGATTTCTTGGGCAGTTTGGGGGTTGTGGAACAAAGCTGCATTAGTTTTCAATTTTCAGAACATGATGTTAGTGATTATATTAACTTAATCTAATATTATTTCCCATATTTAAAGACAGAATGAGAACCTTGTGTTTAGATTGTTGATGGCTTTAAAAATATAAATGTGAATGTATATGTGTGAGTGTGTGTGTATGTGTGTACATACATAAAGAAATACAGGACCGGCTGGCTTTCCATATAATAGGCCAAGTTATTAGTACAGCTGCACATTCTGTGTCTCAGGGGATTAGAAGCTCAGCCCGAAATCTCATTTAATTACAGAGCATTGACTACCATGGACCACTTGCATCTGGACCCAGAAATAATAGAGAGAATTTTGTTTGAATGGTTTGTAGTGTTCAGGCTAGAAACACATGTAGTTCAATTTCTAACATTTGGTTAAGAACAAAAAGGCAGAAGTTCACAGATGGTTAACTTAGCCTATTGAACAATTTTACTAAGGTTCCTTGACTTTCTTCTTCTTTGGGGGCTTAAAAAAATGCAACTCTATTCTCTTTTGGATATGGAGGTAAAAGAGTACAGAATTATTCAATTCATCTGTAGGTGAACTTAAACAATAATGCTTACCTCACAGACTTTCATGGGGATGCTGCCAGGTAAAGGAAGTGAAAGGACTTCTCAAAACACCAAATGTTGTTCAATGTTGGTTAAACACTATTATCACTCATTCATTCCTTTATGTATTCAGGAAAAGCTTTTGAGCACCTAGTAGGCACAGAGCACTATTCTAGATGAAGGGAATGGAGTGGTGAATAAGAAAGACATGATTTCAACTCCAGGGCAGTTTACACTGTAAGGAGGGAGAGAGATGATCAGATGATCCTAGGGCCTGATGATTCCTGTGAAAAATATGAAGCAGGGTAAAGTGATAGAGAGCCAGCTGTGTGGAGTTCCTTCAGAAAAGTCCCTTAGAAAAAGTAACCTTTGAGCTGGAGACTGAGCGAACTAAATGATAAGAAGCCGGCCGCTGGGAAAACATCCCAGAAAGAGAGAAAAGCAAAGGCAGTCAGCGGCCTAAGCTGGGCCTGTTTGAGGACAAGAGATCACGGAGGAGCGAGATGAGGAAAGAGAGTGGTACAAGGTGAGTCTTGAGAGAAGGGCAGTAGCCCAGCCATGTATGCCCTGCTGGGGCTCGGAATTTTATCACAGGAGCTATGGGAAGACATTGGAGGATTTTAAAAAGGTAAAGGATATATTCTGAATTGTATTTTTTTTTTTCTTTTGTATCATTCTGCCTGCTCTGTAGAAAATGGAGAGAGGTAGTGTGGGGAATGGCCAGAGTGGTAACGGAGACAGCATTTCAGAGGCTATTACAAATGCGGGGGTAGGAGCAATGATGGCTGCACTAGATGGATACCTGAAAACAGGGAGAAATAGGCATCCCAGGGGAGATGGCCAGCAGGAAGTGCGATTTGGGTGGGGGTTGTGAATGTGAAGGTCATCAACAAACCAATGGTAGATGAATCCTTGGGGGCTGAATTGTCACATAGGGAGACTAGAGAGGGAGGAAGAGGGGGCCAGGACTGAATTTGGGAATATCCCCCAATTTAGAGGAAAACAGGACAAAAAGCCAGCAAAGAGCAATCAACAAAGCAGGGGGAAATTCAAGAAAGGGTGGTGCTCTGGTAGCCAACAGAAGAAAGTGCTATGAGAAGGATTAGTCAATTGAGTCAAGTGCAACCAAAATGAACTGAAAGATGATTGCAAGAAACATTCAGTGGATTTGATCACCTTGATAGGAAGATTAAAACCTGCTTATAGTAGGCTGCAAATAGACTTGAACTTGAGGAAAGTGAAGAAGTATTATAGGCAACACTTCTTCAAAGTTTTATAGGAAAGATCAAAGAAATGAGACTTGGGTAAAAAATATTCATTTTTCTTCTAGTAACTAATACTAGTTACCATTTTTTGCCACTCACTATGTGCCAGTTACTATGTACTTTTATCTTACTAACAGTAATTCTTAAAATTCTATCAGATAAGATATTAGTGTAATTTACCATTTACATGTGGAGTCAACTGAAGCAGAGAGATAGGTAACTAGCCCAAGACCATACAGCAAGTAAATAGAGGAGCCAACACTGGTCTCCTTTCAAGGCCCATGGTTTTCCCATAAACTCCAAGGGCTACATGCCTACACTTTCAATCATATTGTCCAGCCAAATATGTATAAAGCTGCAGTCAGGGATATTGACTCAATGTGTTAGTTATTATAATCTTTGTATGAAACATATCTGATTCCCACTCACCCTGACTAATGATTTCGTATAACTGAAACTTCGAAAGTGGGGCAGTCCCCAGGACAACGTGAACAGTAGCTCGTCAAGGACCCATCTTCCATCCTCCTCTGCACTTTGCAGTCCTTTGCACTGATCTCATCTTTAGGCTGGTTCAGCTCCTTCACACTGGATACCTTTTGGTAGAACATATCTTAAGCTCCATTGTTTAAATCCAGAATGTATAGAAAACCTCTCTCTCAAGTACAGAATATAGCTACAGTCTGAGCCAAATGAAGCCGTGTACTCTTCATTAGTCATTGCCTGCGTGTGTGTGTGTTAAGTTGCTTCAGTCCTGTCCAACTCTTTGCAGCCCTATGGACTGTAGCCCATCAGGCTTCTCTGTTAATGAGATTCTCCAGGCAAGAACACTGGAATGGTTGCCATGCCCTTCTCCAGGGGATCTTCGACCCATGGATCTTCGACCCAAGAATCAAATCCACATCTCTTATGTCCCCTGCATTGGCAGGTGGGATTTTTACCACTAGGGCCACCTGGGAAGCCCTTCTGTCAGTCATTGGGGAATTGTCAAATATTGATTGGCTTAGAGGAAACAGTCTTTCTCTAGAATTGGGCCAACAAGCGACGGAGCCCAGGACAGATGGCTGTGCATTATACCATTCTGTTTCCCCTGCACACATCCTCTCTTCCCTCTATCTATTATGTTCAAGACTGTGAGTATTCCCTTCACCTTAAAAGGTACCTGGCATGTATTAATAGAAAACACTCACTAAATAGTTGATGAATGAATAAATGAATGAATGATAATAATAATAAAAAAAAAACTTTCGGAATCAAGTTCTATTGGGAAGAGATAAGAAATGTTGGATAGAAAATGCCTAGGCTCTGCCTGCAGCTACAATCCTGTTTAAATTGTCTATGAAGGGCCACTTTACATGTATCCTCCCCACAAAATCTTAGGAAAAATATCAACAATGGCTGGACATATATTAGAAACTTTGCATGTTCCTTTATTGAACTTCTGAATAAGGAAATATGTCACATGTTCCCATGCTTGTTTCTATTTGCTATTTTAACTGGGGGCCACTTCCAGGACAACTAATATTACTTTGTACCCAAGAAAAAGAAATCGAGCCACTGTTTGGATGGGGGTTTTGTTTAGCCTAAGGTTTAAGATTGTAATTACTGAAAGGAATAACTTTGTCTTTTGTTACTGTGGTGCTCTCTAATTACTCTTGAGTGTTACATAAAAATGGTTGTATGACTTTCCCTTGGAAAACATTGGAAGCTTTCAAATGGAACTATTGGTAAAGTGACAAAATGTTGGGTCATCTTGACACGTATGTTACTAAGATACAAATGGATATAGGCAGAATCAACAGAGTTTAACTGAAAAATAGAAACAACTCTCATGGCAATCCTGAGCAAAGATTTTTTTTCCCCTACAATTTCCATTTTATAAAAGAAAAACAGTAGCAGCCATACAACTTTTTAAGATTTCCCAGTCAACCTTCATCATAAAATGTTCCACCATATGCTTAACTTAGTCTAAAAATTCAGTCAACTAAATGGGTAATTTTCCTAATCTAAATATAATAATGTCAAAGACATGGCTTGCATGATAGGGTACATTTCTTCTTTTATAATTTTTTTAAAATATTTGATGAAGTACCAATAAGAATTACTGTAGGAAAAGAGAGAACTAACCTTTGCATATTTGTCATGTGCTAACTACTATACCTGCTGCTATATTTGCATTAACTTGCTTAACATTCACTACTATTCTACAAGATATAACCTATCTTCAATACAGGAATGAAAAGACTTTGGCTCAGAGTTTAATAAAACTTGTGCTGGTTTACATAGAAATAGTGATGGAATAATAAATTGGACCTCAGTTCAATCTGTCTAAAGGACAAATATTCTTCTTGCTTCTTTATACCACCTATTTTACATAAGCTGAAGGAGACCATTCCCCATCCCACACAAGGCTGAATATCATAAGATACAATTCCATAACATATAGAAACCTCCTGTAGGTTTTAACACATTTGTTTAACGACATATTCCCATATAGAATTTAGTATAGATGCTGTGTGAAATGTCAGGCTGGATGAATCACAAGCTGGAATCAAGATTGCTGGGAGAAATATCAACAACCTCAGATATGCAGATGATACCACTCTAATGGCAGAAAGAGAAAAGGAACTAAAGACCCTCTTGATGAGGGTAAAAGAGGAGAGTTAAAAAGCTGGCTTAAAAGTCAGCATTCAAAAAACTAAGATCATGGTATTTGGTCCCATCATTTCATGGCAAATAGATGGGGAAAAAGTGGAAGCAGTGACAGATTTTATTTTCCTGGGCTCCAAAGTCACTGCGTATGGTGACTGCAGCCATGAAATTAAAAGATGCTTGCTCTTTGGAAGGAAAGCTATGAAAAACCTAGACATCATATTAAAAGCAGAAACATCACTTTGCCGACAAAGGTCCATATAGTCAAAGCTATGGCTTTTCCAGTAGTCACATAACAGATATTAGAGTTGGACCTTAAAGAAGGCTGAGTGCCAAAGAATCAATGCCTTTGAATTCTGGTGTTGAAGACTCTTGAGAGTCCCTTGGACAGCAAGGAGATCAAACCAGTCAATCCTAAAGGAAATTGACCCTGAGTATTCATTGGAAGGAGTGATGCTGAAGCTGAAGCTCCAATACTTTGGCCACCTGATGCGAAGAGCCAATTCACTGGAAAAGACCCTAATGCTGGGAAAGAATGAAGGCAGGAGGAGAAGCGGACAACAGAGGATGAGATGGTTAGATAGCATCACTGACTCAATGGACATGCATCTGAGCAAACTCTGGGAGATAGTAGAGGGCAGAGGAGCCTGGTGTGCTGCAGTCCACGGCGTCAGAAAGAGTTGTACACACTGACTCAGCAACTGAACAACCGTAACAAAAGGCTCCATGAGGTTAGATCCTCAGCCTGACTTATCATTTTATAAATTCCTGCATCTCACACTCAAAATTTAAGTACTTTGTCAAAATCTGTTAATTGGAAGCCTTAAATGAACATGTTTATAATTTAAAGAAAACACTAGGCAAGTATACAGTGATTGAAGATCTACAAAACAAGCTACAGTCTGTCAGAGAAAAAGTATCTTACAAAGCAGCCTGTGTCTGATATAACTCTGAGGCAGACTCTGTCAGGTCCATGGAGGCCAACAAATTCTGTGCCTCTGAGTCCCGCCATCCCAGGTCGCCTCCTCAGAATGTACACAATCCAGACCAGCTACCCAGGCAGCTCAGTCCCTCGTTCTGTGTGCTTTCTCTCTTCTCACCCAGCCCCTATCCTCCTTTCCCTCCAGACCATCCAACTGCAAACCCTCTGTACCTTATTCTAGAGTAAACAGGCTCCCTTTTACCCTCAGCTGCTGCACAGAACACTTCCTATACTGCCTTGCTTACTAAAACTTGGTGCATCTCCTAAGGCCACTTTTTCTTTGGTGGCCCTTTCAAGGGCCATATTCCCACATGCCATAGCACATATCTCTCTCCCAAATACCATATTCCATAGCTCTAAGGCATGCATTCTGCCTTCATGTCACTCACCAGTGCATTTTTCAAACCATTATTTCCCTGTCCTTACATTTACAAGGTATGTTTGTCACTTGAGATTCATGTTGTTTAATATATCATTAACTCCTCCTTAACCATTAACTACTAACTCCCTGGTCATGGTCTTAATCAAAGTTTTTGGCCTCTGTATCATAATGCTCCTCTCTACTCCAAGTCTCATCCAGAGATCCCAATCAATACCCATGTACAGTAATTACTTTCAGCTCTTTAAAGCGTCCCATTCCTACTCTTTCTCTTCTCAGACTTCAGTTCTTTTCTGTCTCTATTTTTTTATTTAGTCTATGCCCCAGGACCCATCATGTCACCCCTCTCATAATATTCTTCTCAACAACCTTGCCCCATATCCTCCCTTCACACTATCCTAGGAAACCCCACCTTCAGCTTCCATGATCTACCAGGCAGTACTGGAAAATATAAAATCGCAGTGCATATTGGTGACATTTCTTGTTCTAGATCTTTGATCTTCTCTTGGTTTTTAGCACTGCCTGTAAGCCATATATTCCTAGCCAGCAATCTCCTCTTATCAAGTATTAGTAATACTTTTAAAACTTCATCAGTCTTCTCAGGCAGCATGCCTCAAACCTCATATCTGGCTCTTAAGATATGTCCTCATCTCCTACCTTAGGAAGAATGAACAGACAACCCTATGAGAATTCTTTAGCTTCCCACTCTCATATCTACAAAATTAACCAAGCCTACCCTTGTATTTTCTCTTTTCTGTCTCAGTAGAAGAGCTTCTCCTCCTGAGGCTGATCCTAAAACTTATGCTTTGACTTCCAACGAAGTCTTCTAACTAACCCATTGCAAGTACTTTTACCACTTACTGATGACCTCCTGAATTTGGCAATAAGGAGTTCATGATCTGAGCCACAGTCAGCTCCCGGTCTTGTTTTTGCTGACTGTATAGAGCTTCTCCACCTTTGGCTGCAAAGAATATAATCAGAAAAGGCGGAGGAACCAAAGATCAAATTGCCAACATCTGCTGGATCATGGAGAAAGGAAGAGAGTTCCAGAAAAACATCTATTTCTGCTTTATTGACTATGCCAAAGCCTTTGTGTGTATCACAATAAACTGTGGAAAATTCTGAAAGAGATGGGAATACCAGACCACCTGACCTGCCTCTTGAGAAGCCTATATGCAGGTCAGGAAGCAACAGTTAGAACTGGACATGGAACAACAGACTGGTTTCAAACAGGAAAAGGAGGACGTCAAGGCTGTATATTGTCACCCTACTTATTTAACTTATATGTAGAGTACATCATAAGAAATGCTGGGCTGGAAGAAGCCCAGGCTGGAATCAAGATTGCCAGGAGAAATAGCAATAACCTCAGATATGCAGATGACACCACCCTTATGGCAGAAAGTGAAGAGGAACTAAAAAGCCTCTTGACAAAAGTGAAAGAGGAGAGTGAAAAAGTCGGCTTAAAGCTCAACATTCAGAAAACGAAGATCATGGCATCTGGTCCCATCACTTCATGGGAATTAGGTGGGGGAACAGTGGACACAGTGTCAGACTTTATTTTGGGGGGCTCCAAAATCACTGCAGGTGGTGACTGCAGCCATGAAATTAAAAGACACTTACTCTTTGAAAGGAAAGTTATGACCAACCTAGATAGCATATTCAAAGGCAGAGACATTACTTTGCCAACAAAGGTTCGTCTAGTCAAGGCTATGGTTTTTCCTGTGGTCATGTATGGATGTGATAGTTAGACTGTAAAGAAAGCTGAGCACTGAAGAATTGATGCTTTTGAACTGTGGTGTTGGAGAAGACTCTTGAGAGTCCCTTGGACTGCAAGGAGATCCAACCAGTCCATTCTAAAGGAGATCAGTCCTGGCTGTTCTTTGGAAGGATTGATGCTAAAGCTGAAACTCCAATACTTTGGCCACCTTATGCGAAGAGTTGACCCATTGGAAGAGACCCTGATGCTGGGAGGGATTGGGGGCAGGAGGGGAAGGGGACAACAGAGGATGAGATGGCTGGATGGTATCACCAACTCGATGGACATGAGTTTGGGTGAACTCAGGGTGTTGGTGATGGACAGGGAGGCCTGGCGTACTGCGATTCATGGGGTTGCAAAGAGTTGGACACAACTGAGCCACTGAACTGAACTGAACTGATGACCTCCTTGTTGCTATTCAGTGGATGGAGTTCTTTTCTTAACTAACTTGATTCCTGTGAACCTCTTCCTCCTCCTTGGAACACTTTCTTCCATTAATTTGTATAACACTACACTCTCCTGGTTTTCCTAGTACATACCTGTCCATTCCTCAGTATTTTCCTCTACCTCCCCTACAATTGTTCTACCTTAAGGCTCCATCCTTGGTTATCTTCTCACTCTGCATCTTTTCACCAAGCAATTTCACCCATTCCTATACCCTCAACCACAATTAGTATCAGTAGTCCTTAAATTGGGTCATGAGTCTATTTGAGAGTCTGATGGAAATTCTGGACATTGTCCCTAAAAACATGTGCACAAGCAGAAATTTTTCCAAACCATTTTAGGAGGTTCATGGACACCCTGAAACCTATAAATGGATCTTTCAGAAGGCTTTCCTGATCTGCATTGCTGATGCTGCTGCTAAGTCACTTCAGTCATGTCTGACTCTATGCGACCCCATAGACAGCAGCCCACCAGGCTCCCCCGTCCCTGGGATTCTCCAGGCAAGAACACTAGAGTGGGTTGCCATTTCCTTCTCCAATGCATGAAAGTGAAAACTGAAAGTGAAGTCGCTCAGTGGTGTCTGACTCCTAGCGACCCTATGGACTGCAGCCCACCAGGCCCCTCCGTCCATGGGATTTTCAAGGCAAGAGTACTAGAGTGGGTTGCCATTGCCTTCTCCACATTGCTAACAACCCCCAAATCTTCATCTCCATCCACCTAACTTAGACAAGACTCGTTACACACTGCCTACTTGACATTTCTTATTGAATATTCCAATTTAAGACCTACTTAAAATTTTAAGACCTACTATTTTCTTCCTACCATAAACCTGACTCCTACTGATTTACTTTTTTCTCTTTCAATAATATTTTCTTTATTGGGTTTTATGAAATTCTTGTTAAGTTTATTCCCAGATATATTAAATTGTTTCCACTGAGAATGGGATGTATTTCCAATTTCTATTTCTAGGTGCTTACTGCTATCATAGAAACAAAAGTTATTTTTGTATATTTATCAAATATTCAGGCACCTTGTTAAATTTTGCTAATCTTTTTACTATAATCTCTTGGACTTTCAAATATGAATTCAAATAATTGGCAAAAAGCTAGTTTGTTTCCTTTTCTTATGTTTATGCTGATTATTCAATGTTCTTGTCTTATTGCATTTGCTAATTTGGCTACTGAAAGTGTGCAGTCAACAGTACTGGCATCATCTAGGAGCTTATTTCATGAAATGCTGGACTGGAAGAAACACAAGTTGGAATCAAGATTGCTGGGAGAAATATCAATAACCTCAGATATGCAGATGACACCACCCTTATGGCAGAAAGTGAAGAGGAACTAAAAACCCTCTTGATGAAAGTGAAAGTGGAGAGTGAAAAAGTTGGCTTAAAGCTCAACATTCAGAAAACAAAGATCATGGCGTCCGGTCCCACCACTTCATGGGAAATAGATGGGGAAACAGTGGAAACCGTGTCAGACTTTATTTTTGGGGGCTCCAAAATCACTGCAGATGGTGACTGCAGCCATGAAATTAAAAGACGCTTACTCCTTGGAAGGAAAGTTATGACCAACCTAGATAGCATATTCAAAAGCAGAGACGACATTTGAATGCTGAATAAATTCTATAAAACAACTTCTGAATGCCAGCAGAGGACATCAGGCACTTAGAAAGACAACTCATTGTCTTCAAAACAAGAAAACGAGCCCTGCGGTAACTCCTTTTGTGGAGAAGTGGCGCGGACACCAGCATTTGCTATTGGCAAGCGGGGGCTGGGCTAGGAGGAGCTGCGAGGCCTGCATTGCTTTGAGAAAGGATTTGGCCCGGCTGCTATCTGAGCGAAATAACCAGACTGTCGGTTATCTACTACATCAAAAGCCAGCCCTAACTTAAGACACCACCAGGACTACCTACGGAACAAAGGGCTGCACAGAGTTGGCCAGCTGCAGGCCGTCCCACTCCGGTGACAGGCAGCCAGGGCCGGAGGCGGGCAATCACAGCCCTAGACACTGTCTACGGAACTGTGAGTAGGTTTCTGTGCTGACTCACGCTTCTTGGGGCTCTGGATGGTTAACATCTGCCTGAGAAAGTGCGCCGGTTGTATACCCAGAAAACTGAGCGGCGGGGAGGCGATAAGTCGCAGCAGCTGTGCTCGCTGAACATTTCATCACCTGCGCTACTCAGATCTGGGAAGGGCATAAAACGCAGACTCAACCAAGTCTGTGCTTCTGAGGATTATCCGAGTGCCTGAACCTGGCCGGTTTAGATTTGGGTGTTCATCTCCGCCCCCTCTGTAACAGGGCAGAGATCAGATATTGAAAAGACCTGTAAACCGCCTCAATAAAGAGAATTCAACAAACTACCAGAATATAGTAAGGACACTCTAAATTTGGCAATTTTAACAAAATGAAGAGACAAAAGAATACCCAGCAGCTAAAGGAACAGGATAGATGCCCACCAAACCAAACCAAAGAGGAAGAGATAGGGAATCTACCTGATAAAGAATTCCGAATAATGATAGCGAAATTAATCCAAAATCTCGAAATCAAAATGGAATCACAGTTAAAGAGTCTGGAGACAAGGATTGAGAAGATGCAAGAAAGGTTTAACAAGGACCTAGAAGAAATAAAAAAGAGTCAACACATAATGAATAATGCAATAAATGAGATCCAAAACACCCTGGAGGCAACAAATAGTAGAATAACAGAGGCAGAAGATAGGATTAGTGAATTAGAAGATAGAATCCTAGAAATAAATGAATCAGACGAGAGAAAAGAAAAACGCATCAAAAGAAATGAGGACAATTTCAGAAACCTCCAGGATAACATTAAACGCTACAACATTCGAATCATAGGAGTTCCAGAAGAAGAAGATAAAAAGAAAGATCATGAGGAAATACTTGAGGAGATAATAGTTGAAAACTTCCCTAAAATGGAGAAGGAAATTACCACTCAAGTTCAAGAAATCCAGAGAGTCCCTAACAGGATAAACCCAAGGCGAAACACCCCAAGACACATATTAATCAAATTAACAAAGATTAAATATAAAGAACAAATATTAAAAGCAGCAAGGGAAAAACGTCAAATAACTCACAAGGGAATTCCCATAAGGATAACAGCTGATCTTTCAATAGAAACTCTCCAAGCCAGGAGGGAATGGCAAGACGTAATTAAAGTGATGAAAGAAAATAACTTACAGCCTAGATTATTGTATCCAGCAAGGATTTCATTCAAATATGAAGGAGAAATCAAAAGCTTCACAGATAAGCAAAAGTTGAGAGAATTTTGCACCACTAAACCATTTCTCCAACAAAAACTAAAGGACATTGTCTAGATAGGAATCACTAAAAGGGTGTATAAATTCGAACCCAAAACAATAAAGTAAATCTTATTTATTAATAACTGCTTTAAACGTTTATGGGCTGAATGCCCTAATCAACAGACAAAGACTGGCCGAATCGATACAAAAACAAGACCCCTACATACCTTGTCTACAAGAGACAACCAAAAGACTAAAATGGGTCAAATGGATACAAAAACTAGACCCCTATATATATTGTCTACAAGAGAACCACCTTAAAATACGGGATATATACTGACTGAAAATGAAGGGCTGGAAAAAGATGTTCTATGCAAATATGGACCATAAGAAAACAGGAGTAGCAATACTTATATCAGATAAAATTGACTTTAAAGATCCTGAAAAGGAGACAATGAAGGTTATACATAACGACTTAAAGGAACAATCCAAAAAGAAGTTATAACAATTATAAATATATATGCACCCAACATTGGAGCATTGATATATCTAAGACAAACATTAATTAATATGATAGAAGAAATATGCAGTAATACAATAATAGTGGGAGACTTTAATACCCCACTCATATAATCTGGCTGTAATAGACAAAGTAAAGAGCAAAACATATTCACTTATGAGCCTCAAAAAATTCAGTTTACTCAGGAGAGTTTAAAAAAAAAAAAAAAGACTTATTTGTTCACTCTGTAAAGGTTTATTGACTATTTTATGGGTTTGGTACCACTTTGGGTAGTAGGGAGGAAGAGGTGACAAATGTGATCCTGTCCTAAATAATATATTGTGGTAAAGATAGACCTACCAATACAAAATACCAAGATGTGCCTAAGATGAGGACACCCAAACTGGACTTTTTGTTTCCTGAACTTTTCATTTCGAGATCAAACCTCCTAATATAGGATGAATTCAACATGATTTTTTTTAAGTGTTCTTTGTGATTAAAAACAGAAAGCCATTGGTTAAGAAATTACATATACTCCTCCCCACCATCACTCCCCTTCTTTCTTCCCATTTCCCTCCCACCCTCAATGATTCTTTTCTTTGTCCATTTTCCCCTGCAAAAAAATAAAAAATAAAAAATCTGAGGAAGAAAACAAACAAACAAAAAAAAAAAGCAAAGACATTACTTTGCCAACCAAGGTTCATCTAGTCAAGGCTATGGATTTTCCTGTGGTCATGTATGGATGTGAGAGCTGGACTGTGAAGAAGGCTGAACGCCAAAGAATTGATGCTTTTGAACTGTGGTGTTGGAGAAGACTCTTGAGAGTCCCTTGGACTGCAAGGAGATCCAACCAGTCCATTCTAAAGGAGATCAGTCCTGGCTGTTCTTTGGAAGGAATGATGCTAAAGCTGAAACTCCAGTACTTTGGCCACCTCATGCGAAGAGTTGACTCATTGGAGAAGACACTGATGCTGGGAGGGATTGAGGGCAAGAGAAGAAGGGGACGACAGAGGATGAGATGGCTGGATGACATCACTGACTCGATGGATATGTGTCTGAGTGAACTCTGGGAGTTGGTGATGGACAGGGAGGCCTTGTGTGCTGCGATTCATGGGGTCACAAAGAGTCGGACACGACTGAGCGACTGGGCGTCCTAAAGCACGGCCAAGAGGAGCCACCCCACGTCCGAGGTCAGGGGCAGCGGCAGAGAGTACCAGATTGTGACGGCGCAGGAACGGCCTAGAGGAGCTACCTGCATCCAAGGTCAGGGGGGCGGCTGAGAGGAGATACCCAGCGTCCATGGTCAGGGGCGGCAACGAGAGGAGTTACCCCACGTCCGAGGTCAGGGGCAGCGAAGAGAGGAGTTACTCTGCGTCCGAGGTCAGGGGCGGCAACGAGAGGAGTAACCCGGCGTCTGAGGTCAGGGGTGGCGGCCCAGAGGAGCTACCCCACGCCCCTAAGCCGGAGGCCAGGGGCGGCGGGCAGGAGGGGCTACCCCATGCCCTTAAGCCCGAGGCCAAGGGCGGCGGCCGGGAGGAGCAACCCCACATCCAAGGAGCCGTGGCTGCATGGGCGCAGGAGCGCCTAGAGGAGCTATCCCATGTTGAAGGTCAGGAAGGGCCGCGGTGAGGAGATACCCCTCGTCGAAGGTAAGGAGCATTGGCTGCGCTTTGCTGGGGCAACCATGAGAGATACCCCATGCCCAAGGTAAGAGAAACCCAAGTAAGATGGTAGATGTTGCAAGAGGGCATCAGAGGGCAAACACACTGAAACCATACTCATAGATAACTAGTCAATCTAATCACATGATGACCACTGCTAAGTCGCTTCAGTCGTGTCCGACTCTGTGCGACCCCATAGACGTCAGCCCACCAGGCTCCCCCGTCCCTGGGATTCTCCAGGCAAGAACACTGGAGTGGGTTGCCATTTCCTTCTCCAATGCCTGAAAGTGAAAAGTGAAAGTGAAGTCGCTCAGTCGTGTTCGACTCCTAGCGACCCCATGGACTACAGCCTACCAGGCTCCTCTGTCCATGGGATTTTCTAGGCAAGAACACTGGAGTGGGTTGCCATTTCCTTTTTTTAGGACCACAGCCTTGTCTAATTCAATGAAACTAAGCCATGCCCTTGGTGGAGAGATCTGACAGGATGTGGTCCACTGGAGAGGGGAATGGCAAACCACTTCACTATTCTTGCCTTGAGAACCCCATGAACAGTATGAAAAGGCAAAATGATAGGATACTAAAAGAGAAAACTCCCCAGGTCAGTAGGGGCCCAATATGCTACTGGAAATCAGTGGAGAAATAACTCCAGAAAGAATTAAGGGATGGAGCCAAAGCAAAAAGAATACCCAGCTGCGGATGTGACTGGTGTAAGAAGCAAGGTCCAATGCTGTAAAGAGCAATATTGCATAGGAACCTGGAATGTCAGGTCCATGAATCAAGGCAAATTGAAAGTGGTCAAACAAGAGATAGCCAGAGTCAAATGTCGACATTCTAGGAATCAGCGAACTCAAATGGACTAGAATGGGTGAATTTAACTCAGATGACCATTATATCTACTACTGCGGGCAGGAATCCCTCAGAAGAAATGGAGTGGTCATCATGGTCAACAAAAGAGTCCGAAATGCAGTACTTGGATGCAATCTCAAAACGACAGAATGATCTTTGTTTGTTTCCAAGGCAAACCATTCAATGTCACAGTAATCCAAGTCTGTGCCCCAACCAGTAACGCTAAAGAAGCTGAAGTTGAACAGTTCTATGAAGAACTCAGATCAGATCAAGATGAAGACCTACAAGACCTTTTAGAACTAACACCCAAAAAAGATGTCCTTTTCATTATAGGGAACTGGAATGCAAAAGTAGGAAGTCAAGAAACACCTGGAGTAACAGGCAAATTTGGCCTTGGAATACGGAATGAAGCAGGGCAAAGACTAATAGAGTTTTGCCAAGAAAATGCACTGGTCATAACAAACACCCTCTTCCAACAACACAAGAGAAAACTGTACACATGGACATCACCAGATGGTCAACACCGAAATCAGATTGATTATATTCTTTGCAGCCAAAGATGGAGAAGCTCTATACAGTCAGCAAAAACAAGACCAGGAGCTGACTGTGGCTCAGACCATGAACTCCTTATTGTCAAATTCAGACTTAAATTGAAGAAAGTAGGGAAAACCACTAGACCATTCAGGTATGACCTAAATCAAACCCCTTATGATTATACAGTGGAAGTGAGAAATAGATTTAAGGGACTAGATCTGATAGATAGAGTGCCTGATGAACTATGGAATGAGGTTCGTGACATTGTACAGGAGACAGGGATCAAGACCATCCCATGGAAAAGAAATGCAAAAAAGCAAAATGGCTGTCTGGGGAGGCCTTGCAAATAGCTGTGAAAAGAAGAGAAGCGAAAAGCAAAGGAGAAAAGGAAAGATATAAGCATCTGAATGCAGAGTTCCAAAGAATAGCAAGAAGAGATAAGAAAGCCTTCTTCAGTGATCAATGCAAAGAAATAGAGGAAAACAACAGAATGGGAAAGACTAGGGATCTCTTCAAGAAAATCAGAGATACCAAAGGAACATTTCATGCAAAGATGGGCTCGATAAAGGATAGAAATGTTATGGACCTAATAGAAGCAGAAGATAGTAAGAAGAGGTGGCAAGAATACACAGAAGAACTGTACAAAAAAAGAGTTTCATGACCCAGATAATCACGATGGTGTGATCACTGACCTAGAGCCAGACATCCTGGAATGTGAAGTCAAATGGGCCTTAGAAAGCATCACTACGAACAAAGCTAGTGGAGGTGATGAAATTCCAGTTGAGCTATTTCATATCCTGAAAGATGATGCTGTGAAAGTGCCACACTCAATATGCCAGCAAATCTGGAAAACTCAGCAGTGGCCACAGGACTGGAAAAGGTCAGTTTTCATTCCAATCCCAAAGAAAGGCAACACCAAAGAATGCTCAAACTACCGCACAATTGCACTCATCTCACATGCTAGTAAAGTAATGCTCAAAATTCTCCAAGCCAGGCTTCAGCAATATGTGAACCGTGAACTTCCTGATGTTCAAGCTGGTTTTAGAAAAGGCAGAGGAACCAGAGATCAAATTGCCAACATCCGCTGGATCATGGAAAAAGCAAGAGAGTTCCAGAAAAACACCTATTTCTGCTTGATTGACTATGCCAAAGCCTTTGACTGTGTGGATCACAATCAACTGTGGAAAATTCTGAAAGAGATGGGAATACCAGACCACCTGACCTGCCTCTTGTGAAATTTGTATGCAGGTCAGGAAGCAACAGTTACAACTGGACATGGAACAACAGACTGGTTCCAAATAGGAAAATGAGTTCGTCAAGGCTGTATATTGTCACCCTGTTTATTTAACTTACATGCAGAGTACATCATGAGAAACGCTGGACTGGAAGAAACACAAGTTGGAATCAAGATTGCTGGGAGAAATATCAACAACCTCAGATATGCAGATGACACCACCCTTCTGGCAGAAAGTGAAGAGGAACTAAAAAGCCTCTTGACAAAAGTGAACAAGGAGAGTGAAAAAGTTGGTTTAAAGCTCAACATTCAGAAAATGAATATCATGGCATCCGGTCCCATGACTTCATGGGAAATAGATGAGGAAACGGTGGAAACAGTGTCAGACTTTATTTTTCTGGGCTCCAAAATCACTACAGATGGTGACTGCAGGCGTGAAATTGAAAGACACTTACTCCTTGGAAAGTTATGACCAACCTAGATAGCATATTCAAAAGCAGAGACATTACTTTGCCAACAAAGGTCCAGCTAGTCAAGGCTATGGTTTTCCTGTGGTCATGTATGGATGTGAGAGCTGGACTGTGAAGAAGGCTGAGTGCCAAAGAATTGATGCCTTTGAACTGTGGTGTTGGAGAAGACTCTTGAGAGTCCCTTGGACTGCAAGGAGATCCAACCGGTCCATTCTGAAGGAGATCAGCCCTGGGATTTCTTTGGAAGGAATGATGCTAAAGCTGAAACTCCAGTACTTTGGCCACCTCATGCGAAGAGTTGACTCATTGGAGAAGACTCTGATGCTGGGAGGGATTGAGGGCAGGAGGAGAAGGGGACGACAGAGGATGAGATGGCTGGATGGCATCACTGACTCAGTGGACGTGAGTCTCAGTGAACTCTGGGAGTTGGTGATGGACAGGGAGGCCTGGTATGCTGCGATTCATTGGGTCACAAAGAGTCAGACATGACTGAGCGACTGATCTGATCTGATCTGAGGAGCTTATTAAATATGAAGAATCACAGTCCCATCCCTAGATCTACTAAATCATAAGCTGCATTCTAAAGATCCCCAGGTTTGGTAGCTCAGCTGGTAAAAAATCTGCCTGCAATGCAGGAGACCCTGGTTTGATTTCTGGGTCACAAAAATCCCGTAGAGAAGGGATAGTCTACCCACTCCAGTATTCTTGGGCTTCCCTGGTGGCTCAGCTGGTAAAGAATCCGCCTGCAATGCGGGAGAACTGAGTTTGATCCCTGGATTGGGAAGATTCTCCTGGAGAAGGGAAAGGGTACCCACTCCAGTATTCTGGCCTGGAGATTCCATGGACTGCGTAGTCCATGCAGTCACAGAGTCGGACACAACTGAGCAACTTTCGTTTTCACTTCAGGTGACTCATGTACACAGCAAAGATTGGGCAATACTGCTACTAATATGCCGGGGAAGGCAATGGCACCCCACCCCAGTACTTTTGCCTGGAAAATCCCATGGACGGAGGATCCTGGTAGGCTCCAGTCCATGGGGTCGCTAAGAGTCGGACACAACTGAGCAACTTCACTTTCACTTTTCCCTTTCATGCATTGGAGAAGGAAATGGCAACCCACTCCAGTGTTCTTGCCTGGAGAATCCCAGGGACGGGGGAGCCTGGTGGGCTTCCGTCTGTGGGGTCGCACAGAGTCGGACACGACTCGAGCGACTTAGCAGCAGCAGCAGCAGCAGCTACTAATATGCAAGACAATATTGAATAGTAATGATGACAGTAGCTACAGTAAATCCATTTACTGATTTTAATTGAAGTGGGCTCTATGTTTCACTGTTTAACTAATTTTGGTGATGTTTTTATAGCACATATAATTTTTTTCTCTTGCCATCTTAGAATTTTTTATTTAGAATTTCTTTGTATATGCTAATATATCAAATTTCTTTATATATATGATACTATAGTCTTTCTACTTTAAGTTAGTATAATTCACTACAGCAACAAATGGTTCAGTTCATTACACCAACAAAGTAATCTTTTGATATACTATTGGATCCTATATCTTAATATTTTAAATATTTGATTTTAATTTTTTATTCTATAACCATAGACAATTGATCTCTAGCTTTCTTTAATGGTTTGAAGTATTAAATTGTAGCAGTTTCATAAAATGATTTGGGGACTATATTTGTCATCTTTGTCAGTAGACTGGAACAGTGATTGGCAAACCTAGTTTGCACATTAGAATTATCTGGGGAGCTTTGTTGGTGTTCAAATGCTAAGTTGTGTCCCCAACTCTTTGCAACCCCATAGACTGCAGCACACCAGGCTCCTCTATCCTCCACTATCTACTAGAGTTTTCTCAAATTCACGTCCATTGAGTTGGTGATGCTCTCTAACCATTTCATCCTCTGCCTCCTCTTTCTCCTTTTGCCTTTGATCTTTTCCAGCATCAGGGTCTTTTTCCAATGAGTCAGCTCTTCACATCAGGTGGCTAAAGTATTGGAGCTTCAGCATCAGTCCTTCCAATGAATATTCACTATTGATTTCCTTTAGGATTGAGAGGTTTGATCTCCTTGCTGTCCAAGGGACTCTCAAGAGTCTTTTCCAGCACTTTAGTTTGAAAGCATCAGTTCTTCAGTGCTCAGCCTTCTTTATGCTCCAGCTCTCACATCCATACATGACTACTGGAAAAACCATTTATATGAACGACAAATATATGAACATTTGTCGACAAACTGATGTCTCTGCTTTTTAGTATTAGAGAGGTAATAATGTTCAGGCCTGGCTCCTCGAGATTCTGATTCAGGTAGTCTGGGACTCACCAGAAAACAGTTTTAATTAAATTAAATTTTTAAAAAACAGTTCCACAGGTGATTCTAGTGAGTCTTTAGCCCTGAGAAATACTGGTCTAGTATCCTTTAAATAACTTGGGAAGATTAAGTATAATTTAGCCATTATCTTGTCAATGGGTGCTATTCAGTCACCTTCTCAATTTCTTCTAATGTAATTGTTCCATTAAAATTCCCCATTTCTTTTTGGATGAATTTTAATAAATTTATATCTTGCTCGTTATGAGGTTAAGGACATTTCCTTCTATTCTCATTTTGTTGAGAGTTTTTTTCTTTTTAACATGAATGGAACTGCAATTTTGTCAAAGGCTTTTTTGGGATCTATTGAGATGATGATGCAGTTTAATTTCTTTCATATCTTAATATGGTGAATTACATTGATTGATTGTGAAATGTTGAACTAGCCTCTCCTTCCCAAGATAAATCTCATTTGATTGTGACATCCTTTTTATATGTTGCTGGATTTCATTTGTTAATGTTTTGTTGAGGGGGAAAAAATCAGGAAACTCAACCTTACTGGTCATTTTTCACTTTCCTTTGCATATGTCTGCTATTGCTTACTTCTCAGATTCTTCAGATAGTTGCTTCATTGCTTTCTGTAGTCTATGCAGATTTTCAGTTGGAATCAGTGGAAGAGATAAAGTGTGGTAAGCTTACTCCATCTTGATGAGGACCAGAACTCTGTCACTATTTTTGGATGTTTTTTGTAAATTGCACATCCAATTAGTCTGCTTCTAAATGGAGAATTCAGTCTATTCACATAATGCTCATATTTTTTATTTCATTTCATTTCATTTTATTTTTTTATACTATTTGTGGTCTTTGGTATTTTCCTGTTGTTTAATTTTTCCCTCCATTCACAATCTCCTGTTATTTAAAAATGCCATTGTATTAATTTTCCAATCCATAAGTATTCACTTTCTCTTTCCTGGAGGTCATAAGCAAGCACCTTTTATTCAACTAACACACAAAAAGTGGATACCAACTGTTTTCTTTCCAACAAGGCTTTGGTCTTTCATTTCTTTACTCTTTCCTTTAAAGAAATGCTCTTTAGAACACATTTTCTTTCAACATTCTTTTCCCCTTCACAAATGAGTCTTTTCCCATATTAAAAATTTTTTTTTCCTCTTCCTTTCCTCCAGTTTCCGCCAAGGTTGAACAGAGATTTAGTACTTTGTTTAGCTCCAGACTAGCATTATTTTTTCCAGTACACGTCCTCTATTCCAGAATCATTGTCTTAGCCCTTGCATTATGGATTTAGATAGATAAGAACATACTTCATCCTCCTTTGCCCCTCTCTAAGTCCTCTTCATCTTGTCCTATCATATATACAAAAGTAATATATAAGATACCAATTAGAATAATGGCTACCCTGGGGAGAGGAATGAGGAAGCCTACTAGGGTGCTGGAAATATATGTTTTTTTGTTTTCTGTGGTGCTTCCATATGTTTATACATATGTAAAAATCATCAACCTGTATGTTTAAGATCTTTGTACTACTCTATATGTGACCTATAGCTCAAGAAAAAGTTCAAAGGGGATGAAGAATATTAATAAACTGATAGCTTACCTATAGAAGAAAGTTGAAAAAGAGAACCAATAATAAGCCTCTCTTCCATAAAAAGCACCATAGCAAAATCTGTTAAAGGCAATTTCTAGCAAAGCTCTCAGGAACAAGTATACTTAATGCTATTTTAAAAATAGAGAAATAAGGAGATTCTCAAATAATTTTGGAACATGAAAAGGTGACCTCATATTTTTGCCCTTAAATTGGCCAGAATAAAGAAGTGTCAAGTTGTTGTCATTTAGTCACTAAGTCATGTCTGACTCTTTTTGACCCCATGGACTATATACCCTGCCAGGCTCCTCTGTCCATGGGATTCTCCAGGCAAGAATACTGGAGTGGGTTACCATTTCCTTCTCTAGGGGATCTTCCCAACCCAAGGACTGAACCCACGTCTCCTGCATTACAGACAGAGTCTTTACCATTGAACCACCAGGGAAGCCCAACCATCAAGTACTCACATTCTAAAGAAAGCTGCAAACAGTTGGAGACAGTTGGGCTTATTAGGAAGCAGTGAACTAGCCCTCCTAAACCAGCCATGCCTCCTTCCACTTTGAGGTGCTAGAATAAGGAAAATGCTGAAGGCTTCTAGCTTCTTCATTCCCCACCCCCTCCTCATCTCCCTAATCCTCACTACCCATCCTGCTACCCCAGGGCCCTTCAGCCACAAGTTAAGTTGATCTGGATGGAGGGAAAACAGATTCAAACAAGAATGTGCATCATCAACATCTCAGCTCAAGTTATTAGAATCCATAGTTACCCAATTATAATTTCCACCAAAGAGTGGTCACCATGCAAATAAGTCAGGAAGCCATGACAAGTTTTTGTTTTTTTTTTTTTTAATCTGTTTAAACGCTATTAAATAAAATCCATTGGCAAGCACGGCATAACCAAGTGCATGCTGCTCTCTTCCAGATGATAAAGGTGAATTTTAAGAAAAAAAATTAATGAGGGCAACATCTGCTTGTGTCCATCCAGGTTGTTCCTTCTATTGTAGCAAAAGCATCTTTTGTAACACACGTACATTTCTTCACTGAGAGCCCACTTCCACTCTCTTTTTCACCTCTGTGCAAATGAAAGTTGTGAAGCAGTCATTTCATCTACTGGATTTTGAGGTCTGTTTGCATTTCCATTCATTTATGGGGTTCTGCATTCAGGTAAATGCAGAGAAAATGCTAACAGAGCAGCAGGCCTTGATCTGAAATCAGCATTTAGAGTATCTGCCCATGTAGGAAGAGATCTTCTTTTAAGGTTGAATGACGCTGATAAATAATAGAGTGACCTGCTGTGTGGAAGCCATGGAAAAGCAGCTAATGGGGCTTACGTAGGTTCTGGGGACCCACCAAGCATTTGCAGCAGGATCGGATGAAAAAGAAAAATCTCAGGTGTTATTGGTAAAGTAACTCAATATATACAAATGTGTATATGTGTGTTGAGAGGCAAAATTAGCCATTAACACATGCTGTTTGGTCTGTCTACCTTCTGTTGCAATTTCTAGCACTGTATAGTAGTCTTTTGGGAACCTGCCCTATGTTTCAACTGTATTCCTGCTGAGAGAACAGGCTCCCAGGGACATGGGCATTCATACCATTAAAACCAATCAATTTCATTGTTGTGTTTTTACAAATATTTCCACACAATTATCAACAGAAATATAATTTTCTGAATAGTATCACACAAAGTATACCTTGGAAAACACTGCAAAAGTCAAAGTATCCATTTGGAGTCCCCAATCCTTAGGGGAATCCATTTGGGGTATCCATTAGGGAATCCATTTGGAATCTGCAAACAAATCCTAAAAGATGATGCTGTTAAAGTGCTGAACTCAGTGAATCAGCAAATTTGGAAAACTTAGTAGTGGCCACAGGACTGGAAAAGATCAGTTTTCATTCCAATCCAAAAGAAGGGCAATGCCAAAGAATGTTCAAACTACTGCAAAATTGTACTCATTTTACATGCTAGCAATGTCATACCCAAAATCCTCCATGCCAGGCTCCAACAGTAAGTGAACCAAGAAATTCCAGGTGTACAAGCTTGGTTTAGAAAAGGCAGAGGAATCAGAGATCAAATTGCCAACATCCACTGGATCATAGAAAAGGCAAGAAAATTACAGAAAAAATCTACTTCTGTTTCACTAAAGCCTTTGATTGTGTGGATCAGATCAAACTGGAAAATTCCTAAAGAGATGGGAATATCAGACCACCTTAACTTCCTCCTGTGAAACCTGTATGCAGGTCAAGAAGCAACAATTAGAACCAGATATGGAACAATGGACTGTTTCAAAATTGGGAAAGGAGTACATCAAGGCTGTATATTGTCAACCTGCTTATTTAACTTCTGTGCAGAGTACATCAGGCAAAATGCCAGGCTGGATGAAGCAGAGCTGGAATCAAGATTGCTGGGAGAAATATCAATAACCTCAGATATGCAGATGACACTACCCTTATGGCTCTTTAGTTCCTCTTGATGAAGGTGAAAGAGGAGACTGAAAAAGTTGGCTTAAAACTCAACACTCAAAAATCCAAGATCATGGCATCCAGTCCCATTACTTCATGGCAAATAGATAGGGAAGCAATGGAACCAGTGACAGACTTTATTTTTTTGGACTCCAAAATCACTGCAGATGCTGACTGCAGCCATGAAATTAAAAAACATTTGCTCCTTGAAAGAAAAGCTATGACAAACATACATAGCGTATTAAAAAGCAGAGATATCACTTTGTCAACAAAGGTCTGTATTGTCAAAGCTATGGTTTTTCCAGTAGTCATGTATGGACATGAAAGTTGGACCATAAAGAAAGCTGAGTGCCAAAGAACTGATGCTTTTGAACTGTGGTGTTGGAGAAGACTCTTGAAAGTCCCTTGGACTGCAAGGAAATCAAACCAGTCAATCTTAAAGGAAATCAGTCCTGAATATTCATTGGAAGGACTGTTGCTGAAACTCCAATACTTTTGCCACCTGATGCAAAGAGCAACTCATTCGAAAAGACCCTGATGCTGGGAAAGCTAGAAGACAGGAGCAGAAGGAGACAACAGAGGACGAGATGGTGGGACGGCATCACCGACTTGATGGACACGAGTTTGAGCAAGCCCCGGTAGATGGTGATGGAGAGGGAAACCTGGTGTGCTGCAGTCCCTGGGGTTGCAGACTGAGCAAGTGAACAACAAAAGCAATCTTTAGATTTCTCTTTGTGGTTTCCACTTCATTCAGCATCTTAGGAACCAGCAGACATATTCTGTAGCTGTAAAAGTACCAAGGCAACTTCAACTTCTCTCTTAGGCCAAGGTCATCCTGTGCATTTTGTGTTTTGGCTTTGTCCCTCCTGCCCTGACAGAATGAATACACAGGGAATATCTCATTTGGATTCAAGGGGTGAAGGTGGTGGTCAGAAGAGTTGATAACCAAGCTGTGAGCCACCCATTAGCCAAACTAAAGAGTGTGTGTGTGTGTGTGTGTGTGTGTGTGTGCGTGAGAGAGAGAGAGAGGGGACACCTGCTCTAAGAGAAAGGATAAATAGTTCTTGCTAAGGTATAAATAACTGATAAATACAGTCTCATAGGAAAGTCGGGTCTTCACGTGTTATTTCTTTTTGTAGGAATTGTAACCACTTCCTAAACTTTCTTCATTTTGACCAAGAATAGAGTCTTAAGTTAAATGGGAAAAGCTCTAATGATGGAACACAGAATCACGGGCACTGAGCTGATAAATGAGATTGACTTCCTGGGAGCCTAGGGATGTTATACTGTGTGGGTTTCCCTGGAAACCTAACTATTGACTCTACCTTATTTCTAAGTCTTTCCAGGACAGAGGGCTATGTGTGCCTCTCTGGTCTTTGTATAAAGAACAATAATAATAATGCAAAATTCAAATGCAAAATTCAGTTCCTCAGAGCACCTGTGTTAGGTCCCAAGAGGCTCAAACATTGGGGTAGTTGATGAGGCAGTCAGAGAGAATCCAGCAGGCTCTAAAACATGCTCCTGCAGTGGCCACGCTACAGTTAGCTCAGAAGCCAAAAGCACTTGAGTTTGTCCGGAGCTGAGAACAAACAATAGGGCAGGCTTGGCAATGCGGAGTGTTCTGTGATGCTCAACGTTCCCTCCCTGTGAAAGTCTTGGGAACCTGGGGGATGTGAAGGAGTCATTCTAGACACTTGGAACTTGGTCTCTCTCCCACATGCACTTCTTGTCTGGTTGCATCAACAAAGGTACAATTGAGGAAGGATGTGAGTGTTTAGAAGGAACTTCCCAGATAGAAGCAAGGGAGCAGAACCCAGCACCCATGTAACTGCCTCTTTTATCATCTGCAGCTTGCTCTCCGAGGTACAACTACATCCTCACCCATGGAGCAGGACCAAACTCAAATTCTGCCACGGTGCCTCTAAGTCACATTGTTACTACTACTCCATGAAATGCATGCGTGCGTCCTCAGTCCTGTCTGACTCTTTGCAACCTCATGGACTATAGCCCACCAGGCTCCTCTGTCCATGAGATTTCCCAGGCAAGAACACTGGAATGGGGTGTCATTTTCTGCTCTAGGAGATATTCCCAAACCCACATTTGTTGCACTACAGACGGATTCTTTACCACTGCGCCACCTGGGTTTCCCGGTACCACTTCATACTTCCAAGCACATCATACTGCCCATAGTAGGTATATCATAAATGTACAGACCCCACTCCAGTACTCTTGCCTGGAAAATCCCATGGATGGAGGAGCTGGTAGGCTGCGGTCCATAGGGTCTCTGAGGGTTGGACACGACTGAGCGACTTCACTTTCACTTTTCACTTTCATGCATTGGAGAAGGAAATGGCAACCCACTCCAGTGTTCTTGCCTGGAGAATCCCAGGGACAGGGGAGCCTGGTGGGCTGCCGTCTATGGGGTCGCACAGAGTTGGACAAGACTGAAGCGACTTAGCAGCAGCAACTGAATGATCTATCCCATCTCTAGTGGTTCTTATCTCCCTCTGTGACTATAGCTTGTGTCCCAGTAGGATCATAAACAGGGACAACATATTATACTTCGTTTGCCCTACAGTTCCTCCCAGAGCACTATATTCAGAGTGCTCTGTGGAGACACTGAACCCTTAATACTTTCCTGTGCTTGCATAGATGAGCATTTTCTGTTCATGTCTTTTTCTTTATTTACATTATTCAGTACAGTGGGTCCTTTTAAACTTTCACCTACAATGATTGCTAGTGTAACACACCAGCCTCTAAATGGAATTAGTTTCCTCATGTTGCTGGAGAGCTGCAGGAGATCAATTTTATGTGATATTTTGATCATTCACACCCTGTTTCTGAGAAGAATTATGGCAAGAAAGAAGGAAAGAGAGAGATGAAGGAAGGAAGGAAGAAACTGTTTGCTATGCTATGCTAAGTCACTTCAGTTGTGTCCGACTCTGTGTGACCCCATAGACGGCAGCCCACCAGGCTTCCCCATCCCTGGGATTCTCCAGGCAAGAACACTGGAGTGGGTTGCCATTTCCTTCTCCAATGCATGAAAGTGAAAAGAGAAAGTGAAGTGGCTCAGGTATGTCCGACTCCTAGCGACCCCATGGACTGCAGCCTACCAGGCTCCTCCATCCATGGGATTTTCCAGGCAAGAGTACTGGAGTGGGGTGCCATTGTAGATAATAAAAAGTTTGCACTCATTTCTTATATTTATCCATTTTCAAGACCACTTCCCATTTATTTAATTCTTTTTTCTGAAGTGTTTCTGAAGAAAAATAAAAGACATTTTCCCCTCGAGGCAGTCTGTTTGGAATGAACTATCTGAAGGGCAACCCAGCAGAGTGTGGGCTTCCCTGAGTAACACGACCATCCATCACTTTAAGGAAGCACAATGTATTAATAAATGGATAAACCAGTTTAGAGGGATTAAAGAAAGATTTTCCACTTTCCAGGGGAGAATTACTGCAAGCTCCTACATTGCATCGGACATGAATTTCAACTTTTAACTTTTGAGTTGCCTAAAACTGTTTGTAAGAGAAGTACACTTATAAACAAGAATTTCTCTGAATCCTATTACAAGAGGAGCCTGAGGGAGAATCTTCCAGTTCCAGCCACTAATCCAGTGAGATTGTATCTGCATTTGAAAGAGTGATGTCAGACCCTCTACAGCTGTGACCCAGGGGGTGTGGGCCAATCAAAGACCCAATGTGCAGCGGGGCCTGCTCATTTGTTCTCCTAGATCTTATCAGGCTTGACTCCTTTTCCCATTAGAACTCCTCTTTCTCACTTTCAGCCTCCAATAGAAAGGAGCTTAATGTCTTCTAATCCACTGATTTTCAAACTATTTTTTTAAATAAGAGAGTCCTTTCTGCAAATGAAGTGCATGCATCCTAAGTCGCTTCAGTCGTGTCCGACTCTTTGTGACTCCATGGACAGTAGCCCAACAGGCTCCTCTGTCCAAGGGATTCTCCAGGCAAAAATACGGGAGTGGGTTGCCATGCACTCCTCCAGGGGATCTTCCCGACCCATGGATCGAACCCACATGTCCCATGTTTCCTGCATCAGCAAGTGGATTCTTAACCACTAGGGCCAGCTGGAAAGCCCCCTCAAATGAAGGCTAACCCTGAAACACAAGATGTAAAACAGAGCCCCCGGATGTGCTCTGGTCATGGAGCATAGCACCACCAGCTGCCCACCTGTGGCACTGACCTGCCCTTCTGAATAAGGATTCCCAGAGGGAAATGCCACTCCATCCCTGGACACGCGGAGAACCCGCAGGCTGGATTCAGTGTTTCGCACTGAAGGTGTTACTGCCATCTGGGGGCAGAAACAGTCTCTGCTGTGTGGGATTTACCTCTGTGTCGTAGTCCTTTGACTTCCTCAGCTAAATGCTCGTTGTGCCCTCCCGTACTTGTGTTGACTAAAATCAACTACTGAGAGAGGATGGTCTGGTTCCAACTGGGCTGAGAATAACATGGCTGTGAAATTATTTCCCCAGCGTTAGTCAGGGTGCAAGGCAAGGACGAGGCTTCCCTGGTGGCTCAGCGGTAAAGAACCCGCCTGCAATGCAGGATGCCACAGGAGATGCAGGTTCGATCCCTGGATCAGGAAGAGGCCCCGCAGGCGGGCATGGCAACCCACTCCAGTATTCTTGCCTGGAGAATCCCATAGTCTTAGGAGCCTGGTGGGCTACCGTCCACAGGGTGGCAAAGAGTCAGACACAACTGAAGCGTCTGAGCATGCACACACGCAAGGCCAGGATGAACCCAGGTTTCCCGTTCCCAGCCTATTGTTCTTTCCTCTCCAGCACATGGACTTTCCTGCCAGCTACAGTTCCTTTCTTTTTTTTTTTTTCCTGCCCCTCACTCCTTTTGAATTTTGCCCTAGCAGTTGGGCCCCTGTCTACCAAAATTCAGCTTCTACTCCTAGTCTATGAGGCTGCCTTAAACTGCTGCCATTGCTGCTTCTAATGTGGAAGCCAGAGAGGCTCTTCCATCTAAGGACGGAGGTGAGTATAGACAAAGAAGAGAGATCCCTAGCACTTTTTCAGTTCATAGCACAAAGTCAAGCCCTGGCCCCATGACCAATGTAGCGTCTCACTGAAATGTGACTTGCAATTCACTCGTCCAGATGAACTGATTTTTTTTAAGTGAAATATAGTTGTCTTACAATGTTGTGTTGTTCTGGTATACAATAAAGTGATTTAGTTATATGTACATACATTCTTTGTAATATTCTTTTCCATCATAGGTTACTACAAGACATTGAATATAGTTGCCTGTGCTCTGCAGTTGGTGGTGTTTAGTCGCTCCATTGTATTAGACTCTTTGTGACCCCATGAACTGCAGCACACCAGGTTTCCCTGTCCGTTCCCATGTCCCAGAGTTTGCTCAAACTCATGTCCATTGAGCCAATGATGCCATCCAACCAACTCAACCTCTCTCCCCCTCTTTCTGCCCTCAGTCTTTCACAGCATCATGCTCTTTTCCAATGAGTCAGCTCTTTGCATCATGTGGCCAGAGTACTGGAGCTTCAGCTTCAGCATCAGTCCTTCCAGTGAATATTCAGGATTGATTTCCTTTAGGATGGACTATTTCTATCTCCTTTCTGTCCAAGGGACTCTCAAGAGTCTTCTCCAGCACCAGAGTTCGAAAACATCAATTCTTATACAGTAGGACATGTCCTTAGTCTGTTTTATATATCATAGTTTGTATCTGCTAAATCTAAACCTCTAATTTATACCTTCTCCCACACGGATCTTCTTTTCTTCTCCACAAAAGGTACTGTTTGATTCTGGATCAACAGAATCTATATGTATATAATTATATAGATATACTAGATATATAATTATACAGATATAGTATATCTGTATAATCATCTATATTCTATATACCTTGATTGTTGTAGAGCATCTATTGGCCAATTGTCTCACCAAACAATTCCTGCTGTGTGGCTTTCTACAGGACACCTGCCTTTTCTGACCTCAGTGTCCTCATTTTTTTTGGCCACACCTTGTAACATGTGGGATCTTAGTTCCCCAACAAGGGTTTGAACCTGTGCCCCCTGCGTCGGAAGTGTCGAGTCTTAACCACTAGACTGCTAGGGAAGTAGCAGTTTCCTCATTTATAAACTGGGGAGAAGAGAAAACCTGAAGGGTCCTTATATGGATTCAGTGCAATAAAGCCCATATGGTCCTCAGCACTACCAGTTGTTAAATGGACTAGATATTAAATGTGTGAAGCTACTATTCAGATTCATATTGTCACCATTTCCTTGCTTTGATATAATTTGTTGGGATAAAGTAAATGCCCCTTTAAAGTTGTCACACAGAGGTGGTTGAGTACCCAAATTCTAGATTCCCTGCCCAGAATTTCCCTCAGCTTTCAAGCTCGCCCAGTAATGTCAGCCCATTTTGGGAGAAAGTGTTAGAAGTGCCTCTTTCTCCTGTAATAAGATCGGTAGACATCCCCATCGTCATCTGGGAGATCTTATTTCCCACTGATATAGGGGTCGGCAAATTTCCAGACCTCTTAAAATGGGTTTTTACTAACAGTCTATCAGGTCTTCAGAGGGAACTATCATATCTGAGGCAGCCAGGACTCTTTCTTTTTTACTGACAGTTTGAGTTGTGTTCTTGAGATCATTTTTGACAAGGAAAAAAACACCTGAAGTACAAAGAAATCACAGACCATCTACAGTGACCAATTTTCAAACTTGAAAATCCACATGAGTGCTTAATTATGCCACAAACACACAAAAAAGAATTTTCATGGAAGTTTGCTGTAAATTTTTGTTTTTTTGCACTCAGTTGCACTCAAGAATCAGTTGAACAATTTCAAAGATCACAGCTATTAAGTCAAACTAAACCAAACACATTGTTCTAAGATATTTGCCAAAAGTTGTTTCAGGGTACAATTTGCTTCACTATGTCAATTAGTTTTTGCAAAGTTATATTTGTGTAGAGCATCTGTTAGATGCCTGTTTAAAACTATCCATATGGTTAGTGTTTTAAACGATATATACAGATGTTAAGTGTATATATGAAAAAGTATCCTTTATTTAAAAAAAATAGCTAAAACCCAATAAATCATAACAAATTCAATATTGCATTCCATGTTGGGATTCTTGGAGTAGATCACATTCAGCAGCTCTTCTTAATAGAAAGGCTTCGTGTGTTTCTGAGGAAATTGCGCCCAAGGAAAGACTGGTTCGGTTTCCCTAGCTCCATTTCCTTGCTCTTTTTCTCCCCCAATGAAACAATAATTATTCAATTAATCTTGTCAACAAGTGGAGGCTAGTTTCATTTCAGTTGTTTACTAATTATTATTGGGTAGATCTTTAGATCCTTGAAAATGTTGTCCAATTGCGACAAGCTACTAATGAAGCAAGACTTGGTTAATTAGGGAATAAGAGCAATTAGCTTGTCAGCAGTTAATTCCAACAATCCCTGGAGAACTGCATTTAGGGATATGTATCATAGGAGCTGCTGACCTTTAAACCCTGCTCCCATGCTGCCACTGCTGTTTAATGGAAAGTCACTTATTTTGTCCGGCTAATAACAGGTAATGAAGTAGCCTATGGCTCCGGCTTGCTACTCTGTTTTTCTCTTGCTAATTTTAGAAAGTTTAAAAATAGATGAATGGGTCTATTTTGGACATCAGTAAAAGAGGAAATCCAAGGTGGGACATTATAGAATCTATGGAGCACCCGCTGACCACCCCCAAAACTATCTGGAGCTCATTAGTCTTTATAGAGCTTTCTCTGCCAAAGAAAAGTTGGTTGTGAAAATTTTAAATAGAAAGGTTTGTGTGTGTGTGTGTGTGTTGTTTTTTTTTTTTTTTGACCCAAATTAGTTTTGTTTCAGAATTTGATTTAATAAGATGAAAGAGGGTAATTCTGAAATTTGTTCTCATTTCCATGTTTACTGATAGAGACTCTTTAAAAAGTGATAGAATTAGGTGATTACTGTGTAGCTTCTTGTGTGTGGGAGGTGAATGAGGCTGAAATTTGGGTTACTTTTCATAATAGATCTTAGAAAACAACTTAGGGCAACTTGATAAGCTTGACTTTGCCAAAGAGCAAGTTTAAGCCAAGATAATGATTGTTCTAGCCTTGGACCTTCAATTTTCAGTATAAATTCTGTGCAGAACTTTCTCTCCACATCGAGACAGTGGCTGAATCTGACTGAGACTGATAAGAGTTCATGGAATCAATTTGCTCTTTCCTGTCTCCTCATTCTTACAAAAGGTTGGGACAGGAATGTACAAGCCTGGCCTTGCCTCTCAGAAGTCCAGTCCCAGGCCCTGGTCTGTCTACCCTATGGCATGTTTCAAAGCTTCACTTACTTCTTTGTTTTTTTTTTTTTTTTATTTTTTTTCCTTGGGAGCATTGTAAAAACTATAGTAAGCTTAAGCCATTATACCAACTACGAAAGATACAAAAGGAACATGAAAATGGAAATGAAAGTGAAGGCAGCTAATCCTATCTCATCAACTAGTTTTCCTGAAGTCACCAATACTAGAGGTAACAATACTGATGCAGTTGGAATTCAAGATGCACAATAAATAATACTCTCTCTTCCCCTCCTGAGTTCTGAACAAAATAAGAAATAAGACAAATGGGTAAGGTGGATCAGAACT
Organism: Tragelaphus eurycerus; assembly: GCA_935064755.1. Classification (NCBI taxonomy): domain Eukaryota; kingdom Metazoa; phylum Chordata; class Mammalia; order Artiodactyla; family Bovidae; genus Tragelaphus; species Tragelaphus eurycerus. Next base: position 11,986,976 of record CAKXYN010000025.1, on the reverse strand, counting down.
CATATTACCTTTATTTTAAGTGATAGAATTCAGTTCGTATTTTACTGTATTTTCAAAGGAAATTACCTCAATATTTTAAAGAATTACCAAAATTTAGTTCAGTTCAGTCACTCAGTCATGTCCAACTCTGTGATCCCATGGACTGCAGCAAGTGAAGTCTCCCTTCACCATCACCAACTCCCAGAGTTTACTCAAACTCATATCCATTGAGTCGGTGATGCCATCCAGCCACCTCATCCTCTATCACCGACTTCTCCTCCCATCTTCAGTCTTTTGCAGCATCAGGATCTTTTCAAATGAGCCAGCTCTTCGCATCAGGTGACCAAAGTATTGGAGATTCAGCTTCAACATCAGTCCTTCCAATGAATATTCAAGACTGATTTCCTAAAGGATGGACTAGTTGGATCTCTTTGCTGCCCAAAGGACTCTCAAGAGTCTTCTCTAACACCTCAGTTCAAAAGCATCAATTCTTCTGCACTCAGCTTTCTTTATAGTCCAACTCTCACATCCATACATGACTCCTGGAAAAACCATAGCTTTGACTAAATGGACCTTTGTTAGCAAAGTAATGTCTCTGCTTTTTAATATACTGTCTAGGTTAGTCATAACTTTTCTTCCAAGGAGCAAGCATCTTTTAATTTCATGGCTTCAGTCACCATCGGCAGTGATTTTGGAGCCCCCCAAAATAAAGTCAGCCACTGTTTCCACTGTTTCGCCATCTATTTGCCATGAAGTGATGGGACCAGATGCCATGAGCACAGCCTTGTCTAACTCAGTGAAACTATGAGCCATGCCATGTAGGGCCAACCCAAGATGGATGGGTCATGGTGAAGAGTTCTGACAAAATGTGATCCACTGGAGAAGGGAATGGCAAACCACTTCAGTATTCTTGCCTTGAGAACCCCATGAATTTAATACTATCTTAAACATTTTGTATTTTGTATAAATACAAAATTTAATACTATCTTAAACATCACAAGAGAGAATGTGCTTGTTGTAGGAATATGGTTTCTATCACAGACAGGCAGGCTTCCTAATAGGAATAAACCTTGTAAAATAGATAGCTGGTTAGAAGTTGCTACATAACACAGGGAGCCCAGCCTGATACTCTGTGATGACCTAGAGGAATTGGATCCTGCTAACTCAGTAGTAAAGAATCCACCTGCAAAGCAGGAGACGCAAGAGACACGGTTTCAATCCCTGGGTTGGGAAGATCCCCTGGAGGAGGGCATGGCAACCCACTCCAGTATCCTTGCCTGGAGAATTCCATGGACAGCGGAGCCTGGCGGGCTATAGACCATGGGGTCACAAAGAGACATGACTGAAGTGACTTAGCGCATAGCATAGCTAGTTAACAGTGTTGTGATAGTTTCATACGTACAGCAAAGAGATCCAACCATATATATGCATGTATCCATTCTTCCTCAAGCACTCCTCCTATCCAGGTTACCACATAACATTGAGCAGAGTTTTATGTGCTATACAGTATGTCCTGGTTGGTTATCCATTTTAAATATAGCAGAATGTACCTGTCCATCCCAAACTCCCAATTTCTTTCCCTCATCCTTCTTCCCAGTAACCATGAGTTCGTTCTTTGAGTCTGTGTTTTACTTCTTGATATGGATATATTCTACCAATATGCTTTACCTTCATCTTACTGATGAGTAAAGACTGAAAGGAAAAGGAGCCTCGGGTTGCCCCATCTTTCCCTGCCCCTCTATGCCTTCATTTCAACCTAAGTGATTGACACAGAGGGGTAATTCGAGCAGGAGAAGATGTGATAGGCTTCCCAGGTTGTTTTGTTTCTTAGAACACTATTGCCTCTTCTTGTATATGAAACAATCTCTTTTAAACAGAAAGTGTGATTGGGGAGGCAGTTATCTCCCTGCACAGCCTCTGCTACTCATTCCTTGTTGTAACATGCTTACCTTATACTTGCTTTGAACTTAGCTGAACTCCCTCTCATGCATCATGAGTGTGCCAGAGTCCTGTGCCCGTGGACATTGTGAACCCTGACTGCAAATGGGACAGCTAGGAAGAAGGAGATTAACGCTGCACATACCCTCTCTGCTCAGACACAGGCTTTGTTGTCCCATCAGACTTCATGGATGGAACACAGATCTGGAGACAAAATTAAGAATTTTAAAACAGACACAGCAGAGAAATAAACCAAGTGTGGGGTGCTTTTGGGCATGGGGCCATGCAGAATGGCGTAGGTCACATGCCTATGAAACTGGCCCTAGAGAGAGGATTGGACCTAATGGAATTCAAGCTGCAGATGAGCAGCCAGGAAGGCTGAGTTCCAGGATAGTGAATTGAAAGGGAGGGACACGTGGTGGAACAACTTCTTATTTTAAGCAATTGCTCTCACTTTTGCCAGGACGCTACAGTAACAACAACAAATGGGCCTTGTACCAACCCAACACCAGGCTGCAGGCTGTTGCTGGCAAGTGTGTTAGAGGTGACTTACTCCTCAATGAATAGGAAGTAATTCTTCTCAAGTTGTTATTCAGAGTTTTATGGAACCAATTTAGCCTTTGTGTTAAATTATGTTTAACACAAAAGTATGTGAGTTTTTGCTGCATTTTTGTGGGCATTTGGCAACAACCAGTCTGGTTAAATAAAAGTTTATTATAATTTCTCAACTGATGTAGTAAAATTGGTATAAATGTGTAGCTTTGGTAAATTAAACAGCTTTCAAAGTCCTTTACATTCATTACATTTGTGACCACTTCAGAGTTTACAAAGTGCTTTTACCTACCGAATCCCCCATTTAACCCCCATAATATTCCTGTGAAGTAAAGTAAGCCAACATTATTATCCCTGTGTATGGGCGTATTTACCAGACCTATGAATTGGATTGCATGAACCTACATTCTTCCATGCCCTCCACTGATTGGAAAGGTAGAAGTACTTAATGCAAGGGAATCAGACCGTAAGCTAGACAATGCATGATCTAGTGTGACAAGACTCTAAAAGATGAACTGGGCCAGTTGGATGGATCTCTCACCAGAGGCAAGGTAATTTGTCCAAATACAGACTTCTTTATGCAGCTCATACTGAGTCTCAATATTTCTAAAATAGATCTATTGAGACATTTTCTCAAATTGCCCTTTTCTCAGTCTTATCCATCTTAGTAAAAGGCACTTCCATCCACTTATTTGCTCAGCCAAAACCCTAGGGGTCATCCTTGAGTCTTCCTTTTCTTTCTATCCAGTTTCTCAGTGAATTCTGCCAGTTCTGTAGATAGCTTTAGTCGATCTGCTTCTTTTCATCACTACTGCCTACCCTCTGGCCCTAGCTATAGTCATCTCTTGCCTAACTTGGCAGTAGCCTCAAAGTTGGTCTTCCTGCTTCCATTCTTGCCCCATTGTAATTAATCCCTTCTCCACACAAAAGTCATCATGAGCTTTATAAAATGTCAATCAAACCATGTCATTTATATACTTAAATTTTGTCATAGGTTCTTCATAGTTCAAAAGCTTATTGTCTTGATTTCCAAGGCTTTTCATGATCTGGAATTTGCATTCCTCTCCAATCTGACTCAAACCAATCCCTTCAGCCACACTGACCTTCTCTTAGTACTTGGAGCCCATCAAGTTCTCTCTGCCCCAGGGACTTTGCACTTGCTAGAATGATCTGCCTTCAAACTCTTTGCAGTGCTTATTTTGAAATTGTTTTAATTTAAATGTCACCCTTACAGGGAGGGCCTTCACTAGTCACCCATTCCCAAGTGATTTTTACCCACAGTTATTTTATTTAGTTCTTATTATTTTCCAGGGCTTTCCTGGGGGCTCAGTTGGTAAAGAGTCTTCCTGAAGTGTGGGAGACCCAGGTTTGATCCCTGGGTCAGGAATATCCCTTGGAGAAGGGAATGGCAACCCATTCCAGTATTCTAGCCTGGAGAAGTCCATGGACAGAGGAGACTAGTAGGCTACAGTCCATGGAGTCACAAAGAGTTGAACATGACTGAGTGACTTACACTTCAATTTACTTCACTATTATTTTCCATTATAGGCTTTACCACAGTCTTTCTTATTTATTAGTGTCTTTGCTTGCTTATTGACCTTTTCTTCCATCAAAAAAAATATATTATATCAGGGCAAGGGCCTTGCATAAATTGCTTATCACTGTATACCTAGCACAAGGAAGAATACCTGGCACAATAATGGGGTCTCAATAATTTTTTACTTAAATGAAGAGTAAGGAGGAAGTCAAATGGACATACTAGAGCTGCTAATGTACTTGTACTTGGGACAGCCTGACGTATACTAAAGACCATGTACAAGCAGAGAAAATAAAAGTATATTCATAAGCAAGAGATAAAGAGGACATGAAAATGATCACAGAAACTAGCCAAAGTCTGAAAAAGAATTAATATAGACCCTACAACTATCTTCCATGGGAACAGTGTCCCAATTCTTAACTCAGGACGGGAGTATCCCAACAATAAACTTCTTTTGTCAGACACCAACCAAAGTCTCAAGTTTTTTAAAGTAAAAAGCTGAAGGTGATTCTGTAGTTTTGTCATCTACCACTGTGGTTTTCATCAAGGTTCTTTTAGCTACAAGTAACAGATATGTAATTCAATCTATCATGACTTTAAAAAGAGACTTTCACTGATTTGTAAAACTAGGAAATCTGGCAACATGGCTGATCTCAATTTGACTGAACCCAGAAGCTCAGCTTCTGTCTTTCACCTCTCCCCTATCTCTCCCTTTCTGGATAGATAGATAATATATAGGACTTACAGACACACGCAGGGATAGAGATATAAGTATCCATCTCTGTTTCTTAAACTTACTTCCTTCAGTGCTGTGGGTTCATTCTTTGTCAAGTTCTCACCTTTTGAAGGAAAACACAACCATAGTCATATCCTACTCACATTCTTACAATTCTTCATCAGAAGGAGGAAATACTCTCTCCCAATGTCCTTAAGTGAATTTTACAGGACTGTTACACCTGACTCACTTCGCATTGGTCCAACTAACAACAAATTTTCTGAAAAAAAGAAAAAAAACTTGTTTATGATAGCATCAAAAACAAAATACAAGAACAAATTTAAATAAGAAGATGGAAGATCTCTATTTTGAAAACTACAAGACACTGATGAAAGAAACTGAAGACACAAATAAATGGAAATGTATTTCATGATCATGGATTGGAAGAATGAATGTTGCTAAAATATCACTACTACCAGAAGCCATCTGTAGATTCAGTGCAATCCCTATCACGACTTCAATTGTCATTGTTAAAAGAAGTAGGAAAAAACACTCCTAAAATTTATATGGAACCGCGAAAGACTCCAGATAACCAAAGAAATCTTAAGAAGAAGAATGAAACAGGAGTCATCAGAAGAGTCTGTGTGCATGCTAAGTTGCTTTAGTCATCTCCAACTCTTTGCAACCCTATGGACTGTGTCCTGCCAGGCTCCTCTGTCCATGGGATTCTCCAGGCAATAATACTGGAGTGGGTTTCCATGCCCTCCTCCAAGGGGTCTTCCTGACCTAAGGATTGAACCTGCATCTCTTACATCTCCTGCATTGGCAAGTAGTTTCTTTACTACTAATGCCATCTGGGAAGCCCTCAGAAAAGGGCTTCAGTATGGTACTGGTATACAAACAGGTCAGTAGACTAATAGAGGGGCTTCCCAGGTGGCTTATAGTAAAGAATCTGTCTGCAATGCAAGAGACCCGAGTTGGATCCATGGGTTGGAAAGATCCCCTGAGGAAGGGATCCAGTATTCTTGCTTGGAGAATTACATGGACATGAGTTTGAGCAAACTCCGGGAGATGGTGAAGGACAGGGAAGCCTGATGTGCTGCTGTCCCTGGACTCAGAAAGAGTTGACACGACTTCATGACTGAACAACAAGATGGATAGAACAGAATCGAGAGCCCAGAAATAAACCCAAGTTGACTGTATCATCAACTGATATTTGACCAGGGAGCCAAGAATACTTCATGGAGAAAAGAACTCTTTTCAATAATAGTGCTGGAATAACTGAATGTCCACAAGTGAAAGAATGGAACTTGGCCTCTATATTACACCACTCATAAAAATTAACCCCAAGTGGATTAAAGACTTACAATGTAATAACTGCAACCATGAAAGACCTAGAAGGAAACATGAGACTAAAGCTCCTTAATGTGGAGTATTGGTAATAATTTTTTGGATCTGACATATAAAGCATAAGCAACAAAGTTAAAAAAAAAAAAAAAAGTTGGGACTACATCAAACTAAAAGGCTTCTGCCCAGCAAAGGAAATCATCAATAAAGTGAAAAGATAGCCTACAGATGGGAAAAAAAATTGCAAACCATATATCTGATAAGTGGTTAATATTAAAAAAAGTATAAAGAACTCATTGAATTCAATAGCAAAAAAAAAGAATAAGAAAACTAGAAAACCCAAAAAACAATAACCCCTTCTAAATAAACCAATTTTTTTTCATTTCTTAATTTTTATTTATTTTTTAAACAAATAAATTTATTTATTTTAATTGGAGGCTAATTACTTTACAATATTATAGTGGTTTTTGCCATACATCAACATGAATCAGCCATGGGTGTACATGTGTTCCTCATCCAGAACCTCCCTCCCACCTCCCTCCCCATCCCATCCCCCAGTGCCCCAGCCCTGAGCACCCTGCCTCATGCATCTAACCTGGACCAGTGATCTGCTTCACATATGATAATATAGATGTTTCATTGCTACCCTCTCAAATCATCCCACCCTCACCTTCTCCCAGAGTCCAAAAGACTATTCTTTACATCTACATCTCTTTTGCTGTCTTGCATATAGGGTCATCATTACCATCTTTCTAAATTCCATATATATGTGTTAGTATATATATGTATTGGTATATAGTATATACAGTATTGGTGTTTTTCTTTCTGACTTACTTCACTTTGTAAAATAGGCTCCAAGTTCATCCACCTCATTAGAACTGATTTAAATGCATTCTTTTTAATGGCTGAGTAATATTCCATTATGTATATGTACCATAGCTTTCTTATCCATTCATCTGCCGATGGACATCTAGGTTGCTTCCATGTCCTGGCTATTGTAAATAGTGCTGTGATGAACATTGGGGTACACATGTCTCTTTCAATTCTGGTTTCGGTGTGTATGCCCAGCAGTGGGATTGCTGGGTCGTATGGCAGTTCTATTTCCAGTTTTTAAGGAATCTCCACACTGTTCTCCATAGTGGCTGTACTAGTTTATATTCCCACCAACAGGGTAAGAGGGTTCCCTTTTCTCCACACCCTCTCCAGCATTTATTGTTTGTAGACTTTTTTTTAAATATAAATTTATCTATTTAATTGGAGGCTAATTACTTTACAATATTGTATTGGTTTTGCCATGCAATTTGTATGGAAATACAAAAAACCTCGAATAACCAAAACAATCTTGAGAAAGAAGGATGGAACTGGAGGAATCAACCTGCCTGACTTCAGGCTCTACTACAAAGCCACAGTCATCAAGACAGTATGGTACTGGCACAAAGACAGAAATATAGATCAATGGAACAAAATAGAAAGCCCAGAGAGAAATCCATGCACCTATGGACACCTTATCTTTGACAAAGGAGGCAAGAATATACAATGGAGAAAAGACAATCTCTTTAACAAGTGGTGCTAGGATAGTCAAGCACTTCCTGCTAACTGACAGGTTTATTTTGTTATGTTACCTCTCTCATACACACACATACACACACACATGATCGTAAGCTTCATTAAACAGGAATTGATTGTTTTATTCATATTCAATAAATAGTTGAGTGACTGAATAAATGAATACTGAGTAATTTTTATTTTATTGAAGTATAGTTGATTTGCAATGTTTTGTTAATTTCTGCTGTACAGCAAAGTGATTGTTATGAATATATATGCACTTTTTCATATTATTTTCCATTATGATTTATTACAGAATATTGAATATAGTTCCCTGTGCTATACAGTAGGACCTTGTTTATCCATCCTATATATAATAATTTGCATCTGCTAATCCCAACTCCAGGCCATCCCTCTCTCAACCCCCTCCCTCTTCACAACCACAGATCTGTTCTCTCTGTCTGTAAGTCTGCTTCTGTTTTGTAGCTAAGTTCACTTGTTCATATTTTAGATTTAACATATAAATGATACCATATGGTATTTGGCTTTCTCTTTCTGATTTATTTCACTTAGTATGATAATCTCTAGGTCCATGCATGTAGATGCAAATGACATTATTTCATTCCTTTTTATGGTTGAGTAATATTCCATTGTGGGTTTTTTTTTTTTTTTTTTTTTTGTGTGTGTATATATATTCCTTATACATATATATATATTCTTCATATATATTTATATTCTTTATATATATATATATATATCATATCCTCTTTATCCGTTCATTTGTTGATGGACATTTAGGTTGCTTCCATGTTTTGTCCATTGTAAACAGCACTGCTATGAACCTAAGGGTAGCTGTCTCTTTTCGAATTATGAGTTTTTTTCATATATATGCCCAGGAATGGGATTACTAGATCATATGGCAACTCTAGTTTTTTGAGGAACCTCCATACTGTTTTCCATAACGGCTGTAGTAATTTACATTCCTGCCGACAGTGCAGGAACGTTCCCTTTTCTCTATACCCTCCCCAGCATGTGTTATTTGTGGACTTTTTAATGATGCTCATTCTGACTGGTGTTAGGTGAACCTCACTGTAGTTTTGATTTGCATTTCTCTAATAATTAGCAATGATGAGCATCTTTTCATGTGCCTATTGGCTGTCTGTATGTCTCCTTTGGAGAAATGTCTGTTTAGGTCTTCTAATCATTTTTTGATTGGGTTGTTTGTTTTTGTTATTGGGTTATATGGGCTATTTGTATATTTTGGAAATTAAGTCTTTGTTGGTCACATCATGTGCAAATATTTTCTCCCAGTCTGTAGGCTGTCTTTGTTTTTCTTTGGTTTCTTTTTTTATTGGAGGATAATTTCTTTACAATATTGTGTTGACCTCTGCCATACATCAACATGAATGTCTTTTCATTTTGTTTATGGTTTCCTTTTCTGTGCAGAAACACATAAGTTTGATTATATTGCATTATTTTTGCTTTTATTTCTATTGCCTTGGGAGACTGACCTAAGAAAACATTGGTACAATTTATGTCAGAGAATGTTTTGCCTATGTTCTCTTCTAATTTTATGTTGTCATGTCTTACATTTAAGTTTTTACGCTATTTTGAGTTTACTTTTGTGTATGGTGTGAAGTTGTGTTCATTGATTTACATGCAGCTCTCGCACTTTTCTAACACCACTTGCTGAAGAGATAATCTTTTCCCCACTGTATATTCTTGCCCCCTTTGTCAAAGATGAATTGACCTTAAGTGTGTGGATTTATTTTTAGACTCTCTATTCTATTCTATTGAACCATATATCTGTTTTTATGCCAATATCATGCTGTTTTTATTATTCTAGCTTTGTATGATTGTCTGACATCTGGAATACCCAATATTTTAATATAAACTTTTTCAAAGTATGGGTACATGTTAAGTCATTCAGTTATGTCCAACTCTTTGTGATCCTGTGGACTGCAGCCTGCCAGGCTCCTTTATCCATAGGATTCTCCAGGCAAGAATACTGGAACAGTTGCCATTCCCTTCTCCAGGGCATCTTGCAGACCCAGGGATCAAACACATGTCTCCTACAGCTCCTGAATTGCAGGCAGATTCTTTACCGCTAAGCTACTGAGTGTCCCAAAGTATACTGTACCCAGCATATAACAATCATTATAACAAGCATTCTCTTAAACTGCACTGATAATAGCTCTTACTAATAAGGACTGAATCTCAGTGTTTAGGGTAGGATCTGGCTCCAGTTGATGAGATATTTCTTTTTTTTTTTTATTATTTTGTATTGGGCTATAACTGACTAGTAATGTTGTGATAGTTTCAGGTGAACAGCAAAGGGACTCAGCCATACATATACATGTATCCATTTGATGAGGTATTTCTTATTTCTAGAGAACCATTAAAGACAAGACACTAGATCAGGACTTGTGAAAGGCACAAATGGGTTTAAAATGAGATTCAGAATTTAGAAGACTTTGGTCTAGTAGAAGAGAGAAAAATCCACCTTTGATCATACAAATGCAGTCAGTAATAAGAGTCGAAAGACAGAGCATGTCATGAAGTCTCATAAAAGAGAAAAGAATTTTTGTTGGGAGGATCAGAGAAGATCTGAAGGATGAACTGATGTTTCATAGAGACACTGCAGAATAGGTGCTATGCTATGCTAAGTTGCTTCAGTCGTGTCCGACTCTGTGCGACCCCAGAGACGGCAGCCCACCAGGCTCCCCCGTCCCTGGGATTCTCCAGGCAAGAACACTGGAGTGGGTTGCCATTTCCTTCTCCAATGCATGAAAGTGAAAAGTGAAAGTGAAGTCGCTCAGTCGGGTCCAACTCTTAGCGACCCCATGGACAGCGGCCCACCAGGGACCTCTGTCCATGGGATTTTCCAGGCAAGAGTACTGGGGTAGACACATGAAAATGGCAATTGCCCACAGAAGAGACAGGAAACGAGGTAGTGGAGCATAAAAGGCTAGTGTGCCTCAACTAACAGTAATGGGAGCAGAGGAGATATAGATAGAATGATGCATTGAGGTCATGGAAGCCTGTGAATACACTGAAGAGTTTGTACCATGGGAGGTGGGCCTTATGGACAAACCTAATATTTTAAAAACTGATTCTTTAGCAAAATTGAAATATCAGTACTTCCTTATCAGAGTTCTAACAAAATAACATATTTGAAAGCACTGCCACATACTGAATTTTATTAATCTTGGTTTTTTTTGTTTATTATTCACAAGATGTTGTCTATTTATGGAAACAATTTGAACAAAAAACTTGCATAATTAGAGCTTTTTCTTATTATCAAATTACTTAAGAGATCTGGTACAATTTGATCCTCCCTCAACCAGATGTTATTGAAATACCAAATTTAATTTCCCATTCCTCTATATGTCAAACAATTAATAATAACATTAGCTTCTTCTTCATATATATGTCACAAATGGACATTAAAAAATTTTTTTTTGAAAAAGTTATGAAGTGGTAAAGCCAAACTGCCTGGGTTCGATGCTTCCTCTGACATGCAGTAAGTGTGTGACCCTGCCCAGGACACTTGACTTCTGCATGCCTAGTGGTTGGTACTGTGAGAATTAGTTAAGATAATGTGTCTCAAGGACAATAATAAATGGTCAATAAATATTAATTATTGTGATGCCATTGATGTTCTCTTAGATCCTAACCAGATAAGGATACAAAATTTAGTAATTTGGTTTTCATATCTTTATTAATAAGCTATAAAAATTGGAGGTTTGAACAGTAGGAGGCACCTAATTTTGAGAGATATGAAAAATTGGACTTCACCAAAATTAAAGACCTTTATGTATCAAAGGACATTGTGAAGAAAGTGCAAATACAACCTACAGAATGGAAGGGGGCTTCCCTGAAGGTCTTGCAGCTAAAACTCCATGCTCCCAATGCAAAAGGCCTGGCTTCATCTTCACTAACACTTGTTATTTTCTTTGTTGTTTTTTTAAATATAGCCATCCTAGTGGCTATGAAGTGGTACCTCATGTTTTTTATTTACATTTCTCTAATGATTAATGATCTTGAGCATCTTTTTTGTATATCTTCTTTGGAGTAATATCTTTTAAAATCCTTTGCCTGTTTAAAAACTGAATTGTCTTTTTGTTATTGAATTATAAGAGCTGTTTATATATTATGGATATTATATGCTTATCAGATATATGGTCTGCAAATATCTTCTCCCATTTTATTATTTACTTATTTATTTGACTGCACTAACTTGGTTGTGGCATCTGGGATTTAGTTCCTTGACCAGGGATTGAACCTGGGCCTGCAGCCATGAAATTAAAAGGTGCTTGCTCCTTGGAAGAAATGCTATGACAAACCTAGACAGCATATTAAAAAGCAGAGATATTACTGTGCCAACACAACTATAGTCAAAACTATGGTTTTTCCCATAGTCGTGTATGGATGTGAGAGTTGGACTATAAAGAAACTCAAAGAATTGATACTTTCGAACTGTGGTGTTATAGAAGGCTCTTGGGAGTCTCTTGGACTGCAAGGAGATCAAGCCAGTCAATGCTAAAGGAAATCAGTCCTGAATATTCATTGGAAGGACTGATACTAAAGCTGAAGCTCTAATACTTTGGCCACCAGATACGAATAGCCAACTCATTAGAAAAGGCCCTGATGCTGGGAAAGGTTGAAGGCCGGAGGAGAAGGGGACGACAGAGGACGAGATGGTTGGATGACATCACCGACTCAATGGACATGAGTCTGAGCAAGTTCTTGGAGATAGCGAAGAACAGGGAAGCCTGGCGTGCGGCAGTCCATGGGGTCGCAAAGAGTCGGACATGACTGGGGGACTGAACAGCAGCTGAAATATGCACGCTGCAACATGGATATACCTAGAAAATATGCTAAGTAAAAGAAGCCAGATGCAAAGGATCACATATTGTATGATTCCATGAATATGAAATATCCAGAACAGGTAAGTCCATAGAGACAGAAAGGAGGTTGCTAAGGGCTAGGAGAAGAGAGGGGTGGGGAGCAGCTGCTTAATGGGAACAGGGATTACTTTTGGGGTAAAGAAATTTTGGAACTAAAGATAGCAGTTGTACAACACTGTGGATATTCTAAATGTCACTCAGTTGTTAATTTCCGAGCAGTTGATTTTCCATTGTGTAACTCTCATTTCAAAAAATAGAAAAGCAAATGATTCTTTCCATAAAAACGTTAGCATTATACTCTCCTTGTAGTCTTTTCTGGTTGATTTCTCCCATGTTGTCCTCCCATAGCATATGCTTCCTCCATCATAGCGTACTAGTCCTGTGTTCTGTTCTATTGTTTATACACATCTACTGCAGGGCTCAGTGAACTATGGCCGGCAGGCCAGGTTTGGCCCACTGTTCATTTGTGTGTGGTCTACAATCTGAGAATATTCTTTCACAATTTTAAATGGTTGAAAAAGAAATCAGAGCAAGAACAACATTTTGTAACACATGAAAATAATATGAAACTCAAATATGTGTTCATTCATAAAGCTTCATTAGAACAGGGTGGCTCTCACTTTTGTATATTGTCATTGCCCTCTTCCATTCTACAAAGAGTAAAGTAATTGGCAATAGAGATTATATGGCCTACAGAGCCGAAAATATTTACCATCTGCCTGTTTACAGAAAATGTTGTTGACCCTTGATCTCTATTAGATGATAAGCCTGTGAAAGGAAGAAACCTTTCTAGTATCAAGCCTGATGATTTTTGATAAATGCCTCTTACTTTAACACCACTTTTTAAACTTTTTTAGTATTCAAATATGTGCTGCAGAATCCCTGTTTGTATATGCTAATAAAACTGAAAGCACTAATTTCTTTATATTTCTGCAAAATTTGACACTTACTTAGATTGATATTTAGCATATGAATTCTACAAAAGATTTTTTAAAACAGAAACTTCATGCTGAAATAAGAATTTATCATACCCCAAAAGAGATGTAATTTTGCAGTCTTTTAAAAAAAAAACTATAAAATAGATGTTCATGTTGAAATCTTGAAAATTACACTAATGTACTATTCAAACTTTAAATGTCAGTACATAAAACTATGTTAGTTTTCTAGCACAAAAATAAATTAAGAGCTAAAAAGTTCTGATCCCTGGCATTTCTATCTTGAAGATAAATTCAAAACCTATATAATGTTCACTTAAAAGAACTTGTATATTTAGCATTTATTTTATTAAGAAATGTAGAATTCAGTTATTGGTTTTATGAAGTGAGACATCACATATATTCAAGAGAATATAGGTAAAGATGTAAACACTAAACATTCCCAGAGTAGATTTGAGAGAAAAAAGAAGCAAAAGTAACCTGGAGACTACATCTTTTTCCTTGATGATAAATGAGCCAAGATCTTTGTAAGATAGAGTGAAACTGGGTTTCTCTGGTGGCTCAGACGGTAAAGAACCGGCCTGCAAAGCAGGAGACCCAGGTTTGATCCCTGGATTGGGAAAATCTTCTGGAAAAGGGAATGGCTACCCACTCCAGTATTCTTACCTGGAAAATTCCATGGACAGAGGAGCCTGGGAGGTTACAGTCCACGGGGTCGCAAAGAGTCAGATACAACTGAGCAACACAGTTACAGTTAAGCAGAAATCACTTAAGTTTGTCAGACATTTTTCTGGCAAAATTTCTTCTTTCTCTGACTTTTAATATTTCTCACTACTTACATGTCTCTATTTGCTCAAAAGGTTGCCTGAGTTGGGACTGTTGGTATAATCAATTGAACAGTCAATTAATTGACATTGATGTTGAGTAAATAGCCTATTGGGGGTTCAGAGATCGCAACCTGAAGCCAAGCTACCTTGAGTCTGTTCTTTTACCTCCCGTGGTCTGTGATGAAGATGGTGATGCCATGGTTTCTGAGGGTCTTCCATTCAAAAATCCTGGGTGGCTAAATAAGAAGTTAAATTTATTTTTGACATTAAGATTGACAAGTTGTTCAACAGATTTAGGTGAATCGCATTTTTTAAATAATAGTATATACATTTGGGCCTTTGTATTTATTCTTTCTCAAATGACTTATGTGCACCTATTGGTGTAGTAGCCCTATATTTGATAGGACATTATGAAAGAGTTTTCAAAGGGTGAAAAAGCTATATGCATATAAATTTATTATTATTAAATAAAACCACAGAATATTTAGGGTTAGGAAGTTGTGGAGTCACCTACATGACTTTTTCACTTCACAGATATGAAAACTGGATGAGATTCAGAGTAAGTGCTGGAGATTTGAGCTTTTCCATCATTCCACGTTGCCCCACTAACAGTTAGGAAAAGTATTCCAAATTCCGGCTGTTCCTACCATATTTGCCTATATTGGCATCCTCAATCATCGTGTTTTTCTGGCAATATTCTATTTTCTCATACTCTTACTTTTTTATTCCCATGGCTTGATTTCAACTTAATCTCTGAGTCTGCAAAGCACTGCATTCCCTGGTTAGGTTTATCAAACAGTTATATCTAAGTAGTGTATTTATATTTCATCCAAGCATAAGAAGTACATGGGTCATTAGACATCTGGGATAATAACATAAGGTGAAGTAAAAGAAACAAAGATGAAGTAAGGGGAAAAATTTTCTCTTATCTCGACCATTTTGATGTCAGATTCTTCTTCAGAACTGTGGCCTTAAAAAGGGGCACACATTAATCTGGCAAATTATATCTTGTTAATCAAAAATCAGCAATAGTAATAAGATACTTTTGGCAAGAGTCCATTCACTCAGTTACTTAGCAAACATTTATGGAGCCCTATAAATATCAAACCATTGTAGGAGATCCTGACTAAAATGAACAGATTAGTGAGTCCCTTCCTTTCTAGGAAAAAAAATTAAGAAATAATCATAATAACTCAAATTTATTGACTCTGTGCTATGCCTTGTGCTGAGTATCATGGATTATTATCCCTTTTGATCTTTACAGCAATATGTTCTATATTATATTGATATCACGGTTAAATGAGATCTTTGATAAAGCTTCTAGACCATGCCAGGAGTATTTTTATTCTCACAAAATATTTATTTCCTCTCTATTTCTGCTTTATTGACTATGCCAAAGCCTTTGACTGTGTGGATCACAATAAACTGTGGAAAATTCTGAAGGAGATGGGAATACCAGACCACCTGACCTGCCTCTTAAGAAACCTGTATGCAGGTCAGGAGACAACAGTTACAACTGGACATAGAATAACAGACTGGTTCTAAATAGGAAAAGGAGTACATCAAGGCTGTATATTGTCACCGTGCTTATTAAACTTATCTGCAGAGTACATCATAAGAAATGCAGGGCTGGAAGAAGCACAAGCTGGAATCAAGATTGCTGGGAGAAATATCAGTAACCCCAGATATGCAGATGACACCACCCTTATGGCAGAAAGTGAAGAAATAAGAGCCTCTTGATGAAAGTGAAAGAGGAGAGTGAAAAAATTGGCTTAAAGTTCAACATTCAGAAAACTAAGATCATGGCAAATAGATGGGGAAACAGTGGAAACAGTGTCAGACTTTATTTTGGGGGACTCCAAAATCATTGCAGATGGTGATTGCAGCCATGAAACTAAAAGACGCTTACTCCTTGGAAGGACAGTTATGACCAACCTAGACAGCATATTAAAAAGCAGAGACATGACTTTGCCAACAAAGGTCCATCTAGTCAAGGCTATGGTTTTTCCACTGGTCATGTATGGATGTAAGAGTTGGACTAAAAAGAAAGCTGAGCACCGAAGAATATCTGCTTTTGAACTGTGGTGTTGGAGAAGACTCTTGAGAGTTCCTTGGACTGCAAGGAGATCCAACCAGTCCATCCTAAAGGAGATCAGTCCTGGTGCTCATTGGAAGGACTGATGGTGAAGCTGAAACTCCAATACTTGCACTACCTGATGCAAAGAGCTGACTCATTAGAAAAGACCTGATGCTGGGAAAGATTGAGGGCAGAAGGAGAAGAGGACAACAGAGGATGAGATGGTTGGATGGAATCACCGACTCAATGGACATGGTTTTGGGTGAACTCTGGGAGTCAGTGATGGACAGGGAGGCCTGGCATGCTGCAGTTCATGAGGTCACAAAGAGTCGGACATGACTGAGGGACTGAACTGAACTGAACTGATCCTCCTCTTATTTCACAGGAGATAGACTTCATTATCTTTCCTTCTAGAATATGTCTCCCAGATAGATGTTGATTTCCTGAGCTAAATTAATGATGCAACCCAAAGAACCTGCTGACCGAATGAACATAAAAAACACCCCCAGATCCAAAGTACAGCTTAGAAGAATGGAATGAAACTCAGCTGAAGGCAGAAATGGAACAAATGCTGATCTGCGGTACCCAAGATGCCTAGAGATGGGAGGTAAACGTAGAGACTCTACCAGAAAGGGTTGAGACAAGAAGAGGGCTGGAGCCTCTGCTTAGTCATGCGAAGGCTCATGCAGTCAGGGTGGCCTGGCTCCAAGGAACACACTGAAGGAAGCGTGGGCAGAAGCACAAATGACAGGCTGTGGAGCCCATCTCTCGACGCCTCAGCCTAGAGCCTTCCGAGCATGCCTTCCAGAACCACAACAGACCAACACTTTCCGCAGGGAAGGGGAGGACGTTGCTAGAACAAACACTGTCCTGAAAACTTGCCCCCAGTCTGAACCTAATCAAACCCCAATGTTTTCTTGAGGTTAAAAAAGGCCTGGCTTAGCATTTTTAAAACAATATCTATTTGCCTTTTGTCTCCCGTTTGTAGCCAGAAGTGGAAGTTCTAAAAACCCATTAAAAACTTTGTGTTTTATTTTGTATTCATTTCTTTACTAGATACCTTCCTAGCCAAAACCAGAAAATGCTGGGACGGCACAAGCTCTTTCTCCTGAGATATCCAGATCAAAGCTGTTTGGGACTGCCTTGGCTAAGCAACTGAATTTTTCCATTCTTATCCAAACCAATGCTTCAAACCCTTGCAATTTCCTTATATGCATCCACCTTCTCAAGTGTTCTGAGGCATTTCTTTCAGCACACACGTTGGCCTTCGAAGGGTCATAAGAAACTGTGCTGGCGAAAGCTGCATTTTCAAGTTTGTAGCCCTGTCGCCTCATCCAACAAAGAGAATAAGAACTTCTGGCAACTTCCTCCACTCTCCATATATTCGGTGCAAACTGAAAGTATAGGAAAGGCAACACTGAAGACCCTCTTGCAGAGAAATCTCTTATTTTCAGAGTATTTTGCACTGCTAAATTATCCTCTTCCTTAAGTGTAGAAACCACTTGGGCCAAGTGAAATTTTAAGGCAACTCACGTCATCCAACCTGAAAATTTACTAGCAAACTGGTCTTGTGCCTCTCTTAAGGCCTTAGAGAGATGTCTTTCGGTGGAAGTGGTGATCACCCAAATTTGCCCTGTCGGAAAAGTTGCTCTTGTTGGATAATCCACAATTTGCATTTGTTAGTCTACAAGTCATCCTTATTCTAAACAACTGTGACCCAAAGGTATGTTACCTTTTAGGAAATTGTTGAGTACAAGGGGTTGCATGCCACATTCTTGATTTTGTCTTCACCAAAAAATTTCTGTATATATGTAGTGATTTTGCCATGGCAATTCTTACCTTAACTTTTTTTTTCCCATGGGATACAATAGCAAACTCTATAATTATCTTACCCAAAAATCAATTCTCAGGGAACTCTGCCTTTTCAATAGGATAAAGAAAATTTAAGATGCTGCCCTACTCAGAGCTGCTGGAGAAAACATCACAGTGATGCCTGTCCTTGCCTGTGACCTGTTTTAGCCTCGGCTTCTCTTTGGATACTAAAGTATTTCTTCAGGGATTTCACATACCCTTGGCTATTCCAGACTGTGTCTTATTTATTAGCATGATCTTTTTCTAATGCTAAATGAAAACCATTTTTATGATCAGATAGATGAACTTCTAAGGTCAGCATCCCCATCTCAATTACTGATATTTCCAAAATACACAAGTGATTCTTTAGCTTTATAAACCTCCACCTGCTTCTTCCTTTCATGTAATTCACTTTTGTTCAGTTATTTTGCACCACCCCTGGAGTGTTTTCAAATATATTTCAAACCCCCAAGCAACCCTATTTCAGCTGATTGGCTTCAGAGAACTCTAATGCCAGTCAGGCATTTTGCGGCAACCCCATTTAGACTCAGCAGGAAGGACAGATTTAAAAGGCAGATTACGTTTTTAGCTTTTTAAAAACTGCTTTATTAGAGAGGCTAAAAGCCACATTGGTGGTAAGCTGAATTCTTTTGAAATATAAGCAACTTCAAGACATCTAGGGAGCAGTTCCTTGCCTGTGGAGCTCTTCCCTTTGGGTTTCAATGATGGCAGGAACCAGCTGGCCCCCACGCATTATTCTTAAGGATCCTTGTGACTCCATCAAGAAAATGCATAAATGCACCAAATAGGTTTCATTTAAGGGTCAGAGGTCTTTTAAAAGCAGCTTACCAAGATGCCCACCCCTGGACTTCTAGCAAGCCATTTTGTGTGAAAGTGTTGGTTATGTACTGCCCTCTATTAACTGTAGAGGTTGGCCAATGAACAGTAGCTAGAGAACCATGGTGGGGATGTGAAAAGTCACATAGAAAAGAAGAGAGAATGTCTGCAGGCCAGATTCCCATGGCAGGCAGCTAGTCTAAATGTGAGTTCCCATGTGGCGCTAGCAGTAAAGAACCTGCCTTCTAATACAGGAGACTTGAGAGACATGGGTTCGATTCCTGGGTGGAGAAGATCCCCTGGCGGAGGGCATGGCAACTTACTCCAGTATTGTTGCCTGGAGAATCTCATGGACAGAGGAGCCTGGCAGGCTACAGTCCGTTGAGTCGCAAAGAGTTGGACACGACTGGAGAGATTTAGCAGGCAAGGAGTCTAAATGGGTGGATAGATAGATAGGCAGTTCGATAGGTAGAGAACTCAGCAGTGGCTACTGCTTCACATATTTTCTTAAAGCTACAAATTATCAATGCTTTCTCTTTCACTTTCTTGGGTCTCTGTTTTAACTATACCAGGTGCTGCTTGAAAAGTGGTTGAAGGTCTATGAAAGGAGGTGGGAATAATGAGATTTCTAGAGTCAACAAGACTCCATAAGGTTTTGAGATGGTTATGAACACTGCTGCGTTTCAAGAATGTTTATGGAGAAAGTGCACTCAGAAGCAGTCCAGGTCCTATTTTAAAGGCAAGACACGGGCTTAAACTAGAGATATAACTAGTCAGGGAGGAAATACACGGCATCTGTGCTGCCACCCACTCCCTCTGTGGCCAAAGGGAACATTGACAACTAATCATGACTCCTGTGCCAAGCCCAGACAGCCTTCAAATCCCTCTCAGCAGGCCAATGCAATCTTAGATTAGACTGCAGATACTCCTTGTTGGAAAAGAACCCGATACTGGGAAAGGTTGAAGGAGAAAGGAGAAGAGGGCAGCAGAGGATGAGATGATGAGAAAGCATCACTGATTCCATGGACACTGAGCAAACTCCAGGAGATAGTGGAGGACAGGGAAGCCTGGCATGCTGCAGTCCGTGGGGTTGCAAGGAATCGGACACTACTTAGCTGCTGAAAAACAGTTCCTCAAGAGGTCTGTGGGTCAGTTTCGAACTCAACACAAAATCCCGTTGGGCAAGGGATGCAAACAGGTGACAGAACTGAGAGAAGAGGCGGGGTGGGACTTGCAGGCTGTCCGTGGAGGCCCGTGCTGAGCAGGGCAGCAGGCATTCAACTTCACATGTTACCCAGCAGGAATCTTGGACCCATGTCACCAAAATTTTCAAGGGTAAATAGAAATCCAATTTTGACTTGGAATCTCTTGATTTTTACATGTTGGATACCAAAAGAGGGGTGGGGGGAAAGGAGTGCTATATGGGCCAAACCAAATATCTCTGCAGAAAAAAAAAAAAAAGATTAAAATACACCTATGGGCTGGCATAGCTTCCAGGCCTAGACAAACAAGATTTCAGTTCACTCTTATCCTGCCTGAACTACCTTACTACCATCCACAGCTTAAAAACAAAAGAAAACCATCTCACCGGGGCTTGAAGAGCGCATGTGACAAATTGCAGAAAATTATAGCCAGCACTTTGTGGTTGCTGGGCTCCCCCGGGTTATACACTAGCAGAGTCCTGAAAAAACAGGCAAACTTCAAAGATCAAAGTTTCCACGGCAGCGGAGGGGACCTTTCCACCAGCTTGCTTTTGTTCAGATCCTCCCCCACCCCAGCCCTTTTTTGTCAATCATGAAGCCGTTGTCTCAAAGCTCAGCTTCTGATACTGTCAGAGGCTGACTGCAATGTCAGAGGCGTCTGCTCATGGCTTATTTCGGTGTTTCAGCCCTCTCCCTCTTGGTCTCCCTTTGGGCTGTTTACATACAATTTCCTTCTGGGTGGAACTTTGTTTTTCCTTTCCTTCTTTTGAGGCTGTTGTTTTTTCTTAAAATAGGAGGTCATTTCAGGCAGAAATGTGTTTTCGTCTCCTTGCTTCCTCTATGGCTGGGACTGGGCCCTTTTGGAAAGAAGGAAATTTCCACTTTGTTTACAAGGAGGGACTGGTTTTCTTTGGATATCCCATTAATTTGCTGGGTAGGGAGTTTGGAGTTCCTAGGACTATCTAAGGAGATCAGGAAAGTTATTTTAAAGGCATTCTTCGTTTTTTCTTTTGTTTTTTCTTTTTTTTTATGTTATGAACTCTGCTCTTATTCTTTTTATCAAACCAGTTCACATTTTTCCAATGAATCTAAACCTCCCATATGTCTGTCCCTGCAGTTCAGCTCTTTACATTGTCTTCCCAAGATCTTTCAGCTTCAGTTGTCAATCTGGATAATTTGACCAACATTCTGGATCAATTCCAGCATGAGTCATAGTTTTTATACTCTGGGCTGGAAAAGTAATTTTCCCTTTCCCTTTAAAATGCAGCCATGACCCATTACTGTTACTGGAAAAGACAGACTTCATCATGCATACCTTTCTTCACCCTATCCTTGCATCTTCACAGGCTACATCTGTCAAGCAATCCATCACTCACATCAAATAATGTCAGTATGTAGCCAGGTGGGTGTAGACTGTTCTAGGCACCATTGAGAGTTTTACCCTGGGCCTCTGGAAGAATACATTCTAAGACAGAGCATTAACTGAAGAGAAAAAAAAAAAAAAAACTTTCCAAGCATCCTAAAGCCAAATAGAATAAAATTGCTCTAGGTGAGTCTTGTGATGACTTCTGTAGGTTTGATGCAAAAGAAGTATTAATTTTAAAATGATTTATTCAAGGCCACTCTCAATATGTGATTTATTTAAAGGACTATATTCACTAACCTGTAATGTCAAAAAACCACAGTTAATGGAGTCCAGCTATCAGATCTCAATTTTGACTTTTCTATACCACTCCATTTTGTAAATGCTTTGTTTATTCTAACCCAGGGAATACAGGGAAAGAATGAAAAATAAGATAGATGATAAGAAGGATTGAGATCAGGAAATTGTGACCAAAGCAGGTAGGCATGGAGGTCACATGTGTGCTCAGTCGTGTCCAACTCTGCACCACCCTGGACCATAACCCTCCAGACACCTCTGTCCATAGCATTTTCCAGGCAAGAATACTGGGGCGCGTTTCCATTTCCTCCTCTTAGTGACCATCCCATTGGGATCATGGATTTGGAGTCAGGGAGATGTGGGATAGTTCCTCAGCCACACTGGTACTAATTGAGTGGCCTCAGGCAAGTTACTCATTACGTCTATTTAATGTTCTCATCTGTAAAACACGGATAATAATAGTACCTGCTTCACAAAGTTTTTGATTAGTATGTTAAAGACATAGTTAAGTGCTCATCACCACCAACACAGAAGTAATTCTAACCTTTATAGGGCACTTACTATTAAGCATCAGGTACTGCCTTTACTTGAAGAACTCTATGAAGTAGGTATGATTATTATTATCCTAAGTTTACAGATGAGAAAATTAGGGACCCAGAGAAGCTAAGTAACTAATCCAGGGACACAGAGCAACTAAGTAACCAAACGAGGATTCCAACCCAAGTGAACTGGCATGGAGCCTAAGCCTTTAACCACTGTGTAGCTTTTATTATGAACATCTTTTTAATGTGTAATGAGTCTTCATTATTCTAAGTGATGCTCTAAGATTATTTCTTTCTTAATTCAACTTCTTATGTTGCCTATGGCTATATATATAGTGTTGCACACTGAACAGAGCTGTTCAGAGTATCAATTCTGTTTGCCATAATATATATATATACACACACACACACACATATATCCCTCTCTTCCAACATTTCTGTCTCTCTCTCTCTCACACATACACACGTACACACCTATTTGGTTATCTTCACTGGACTCTACTTCCTAAATCAGAGAAGTAAATCATGTATTCCAGAAATATTATCTACAATATAAACAAAGAAAGGGGTTTCTAATGCATTTTAGCTTTTCAGTTAATCAAAAATAAGTTATGTAAAATTTCTTGTTCCTCAGCATTCTGGTTAACTGAGATTTTTCTGTACGAAATAAATACACATGTTTGAAATTACAGCGTCAAATAGCTTCAATTCCAAAAAGGTACAAACTGCTCTAATTTCTAGTTTCTAAAGAAGTGAACATTTTAAAGTAAATTGTTGGTGGAAGTCCAATTTTCATTGTTCTGAGCAATGAAATTTGAAGAATTGGAGAGAGTATGACATCAGAAGCAGAAATATGAAACAAGGCCAGAAGTTTGTCACAGTAACATATTCCAATAATCAAGATATTAAATATCACAGGATGTATTTGCGTATCTATAACAATATGCTGTCCTCGAATAGAGCTTACATTTTATTTTACATTCTACTTTACATGTGTGACTTCCATGTGATAAGAGAGTAGAAATAGTATCAATTCATTTTATGTAGGAGCAAACTGAGGCTCAGAGATCCAATGGCTTGACCTCGGTCACACAGCTGGCTCCTTGCAGAGTCAAGGCTTATCGTTTCCTGCTATTTCTGCTAAATCACAATTCCCACTGGAACTTTTGCTGAACTTAGGTTGACAGTTTGTACTAAGACCAAGATGGCTGTTCCCCAAGGTTTGGGAACCAGGAATGATTTCTGTGGGGTAAAGTCCAGAAAAAGAGGTGGTAATGCGCATGGGTTCACCACTCCCAGACTAGCTCAGAAGGCGCAAGGCAGTGCTGGAAGAAAGGAGGCCACTGGCAGGAGAGGGGGACATTACAAAGGGCGAGTGTCCCAATTTTCCTGCATCTGGCTCTGCTCTTCCCACATTTTACTTTGTTTTAAATCTCCTGGCTCGCCAGTCAGACTGCAGGGACTGAACCCCAGCTCCACTGTTCACTAAGCTCTTTCTGCCTCATTTCTTTGTTGGTAGAATAGGATCCATAAGAGTACTGATTCTGTGGGGCTGGTGTGGAAATTCAGCAAGAGAACATATGTAAAAGGGTTAGCTTTGTAACTGGTAAGTGGCGAGTAGTTGGTGAACACCAGTGATTGTCATCATGATGATTTCATGCAGAGATCTAAGAGGAGAAGTTGGGGTTTGAACCTAGTCAACCAGACTCCAAAGACTATTTTCTTAACTACAATCCTATGCCACCTCTGTGCTTGCTCTGTCCTGCCATCTAGAAAGCACTTTTCCTAGATACACATGTCATGGCTCCTTTCCTCTCTCCATTCAGCCTGTGTGCCTGTGTACTAAGTCACTTCAGTCGTGTCTGACTCTCTGTGACCCTTATAGACTAGTGTCCACCAAGCTCCTCTCCATGGGATTCTCTCGGCAAGAATACTAGAATGGGTTGCCATGCCCTACTCCAGGGCAACTTCCCAACCCAGGGATCAAACCCACTTCTCTTATTTCTCCTGCATTGGCAGGTGGGTTGTTTACCACTGGCACCACCTGGGAATCACCCCTCCATTCAGACCCCAGCTCTAGTGTCACAATATTGAATATTTGAGTTT
The DNA here is from genome assembly GCA_935064755.1 of Tragelaphus eurycerus. Classification (NCBI taxonomy): domain Eukaryota; kingdom Metazoa; phylum Chordata; class Mammalia; order Artiodactyla; family Bovidae; genus Tragelaphus; species Tragelaphus eurycerus. Next base: position 11,962,416 of record CAKXYN010000025.1, on the reverse strand, counting down.
TCATAGACTGCTCTATCCACCATTAGAAAGCAAGCTCCCTGAAGGTAAGGCGCTTGGTGTGGCTCACATCTGTAGCCTTATTGCCCAGAACAGGTCCTATTGTTTGTTGCATACATGTATGAATTAATACGGAAAACATTCATTAGCAGCAGCAGCTAACATATTGAAACGCTGTCAACAAAGGAACCAAAATATGGATAAGATCTAGTTTGTACTCTTAAGGCACCTGCACTCCAGTTGAGAAGGGGCTCCAGAAAAGTGGGCAGAAACATGCCTTGCCACTATGAGAGGACCTGCCAAGCCTAAGGGAGCAGTACCAGACCCCTGGGTCCTCCTACCCTGAGCTTTTTCTTCCTCCTAAGGTGCTGACTTCTCCACCAGGTCAGTCTGACAGTCTAACCTCCCCAAATGAAATGTTCTGGAAGCAAATTTCATAAAATCAAATGACATAATGTCAGAAAGCCATGTCAAGAGCATGTAAGTGATCAACTCTATCTCTCTGAAATCAGACAGATCATTTTCTTGGGGGTGACATTCCCCAGAGAGTTGCAGATAAAGTACACTGTTCAGTTCAGTTCAGTCACTCAGTCGTGTCCAACTCTTTGCAACCCTGTGGACTGCAGCACACCAGGCTTCCCTGCCCATCATCAACTCCCAGAGTTTACTCAAACTCATGTCCATTGAGTTGGTGATGCCATCCAACCGTCTCATCTTCTGTCATCCCCTTCTCCTCCCACCTTCAATCTTTGCCAGCATCAGGGTCTTTTCCAATGAGTCAGTTCTTCACATCAGGTGGCCAAAGCGCACTTCTTCCCCATCTAATCTACTTCCAAGCGAAAACTGGGGAAGTAGATGCTTTACAGTTACTATAGGTCTTGAGAGAATGAAAAGCAGAATAGAAACTCAGCCTCATTCAGCACAAACTACTAGACTGTGTCTCCCGTGTGTGAGTCATTAATCAATCCCATTAAGTTATAATCCTTTGCCAAGCTAAGAAAACACAACCCAAACAGTAGCAAACATTTCCTCCCCTTGCCACTTACCCCTCAATAGGAAGAGCAGCCTTCTAAAAACTTCAGTCTTCCTGAGATTAGCAGGTCTGCAAAATGTCCATAGGATTTGTCCGGGGAGAAAATGTGCCAGATTCGATGAAGTAAGAGAACAGTGCTTGATTCTGACCACACACACTCAAAACTATTCCCATAGCCCAGATAAAGCAACACAGAGCTACTTGGGATGACATGACTAAAATAAAACAAATTATTTAAAGCATGATTTCCCACTGAGTGGTATTGTTAGCCGTCCCATGGTGGGTAAACTGTTAGCTAACAGAGAACAGACCTTAGGCTCTTGAATAGTAAATCCTTTTATATGACAAATGACATCATGTTGATGAATGGTGACCACAGGAAAACGGCATGATATAATGGAAGTCTACCCTGTACTTCATCAGAGAAGTTCACCTTGATCAGATGTGATGGACCAAAGGGATAAATAGTCACTGGTACAGTCAAATCCACACTCCGAAGCAAGGGCATAGCAGGGGTCCAATGTGGTTTATATAAAGGGCAACACGATGCAACATAATTGGTCAAGGGTCTGGTACATGCACCGTTATGGGTTAAGGGTTAAAGAGAGAAAGATGCACATGACACATGCCTGCTGTTAAGGAAGAGGAAAGAACTAACTTAAAACCTTTTTTAATTTGGTTCTTATAAAAATCTAGTTGGGTAAACAGCAGTTCCGTAAGTACCATTTTACAGATACTGAAGCTAAGGCTCAAAGTGACAAGTGATGTGATCAAGTCTTAACCTGGGTGAGGTCTGAGCTGGGGCTTCGCTGAGTCTTTGCCTCTTACCACTAGATCACCCATTATCTGGCTCCATCTTGAGACAACGAGAGAAAAGGATACCTTCCTTCAGACCTAATCCTGAGGTATGTTAAGATCTGACAACTCTCAACTTTTAACCACTTTAATACATCATTGAAAACATTAATAACTTTCTTTCCTAAAACTGTGAAAAATTCCCATGATTAACATAGCCAGGTGATCTCAGAACAGAAGTTCTCCTCCCACTCGCAGTGGAGTTCAGAACCCAAGGACAGCAGTCTGGATCCAAGGTACCAGGGAGATCAGAGGGCCCTGGAATTCCAGTCCTGCCCTGGACTGGATCCTAAACCGTCACGAGTGGCCCAGGATTAGCACGTTTACTCTCTGTGGTTCATAGTTGCTCCTTTTTCACCTCCTTTCCCTAGGTTCCTTTCTGTGAGCTTCCACTGCACTTTTGGTTCCAATGCCATTTCCTGACGTCTTTGATCATCAGAAGGTGGTGTGCCCCTATCATTGTGATCACAATGGCACTTTTATCTTTACCTCTTTTTCTAGTGAAATAATGTTTTCTACTCTACATATTATTGTATTTATGTATATTTTTATGTCACCTTTGAATGTAAAAGCCCTTAAAGACAGTACCTGTAATTGAATATTATGTCTTTAACTAACCAGCACAGAGTCTTGAATTTCACAAGTATCCAGTTTGTTCAAAAAAGCAATGAAACTGTCTCTGGTTTCCAGTCACCCTGATATCTTCTTCTAAGGATTTCTGCTTGACTTGGGTCCAATCTTATCTATAAAAGTTTTTTTTTTTTTTTTTAAACTAGTTTCCCTTTTTATTTCTCCAGTTCCATGATATTTAAGGATTTCTTGAGCCCATCTTACAGGACAAGTTTATAAAATTTTCAGTTCTCTCAAAAGTGTTACTGACAATTCAATCCAAGCAGGATCATCATGAGTAAAGGAAAATTGTCTCTCAGCATCTGAAGCAGAGGTGCTTTCCCCAGAGCCTTGAAATGCCCCAGAAATCACAAGTTTTAGATTTCCCTCAGTCCTGGACCTCCGGATCTACCGGCGAATTAGGAATTCCTGGCAACTTGAACAGAGAGTGGGAGTAGGGAGAGATAGTAGGTCATATAATTCAATTTTCTCATTTTATATATGAAAAATAGAAGCCCCAAATCGTCATGTAGGACTAAAACCCAGTTACCCTGCCCACTGGTCCTGTGGGTTTTTTTTTTTTTTTTTTTTTTCGTCTGTGTATATGTGCTTAATTGCTCAGTTGTATCCGATTCTTTGTGACCCTGTGGACTGTAGCCTGCCAGGATCCTCTGCCCATGGGATTTCCCAAGCAAGAATACTGGTGTGGGTTCCCATTTTCTCCTGCAGGGGATTTTCCCAACCCAGGGACTGCCCCAGTCTCCTGCAATAACAGTGGATTCTTTATCTTGGTGCCACTTGGGAAGCCTCATCTTTTTTTGTTGTTGTTTACCATCTCAAACTTAGTCCTACTAATATTTTAGTTCCTGTTTTTATTGGATTGGCTTGGTTCCTTGAATCGTCCTCCTGTTCTCATGCCTGTCCCTAGCATTAGGCCACTGAACTAATAGTCCCAAGTCCTCATGGCTCCAGGAGGTTCCATCAAGTGAGAAGGCACTCCTCTCCCTCCTTTGGGCAGTACCATTTTCCCTACTTAGACAGGAGATCCTTGTTTTACACCTGTCAGCCTGCAGTCCTACAATAACTAGCAGAGCTAAGAGACCCTGCCTAGACTTACACTGCTCAGGAATTAACTAATCTATAATCTGTGTGTCAGATGACATTGCACTCATTCTAGCATACCTTGATTTAAGAATCAAGTAGCTTTTGTCAGAGTCCTATGGTAATAGATGGTTCTATTACCATCTTAGTTACCTCATTTTTCTATTCCTACTTTCTATTTTTTAATAGAAATATGTCTTTCTCATACTTACTCTATTTGTTCATTTTGAGATGTCATTATTGTGTAGAATATTACTTAATGTAAAAAGGATAAGTTTATCAAATTCAATATATTAGAGCAAGCTCAAGTTGAAAGAGCCCTAGATCTGAAATCAGAAAGCTGGAGTGAAAACCCAGCCTCTCCCTAGCTCTGTGACTTTTGCCGACGGCTGAGCCTCTCTGAACCTCATTGTATACATTTGAAGAATGGAGCGAATGAGCCTGTAACACAGAGTCTAGGGGGGCTGAGTGAGAAGTCATTCAGCAGGTCCAGTGTGGTGCCTATTGTGGTACATAGGCTCTCACCACATTTTGACTGAATCTGAAACTGCAGGATTTTCAAGAACATAAGAGCAATTTCTCACAGTTTCTTTCACTGTTGTTCTGGATTCTCTCTTCATCAGCACTTTCCATAGCGTGTTTTAGAAATGCCAAATTAATTTTTTAACTTTTTAAATTAGTGTATTTTTTATTGAAGGATACAAACCTCAACATGAATCAGCCATTCAGTTCAGTTCAGTTCAGCCATAGGTATACATATATCCCCTCCCTTTTGAAACCCCCTCCCATCTTCCTCCCCGTCCCACCCCTCTAGGTTGATACAGAGCCCCTGCTTGAGTTTCCTGAACCATGCAGCAAATTGCCGTTGGCTATCTATTTTACAGATGGTAATGTAAGTTTCCATGTTACTCTCTCCATACATCTCACCCTCTCCTCCCCTTTCCCCATGTGCATAAGTCTATTTTCTATGTCTGTTTCTCCATTGCTGTCCTGTAAGTAAATTCTTCAGTACCATTTTGGTAGATTCCATATATATGTGTTAGAATATGAAATCTATCTTTCTATTTCTGACTTACTTCACTTAGTATGATAGGTTTTAGGTTCATCCATTTCATTAGAACTGACTCAAATGCATTTCATTTTATGGCTGAGTAATATTCCATTGTGTATATGTACCACTTCTTTATCCATTCATCTGTTGATGGACATCTAGGTTGTCCTTGTTCTAGCTATTGTAAATAATGCTGCAATGAACAATGGGATACATGTGTCTTTTTAAATTTTGGTTTCCTCAGGGTATATGCCTAGGAGTGGTATTGCTGGATCATATGGTGGCTTTATTCCTAGGTTTTTAAGGAATCTCCATACCATCTTCCATAGAGGCTGTATCAATTTACATTCCCACCAACAGTGCAAGAGTGTTCCCTTTTCTCCTCACCCTCTCCAGCATTTATTGTTTGTAAACTTTTTGTTGATGACCATTCTGACTGGTGTGAGGTGATATCTCATTGTAATTTTGATTTGCATAGAAATGCCAAATTAATTTTTAAAAATCAAAATGAAATGGAAAGATACCATGATTCATGTCACCAAACAACTTATTACATGTATACTTTTTAAGAGCTTAATAAACAAACATATTTATTCAAGAGAAATAGATTAAATAGTTGTTAAACTTAGGCAATATTGCACTTGTGAGGGCAGAAGTAGATGTTTGCACATCATTCAGAGAAAAACGTTAAACAGCATGAATACAAAATCCTTCAGCGTGTATCAGAAAATAAAAAAACCTAAGTACTCTTGCCTGGAAAATCCCATGGATGGAGGAGCCTGGTAGGCTGCAGTCCATGGGGTCGCTAAGAGTCAGACACAACTGAGCGACTTCACTTTCACTTTTTCACCTTCATGCATTGTAGAAGGAAATGGCGACCCACTCCAGTGTTCTTGCCTGGAGAATCCCAGGGACGGGGGAGCCTGGTGGGCTCACATCTATGGGGTCACACAGAGTTGGACAGGACTGAAGTGACTTAGCAGCAGCAGTAGCATACTACATTGAATGCTGAAGAGGTCCTGGATTATTATTCTTTTTTATGGAGATCAAAATGGTACTCTGAACAATCATTGTTTAGATGGAATAAAAAGCAACATTTATGTTTTTAAATGCAATTCCAAAATAATATTAAAGGTAATGTTATCAGCAAGTAAATGACCACAAATCCACCGATGTTACTACATTTTACTTTTGCTTATACATAGATTTCAGATAACATACAGTCATATTTTGAATTCCACTAACTCTCCCTTACATATTATATATATTTCTCATTTATTTAAATGATTGCATATTATAGTTCATCGTGCTACTGAGTCTAAATTTAAGTGAAGTCAAAGTGTTAGTTGCTCAGTGGTGTCCAACTCTTTGTGACCCCATGGACTATAGCTCTCCAAGCTCCTCTGTCCATGGGATTTTCCAGGCAAGAATACAAGAGTGGGTTGTCATTCCCTTCTCCAGGGGATCTTTGCAACCTGGGGATTGAACCCGGGTCTCCTGCATTGCAGATGGATTCTTTACTGCTTGAACTCTTCTCTTAGTCCTAGACATTTATTTGGAAGTTAAACTACATTGGGTGATTAAGAGATTCTTATGTAGTTCTTACAGTTTTCATGCCAGAATCCCTTGGCATTCCCAGTCTCAATGGCCATTTCAGTTACATGGAATAAGACAAGGATGCAGAAAACAAAAGAGATGCAGAAGATAAGCCACTAAAACTAGTGTTATTGGAGGGGGTGGGGCCAGTGAAGAGCAGAAGAGGCACAAAACCAAACCCAAAGCACATTCTTCTAATGTGTGTCTTCAGTTATTGGACTAAACGATTATTTGGTTCCCCTGTGGGGACGTATTTCACCGGTCACTTTATTTTTTTAATTAATTTATTTTTTATTTTATTTTTTAACTTTACAATATTGTATTGGTTTTGCCATATATCAACATAAGTCTGTATTCCCATTGGCCAGGTAGAGAGAGACTAAAAACAAGGGCAGGGAAGAATTCGGGGCATATTTTAATGTGTGTCTATATGCATTGGTTTATGTCCCTTCTTGTAAAAAAGATTTAAGGCAGCTCAGTTAGAGGATTTTCTAAAGGACTTAAGGTCTTTAACAATGCAGTTTTCCCCTGTTTTTTTCCCCCTCCCTATTCCTAGAGCATTTCTATCACTAATAAAAACTAAATTATACTTTTTAGAGTCTTATCTCATATTACCAGTGCATAATATTTTTATTCCTTTTTATATTACCCTCAGTTGGACATGAGAGTCAGTTGGATGTGAACAGTTTCATAGCAGCATTCAGAAGTTATTACAAATGGTCTACATTTGTTTTTATTGTTAATATATCTCTTGTGTAATTACAACCTGGGTGGACTATTATTTGTTTAAACTTCTGAGGTCACAGAGCAGTCTTTTTTGGTTTATATCTGTGCTAATCAGCTAAGAAGCAGTAGGTTAAGTTACATATATAAAAAAAGTAAATGTTGAAGTTTTCTGAATGCAGGGCTTGACAATACCATGCAACCAGTTGGGCTTTAGAACTCTGACTGTACAGGACTGGGAAGGTCCCATTGTTTGTTGCAGTGTGAGATCATTCCATCCCAATGTTTGCTCTGTAACTGCATGATTTTTGCTTGTTTGTTTTAGTATTTATTGTGTGTCCACCTTCTGTATTCTGTGTAGTGGCAGGGTAGCATTTTGGAAATGGGAGGAAAGGTAACTGATCTCTAGCAAATATAAATCTTTGCACTTGCATGGAACTTTATAACTGAAAGAGTGTTTTCCACCTGTGGTCTTCACAACAACCCTGTGAGATAGTTAGGAAAGGAATGATTATCCTCGTGTTATAGGAATGAGACTGAAACTCAGGTTTTATGACTCACTCAAATCCATCATAACTAGAAAATGGAAGACAGTGGGCTCCCTCCTACATATTCCTGTTCCTAATCTGATCTGCTGGACCCCACCATTCACAACTATCATTCAGACCTTTACTAAGTAATTTCCCCCTTTGAGGGTTTTCTGTAACTTCTAATTGCAGATCAGTTTTATAACAATCCAAGTCAAGGACAAATCTGTGTGCTTATGAAATGACTTCCTTCTTTGATGTGCTTCAACTCTCCATGGAACGGACCCAACGATTAGTGCTTTCCCTCAGCAAAGAACTCATGTTGTTTGTTGAGATGGTACCCGATAGACAGCGAGACTTCTCAAAGCAGCTAATAGATGGGGGCTTCCTGTATCATGTCTTGAGGGGCAAGAAACATTACCCTTCCTGTGTGTGTGTTAGTAGCCTGCCAGGCTCCTCTGTCCGTGGAAGTCTCCAGGCGAGAATACTGGAGTGGGTAGCCATTCCCTTCTCCTCCCTGGCTGGTGGCAAATCTTCAACAAATCCAGGTGGCTTTTCTCCTCGGTTCCCATATTTCCTCTCTTCACTCAGCCAAAGTCCACATTCCTCTCCCTGTCACCACACACAGTTTGACTCCAGGCCACCATGGCAGCTTCCGCCATCCTTTGAGGTCCCAGGTGCTCTGTGGAGTCCCTGGCAGTGGGTATCTGGGGACAGCCACTGCCCAAGACTTCTGCAACAGCCCATGCGCCTTATTGACAATGACCTTGTGTTCTCTTTGGCTCCTTGGGAAGAAGACTCATCCTGCTCAGCCCAGGCCTCCCACCAAGTGTGTTACTTGGGGCCTTCAATAGAAACAGGACGGTGGTGGAGTGACGGAAGTTACTACCTCCTCCTTGCCCCTCAGTTGCTCAGTTCAGCCAAAGATGTTGGGACCCCACCTCAGAAAGGTTTGAGATTATTGTGGAAGCACTGTAAATATCTTCTAAGTCTTTTTTCCCCCACTGTGGTACTTTGAAAAGACATGTGCAATGGGCCCAGTGCAAAGGACATATGTGTGTGTATATATATGTTTGTATATATATATACATAAATATATGAAGGAAATGGCAACCCACATCAGTATTCTTGCCTGGGAAATGCCGTGGACAGAGGAGTCTGGCAGGCTACAGTCCATGAGGTCACAAGAGCTGGACACGACTGAGCGACTAAACAACAACAACAACGTCTCATTAGCAAAATGAGAGCAAAGGCAAAACTCATTCTTTTTTTTCTTTCAATTTTTTGGCTGTGCTGGGTCTTTGTTGCTGGGAATGGGCTTTCTCTAGTCACAGCGAGCAGGGGCTACTCTCTAGCTGTGGTTTACAGGCTGGCTTCTCACTGTGGTGGCTCCTCCAGTTGTGGAGCATGGGCTTTAGTTGCTCCCATGGCACGTGGAATCTTCCCAGAGCAGGGATCAAACCTGTATCCCCTGCCTTGGAAGGCAGATTCTATCCACTGTACCACCAGGGAAGCCCCAAAGAGATATTTTTGCATCTAGTTTGGGGGGGAAGGAAACAAACCCTTGCCCAAATATCTGAGAACAGTTTTACTTGAAAACCTGGGAGGAACCACTATAAAGCAGACTGAAGCCCCCACAAGCAAGGTGTACTGGACAGAGGACTGAGCTCCTTGGTGGTGGGCTCTGCCACGGTCCTGAGGGAAATACTGCTGACAGTGTGGGCCAGCACACAGAAAGAGAGGCTATGAAAGAGGACCTGCCAATTTTACCCCTGGCAAATCACATGAAAGACAACTGCTATGGGGGACTGTTCCCAAAATGAATTCCAGATCTTGAGAGGCACACTTCAAAAATAAATAAATAAATGTATTCCCTATACATCCATACCGCCCCCATCTAGGTACTTTCATTTTTATGAGGTTGCCTCCACCGTCAACACTTATTAAACACCCTCTCACCTTGACACCCGCATATTCATTCCTTTATTTATTCATTCAGCACCAGACCCTTTGCTAGGCAGTAGGGACAAGTAAGACCTAGCATCAAACCTTTCTCTGGGCATCCAGGATTGGGCCTGGGCAGGAACCTCTGTTCCCACTTGCTCTATCAACTTCCTTTTGATTCTTGTCTTTGCCTTCATTTTCCCTCTGAGACCTGTTCTCTGCCTAGTGGAGTATTGGGGTGACCATATAAATTAACCAGGTCACTATATTAACCAACTAGTATTTTTTTTCTCTCATGTAAATTTGAACTGTTGGATTCTTAAGAAGGCCATTCAATGTCCCTGGGTCAGTCATTGTAGTCTGAGGCTGACTTTTTAGTTTTGTGAATGGCCAGCTCTTATCTACAGGTTGAAACACAAAAAAAGCTCAAATTTCCTCAGGCAGAATTACTAGGTATGAATATATCTTTATTTTCCATTATTAATGAGTGTGTTTGTAAGATGTACAACCACATCTTTAAAATCAAGTAGGCCACAGTGAGGGGCTTCCAAGGGGGGTCAGCAGTGAAGAATCTGCCTGTGATGCAGGAGTACCAGGAGTGCAGGTTACATCCCTGGGCTGGGAAGACCGCCTGAGGAGGGTATGGCGACCCACTCCAGTATTGTTGCCTAGAGAATTCCATGGACAGAGGAGCCTGGCAGGCTACAGTCCATAGTGTCACAGAGAGCCAGACACGAATGAAGGCACTTAGCATGCACACACACACACAGACCACAATGATATCATCAGCGAGGAAAAATAACATTAATGTTGTTGTTCATTTACTCAGTTGTGTCTGACTCTCTGTGACCCTATGGACTGCAGCACGCCAGGCTTCCCTTTGTTCCACTACCTCCTGGCGTTTGCGCAAATTCATGTCCACTGAGCTGATGATGCTATGTTAATACTAAGGCAGAATACCTCTCTGTAGATGTTGGGGAAATGAAGGAAAATATCAATATCTGAGCCATGCATTATTAAAATAAACATTCTCCCAAGTAGAGATTATTTGCAGAATCATAGAGGGCGATGCCCAGAGCTTCCTAACACTCAGATGAGGCAAAGAAATTATGATACAAACTCTAGGAACTAAAAAGTTTTCAGGATCTCCTCTTATTATCTCTCTCTTTCTTAAGAGCCAATAATAGCAAATTTATTATTAAAAGTTTTCTAGGTAAATTAATTTGATGTGTTGTTTTATAGTCCCATTACTGTAGTTAGAATATAAGCATCATCAAACGTGTTTCTAACATCTAATTTAAAGCTCTAGATTAACCTTAAACCTGTATTGTAGGTGGGTAAAGAGGCTGGGAAGATGTAGAATAAAGATGGAGAGAGACAGTCAATCAGCTTCTTCTTAGTATTCTTGAAACTCTTGTCTAATTCCATTTATAAAAATTTCTTTTCCATTATAAGCAATTCTACATTAATAAATTGGTTCAAATACCCATAGTCTCTATAACTTTTCATTAAATATGTTAATAATAACTCACAGTAGTGTGGAAAATTCCAGTCACAAAGCACCATCTTAGGCTTTATGTGTTGTCCTTTCTGTTTATTCAGAGAAGAATGATAGATGCTTTTATAGATAGATGCAATTATCTATGATGCAATTATCAGAAGCTGTTAATCCCTCCACTAACTTCTCTCCTTAAGAGTCACAGATTCTATAATTTGAAAAGATATATGCACTCCAATGTTCACTGCAGCACTATTTACAGCAGCTAGGACGTGGAAGCAACCTAAATGTCCATTGCCAGATGGATGGATAGAGCAGCTGTGGTACATATATACAATGAAACATCACTCAATTATGAAAAAGAAAGAAAGAATGCCATTTGCAGTGACATGCATGGACATAGAGATTGTCTGTCATACTGAGTGAAGTAAGTCAGAAGGATAAATATCATATGATATCACTTATATGTGGAATCCAAAAAAATGGTACAAATGAACCTACAAATAGAAATAGAATCACAGATGTAGAAAACAGTTATGGTTACCAAGGTGGGAAGGGAAGGGGAAAGAATAAACTGGGAGATTGGGATTGGCATAAACATACTACTATATATATGAAAGTCAAAGTGGCTCAGTCGTGTCTGACTCTTTGCGACCCCATGGTCTGTATAGTCCGTATTATTCCACTGAATTCTCCAGGCCAGAATACTGGAGTGGGTAGCTGTTCCCTTCTCCAGAGGATCTTCCCAACCCAGGGACTGAACCCAGATCTCCCACATTGCAAGCAGTTTCTTTATCAGCTGAGCCACCAGGGAAGCCCAAGAATACTGGAGTGGGTAACCTATCCCGTCTCCAGCAGATCTTTCTGACCCAAGAATTGAACCGGGGTTTCCTGCATTGCAGGCAGATTCTTTACGAACTGAGCTACCAGGAAAGGCCACTATATATGAATAATGGATAACTAATAAGGACCTTCTGTATAGCAAAGGGAACTCTACTCAATACTCTGTATTGACCTATGTAGGATTAGATTCTAAAAAAACAAATGGATATATGTATATGTATAACTGATTGACTGCTGTACAAAAGAAACTAACAGAGCATTGTAAATCAACTATATATTCCAATTAAAAGTAATTTTTAAAAAGCCATACATTTTAAATTAAACCAGTTGATTTATATTTCTAATTTCTGAAAAAGTTGTGGAATTTTGAGATGATGATGTAAATGTTGCTAGAAATAAGATTCTCTAGTTGTCTATGTATTTTGAAAGGTATTACATACAAGAGCAGTTTCTGTTGAAGGTAAATCTCCCATTGGTCACACGATAGGTTTTTCTTCTGCCCTAGAGTTTCTACGTCTTTGTTGTCAAGAGTGACAGGTCAGCATTGTGTAGGGCAGTAGATGATTTCATAGCACAAAAACAATAGTACTTCTTCCTTAACTGGTTTAATAACATGAAAGTGATGGTCTCAAACAGTCATTTTTTTAAAAAAAATTGTTTCTGATACGTTTCAAGACTTTTTGTCTTGGTGTGGCATGCAGGATCCTAGTTCTTGGACCCAGGCTTGAACCCATGAAGGTGGAAGTGAGGAGGCCCAACCACTGGACTTCCAGGGAAGTCCCTGGGGCAAGTCATTCTTCAGCCTAAGATTACTTAAGAGAGAGATAGCTTTGTGGTATTTATTGCTTCCTGGTTAAACATTATCCCCACTATCCATCAATTTAACTCTACTTTTGTCTGTATCTTATCATTTTAACATATAGGTCATTCAAATATTAAAAAATAAAAGAATGGAGAGAGGGAATTATTCTCAATGAGCGAGGATAAAGTATTTACATTCCTTAAGTTTCAAACTAGTTGTATGCCTTAGAAACCCACCAAGTATTCCAGCTGGGGACCCAATCATATGGCAGTCTAACCATTTTCTTTTTTCAATTTTTTTTTACTTATTTATTTTTAGCTGTGCAGGGTCTTCATTGCTAAGCAAGCTTCTCTCTAGGTGTGGTGAGTGGAGGCCACTCTGGTTGTGGTCAACCAGACCACACTCTGTGTCATTGTGGCGGCCTCTTGTTGCAGAGCACAAGCTCTAGGGTGTGCAAGATTTACAACTTTATGTTAGTTTCAGCTGTACAGCAAAGTGATTCAGGTATATATATATTTGTATTATGTATATCATAATATATATATTAGATTATTTCCCATTATAGATTATTACAAAATATTGAATATAGTTCTCTGGGTTATTCAGTAGAATACTGTTGTTTGTCTATTTTATATATAGTAGTGTGTATCTGTTAATCCCATGCATGCATGCATGCTCAGTTGCTCAGTTGTGTCTGACTCTTTGTGACGCTATGAACTGTAGCACGCATGCTACAACAGGCTCCTCTGTCCATGGGATTCTCCAGGCAAGCATACTGGAGTGGGTTGCCATTTCCTTTTCTAGGAGATCTTCCTGACCCCAGGATCAAACCAGTGTCTCCTGCATCTCCTGCATCGGCAGGTGGATTCTTTAACACTGAGTCACCAGGGAAGCTCCATTAATCCCCTACTCCTAATTTATCCCCACCTCCTTTTCCCTTGGTAACCAAACATTTGTTTTCTATGTCTGTGAGTCTGTTTCTGCTTTGTAAATAAATTCATTGGTATTATTTTTTAGATTCTATATATGAATGATATCGGAGAAGGCAATAGCACCCCACTCCAGTACTCTTGCCTGGGAAAGTCCCATGGACAGAGGAGCCTGGTAGGCTGCAGTCCACGCGGTCGCTAAGAGTCCGACAGGACTGAGCGACTTCACTTTCACTTTTCACTTTCATGCATCGGAGAAGGAAGTGGCAACCCACTCCAGTGTTCTTGCCTGGAGAATCCCAGGGACTGGGGAGCCTGGTGGGCTGCCGTCTATGGGGTTGCACAGAGTCGGACACGACTGACGTGACTTAGCATAGCATAGCATGAATGATATCATATAATATTTGTCTTTCTCTCTCTGATCTACTTCAATTAACATCATAATCTCTAGGTCATCCATGTTGCTGCAAATGGTATTGTTTCATTGTCTATGGCTGAGAATATTTCATTGTGTATGTAGGCCATGCTCTCTTCATCCGTTCATCTATCAATGAACACTCAAGTTGTTTCCGTGTCTTAACTATTGTAAACAGTGGCTCTATGAACACTCACTTGCATGTATTTTTTTGAATACAGAGTTTCATCTTTGTATTGTAGAGTTTTCATCTTTCCCAGATATAGGTCCAGGAGTGGGATTGCTGGATTCTATGGTAACTCTGTTTTTAGTTTTATAAAGAACTTTCCTACTGTTTTCCATAGTGGTTATAGCCATTTACATTCCCACCAGCTGTGTAGGAGGGCTCCTGTTCTCTACACCGCCTCCAGCATTCATTATTTGTAGCCGTTTAAAGATGGCCATTCTGACCAAAGTGAGGTGATACTGCACTGTAGTTTTGATCTGCATTTCTCTAATAATTGGTGGTGGTGATCATTTTTCAATGTATCTATTGGCTATCTGTATGTCTTCTTTGAAGAAATATCTATGTAGACCTTCCACCCATTTTTGATTGGGTTGTTTGGTTTTGTGATATTAAGTTGAATGAGCTGTTTGTATATTTTGGAAGTCAATCCCTTGTCAATCACATCATTTGAAAATACTTTCTCCCAGTCTATAGATTTTTCTTTATTTCATTTATGGTTTCCTTTGCTGTGCCTAAGCTTTTAAGTTTTATTAGGTCCCATTTGTTAATTTTTACTTTTATTTCTTTTGCCTTGGAAGACTGATCTAAGAAAATACTGCTACAATTTATGTCAGAGAATGTTTTGCCTATGTTCTCTTGTAGGAGTTTTATGGTGTTATATTTTATATTAATACTTAGGACTTTAAACAATTTTGAGTTTATTGGTTTATTTTTGTGTATGGTGTGATGGAGTGCTCTAATTTCATTCATTTACATGAGGCTGTTCAGCTCTCCCAACACCACTTGCTAAAGAGACTGTTTTTTCTCCTCTGTATGTTCTTGCCTCTTTTTTTGAAGACTGACCATAGGTGTGTGAGTTTATTTCCGAGCTCTCCATTCTGTTCTGTTGATCTGTATGTCTGTTTTTGTATTAATACCATGCTGCTTTGATTACTGTAGCTCTGTAGTATTGTTTGACGTCTAGGAGGGTTATGCCTCCAGCTGGTTCTGTTTTCCTCAAGATTGCTTCAGCAATTCTGAGTCTTTTGTGATTCCCTATAAATTTTAGGATTATTTGTTCCAGTTCTGTGAAAAATGTCACAGAACATTTTGATAGGGATCACATTAAATCTGTAGAAAGCCTTATATTTTTAGTGACTGGATCAAAATAAAAAAATAGGCATCTCTGGATTCAGCAGTTGTTAATTATGTGCCTTGCTTGGCTGTAAATATGCCCAGTTCCTCCTTCCTCTTCTCACCCACAGAGTCTCATTTTTGAAAATGACTTGAAGGACTCTAGCCAGTGATATTCTTGCTGGGATTCATAATGTTGCAGACCCGGGCTCGACAGCAGAGCAGAGAAGGGCTGAGGTCCCTCTCCTTCATCTTTCTAATCCTAGATTGATGCCCAAAGCTCCTTTTGAAAGAAGGAATCTATGGCACACAGAAACAAAAAGCGCTGAGACACACCCTCATTTCACAACTAGGGAAACTGATGCCTGAGGGACTAAGTTACTTAGCTGAACAGAAATTGCAGGGCCAGAACACAGGATTCCTCACACTGTTCTCTTGGTTACTATTTTCGCAGAACTACTTAGGCTCCTCACAAGAAAGAATCTCTATCAGACAAGCAAAAAACAGAGCCAGTGAAAGAGGAGTATCTTCATCCTAAACCTGAGGTATTCATGTTCTGGCTGAAAATGATTAACAGTGCTTCAAACTATTAAGATTCTTATGGAAGGCAGCAAATCAAAATATGAAAGTCTTTAAAATATTCTAATGCAAGACCTCTGAACAGCCATTGTGTTAAATGTCACAAGAGATTTTCATCTTAGTATTTAGTGACTGGCAGGAGATGACTCAGTGCCATGGAATTTAATTTTAAATTGTTTTCAATTTAAAATTCACAGAGTCCAATAGCATGAAACCTTGGAAGGTGACAGGGTGGCTTTAGAGATTTGAGAGTTTTTAAAGCCATATATCAAAGGCTACTTCTGACAGTTATGGGGATTTATCGTGTTCTCAACCCCAATTGTTTCTAAAAGCTCTCAACCATGCTTTCCTGTGCAAGAAAATTAAGTTTGGAAATCTTGCCATCTTCGCTTGCTTTGGACCTCAAAATATCTAATCCCATATACCTAGAAACTGCTCAAACATTCCTTTCTGGGGGCTGTCATTAAATCGCCGTTTTCTGGATGGGGACACAGAGGGTGCAGCCCTTGGTCAAGGTTACCCAGTGAGTCAGCGGCAAAGTTGGGAATGCAACCCAGACTTTCTGACTCCCTCGGCCGTCCTCTGACCATCAAACCACACGCTCCTGACCAGGATGAAACAAGCTTGTCTGTCTCAGCGTTTGTCTGAGGGAGTTGAGTGAAACTGCAATTTATCCATTTCCCTTTCAAATATCCATATGCCAGTCATTTCATCGGCTAATGGGCAAATGGCTCCAGATCATTTTTCACTCTAAAAGACTCATTTTTTATTAATTTTTCAAGGAAATGCTATCTTAATTTGGAAAAGCAAGAAAGACCACTCTCCCTGCCCGCCCCCACGGCCATATCACATTGTGTAACACTGGCCGTGCGGCCGCTGCAAAAACCCACAGAAGCTGCTCCCTCTGCCCTGCTGAGGGCCAGTTCCCCCTGCCAGCCGCTCCCTGTGGCCTTCCTTGTGCTGGGGTCGGGCGTCCCGTGGTTCCTGGCAAAGGCATGTCCCATGGACAAGCCAGGCCTTGACGTGGCTGTTCCTTCTCCTGCTCTTTTGAATGCTCCTTGACCACAAGAGAACCCAGCTCTCCCGCCAGCTACACCCCACATGCCACTTGAAATGCAGTCAGTGGTGACGGTCCAACGGGGCGCCAGCCAGAGTCCAGAGCAAGTTTACTAGGGACAAGGGAAAAGCAATCCCAGGTCTTCTGCCAGTGGGGACCGTCTCCTGCCAAAGACCACAAGGGAGGGGAGAAAGGTTTTTAACACTCTAAGCAGGGGGACCAGCCCATGGGTAAACTCTCACTCTTTTTCTTGCAGCCCATAAAGTTGTTTCTCCCAGCATTTTATACCTGTCATGTTCAATCATAAATATTTCTTCCTTAAAATGAACCCCATTGTTCACTCCCAAAGACCTGTTGCCATTTTGGGACAACTCTCCAAACTCTGGGTTGGGGTTTCTGACCAGTCCCCTCCGTGCCCTCTCCTTCTGCTGGCAGCCGTTCATGATGCCGTGTGATGCCTTTGCTCCAGAAGCTGTCAGCAGAAGCCGGGAGCAGCAGGGAGATGGGATCGGGGTGGAGCGGGGCGTGTCATCGCAGTGCTCTCCAGGCCCCTCTTTCTCTCCCTGGTGCCTTTGTCAAACCTGCGCAGTCCAGGCCAAGCCAGCAGTGGTCCAGTGAGAGTCCCAGATATCTCCTCAAAACGCAGAGCCATCCCCTAGGGAAGGGCCATGACTTCTCGGGGCCCAGTGCCTGCCCCTCTGCCTGCAAGAGGCTTGAGGCTATCCCACTACATTTCAGAACAAAGTTCCCCCAGACACACAGGGTGGCCCCAAGTCAGTTTCCCGAAAGGTCTTAAAATTGTGGTTATTTAGTCACTCAGTTGCGACACTATGGACTATAGCCCACCAGGCTCCTCTGTCCATGGGATTTCCCAGGTAAGAATACTGGAGTGGGTTGCCATTTCCAGGGAAGATCCAGGGAATCTTCCTGACCCAGGGGTTACACTGACATCTTCTGCATCGCCTGCATTGGCAGGCAGTTTCTTTACCGCTGAGCCACCTGGGAAGCCCGGGATAAACTGTAAACACTTAAAAAGCTGATTCTGCTTGTCGTTCCCATCACACGGGACTCCAAGTGCATCATATCCTCCTGTTCTCCAGCTCTTTCTGCACAAGCCACCAGGCACTGTGGTCCCATGAGAAGAAATAAGTTTGCTTAATGCGACAGCACTGGGTACTCCAGGGAGAGTGACAACATAATTTTGTTTACTATTCATCCAAGTTCTAAAGAAGTAAACTTCATTAACTTTTCTGATAAAACACAAAGACTCTATTATTTGCCTTACCCATAAAATTTAAAAAAGGGGGGAAAAGAAAACTTTGATGTCTCCAGGAAGGCAGGCTTTCCTTGAAGTTTCTATTGCTTTATTTAGGTGATCTAGAGGCTGATACTGCTTCTGTTGGTCTCTGACCTGTGATGGAAACACCCAGGTCAGGGACTCTGTGCTGGGCTCAGTTGAAGCCTGTCTGCCCATCCATGTAGATTTAATGGTACATCTGGCAGCTCCACTGGTGGAACAAAGAGGTTTTCCATCTCGGACTAATATTATGTACATATTTGTATATGTATATATGCATTTATAAATGGATATAGAGCTATTAGACTTCCCAGGTGCCTGCTAAGCAGGAGACTCGGTTCATTCCCTGGGTCAGAAGATCTGGAAATGGCAACCCACTTCAATATTCTTGCCTGGGAAATCCCATAGACAGAGGAGCCTGGTGTGCTGCAGTCCATGGAGGTTGCAAGGAGTCGGCCATGACTTAGGGACGGAACAGCAACAGCAACAGCAACAAAGAGATATGCACTTAGATGGACATGTAAATAAAATTTTTCATTCACAGGGTAACATAACTATACAGATAGAGATCTCATTCAAAGCAGCTGCTCAATCAGAAAACACGGGACTTAAAAATAGAACATAGTCCATGGAAATCTGACTTAAGTCACAGATGGGCCTAGAGAGACTGAAGCCCCTCAAAGGGAGAGTGGGGAGGACACGTCAGCCTGGTCCTCCAGCTTCTGATTCTGGTAGAAGAACTTATTGGCCCTGATTAGGCTTGTCTTCTTGATTCTCTGCATGGTGGACTTCTGCTCTTATGATAAAAGATCATGAGAAAAAGTGCCTGGATAAATGACAATTTTTAGAAAACTGCTTTCAGTTTCAAAAGATTAGCTAGAAAACCAACCCCCAAGTTAGATATTGGAGCAGATTATTTTTTTTTATATTGCATATTTTTTTCTGCTGAAAGGAAACAGCCGTGTGTATGATTGTGTCAGCAATCATGGGCCCCAGGCTCTGACTGCACAGAGAAATTAAACTTCTTTCAAAGGGAGTAGCAGGCAAGTCAGCCCAAGAAAAGGAGTTTAAGACCTTTTGCATTCATTAAAATTTATTTGGAGCCTGATAAATCTCCCATATATATCAAACAGCCGTCTTTCCTGCTGTATTTTAAAAGCAGCATTTGAAGATCAGGGAGTAAACAGCAAGGTGAAAGCTTCCTTCTCAGAACTCCCTTGTTCTTTTTCTTCCTCCCCCGCCCTCCAGTAAAATGGTGTTTATGGCTTAATATGCAGAGTTAGAAAGAAGGATGTGAGTGGGAAAGCATGGGGCGTAAAAATCTACAGACTTGGGAGGGAGACTTACGAGGTGGGGGATATATGTGTTCTTACAGCACACTCACGTTGTGTACAGCAGAAACTAGCACATTATAAAGCAATCATCCTCCAATTAAAAATAAATTTAAAAAATAATAAAAAATACTGTAAAAAAAAAACCCTGAAAACATCTTCTATTTGTCCAATGCCTTAGATAGGATATGCTTTGTTATATTCAAGGATAAACCTTGTTCAATTCTGACTTAAAATGTATTTATCAGTTGAAAAACTTTGATGAAGTTTAACAAATGGAAATAATTGCATCAAATGTGTGAGAGACATTGGAAGTCTGTTCTTTGGTAGATAAAGCATGACAGAAAATTAATCCTGAGACTTTAACTTGGCTTCCCTTTAATAAAATAAAACCTCCTGGGAGGGCGGTGGGGTGGGGGGATCTACAGACTGTAGGAATAGAACCGTATTTGGGGGTTGAACTTTTTTTTAAAAAAAAAGGCAAACTGTGTTTTTTATTTAATTTTTTATTGTGGTAAAAAATATATGCAACGTGTGTGTGTGCATGCGTGCTACCTCACTTCCGTTGTGTCTGACTTTGCAACCCTATGGACTGTAGCCCGCCAGGCTCCTCTGTCCATGGGATTCTCCAGGCAATACTGGAGTGAGTTGCCATGCCCTCCTCCAGGGGATCTTTGCGCGACCTAGGGCTCAAACGCACGCCTCCCATGTTTCATGCACTTCAGGCAGAGACTCTTTACCACTGAGACACGGGGGAAGTCCTACATATAATGCAGTATTCATCATTTCAGCCATTCATAAGTATACAAATCAGTGGCGTTAAATTCATTCACAGTGTTGTATAGCCAACAACACTATCTATACCCCAAATTTTTTACCATCTCCAATTTAAAAAAAAAACAAAAACAAATCTATGCTCCAGGCATTCCCTGGTGGCCCAGTGGTGAACACTCGGCACTTTCACTGGTTTAAGCCCAGGCTACATCCCTGGTCAGGGAACTAAGATCCCACAAGCTGCGTGGCAAGGCCAAAAAAAAAAAAAACCTATGCTCCTAGTTATTGTTAAACTAGTCTCATGCCCCTGGTAATACTTCTGTTTTTCTTTCTCTACAAATTTGTGTATTGTGGGTATCTCATATAAGTTAGAATCATACAATATTTGTTTTGTGTCCAATTTATTCCACCAAGCATAAAGTTTTCTAGGTCCATTCATATTGTAGTATGTATCAAAATTTCATTTCTGAAAAAGGCAAACTTTCAACTTAAAAAGTCAGAATTTTGATCTGTTTTCTTCTTATTTGTAACCCACGTTTTAGAGCTTGTTAACGCTCCATAAAAGAAAGCAGAAGGCTTTGATCTTACAGGGCTTTGCTTCACTTACAGTGTACTGAGCACTTGCAAGTCTTTCCTTGTTGACTGAGAAGTCGAAGAGGCTCTGGATTTTGCTTTATTTTTCTTTCAGATCTTCTGGTATTGTTTACTGACAAATTCCTCTCTTAAAACAAAAGGACTGAAAATCTGACCCTGAGGCACTTATGAGCAACCCCAAGAGCACATTTTTTGATCCTCCTTGACCTGAATACATGTTGTAATTTTCCTTCAGATAAATTTTGGATGGGTACAATGTGTAGAATATGGGCATTTAACCAACTCACATTCATAACTCCTCCCATTTTTCTTTTTATCAGCTTTCAGTCTAGCATTTCCCAATCCCAATGAGACTAATGCCACCTTTATACAAATATTTTGTTAATTCCCCTTTAAAATTGTAAAATGAAATTCATAGGCAATATAACCTATATGCACTCATTTCTGTGCTTAGCCACTTGGTCATGTCCGACTCTTTTAAGTCCTATGGACTGTAGCCCACCAGGCTCCTCTGTCCATGGGATTCTCCAAACAAGAATAATGAAGTGGGTAGCCATTCTCTTCTCCAGGGGCTCTTTCCAACCCAGGGATCTACCCCAAGTCTTCTGTATTGCTGTCTAAGCCACCAGAGAAGTCCAATGTCTATATTGAAAGACCCAATAAAGTAGTCAGAAGCCGGCATTTAGCGGGATAATCACTTTTGAATTCAACAACTACAAATACAAACCAACACAAATGTGTGACATAGACACTAAATCCCTGGAGTAATGTTGCAATTTCCCAACAGTTATGCATATTTTCAACTCAATGAACAGCTTAGAAAAAAATTCTGAATAGCATATAAAGTTTTATTCTTAGAAGGTTTAGAGTGTGTTAAAGCTGTAATAAATATATTGTGCTTGTATGTAAAATAGAATTAGATTTTCAGTTCAAATAATGCATAAGTTTGTACACATTCATGACTATCCAATTGGATATTTGAAAGTCATATATGGAATGCAGAAAAATACTTTGTGCAGGGAAACTCACATAACATAGATATCCCTGACATTTGCCCTGTAAATGTTAATAATGGCCCCCAAATCAGTGTGACAATCAAAAAATCCACAATTTAAAAAATAAGCCAGAGGTGGAGTATAACTGGTCTAGTCTTTTTAGAGGTGGGAAGCCAGCAGATCATTCGAAGTGCCTCTAAGAATCCCCAAGTGTGTTTACATGCCCCATTTCCATGGTGGGTCTGGAGAGAGAAATGCTCCAAGGACAAATTAGGCCGGGAGGCCTCTGGGGTGGTTGCCAGTTTGGGGAGTGACTTTCTCATGTCCTTGCCCATGCCATGGGCCCGAGATCTTACCCTTTGCCTTTCTCTTTAGACACTCCGTCCACCACCACCTTCGCCAAGCTTCATAAACGTAGGAAAGTACATAAACAACTTTCCTGTGGCATGGTGGAACCTCTAGGGTTGAACTTGCAAATTATGTCGTTATGGCTTCAAAAAAGGTTCAGGCTCTTGCCTCCATTTCATTTTCCCTTCTAAGTCCACCCTTAATTGCAGACTCCAAACCAAAGCTGCAAGTCTTGGCGTAGCTCCCACACTATTAAAAAAATCTAATAATTCCTTTCTATATGTGTCTCCAACTTGGTTCCATGCCCACAGTGGTAGTTTGTCTGAACCAAACTTGGTGGCTTCCTGCATTCTGGGCTACAGTCACCCTGGAGACTGCACTTTCCTCTCTCCAAAAGGGCACCCCTGGGTAGGGTATCTCTCCTGAGCGAACGATCTTGCCCCCTTTTAAAAATACATTCTTAAAGAGATTCCTTCTGTGCCTCCACAGAATCTAAAAGTTTTCTCCACTCCGCCCCTCCCCCCCCCCCCCATCACTTGTGTTGTCTTCTGCTCAGACCCTCTGGATAATCCCATAAAGTAGATTAGGGAGGTGGCCTCTTATCCCTGAGGTCACTAAGTTATAGATTTATTGATCTACTGCGTTACACAGCTAATAACTAGCAGAACTGAGAAAATACCATAGATTTGGGATTGCTTATTTGTTTTTGTCTTTTTTTATTATTTAATTCAGTAGGACTTACAGGGATTAGTTCACTAACCCCATTAAAATAAAAATTTAAAAAACTCTTTGGTGAACTATGTCATATTTATGCTTTCCCTAGTCCTTTGAGATTTTGCAAATCTCTCAAAAAGCCTTCTTGCTTCTCTTGTTGTCAGTACGGTCGGAAAACCCCTTATTTTGTAGTCTATCATCATCTCCCCAGAAGCGCCTCTGCCCTTCATATGGTTTAAGGTGCCCTTCCTTTGACCCTTTTCCCCATTGTTGTTTTTCTGGATACACAGAAACCAGAATTGCCACACTGAAAGGTCCATATGGCCTACATTTTGGTAACAGAGGTGTGAGAATATTTTCTGTTTCATTTCTGATGCATATTGTAGGCAGGAGAATACTTAGGACTTGAAACTTCTCAGAACAGCAATTACTCAGTCCACCACTCACTGAGGCCCCAGTCTCCCATGCATTTCACACTCATCCTAAAGCCTTGACTGCCCTTCAGGCCCATTCTCTCCTAAAGTCCCACGCAGACTTCAAGGCCTCGTTTGCATGCTACAGCCTCTATGAAGCTTTCTTTAAACTTCCAGAGAGACTTCCCTCATGGTCCAGGGGCTAAAACTCCATGCTCCCAAGGCAGGGAGCCCAGATTCAATCCCTAGACAAGGAGCTAGATCCACAGGCAGTAAGCAAGACTTCACATGCCACAACTGAAAGATCCCTCACCCTCACACATGTGTTGGCATAAGTCCTTTTTGGAGGTTGCCAGTAGCCCTGCTGGGTTTCCCAGGTGGCACTAGTGGTAAAGAACACGCCTGCCAATGCAAGAGACCTAAGAGATACGGATTTAATCCCTGGGTTGAAAAGATCCCCTGGAGTGGGTGTAGCAACCCACTCCAGTATTCTTGCCTGGAGAATCCCATGAACGGAGGAGCCTGCAGGCTACGATCCATGAGTCACAAAGAGTCAGACACGACTGGAGCAACTTGGCAGTACACACAGTACACGTAGCGCTACTACAGAGCTTGTAGACTCCAGGAAAAATTGATGCTTTTGACCTGTGTTGTTGGAGAAGACTTTTGAGAGTCTCCTGGACTGGAAGGAGATCCAACCAGTCAGTCCTAAAGGAAATCAGTCCTAAATATTCATCAGAAGGACTGATGCTGAAGCTGAAGCTCCAATACTTTGGTCACCTGATGCAAAGAACTGACTCATTGGAAAAGACCCTGATGCTGGGGAAAATAGAAGGTAGGAGAAGAAGGGGACAACAGAGGATGAGATGGTTGGATGGCTTCACCTACTTGATGGACATGAGTTTGAGCAAGCTCCGGGAGTTGGTGATGGATAGGGAAGCCTGGCGTGCTGCAGTCCATGGGGTCGCAAAGAGTTGAGCACGACTGAGCAACTTATTGCCAAATTAAGACTTAAATTGAAGACAGTAGGGAAAACCACTAGACCATTCAGGTATGACCTAAATCAAATCTCTTATGATTATACAGTGGAAGTGAGAAATAGATTTAAGGGCCTAGATCTGATAGATAGAGTGCTTGATGAACTATGGACTGAGGTTCGTGACATTGTACAGGAGACAGGGATCAATACCATTCCCATGGAAAAGGAATGCAAAAAAGCAAAATGGCTGTCTGGGGAGGCCTTACAAATAGCTGTGAAAAGAAGAGAAGCGAAAAGCAAAGGAGAAAAGGAAAGATATAAACATCTGAATGCAGAGTTCCAAAGAATAGCAAGAAGAGATAAGAAAGCCTTCTTCAGTGATCAATGCAAAGAAATAGAGGAAAACAACAGAATGGGAAAGACTAGGGATCTCTTCAAGAAAATCAGAGATACCAAAGGAACATTTCATGCAAAGATGTGCTCGATAAAGGACAGAAATGATATGCACCTAACAGAAGCAGAAGATATTAAGAAGAGGTGGCAAGAATACACAGAAGAACTGTACAAAAAGATCTTCATGACCCAGGTAATCACGATGGTGTGATCACTGACCTAGAGCCAGACATCCTGGAATGTGAAGTCAAGTGGGCCTTAGAAAGCATCATTACAAATAAAGCTAGTGTAGTGGAGGTGATGGAATTCCAGTGGAGCTATTCCAAATCCTGAAAGATGATGCTGGGAAAGTGCTGCCAGCACAATATGCCAGCAAATTTGGAAAACTCAGCAGTGGCCACAGGACTGGAAAAGGTCAGTTTTCATTCCGATCCCAAAGAAAGGCAATGCCAAAGAATGCTCAAACTACCGCACAATTGCACTTATCTCACACACTAGTAAAGTAATGCTCAAAATTCTCCAAGCCAGGCTTCAGCAATATGTGAACCATGAACTTCCTGATGTTCAAGATGGTTTTAGAAAAGGCAGAGGAACCAGAGATCAAATTGCCAACATCCGCTGGATCATGGAAAAAGCAAGAGAGTTCCAGAAAAGCATCTATTTCTGTTTTATTGACTATGCCAAAGCCTTTGACTGTGTGGATCACAATCAACTGTGGAAAATTCTGAAAGAGATGGGAATACCAGACCACCTGACCTGCCTCTTGAGAAATTTGTATGCAGGTCAGGAAGCAACAGTTAGAACTGGACATGGAACAACAGACTGGTTCCAAATAGGAAAAGGAGTTCGTCAAGGCTGTATAATTTAACTTATATGCAGAGTACATCATGAGAAATGCTGGACTGGAAGAAACACCAGTTAGAATCAAGATTGCCAGGAGAAATATCAATAACCTCAGATATGTATCAATAACCTCAGATATGCAGATGACACCACCCTTATGGGAGAAAGTGAAGAGGAACTAAAAAGCCTCTTGATGAAAGTGAAAGAGGAGAGTGAAAAAGTTGGCTTAAAGCTCAACATTCAGAAAAGGAAGATCATGGCATCCGGTCCCATCACTTCATGGGAAATAGATGGGAAAACAGTGGAAACAGTGTCAGACTTTCTTTTTCTGGGCTCCAAAATCACTACAGATGGTGACTGCAGCCATGAAAATAAAAGACGCTTACTCCTTGGAAGGAATGTTATGACCAACCTAGATAGCATATTGAAAAGCAGAGACATTACTTTGCCAACAAAGTTTAGTCTAGCCAAGGCTATGGTTTTTCCTGTGGTCATGTATGGATGTGAGAGCTGGACTGTGAAGAAGGCTGAGCGCCAAAGAATTAATGCTTTTGAACTGTGGTGTTGGAGAAGACTCTTGAGAGTCCCTTGGACTGCAAGGAGATCCAACCAGTCCATTCTGAAGGAGATCAGCCCTGGGAGTTCTTTGGAAGGAATGATGCTAAAGCTGAAACTCCGGTACTTTGGCCACCTCATAAGAAGAGTTGACTCATTGGAAAATACCCTGATGCTGGGAGGGATTGGGGGCAGGAGGAGAAGGGGACGACAGAGGATGAGATGGCTGGATGGCATCACTGACTCGATGGACATGAGTCTGAGTCAACTTCGGGAGTTGGTGATGGACACGCAGGCCTGGTGTGCTGCGATTCATGGGGTCGCAAAGAGTTGGACACGACTGAGCGACTGATCTGATCTGATCTGAGCAACTGAACTGAACTGAACTGAACTGAGATGACAGGACTGGGTTGCCTGAGGCCAAACAACAAACAGGGAGGAAGCACAGCCCCACCCATCAGCAAACAATTGAATTAAAAATTCAGAGTATGGCCCTTCCCACTAAAACAAGACTGAGATTTCCTCACGCCAGGAGAAGGTCAGATATCCCAAGTGCTCAACTCGGACAAGTCATAGACAAATTAATGTTTATTAAAATTCCAAAATAATTCCTCTATTTCTCCCAAAGCACATCATCTAAAACCTGTTTAGTGCTTAATTAATTCTGCAGAATTTGTTATTAAGTGCTCACAAACATTTTACATTCATTCTAATTTATGCTTTGCATTACATTTCACTCATTTCCCTGCTCTTCATTGCTGTTGTATCCCATTGCTTCTTCCTGACTTCGGGTTTCTTCTTTCTGGTGTAAACTGTCTCTGGGAGTGTCTGTAGATGGTGCACGCGTGCTCAGTTGCTCTAGTAGTGTCTGACTCTTTGTGACCCCATGGGCTGTAGCCCACCAGGCTAGGCTTCCCTGGTAGCTCAGCTGGTAAAGAATCTGACCTCAGTTCAATTTCTCGGTTGGCAAGTTCCCCTGGAGAAAGGGAAGATCCCCTGGAGAAGGGATCGGCTACCTATTCCAGTACTCTTGGCCTTCCCTCATGGCTCAAACAGTAAAGTATCCACCTGCAAAGCAGGAGACCTGGGTTCAATCCCTGGGTTGGGAAGATCCCCTGGAGAAAGGAATGGCCAACCCACTTCCAGTATTCTCTTCTGTCCAGAATGCCCATGGACAAAGGAGCCTGGCAGGCTGTAAGTCCATGCAGTTGCAAAGAGTTGGACATGACAGCCATGCCCTCCTCCAAGGCAGCTTCCCAACCCAGGGGTCAAACCTGTGTTTTCTTACGTCTCCCGCTTTGGCAGCTGGGTTCTTCACCACTAGCGCCGCCTGGGAAGCTCATCATTGCTGTGGTATCTCATTGTTTCTTGCTGACTTCATATTTCTTCTCTCTGGTGTAAACTGTCTCTGAGAAGATCTGTATATGGTAAGTGTCTTGAATTCTATGTTTCAATTAGGAAATTTGGATCTGAAAGTAACAAAAACCCCTACTCAAATTGTTTTTAAAAACTAAAGGATCCTTCAATTAAAAAATAAATAAATTTGAAAAATAATAATGATAAAGGAATTCAATTATCTCACTTACCACCCGGTCCTAAGATGAAGGTGGGTCCAAAAGGCAAAGACATCACATAAAGGAAGGTCCTTCTCACCACCACTCTCTGCCATCCTCCACCTTTCTATTCTGCTCTGGGGTTGATGCCCTTCTTGGCATTAGCTGCCGCAATCCCAGGAATCACCAGCAAACACGACAGTGTCCAAAGGAAGAGCATTCTGCCTCTTCTCCCTATGAGCTCTTGAAAGGAAAAGAGCTCTTTCGCTTAAGTCCCCCAGCAGATTTATCCTCACATCTTATTGGTCAGGACTGAGTCACCCACCACTCTCTGTATGTACCCACCACTCCCAAGGGGAACAGGATTACTATGATTGGTATAGACTAATTAAGATGGTTTGGGCTTCTCTGGTGGCTCAGATGGTAAAGAATCTGCCGGCAATTCAGGAGACCCAGGTTGAATCCCTGGATCGGGAAGATCACCTGGAGAAGGAAATGGCTACCCACTCTAGTATTCTTGCCTGGAGAATCCCATGGACAGAGGAGCCTGGTGGGCTATAGTCCATGGGGTCACAAAGAGTCGGACGTGACTGAGGAACTAACATTTTGTCATATTAGAAGGTAGGGCAAATATCACTATAAACTTAGGACATGGATAACACTTGCTTTTTGGACAACACTTACAGAAGAACTTTCCAGAATGCACTTACTCCCCATAGAGAGTCGGGCTTGAAACAAACAAAGCAGGAACCATGGTAGTGTGCCTTGGGGCAGAGAACTCATACTGAGCAGGAAACTTAACCAGTCCTGTAGCACCAGGAGTTTTTAGCTGAGCAGCAGTCTTGGTGGTGAGAGATTGTGAGAGTAGGGCAGCAGCCACCTTTCTTTCCAATTTCTTTCCAATTCCGGTGTCAGCTAGAGACCTCAGAGTTCTCGGCACTGAGCTGGCTTGTGGCTAGGTTACCAAAGGGAATAGGGGAGAGAAGTTGTCTTACCTTATCCCTGAATCACATGGAGGAAGAAAGCGCACCTCAGTAAAAAAGGGCTCTACCAGCAAGAGAGAGAGCTCTTTTCAGTATGCTATTGGATATGCCTTAAACCTTGAATGCTTGAAACTCTTACTGACTATGGCTAAATCTCAATTTTAGACTCAAAAGTTTCTTTTCCTTCAATACTCTTGAGGATTTTGCTTCAGTGTTTTCTCTCATCCAGTATTGCAGGTGAGAAGTCTGTGGGTTATCTATTTTGATTCTTTAAAGGAGCTTTTGCAATTTTCTTAATCTTTAATGTATGGAAATGTCATAATTTTGTGCGGCTCTGTGAGGTTTTTTCATCCTGTTTGGCACACGATGTTATCATTCAGTCTGAGAGCTGTTCATTTTTTCCAGGTGTCATTTATTTGTCACTTACTTGAAGATTTCCCTCACTGTCTCTATTTTATTTCAGACTAGCCCAGGAGAACCACGCATCGTTAAACAGGCTTTGAAACTTTCAGATATCTTATCCAAGTCTCCCAACTTCTCTTGCACATTTTCCACCTACTTGTTGTTAACATTCTCTTCTGTAAGGATAGCTGATCCAATTTTTAGCTTGTTATTTGGCTCCTTAGCTTTTCTCTTCTGCTGCTCAGTGCTCCATTTAGTTTGTTTTTCTAATAAACCTCATTATTGAAATACACATAAAGAAAAGTGAATACATCCTGGGTGCACAGGTTGTTGAAGAATCACCAAAAGAACACACATGTGTAACCCTCACAGGGGAAGAAGACGGCACTGGGAATGTTGTCTTTGCTTCCTTAATATATAGGGTACATGTTTCTGATACGGAAACTTAGTGAAGTGAAAGAATAAAGAGAAAGTAGAAGGTACTGCTAGACTCACCTTTAACTCAGTTTGCAATTCAGGCCAAGTGTTCATTCTATAATACAGCCACATTCTATAACACGGTCCCTGGTGACTCATACAGTAAAGAATCCATCTGCAATGCAGGAGACCTGGTTTTGATCCCTGGGTTGGGAAGATTCTTGGAAGGAGGGCATGGCAACCCACTCCAGTATTTCCCCAGTGGACAGGGGAGCCTGGCGGGCTACAGTCCATGGGGTCACAAAGAGTCGGACACGACTGAGTGACTGACACTTTTACTTTCACTTTTCTGATCCTGAGGCATGGAAGAGTTCTTGTTCAAATGAGACAAATGTGAGATCATCTCTGTAAAGATCCAGTTCATTATGATATTGCTGATAAATTTTCTTAATTATTCCATTTTGACACTCATCTTTCCTGTCTATAATATTAGTTCATGCTTTTTTATGGCCAAACCAAAGCAAGTGGAAGTTTTTCTGACCACACCCTCTCCTAAAAATCTAAGGATGGATTATTATGCAAAGACTCTGCTGTGACTAAGCTCCAGCCTGAATACAGGAGTTGAGAAGATTAAAAGGTTTAAAAGAAAATGACTATTTCCTCTCAGTAAGATATACATGGGCTTCCCTGGTGGCTCAGAGGTTAAAGGGTCTGCCTCCAATGCGGGAGACCTGGGTTTGATCCCTGGGTTAGGAAGATCCCCTGGAGAAGGAAATGGTAACCCACTCCAGTATTCTTGCCTGGAAAATCCCATGGACGGAGAAGCCTGGTAGGCTACAGTCTGCTGGGTCACAAAGAGTCAGACACGACTGAGCGACTTCACTATAAGATGCACATGGCAGTGTCACTCTCCCTAGACCATCAAGTAAACCAGCTCACCCATGCCCTCGGGAGTAATCTGGGAAGAAGAGCACAGAAGTATACTGTCTTCCTGTCTGATGCTCTGCTTGCTGCCCTCAAAGTTACTGTCATTCATTCTTCTTGCTGAGGACTGACCATCTCAAGAGGAGAAAGATCACAAGGAATTGATTGCAACTTGCAGCTCTTACGTGGGTTCAGTGAAGTCTCAACAAATATCTAAGTCATTCAGTGACTGGAAATCTATATGATTAGTTCAATTCAGCTGATGTTTTTTGAGCACCTATCTTTTTTTTTTTTTTACTCTACAAATATTTGTCAGTCACCTACTCTGTACCAGGCTCTGTTTTAGGAGCCATAGTAGATACAATAAATAAGATGAGAAGGAAATTCTAACTTAATTGGAAGGAAAAGGCATACAGAAACAATGAAAACCAATAATAAGAAAAGGCATGTGCTCTGAAACAGTATAAACAAATGACATTGAGGGCAGGAGGAGGGAAGTCAAAAAAGGGAGATCAGATTCAGATCATTAACCAAGGTGCCTTCATAGAAGATTGCATTTAACCTTGAAGCTGGGTATGAATTCAATAGTGATGTGAGAAAGAAGAGCATTCCAAGAGAGAAAACTGCATAAAGAAAGGCACGGAATGTGGAGAATGGCTACCCATTCAAGTATTCTTGCCTGGAAAATCCCATATACAGAGAAGCCTGGTGGGCTCCAGTACACAGGGTCACCAAAGAGTTGGACACAACTTAGCTACTAAACAACAGCAAATAGTTGATCATCAATGTTAGTTTCAGGTGTACAGCAAAGTGATCCAGTTATATGTAAATGTGTATCTATCCTTTTTCAGTTCTTTTCCCATTTACGTTATATAATATCAGCAGAATTTCCTGTGCTGTGCAGTAGGTTCCTGTTGGTTGTCCAAAAAACTGA
Source organism: Tragelaphus eurycerus (assembly GCA_935064755.1). Lineage (NCBI taxonomy): Eukaryota > Metazoa > Chordata > Mammalia > Artiodactyla > Bovidae > Tragelaphus > Tragelaphus eurycerus. The sequence goes on along the minus strand of CAKXYN010000025.1, from coordinate 11,931,069 downwards.
GAAATTACTGAGCTAAATGATCAGCTCTCACATTGTGGTTTTTCTGTAAGTGTTCATGTCACTGATGAATAGAAAAGTTTACTTCCGTCCAAAAAATAAAGAAATGTATAGAATGAATGTAGGCAGAATAGTAGGGTGTGGCTGGAATGAGAATAGAGACAAGCAGGGAAGATTATTTTTTTAAAAAAGAGAAGAAGTTGGTCTATGTGCATCATACATATAGATCCAACTCTCACCAATAGCCAGTGGAAACTGTACCAGCCAAAACAAGCTATTTCATAAGAAGATATAGAATTTCTGGCTAAAAGTAAATGATATTTTTGTTAATCCAATATGCCCCTAAGTTGCTTCAGTTGTGTCCGACTCTGTGTGACCCCATAGACAGCAGCCCACCAGGCTCCCCCGTCCCTGGGATTCTCCAGACAAGAACACTGGAGTGGGTTGCCATTCCCTTCTCCAATGCGTAAAAGTGAAAAGTGAAAGTGAAGTCGCTCAGTCGTGTCCGACTCGTAGCGACCACGTGGACTGCAGCCTACCAGGCTCCTCGGTCCATGGGATTTTCCAGGCAAGAGTACTGGAGTGGGGTGCCATTGCCTTCTCCTAATCCAATATAACCTGGTTTAAATGCAAAATGCTAAGACAAACCCTTCCCTTAAGGAATCCTGTTTTTAATCAATGAATTAGAGGAACCAAGAACTTGCCCAGTTTACCTAGATTAAAAAATATGGACAAGTTAAAGTAAATATGAATGATTGAAGAGTTAGTTCTGGCTGAAAGGAACACGGAAGACCCTGTGGAAAATGCACATTTGAGCATGGTTTTGAATGACCAGCCAGAAGCTGGAGAAGATAGAGATGAGATCAGCTCCTGGTTATATTTGTAGTGCTTGTGGATGACAAGCATGAAGCTGGTGAAATCACTTGCCCTCCACAGACACAAGCTGCAGAAGCACTCTGACCCAGCCAATTAACTGTGGGTATCTAATGAATGTTTCGTTAGCATAAATTGCTCTGATGGATAGAAATTTTATGAATCCTATGCGGCTCTCTAGGCATTTAAATAGGGGCTTTGTTTGTCTTCTGCAATCATTATTATAAAATAATATGATATGTGGCCGCTATCCTCACAAAGTGGGAAAAAGAGAGAAGCTGGGGAAGGCTTCTGAGAGACGTGGATGGTGTCTGAGACAAGTTGGGGGAATGGGGAGGGAGGGGATTGCTGGGCAGCCCAAGCAGAGGGAGCAGCAGGTAAAGGAGGCAAAAGGGAATTTGGTGGAACGAAGACATGCCAGTATTTCCAGAGCTCTGAAGTGGAGGAAGGCTAAGGAGGGGGCTGGGGGAGTGACCAGAGATGAAGTATGAGCCAAGTGTTCTCAGGTCTTGTATATTACCTTAAGTTTGGTTCTTATCTTAAAGACAATGGGTGTTATCAACGTATTTTGAATCACAACGTATTTTGATGTTCACTTTAGAAAAGTCACTGCTGACAGCCGGAGGAAAGAAACGAGTGGTAGGTGAGCTGAACACCCGGGCCCAGTGGGTATTCCACTCCAGCTGGGCAGCCAGGGCAAGGTGGGCTCGGAACATGCACAGTCACTAAGCCTGGTTTCAGAGAACGCACTGGTTGTGAACCGTCTGGTTATGTCGTTAAGGTCTCTCACCACCCCTTGTTTGTCAGAACGCTGCTCAGGCCAATTTTTTAAACCAAAAGCCTTAGGAATAAGAATATCACATACACTGAGGAAATTTTAATTCAACTTTCCCGATAGTGGGAAACCAACCTCTTGCAAAGTTCAGCACATTCCTCAAAGCTTCTCTCACTTCCCTGACTTGCTGAGTCAGGCAGCAAAAGGGCTTGGTTGCTAAGACAACTCCATACAAGGCCCTCTGCACCATGCTGCCCTCAGTCTCGCTCTCAGGCCAAACCCTTTGGGGTTGCTTGGAAAATTATAAACCGAAACTAGCAAGGCTACTTCTTCATGTATCTTTTAGCAGAAATCCTACTTGGACATCTTTTTCTAGCAACCACTTTATTTCTGTTGTAAGTTTCTCCAGTCCCAAACTCTCTCTTCTTTGAAAGGGAACATGATTTTCCAGGCAAAGGAGATTGTATTTTCTGACATCCTGAGACCTCATTTGCTATCATTCTGTTTGTTTGCAACCAATCTAAGGAAGGAGTAGAAAGGGAGGGAGGTGATGCATCTGATCTCCTAATGTCACTCATCACATACTGCATCACAGAACCACATTTAAATGCATTTCCTTGTTGAAATGGGCTTCCCAGGTGGTGCTAACAGTAAAGAACCTGCCTGCCAATGCGGGAGACACAAGAGATGCAGGTTCAATCCCTGTGTCAGGGATCTGGATTAGGAAGATCTCCTAGAGGAGGGCATGGCAACTCACTCCAGTATTCTTGCCTGGAGAATCCCATGGACAGAGGAGACTGGCGGGCTACAGTCCGTAGGGTCGCCAAGAGTCAAACACGACTGAAGTGACTTAGCATACATACATGCCTTGTTAAAACATATGACATCATATATTGAATCAGAGCAATACAGAGCATCTGGCTTTCAAAAAGGAATTTGGCAAAGTTTCAGAATAAGGGACAAAGTGAAGAGATGGGGACTGGATAAGGTTATGTGGGTAGCCTGATTTAAATTTGACAGTACTCAGAGGATGTTGATTAATGAGTCTGACATTTTATAAGAGGGGCTCTATTCTTTTTATTTAGTTTATTATTTATTTATTTAGGCTGTTTTGTCACAGCATGCATGATCTTAGTTCTTGAACCTAAGAACTTGGACCTAAGAGGTTGAATCCCTGCCTCCTGCAGTGAAAGTGCAGTCTTAACCACTGGGCTACCATGGAAGTCCCAGAAAACCCCATCCTGTTCATCAAATTCATAATCACTTGGATAGCAACATATATTATTAATCTGGCAGATGATCAAATACATTTAGTGCAATCCTAGGCATTTAGTAATTGCTCAATAAATGTTTGTTGAATTTAATTGAGAGGAAATGATACTTTACATGACAGAATCACAATTCAAAGTAGTTCATTAGGCTGAAAGAAAGCAAAAATAGAAACATTCACTACAATAATATTGAAAAGGAATGGATGAATTTTGTGCTGTTGGGCTCAAATAATCAATGGTACAACTGTAGGATTGAAAGCCCAATTTAACATGTGAAAAAAAAATTAGAATTTAGTTGACCAAATATGAATTAATAGGCTGCTTTCCTCTCCTTACAAAAGTAATACAGGCTACGTGGCCTCATGGACAAATCAGGAAGATAACAGGGTTTGCCACTGCATTGTTGAGACAACATCTGGAAATTGTTTCCCATTGGGCACTGTGTTTTAAGAGGATCATTCATCAAGAGACCGTGTCCAGATGAGAATGGGCATAATGGAAAGGGACTCCTGTGAGGAAAATGTAAAAACATTTGGGTTATTTGTCCAAATTGTAAAACAAAATGTATGCGGGTGTAGGAGTAGTGATGGGAGTCTTCCTGATAGCTACCTTCACATGTTGAAATGCTAGGATACACAAGCAAGAGTCACATTCTTTTTGGTTGCTCCAGAGGGCTTAGCTTAACGAAGCTAAGATTAATTTAGCTTAACTGGGACCTTGAAAGAAGTGAGAATAAAGCAAAGTTGGGCTGTAGGTAAGAAATAATCTTTTACCAAATAAAATGGTCAACAAATGAAACAGTGAGTGCTACAAAGTAATATTGTAGCATGGAAGCATATACACTACCCTATGTCAAACAGGCAATGGCACCCCACCCCAGTACTTTTGCCTGGAAAATCCCATGGATGGAGGAGCCTGGTAGGCTGCAGTCCATGGGGTCGCTAAGAGTCAGACATGACTGAGCGACTTCACTTTCACTTTTCACTTTCATGCACTGTAGAAGGAAATGGCAACCCACTCCAGTGTTCTTGCCTAGAGAATCCCAGGGACGGGGGAGCCTGGTGGGCTGCCGTCTATGGGGTCGCACAGAGTCAGACACGACTGAAGTGACTTAGCAGCAGCAGCAGCATGTAAAACAGATAGCCAGGGGGAGCTCAAACTGGTGCGCTGTGACAACCTAGAGGGGTGGGATGGGATGAGAAGAGAGGGGGAGGGCCAAGAAGGAGGGGACATATGTATGCCTATGGCTGATTCATGTTGATGTATGGCAGAAACCAACACAATATTGTAAAGCAATTATCCTTCAATTAAAATCAATACATTTTTAAAAAGAAAAGCAGATTACTATTAAAGAAAAATATCACATGAAGTAATTCATTGAATTTTAAAAAGGATTCTATATTTTGAGCTCTCTTCCGTCTCTAAAACTGCCTGGCTGTAATATAATTATATTATATTATTATATATTATTGTCTGAAAGCAAAAACAAATAGTGGTAAACCACTATCAGTCAACTAACCATCAAGCAGATCAATATGATACATGAAATATTAATTCAGTTGAGTTCCACAAGTTGATTGCTGCTTTTGTACTAAGTGCTTTGTAGGAACTAATTTTTTTAATTGAATAAGACTTCGTGGTTTACCACAAGAAGCTTATAATCTTTTGGTGAAGAATGGCCTAATAGATAACTTCAGTATGTTTCTTAGGCACTTGCATTAGTTTCCAATTGCTACTGTAACACATTACCAAAACTTAGTAGCTTACAGCATAACAATTTTATTATCTTACAGTTCTGGGAGTCAGAAGTCTGAAATGGGTGTCACTAAGTTAAAGTGTCATCAATTCCTTCAGGAGGGCTAGTAAAGTAAAAAGTCACTCAGTCGTGTCCGACTCTTTGCAACCTCGTGGACTATATAGCCTGTCAGGCTCCTCCGTCCATGGGATTCTCCAGGTAAGGATTCTGGAGTGGGTTGCCATTTCCTTCTCGAGGGAAGAAGTTACTGCTGCTGCTAAGTTACTCCAGTCTAGGGGAGACTATTTCCTTGCCTTCCATCCGTTCAGTTCAGTTCAGTTCAGTCGCTCAGTCGTGTCCGACTCTTTGTGACCCCAGACCACTGATATTCCTTGGCTTGTAGCCCCATTCCTCCAATTTCAAAGCCAGAAATGTCAGGGATAGTCATTTTTACATTGCCATCTATCGGATTCTCTGTTTTCTGCCTTTTTTTTTTTTTTAATATTTCTTTCTGGCTGTGCTGGGTCTTCATCGCTGCACACAGGCTTTCTCTAGTTGTGGCGAGCGGGGGCTGCTCTCCAGTTGAGCTGTGCAGGCGTCTCGTTGCAGTGGCTCCTGTTGTTGCAGAGCAGGGCTCTAGGCACACGGGCTTCAGTAGTGGCGGCGCTGAGGCTCAGCAGCTGTGGGGCCTGGGTTTAGTGGCCCCATGGTGTGTGGGATCTTCCCCAACCAGGGATCAACCTGTGTCCCCTGCCTTAGCAGGCAGATTCTTTTCTTTCTTTCTTTTTTTTTTTTTTTTCCGAGGTCTGATTAAGCACTTTTATTTCTCTAGAGTTTATTAGGTAGATTACAATGCAGTACTACCTGCTGAGAACTAATTTGAAAAACTGTTCAGCTCTTGTCATGAGACACTTGTGTTTCAGGTGTGAAAAAACTAGCTAGTTTATCCATCCTGATTAGTGAGAACTTTAAGAAAGGTTGCTGCTGCTGCTAAGTCGCTTCAGTCATGTCCAACTCTGTGCAACCCCATAGATGGAAGCCCACCAGGCTCCTCCGTCCCTGGGATTCTCCAGGCAAGAACACTGGAGTGGGTTGCCATTTCCTTCCCCAATGCAGGAAAGTGAAAAGTGAAAGTGAAGTCACTCAGTCGTGCCTGACTCATTGTGACCCCATGGACTGCAGCCCACCAGGCTCCTCCACCCATGGGATTTTCCAGGCAAGAGTACTGGAGTGGGATGCCATTGCCTTCTCCGTTAAGAAAGGTTGCTGCTGCTGCTAAGTCACTTCAATCATGTCCGACTCTGTGCGACCCCAGAGATGGCAGCCCACCAAGCTCCCCCTTCCCTGGGATTCTCCAGGCAAGAACACTGGAGTGGGTTGCCATTCCCTTCTCCAATGCATGCAAGTGAAAAGTGAAAGTGAAGTCGCCCAGTCGTGTCTGACCCTCAGAGACCCCATGGACTGCAGCCTTCCAGGTTCCTTGGTCCATGGGATTTTCCAGGCAAGAGTACTGGAGTGGGGTGCTATTGCCTTCTCCAACAAATCAGCTCAGTTTCTCATAGATCAGTACACTCATCAGAGAATGTGAAATACAAGGTCACCATGACTCTGAGGATATGAGATTGTGGCTGTACACTTGTTACATTAAAGGGCTAAAAGAAATAGAAATAACATCAATAACAATGGTAGTAATAGTAACTATTACATACTGAGTACTTACCACGTGACAAGTACTGTGAGAGTCTTTTTAGTGTATTTATTTTCATTGGAGGATAATTACTTTACAATACTGTGATGGTTTTTGCCATGTATCTACATGAATCGGCCACAGGTTTACATGTGTCTCCCCATCCTGAAACTCCCTCCCCACCCCATCCCTCTGAGTTGTCCCAGAACACTGGCTTTGGGTGCCCTGCTTCATGCACTGAATTCACCCTGGTCATCTGTTTTACATATGATAATATACATGTTTCAGTGTTATTCTCTCAAATCATCCTGCCCTTACCTTCTCCCACTGAGCCCAAAAGTCTGTTTTTTATATCTGTGTCTCCTTTGCTGTGCTGCACGTAGGGTTGTCATTACCATCTTTCTAAATCCCACATGTATGTGTTAATATATAGTATTTTTCTTCCTCTTTCTGCCTTACTTCACTTTGTATAATAGGCTCCAGTTTCATCCACCTCATTAAGACTGATTCAAATGTATTCCTTTTTATAACTGAGTAATATTCCATGGTACATAAACATGTACCACAGCTTTCTTATCCATTCATCTGCTGATGGACATCGATGTTGTTTCCATGTCCTGGCTATTGTAAACAGTGGTCAGGCGGATTCTTGACCACTAGATCACCAGGGAAGCCCTGTCTCCTTCTTTTACACTTAAGGACCTTTGTGATTATGTTGGGCCCACCCAGATACTGCAGGATAATCCCCCATCACAAGGTCCACTGAATAACCATGTAGCATTTAGCTCAGTATTGTCAGACACACTTGTTTTTCAAGGGAAGCTGCAGATCTGGATATTTATACATAAAACACCAGAAAATTTTACACTGCAACTCATAAAATATACCCAAGGACCAGATATGACCCAAGTCTACTAGTTTGTAACTTCTGGTCTAAGATAAAGAAAGCACTTGACTGATTAATCAGCAGGTCTTAACCTGGAGTCCAGGATAGAATTCAAGAGGCTATGAGCCTGAATATGAAAAAAAAATCTCCATTTTTATTTATATAGCACAAATTACATACCTTTTATGTATCTATTTAAATCTCTTTATATTAAATAATAGAAAATAAATTATATGCTTTATTTCTTACTCACAAATCTAGCATCTCCTTATTTATGAATATCAGCAGCAAACCACAGTAGTATAGGAATATCTGTATCTATCACCCATGGAAATTACAAATACTTTCATATCACATTACCATGTTGCAGCATTTCAAAATATCTGCTATGCTCACCACTACTTTGAAATTATGGCAATTTGTAGATCAATCCTAGATCTAGTTTTTTAATGTGTTAAAAAGAAGCACATATAATACCATATCATGAATTAACCTTTATTTAAATATTTTGATAACTGTATTTCATATTTGGTTACCTTTACAATGGTGTTTTATTTTATGAATATAGAAAGATTATTCTTCATATGCTTCACCAGACTCAGCAAAGGCACATACACACACACACACATCTTGAACCAAATGAGGGAAATGAAGGAGAAAGACAAGGAAAAATATGACTCAAAGTCAACACTCACAGCTGTCCATCTTGGTTTACTCTGATAAAATGTTAGTATGTGACCTTGTCAGGTGGCACATGTCAATCCCTATACTGAAGCAATGACATTAACCCTTTCAGGCCTGTCAGTTAAGTCTAATTTCAGCTACCAGGAGTGACTGAGTCTTGGTGGAAACTGAAGGCTGCTGTCATTAATCTCTAGTGACACAGAAGCCTCAGCTGTGTAGTTAGATGTGAAGATTTTTGGTTTAGGGCTTGCCGGACTGAGAGTTTGCTTGCATCCCTTTTAACCGAAGCCTCTCTCTGCTGGTGGATGACGGCCGGTTGCTTTTGCAGGTCTCAGAAAAGTGTTTGGCCTCCTCCAAACTGGGCTGTCTGCTGTACTTGCTGGGTTTTGCAAATCTGAGCTTAGCTGTGGGTTTATTTAGTTCCAGGAGACTGGCGTTGGCTTTTCACATTCCTAGGTCTCGTGTGTCTGAAGACCTTCAGTTTGGCTTTCCAAATGATCCTATGGTGTAACCCTAGCTCTTGAATGGTAACATAAGTTTGGTAATAATAATAAAACAGAAATAGGGAGCTATCATAGATTATTAGTACTGGCATATGAATTAAACCATATTGCAACAAATCTGTTTCAAGGGTAATAATCTTCTTTTGGACAGAATTGAATTCAAGACCTCAGCCTTGCTGGCATTTCCCACATCCACTTCCTCTCAATTTGAAGCTTTCCAGATCATTTAAATGGTGTGTACTCTCCACTAGTCTCCAGATAGTCCTCTAAAGGGAAGTCATTTCTACCAAGCTCCATTTGAAAAATGTCCTCACAGTTTTTGAGTTCCGGGTAGCTGAATGCTTCCAAAGTTATAAACAATAGGGTCCCAATAGCTATCTATGGTTCTTAAAGGCAGAGATATTTGTTTCTTTTATTCATTGTGGTATCTCTAGCCTGGCACATTGATAGGCATTGAAAAATTATTAGTTTAGTAAATAATGAATCAATGCAACACAAATACACACAATTACAATACTTTAAAGCTTATTGAACAGATTAAGATACCAAGTTACAACATTCATAAACTCCTGTAACCTATATAAGTAAGTAAATTGAATTCACTGTGCCATAAACCATGGTTAACCTCACACCCTGTCTTTATGTTATGTCCAATGAGAAATGCAGGAAACACATCTATACTAACTTTTGATGATATAAGAGTCTTTTGGTTATATAGAGTGTCTCTAAGCAAAACTGTGTAGTCGCTATGCTCCTTTTATCTATGCTACTCTATTTTGAGAAGCCCCCATTCCGCAGGTGTACAGGGCCTCCCGAAATCTGTACAGCTAACCTGGCAAAACTGTGGGAGAATGTTGGCTCTTCAAGAACATTTACTGTTTTACCACACTGGAAGCAACCTATTAATACTTTATCTGCACATAAATTCAATTGGGGAACACACTGAGGCTTACCTCTGCTCTAGCTGCTACCCTGGGAGACTTAGCCAAATCACTCCCCTCCTCTCTTTCTGTCTTAGCTCCTTTGTCTATAAATTGAAAAGAGAGGAGGGGAGTTCCCCAGATAATCTATTCTGGAGCAATAACCTGGAGTTATCTGTACTATGCTTCAGATGGAATAAATCAAGTTAAAAGAGAAAAATTTTTCTCACCTTCACTTGGCATTGCACCCTTAATGACAATAGAGTAGCCAAAAAACATGAGAGATATATATTATCTATATATATTGTTGTTGTTGTTTAGTCACTGTCATGTCCGACTCTTTGCGACCCCATGGTCTCCCTCCAGGCTCCTCTGTCCATGGGATTTCATATATACGTGTATATATATATAATATATATATATAATATATATATATAATTAATTTTGATTATATTATATATTGTGAGGCTTGCCAGGTGGCACTAGTGGTAAAGAACCCGCCTGCCAATGCAAGTAAGACATAAGAGACTCAGCTTTGATCCTTGGGTTGGGAAGATCCCCTGGAAGAAAGCACAGCAACCCACTCCAGTACTCTTGCCTGGAGAATCCCATGGACAGAGGAGCCTGGAGGGCTGCAGTCCATAGGGTCGCATAGAGACATGACTGAAGCGGCTCAGCATGCATGCATATTATATATTTTACTCATATAATATATCTTTAGATGATAAGAAGTAGTATCTTAAGACAATAAGAAGGCAAAATGACTTTTGAACAATGATCAAACTCACATTCTGCAAAGAGAACTATACAAATTTACTGAACTGAAAAGCATATACTGCACACCATGTTCTCATAACTGTCTTTACTTCCTCCACTTTCAGAATCTTTTGACACTTAAAAGGGTTCTTTGGGGCTTCCCTGATGGCTCAGCTGGTAAAGAGTCCACCTGCCATATGGGAGACCTGGGTTCAGTGTCCGGGTTGGAAGATCCCCTGGAGAAGGGACTGGCAACCCACTCCAGTATTCTGGCCTAGAGAATTCCATGAACTCTATAGTCCATAGGGTCACAAAAAGTCAGACACGACTGAGCGACTTTCAGTTCTTCACTTGGGTCACTTATTACTAGTCACACGGCTTTGTAGCCGGTTTCAGTATGTCTAGCGTAAAATTTGTCTGAGTCTTCAATGAAGGTCTGAATTCACATTTGTTGTGGAGGGCTTCCCTGATAGCTCAGTTGGTAAAGAATCCGCCTGTAATGCAAGAGACCCCAGTTCGATTCCTGGGTCGGAAAGATCCACTGGAGAAGGGGTAAGCTACCCACTCCGGTGTTCGTGGGCTTGCCTGGTGGCTCAGCTGGTAAAGAATCCACCTGCAATGTGGAGACCTGGGTTGAATCCCTGGGTTGGGAGGATCCCCGGGTGAAGGGAAAGGCTCCCCACTCCAGTATTCTGGTCTGGAGCATGGCTGAGCAACTTTCACTTTTGACTTCTTTCTACTTGAGATTTTTTTCAATATGCAAAAGCATGGACACCACCATATTTCCAACTTAATAACATTAAATATGCCTGTCATATTTCATGCCTGACAAACTCAGAGTGCCATTATCCAGTCACTTTGTGTTCTGCATAGTGTAGGCACATATATACATTTATGTTGGTGAGAGTAAGGGTAAATTGCTGCATGAAAGAGACAGCCCCCGCCAAAAAAAAAAAAAAAGAATTAGTGGCTTAAAGAAACAAACTGCCTTCTTGATCATGTACCAGTCTGAAGTAAGTGTTGCCAGTTGGTGATTCTGCTGCATGGTAGTCATTCAGAAACCTAGGGTAAGCGTGGCTCAGCTATCTTCAATACCTGCCTCCAAGTAACAACCTAAATTTCATTCATGAGCTTAAAAATAGACCACAAACTGGTAATTTTATCACTTTGTAGTTTAAAATGTGACCCATAAATATACTTATCTCTTTGGCCTAAAATTTACCTCTTAAAAAAAAAAATGGCATTGTGACTAACATAATGTGTAGTAAGTGAACCCTTGCTAAAACACACAGAATTTTTATTTTTATTAGCACCATTGATAACCAAATAAATGAATCTGGAGGTTTATTTATTATATATAAGATTCTTCTGTTCAATTTTAAAAAGTCACAGATTGATAAAGTCTGTGTTTTAACATCTTTTTGTGAAGTTATGTTAAAATGCTAATGTCAGGCTGGCCTTTTTGTCGAAGGAACCAAAGTTCAAATATAAACAAAGGAGTGAGTTCCTTTGTGTTCCATTTTTGTTGGCACTGAATTTTTCTTCTGAACGAAAAAAAAGCCCTTTTTTTTTTCTCCCTCATAAGTAGTGACTTTAAATTGACCAAAAAGGAAAAACAAAAAGACTACAACGTGTTGGCAAATGCCAGGAGACAGTGGTGACCGTTTGTCTTTTTACAGTGCATGGTAAATGACATTTAACCAAAAAAAAAGTTTGAAAGAAAACTAAGACTAAAATACTTCTAAAGGTCTCTGGCTCCTTTTTAAAGAATCACTTGAAGGATGGTGAGCATTCATCTCTGATAAATAGACAGTCACGATTAATAGGGATAAATAGAAAGTCAAGAAAATAAATCATGATATTTACCAAAACCCAGAAAATTTTAAAATTTATTCTATTCACACTGATAGAACACAAGTTCATTTACTGCCTTGGAGGGCCGAGGTCTTTCACTGGATAGAACTGCGACATGGTTTCTCTGCTGGGCTAGATCTCTTGGGCAAGTGGACCCACAGCAGCTGAGCAAACAGCTCAGGACCACTGCGAGGGCTGCTGGAGGAGCGGAAGGCAGCCACCCCTCAGAACGTGAGCAAGCGGATTCTGAGAATGAGACGGTCTCGGGGCACCAGTAGCCCATTACGGACTGAGCGCCGAGACGTTGAGACTCCCAGATCAGCAAGGCCCCATTCTCATAGACCCCCGTCAGACTCAGCCTGGGGACACCTGCCCGCCTCCATCAGAAGGCCAACCACGCTGTGTGCTGAGACCCTCCAGCTGCTGCCCCTGGGAGTTTTGGCCCAAAATTGTTTCCCGCTACATTTCCTTTCTCCATTGCCATGTAGAAAAGTGTGATGAGGCATGGAAAATAGTATCATGAGCCAAATAATACACTCTTTTTGAAACAACTGCTCTGGTATCCTCAAATAAAAAAGAATTTTGCTTCTAACTTCAAATGCCAGTCTCCAAACTTGAAAGAAACCCAAAAGACCACAGGATGAGGTTCTATAGACTACAGTGAGGTAGAGAACAGAAAAGGGAGGTATCATAAGAGCCTGGGGAAAATGTAGATAATTCAAAAGTGTGGCTCCAATAGTGGGCTTTAGGGCATTCGCTGTAGCCAAGGCATTTCCATGTCACAAAAGTGTGAGACAAGGTTAATTATAATCCCTGCTTCTATCAAGTTCATGAAAATTAATTGTACCAGAGTGTAGATTTTAGTTAGTATTATTAAAGACAGTGATGATGCAGCCTGAAATCTTATATTTTATGCAATATGAACAGAAATAGTCACAAACAAAAGTATATATGAAAGTATGTGCTCAGTTGCTCAGTCATGTCTGACTCTCTGCAACCCCATGACCTGTAGCCCACCAGGCTCCTTTGTCCATGGGATTTCCCAGGCAAGACTACTGGAGTGGGTATAATTAGTGCAAAATATTCCTGTCAGGTAATTCACTTGGAAAGCAGTCAGTCTCTTCTGTAGACTGTGCCCACATGTGCACAAGGAAGGACCGAAAAGAGAAAAATTAGTGTAGAAAAACAACTAAGGAAAATGTAGGGCAGAAATGGAAGTCAAAACAAACTTCCATCTAGAATGATGTGATTAAGTAGCCAGAGGCTGGCCCTCAGACATCAAAGTAAGGCAAGAACAGGGGGTGTTTTCCAAGCTCCTTGTTGAATAAGGGAATCATTTCACTGTATGAATTACAACAATGCATATGATACCAGCCCCCGGTCCTCCTTACTAGTCATAACAAAAATTACCTGAAACATATACAGAGTGAAGGAAAGAATTCTGGTTTCAAATACTGAGAATTTAAGAAGAGAGAAGTTATTTCTTCTAAACGCTGAAAATGTACCCAGTATATGTATACATGTTTGCATATATTCTGTGATTTTACAAGTAAGTTTTTTTATATTTCCCTAAGAGTCTGAAATAATTTAATCTTCTTGCAATTTTTTAAAGAAAATAGACTGTAAACATTCATATTATTAAGTATATGTTTAGTGGACACAAAAGAACAAGAAAAAAAATTCAAATTTCTGCCAATAAAAGATTTTCATGATGCTTGGAAAAGCAGAGCAGGCTGTATTCTGTGTAGATTAATGCTCTTTGGAAAGTTATAGGCTAAGTTTTAAATCCGCTTAATGATAATGGTAAGTCACTTTAAGTATTGTCACTATATGCTTTTAGTTAAGTTAGATGCTTGTATGTCCATGCTCAGTCACTCTAGTCGTGTCTGACTCTTTGCAACCCTGTGGACTGCAGCCCACCAGGCTCCTCTGTCCACGGGATTCTCTAGGCAGGAAAACTGGAGTGGGTTGCCATTTCCTTCTCCAGAGGAGCTTTCCAAACCAGGGATAGAACCTGCATCTCCTGCATTGTCAGGTGGATTCTTTACCACTGAACCATCTGGGTAGCCAATTAAGTTAAATATAATCGTTTAAATAAATTACTGAGCTTTCCTTCTTTTAAAATAGAAAAATGTAGCAGTTACCATCTTAACAAAATGATCAAATGTAGCATCCCTAGTAATGGAACGAATTACTTGATTCCATCTTGATGGAATGATTTTTGAAGCTCATAATACAATCTCCATAGTATTCTCACCAAAATGTTTAATCTGAACATGTTCACAAGGAAACAATGAAATCTAGATTATGGGATATTCTCTAAAATAGTGGTCCCCAACCTTTTTGATACCAGAGACTAGTTTTATGGAAGACAATTTTTTCATGGATTGAGGGGGTAGAGGGAATGGTTTCAGGATGATTCAAGGGCATTACATTTATTGTGCATTTTATTTCTCTTATTATTACATCAGCTGCACCACAGATCATCAGGCATTAGATCCTGGAAGCTGGGGATCCCTGCTGTAAAAGAACTGGGTCTGACCCTTAGAAAATGGAATGCTATGAAAGACAAGCAGGAGATGGTACTATTCTACATTAAAGGCAACTAAAGTGATAAGGTCATCATATGTAAAGCGTAATCATTGATCGGATCCTGGGTCAATAATAACTGTACAAAGATTATTTTGTAAACAATTGAAATTTGAATATGGACTCTATGTTAGGTATTACTGGCTCATAATTAAATATCTTGGGTGGCTTTGTAGAAGACTATCTTCGTTCATAAAAAATACATGTTGAAGTATTTGGGGTAAAGGGTCATATCTGGAAGTTGCTTTCAAGTGTACATACAGATGTGTGTGTGCATGTGTGTGTGTGTGTAGAGAGAGAGAAAAAGAGAAGAGCTAATGTTGCAAAATATTAAGAGCCAGTGAATCCAGGTGAAAAGTATGTTGTCCTATTATTTCAGATTTTAGTGGATTTGAAATTGTTTATAAAGACATAGGGTTACTAAATAGTAGCTAAAGGCTTAGAAAGCTTTCAGGTAATAAATGAAGAAGGAATGATAGAATTAGACTGGCCCCATTGTGTAATCTTTAATATACTCATAGATCTAAGCATTGAGCATCAATGGTCATAAAAGGAAAAACAGTCAGGGACTACATGCCTTTTATAAGAGCACACCACTATTATAAAGTGACTTTGACAAAAAATATCAAGCCTGAAACTGTCTAACCCTCTAGGTCAGCTCGTCTCAAACATCACCAGAATCAAAATCACCTGGAAGGCTTGTTAGCTACTGATTGTGGGCCTGATTTCCAGGGTTTCTCATTCTGTGAGCCTGGGGTAAATTTCAATAATTTGCATTTCTAACAGGTCCCCAGGTAAACCTGAGGCTGCGGTCCAAGCCCACCTTTTGAAAAGAACCTCTCTAGATGAACATACTAATTTACAGGAGCTACAAATTATAGAGGAACATGTCAAATAATACCATGGAGATGTTACCAACAATCCCAGACAGTGGGTAGGTAAAGGAAAAAATATTCTTAAATACATAAATCTCAATTTAAATAAAGATGAAGGGGAACATACAGTTTAAAAGATATACCAATCAATTGCAATATGTAAATTTTTACTTGGATACTTATTTAACTGCATTTTAAAGTATTTATTAATTTATATGATATTTAGAAATTTGACTATTGACTGAATGAATTATGATTAATTTTTTAGGTGTGTTACTGGTATTTTTTAAAGGAGTTCTTATTTCTCAGATGTACATATTAAAATATTTATAAATGAAAAGGGGAAAGAGTTTAAAAACATAAATAAGGCAACAGATCTGTAATTTTCAGTAACTTCACTGATTTTTTATTCTCCAGCAAGAATATTTTTATCCTGCTTGTTCATCTTTAATATTCCTATTTAACTTTTTTTCCATCTTCCTTTTCCCAGCTGGTAACTCAACTCTTAGAATTCTGAAATAGTCATCACAATTATTTTCACAGCTAAATTCTCTTTGCCTTAGTGCCAGCATACATCTTTTCTGAATCTAGGGTACATATGTACTGTTTTCCTTAAAATTTTGGCCTTCCTAAATGTCAAAAATATTAAAACAAGCATACTCATAATCATTATGTTATATTTTAATTGCAAGCAAAAACATTATGAAGTTTAGTTTTATTGTGAAAATATGAAATATAAAGAGTGTATGATGAACATATTTCTTAAAAATAACAAGTGAAAAATTGTGCACTGACCACCTAGCATAGGAGATAGGATATTATCAGTACCCCTCAAAGATACCTGTGCACCCTCAACGAAATCACCTCCCCTGAAAGTAACCATTTTGTTGAATTTTGTGCTAAATTTTCTTTTTCTGTATTATATAATTTTGCCACCTAACACTAAAGTTTTGTCTGTTTTGATATTTATATAAGCAGAATCATACCGTATTCATTCTTCTGTGTATTTATTGTTGTTGTTTACAACATTACGTTTTTGAGATTCAGCCACAAAGGTATGTAGAGCAGTAATCCATTCATTGTCACTGCTGGACAGTATTTATTTGTACAGCTACTCCAAGACTTTTTTATCCCTGCTTGTGTTGATGGATATTTTATCTTTCTCTTTCCGAATTTTACACTTCCTTATTTGATTGTACTGTTGCCTCTATTACAAGGTTACCCTGAAATGGTGATACAGAGCTGCCTTTTTTATTTTGTTTTTTTAAATCTTTGGTTGCTGCCTGCCGGCTTTCTCTAGTTGTGGCCAAGGAGGGCTAATTTTTTGCTGCAGCGCTCAGGCTTCTCTCCTTTCCGAACGCAGGCTCCAGGCAAGTGAGCTTCAGTAGTTGCAGCACGTGGGCTCCGTGCTCGTGGAGACCAGGCTTAGCTGCTCTGAGGCATATGGAATCTTCCCAGACGAGGGACTGAACCTGTGTTCCTGCATTGGCAGGCGGATTCTTAACCACTGTACCTCCGGGGGAGTCCCGAGATGACTTTTTAAAGTCAGTTCTTCCTGACTTGAGTAGCATGGCTACAGTGTTTCCCCCTTAATTGTGATGCTGGCTTTTGGGCTCAAATATATATTTAAAGCATGTTAAGAAAATATTAATCTAGTCTTATTTAATTGAATGTTTTTGTCAAAACTCATTGCTGGATTCTGTCAGGTGCCTGTTCGTGGAGATGATCATGTGATATTTCTAATTAGTTCTTTCAATTTAATAATTTTTAATATATGAATATTACTGAGTCATGAAATAAACTCCTCTTATCAAAGATATTTTAATTTTAAATTTTGCTGCTAGAGTTTATTTTAGTGTTTAGTCATTCCAGTATTCTTGCCTGGAAAATCCAAGGGACAGAGGAGCCTGGTGGGTTACAGGCCATAGGGTTGCAAAGAGCTGGACATGATTTATGAACCAAACAATATTTATAAATGAGATTGGTCAATAGGCCTTTTTAAGTATAATCTGCCAGATTTTGAAATCAGTATATCACTTCGTAAAAATAGTTTGGAATAGTGTTTTGTTTTTATTTTTTAATGTTGTGGTTATCTAAATAGCACTAGTATTGTATTCCCTTTAAAGTTTTGGTAAAACTTTCCATAGACTCAAATGGCCCTGGAGTTTTACTGATTTTATTTCTTCTAAGGACATCATTTTGGTTAGGTTTTCCTATATCTTCTGATCAGTTTTGCTATTGCTATGCTATGCTAAGTCACTTCAGTCGTGTCCGACTCTGTGCGACCCCATAGACGGCAGCCCACCAGGTTTCCCTGTCCCTGGGATTTTCCAGGCAAGAACACTGGAGTGGGTTGCCATTTCCTTCTCCAATGCATGAAAGTGAAAAGTGAAAGGGAAGTCGCTCAGTCGTGTCGGACTCTTAGCGACCCCATGGACTGCAGCCTACCAGGCTCCTCCGTCCGTGGGATTTTCCAGGCAAGAGTACTGGAGTGGGGTGCCATTGCCTTCTCCGAGTTTTGCTATTAGATTTTCTTAAATGAGAGGTATTCTGTTCATCCAAATTTGCAAATATATTTTCACAGAGCTGAGTGTTCTCTTATTTTTCTTTTAATTTCCTATGTTTCTGCCATGATTTCTCTATTACATTTTAAAAATCTGTTTCTGTTCTTTTTTAAATTAACTTACCTAGTGTTTTACCTATTTTATTATTTAATAACCTTTTATATTTCTGTATTAGTACTATATTTTATGTGTTCTAAATCACGATTATATTACCTCATTTCATTTCTGTGCTTCATTGAATTCTTCTAATAAAGTTATTTAAAGCTATTGAATTTCCTCTAAAGGTTGCTTTAGTTCTATCCTTCATATCTGGATATCTAGTATTTTTGTTATTCTTTGGTAGAAATTCTAGGATTTTAGTTTAGATTTGTTGATGAGTTGTTTTAAAGAGAACTTTTTAGATTCTAGGCAGAAGGAATTTTTTTCATAAACTCGTTTGTAATTTATAATTTTATTTCATTGCATCATATAATGTTGCCTATATTATATCTGCATTTTGAAGTTTATTGAGCTTTTGTTTTAAATTTCCTAACAAGTAGCTAATTTCTGGTGTATATTCATAAAGCAACTGAAATTAGTTTATATTTTTAGGATGCAGTTTTTGTAATATATGTGTGTGTATCAGATTTACCCTATTAACTATTTTTGTAGTTCTTTACATACTTACATATTTATTTTTTCCCATTTTGCCAGTCACTAACTGTTTCTTATCTTCCAAGCACACAGTAGAAATGTTCCACCTACCCCTTTTAGGTTATGTTTTGGATAATGAAATCTTTAAATGCTGTTGCACTATTTACCATATTCCTATTTGCTCACCACAGCACCCAGAAGGAAACATTCCAATTATGAGAAACTTGATCAACTTGCATTCTGGGTGAAAAAGAGATTGAGATCAGTCCTCCTCAGACTCATGATGGACATATAATATGAGCAAGAATTAATCTTTGTTAGTTTAAGCTACTGAAATTTGGGGATTGTTATTATTTACAAGATAAGCATAACCCAGTTTTTCTGAATATAGAAGTAAGGGGTACAGCAGATTTTTAGCAGTAGATTGATTCAGCAGCTCAATTATGTCATTAAAGACTCAGGTTTTTCCATTTTTTCACTCTTTGGAATCTCACTGATACCAAGAGAGGTAGCAGCTTTAGGATTTATATTCAGATGTGAAATAGTAAAAGCAAGATGGAAAAGCATCTTTTCTCTAGCCTTCTTTTAGGGGCAGGGGACCCTCCAGGAGAAGACCTTTATACCTCATTGACTAGAACTGTGTTACAAGCCCATTTTGAACCAGTCACTGGCAATAGAGGTAGAATTTTCATGATTGACGTAGAGGAATGATCTGAGATGAAGTAGATTTTGGGGTATCAACCACAGTGACGTCTTCCAATAACAAATAATCTCTGTTAGCTTGTAAACATATTGTGGGAACTATTATTTTTCAATATCTTAATACTTATAAGAAATATGCTATAGAATTAGCTTGACAAATAGAGGATCTAATTTGTTTTTACATTCTGGAGTCATTAATTTTCCCCAGATCCTGAATTTTAAAATTTTCAGTTTCTTTGGTGATAGTTTTTATATTTTGATTTGTATTCTTTCTCAGGCCTTTTATTTTTCTTTCAGATTTATTAAGATATAATCGATGTACTGTACTGTATAAATTTAAAGTATACAGCATAATGATTTGACTTATATACATTGTGAAATGATGACCACAATAAGTTTAGTGAACATCCATCATCTTATATAGATACAAAATTAAAGAAATAAAAACATTTTTTTTCTGTGTTAGGATTTACTCTCTGAACAACTTTCATATGTAAGATACAGCAGTGTTGATTATTTTTATTTTGTTGTACGTCACATCCCTAGTCCTGATTTATCTTATAACTGGAAATTTGTACCATTTGACCACCACCCAATTAACCCTCCTCTCACCTCTCCGCCTCTAGTAACCACTATGAATGTCTTTGCTTGTTTTGAGATATGCTATGCTATGCTAAGTCACTTCAGTCGTGTCCGACTCTGTGTAACCCCGTAGACAGCAGCCCATCAGGCTCCCCCATCCCTGGGATTTTCCAGGCAAGAACACTGGAGTGGGTTGCCATTTCCTTCTCCAATGCATGAAAGTGAAAAGAAAAAGTGAAGTCGCTCAGTCATGTCTGACTCTTAGCGACCCCATGGACTGCAGCCTACCAGGCTCCTCTGTCCGTGGAATTTTCCAGGCAAGAGTACTGGAGTGGGGTGCCATTGCCTTCTCCGGTTTTGAGATATAACTGAGCTAAAATACAATTAGTTTCTAGCATGTGGCATAGTGATGATATGTTTATACATTTCAAAATGATCACCATGGTAAGTCTAGCTATAACATGTCATCATATGTAGTTACGGACTGTATTCCCTGCACTGTGCATTTCATACCTCTGATTCATTTAATTTGCAATGGGAGTTTTGTACCTCTTAATCTTCCTCACCGATTTCTCTTATTCTCCCACCCCATTTCCTCTGGCAATCACCTGTTTGTTTTCTGTATCTATACCTCTATTTCTGTTTTGTTATATTTGCTCATTTGTTTTGTTTTTAGATTCTGCATGTAAGTGAAATCATACAGTATTTGTCTTTCTCTGTCTGACTTATTTTATTTAGCAGAATACACTGTAGGTCTATCCATGAGATCACAAATGGCAAGATTCATTCCATTCTTTTTGCAGCTGGGTAACATTCTATTGTGTATATATTCTAAATCATCTTTATCCATTCATCTACTAGTGGGCACTTAGGCTGTTTCTATATATTAACTATCATAAATAATGCTGCTAAAAACATTGAGGTGCATGTATCTTTCCTATGCAGTGTTTTTATTTCATATCTTTCCTATATAGAGTAATTGCTGGATCATATGGTAGTACTGGGGCTTCCCAGGTGACGCTAGTGGCAAACAGCCTGCCTACCAGTGCAGAGGCATAAGAGGTGTGGATTCAGTCCCTGGGTCAGAAAGATCCCCCGGAGGAGGGCATGGCAACCCACTCCAGTATTCTTGCCTGGACAGTCCCATGGACAGAGGAGCCTGGTGTGCTACAGGCCACAGGATAGCAAGGAGTTGGACACGATTGAGCAACCTAGCTCACATGCACGCATGATGGTTCCATTTTTAATTTTTTGAGGAATTTCCATACTGTTTTCTTTAGTGTTTGCAACAATTTATGTTCCTACCAACAGTGTATGAGAATACCCTTTTCTCCACATCTTTGCCAAAACTTGTTGTCTTTTGGATAATAGACATTCTGACAGATGTGAGGTGATATCTCATTGTGGTTTTATGTGTATTTCCCTGATGATTAATGATGGTGAACAACCTTTCATATGCCTACTGGACATCTGTATGTCTTCTTTGGGAAAATATCCATTCAGGTCTTCTGCCCATTTTTTAATTGGGTTGTTTGGGTTTTTTGATGTTAAGTTGTAAGAGTTATTTGTGTATTTTGGATATTAACCCCTTATTAGAGGGGCTTCTCTGATAGCTCAGTTGGTAAAGAATCCACCTGCAATGCAAGAGACCCTGGTTCAATTCCTGGGTCAGGAAGATCCCCTGGAGAAGGCTAGGCTACCCACTCCAGTATTCTTGAACTTACCCCTTGTGGCTCAGCTGGTAAAGAATCTGCCTGCAATGTGGAAGACTTGGGTTCGATCCCTGGGTTGGGAAGATCCCCTGGAAAAGGGAAAGGCTC
Source organism: Tragelaphus eurycerus (assembly GCA_935064755.1). Classification (NCBI taxonomy): domain Eukaryota; kingdom Metazoa; phylum Chordata; class Mammalia; order Artiodactyla; family Bovidae; genus Tragelaphus; species Tragelaphus eurycerus. The sequence continues at coordinate 11,909,363 of CAKXYN010000025.1, read as the reverse complement.
CCCACTCCAGTATTTTGGTCTGGAGAATTCCATGGACTGTATAGTCCATTGGGTCACAAAAACTCAGACACAACTGAGTGACTTTCACTTTCATGTTCATTCCATACATCATTTTGCATTTCTGTACACTACCAATGAGCTCGCAGAAAAAGAGAAAAAAAGGAAACAATTCCATTGACAAACTCATAAAAAGAATAAAACACTTAGGAGTAAGTCTAACTGAGGAGTAAAAGACATGTACTTGGAAAACGGTAAGACATTGGTGCAAGAAACTGAAGATGACACAAGCAGATGGAAAGGTATGCCCTGTTCATAGATTAGAAGAACTAATATTGTTAAAATGATTATGCTACTGAAGGTAATCTACAGATACAATGCAATCCCTATCAAAGCACCAATGGCATTCTTCCCTGAAGTGGAACAAATAATTCTAAAATTTGTATAGAAACAAAAAATACCTTGAATAGCCAAAACAATCCTGAAAAAGAAGAAAAAAGCTGGAAGTATCATGCTCTCCAATTTCAAACTATATTACAAAGCTACAGCTATCAAAACAGTATTGCTATTGTTGTTCAGTCACTAAGTCATGTCCGACTCTTTGTAACCCTATGGACTGCAGCATGCCAGGCTTCTCTGTCCTTCACTATCTCCCGGAGTTTGCTCAAACTCATGTCCATTGAGTCAGTGATGCTATCTAACCATTTCATCCTCTCCTGCCCCCTTCTCCTTTTGTCTTCAATCTTTCCCAGCACCAGGGTCTTTTCCAATAAGTCAGATCTTCACACTGGGTAGCCAAAGCAATGGAGCGTCAGTTTCAGCATCAGTCCTTCCAATGAGTATTCAGGATTGATTTCCTTTAGGATTGACTGGTTTTGATCTCCTTGCTGTCCAAGGGACTCTCAAGAGTCTTCTCCAGCACCACAATTCTGACCTTTGTCATTAAAATGATGTCTGCTTTTTAATACACTGTCTAGGTTTGTCATAGCTTTTCTTCCAAGGAGCAAGCGTCTTTTAATTTCATGGCAGCAGTGACCATCCATAGTGATTTTGGAGCCTGAGAAAATAAAATCAAAACAGTATAGTACTGGCATAAAAACAGACACACAGATCCACAGAACAGAATAGAGAGCCCAGAAATGAACCCTTACTTACACGGGCAATTAATCTATGACAAAGAAGGCCAGAATATACAATGGAGAAAAGACAGATTCTTCAATAAATGGTGTTGGGAAAATTGGACAGCCACATGCAAAAGAATGAAAATGGACAACTTTCTCATACCATGCACAAAAATAAATTCAAAATGGCTTGAAGAATTTAAAATGTAAGACCCGAAGCCGTAAAACCCCTAGAAGAAAACATAGGCAGTAATCTCCTTGACATCAGCCTTAGTAATTTTTTTTGAATCTGTCTCTGCAGACAAGGGAACAAAAGCAAAACTAAAACAAATGGGACTACATCAAACTCAAGAGCATTTGTGGGGCTTCCCTGGTGGCTCAGTGGTGAACAATCCTCCTGCCAATGCAGGAGCCACAGGTCCGATCCCTGATCCAGGAAGATCTCCATGCTGTGGAGCTACTAAGCCCATGAGTCACAATTAACGAAGCCCATGTGCGTAGAGTCCGTGCTCCGCAACGAGAAGCCGCCACAATGAGAAGCCTGCCTACCACAACTATAGAGAAAAGCCCTCACAGCAACCGAGACCCAGCACAGCTGAAAATAAAGAAAAGTAAAATTATTTTCAAAAAGCATTTACATAGCAAAGGGAACTAGCAACAAAATAAAAAGGGCACCAACGGAACGGGACAAATACATTCTTAGGCCTTTTATTTATAAAAATGTCCACTTACATGTTCTCAGTAGAAACAGAGAAATGGTAAAAAAAAAAAAAAAAAGTAAAATTTTAACCCAGAGCAAGCAATGATATGAGTGTAATTGTATATTGCCTAAGAAAGGCAACAAATCTCACTTTAACCAAGTTTCTCATGGTTTTTGACAACTCAGCTAATTTTGGTCCTTTTATTTTACTTGGCTAACATATTTATTCTTATCCAGACATTCAGCAATTACCATGTATGTTATCTCTTTGTTAGATATTGCTCCTGCTAAATTTACTTATTTGTAACAATAGTAGATGATGTAATGATACTGAATATTTTCATAACTTAATGATTCCAGATTTCAATTTGCTTAAACATTATTAGTTAAAAATTATTTAAATTTTAAACAAATTAGTTAAAAATACATATTCTGTTATCTAAACTATAGTGTGGTTTTAAAGCCACAATGTCTGGTCTTCTGACTAAGGCTCAAGAAATACTTGATAATATGATGTAATGAGAAATAATCAATTTTTAAAATTAAGTACTTCTTTTCTATAAATGAAAACACTTTATTATTAATATAAAGGTCACTCAGTCATGTCCACTCTTTGCGATCCCATGGATTGTAGCTTGCCAGGCTCCTCTGTCCATAGAGTTCTCCAGGCAAGAATACTGGAGTGGGTAGCCATTCCCTTTTCTAGGGGATCTTTCCAACCCAGGGATCGAACCCCAGTCTCCCACATTGCAGGTCCTGAGCTACCAAGAAAACACTTTGGTAGTATACAAAAGTTTCTCAGTTATACAGTTTTGAGTGCCTGTAATAGGTGGGGGTGACCTATTTTTCTAATGGTGTCTTAACTGTAAATACTGATGCTTTTCTCTATTTTTGACAGACATTTTAAAACTACCTCATACACTTTTCTGCTCTGATAAGCAGAATAATCCAGACTTTTCTGGATGCTTCAGGTTCACCATTATCAGTTACTCTCCTGAACTTTAGATGTGGGTTTTTGGCTGTGTCTACTGTAACGTGTTCCCCTAAATAACTTGTGGATTAATTTACTTGTCCTCTTGTTTTTCTTTTATTTTTCAAATTAAAAAAAATTCTATTGGCATATAGTTGATTTACAATGTTGTGTTAGTTTCAGGTTACAGTAAAGTGAATCAGTTATACATACACATACGTGTGTGTGTGCTCATTCGCTCATTCATGTCTGACTCTTTGTGACCCCATGGGCTGTAACCCGCCAGGTTCCTCTGCCAGGCAAGATACTGGAGTTGCCATGCCCTCCTCCAGGGGATCTTCCCAAGCCAAGCATCGAACCCTCATCTCTTATGTCTCCTGCACTAGCAGGTGAGTTTTTTACATAAATCTCTTTAATATCTGCATGGTATACTTTCATATGAATGGATCTTAATCTAACCTGTCCCTTCTCCTCCATTTATATGTATTGCAGTTATATTGTCTTTTGTTTGTACCAACAGTGTTGCAATAAGCAATATTTTTCTTTGCACTTTTATGTAAATGTAAAAGGAGGAATTTCTAGAAGGAAGCTATGTATTTCTTCCAATTTACATGCCGACAATATATGAGTCAGACTTAGCACTTCTAAGATATTATCCAGAGGCTATATCTGCAGATGAATAACTCTGAAAACATTTAATTGATTAGCAGGAGGAGTTAAATGTTGAATGAATTCTATCCTTGTGTGAAAATATATGTTTCATTACTCTTTTTGATGAGTTGATGTTACCATAGAGTGATTTATGAACGATTTCCAAAGTAATTTCCTTAATTTGGGGGGTTATAGATATTTCACAGACTTTCAAATAAGAGAATAATGGCTACTGAAAATAACAGAATAAATTTGTGAGAAAAAAGAGTAGTTTGAAAAAATGATGTTTTCCAAATGTTCCTCATATTTCATTCAAGGCTCATCTCTCATTCACAGTACCTTATTGTTTTTAAAAATGTTTTGTGCTTTGGGCGTGTGTGATATGCTGAAGGTTACTGGCATATGCCTTATTTTTGCAAATCAAATGTTTCTTTAAAATTCAACAAATTTTCAATGAGTTCATTAGGCTGAGAAATGGTTCAGAACTCATTTTAAAACATGTATGATAATTAGGGAACATCAAAGAGTATTGTTACATTCTAAACAGTAAACAACCTACTGTTAATGAGTTAACAAATTCCAAATGCTAACCCACAGAACAGAGAACAGAAGCTTTGTTTTTTTAAGGCAAGTCTAGATTAAGCTAATGATTTACTCAATCCTGCTTCTCAAAAATGAGTTTCACTGAAGACTGCATGTATCATTGCAAGGGTCAAGGTTCATGAAACTTTGGAGCTGAGAGAGACCTTAAGTACCTCTCTATCTACCAGCAGCCCGGCCAGCAGATGAGGAAACTGACATGACCCATGTCATGTTTCATTGCCAACAGGCTGAACTAGGACATAGCTTTTCTCCTCTCAACCTAGGTTACTTTCTACTATATTTTGCTGTGTCTGTATTCAGATATGTAAAAGTACTCACAACACTAGCTAACAAGTTTACTGTGGTGTATTATTTTTTTAATTGATATTTTAAAAATCTTTCATGTTGAGAGTCACTGTGATAAATAACAGGGGTTCACCAGTGAATGAGAAGGAAAGTTTCTCTCTTTTAGGAGTCCATGTTCTGGTGGGAAAAGGACATACCCTTGATTAGAAAAGCATGAGAACAAGAATGAGAAATCCAGCTAGGACTGATTAGCTTTCTCCCCTGGGCTTCTTAGGAGTGGTAGAATGTCTGTCTCATTATATCATTTTTGCCCCAAGATCTGTGTGCGTGTGTGCTCAGTCGCTCTGTGGTGTCTGACTCTTTGCGACCGCAAGGACTGTACCCTGCCAGTCTCCTCTGTCCATGGAATTTTCCAGGCAGGAATACTGGAGCAAGTTGCTGTTTCCTTCTCTGGGGGATCTTTCTGACCCAGGAGTCGAACCCAGGGCTCTCGCGCCTCCTGCGTTGGCAGGCGTATTCTTTACCACTGAGCCACATGGGAAGCCCTGACATCTATCACATTTTAATTACAATTATAATCCCTTATATTATTATAATATTTCAGGTTTAAAAACATGTCTCCATCACTGTATCTGATTCTACAGTAAAATGTGATACAGACACCATCTCCATTTTCTAATGTAAAAACCCAAAGCTAAGAGTGGGTGCCTTACTCAAAGCCTCACAGCCAGGAAGTTGTAGAACTGGGTCTAGAATCCCAGGCTTCTGGCTTTCAGTCCAATGAGTTGGTCATAATATTAATCAACTTGAGTTTCCAAAATTACAAACATTTAGTTTTCTGGGAATTTTGAGGTTACTTTAGAAGGGAGATCCTTCAGTGGAAGTTTGGGTAACCTAAATATCCAAATTATAGCATGCTTTCTTGGAAAAGGAAAATAGTAGCGCCCAAAAATTCCATGGAAGTGCTTGTGGCTGTTAGTGAACTGTGAGGATGGCGTTTTGCTAGAAGCATGAAACCACAGTCAGCTTTGAGTTCCTTGGTTTGTTTGTTCCATTTCTTGTCATGGGGATAAGGAAACTTGAAAATAAAATATCACTGAAATTAAATGTGTCTGGAAAGAAGTTTAACAAAATGTTACCAGTCTTGGGTGGTTGGGTTACAAGTTAACTTCATTTTCTTTTTCTGCATTTTCCACATTTCCTACAATAATTGTTATTTTTATGATCAGAAGCTATATAATTCATCTAAAGCTCTATATGATTCCCAACCTATTTGAAAAGAGAAAGAAATTTAAACTTTCTTAAGCTGAATATTTGGATAGACAGATACTTGGACGTTTTCCCAACAAATGAACACTCTTTAAAAAAACATCAGTCTGTGAGTAAGCTAAAGAATTCATCCAGGCGTTCATTCAATCTTCTAACAAATATTAATTGGGCATCCACATGTGCCAAGCATACTTAGGCACTGAGAATACGGCACTGAAGGGCTTCTTAGGTGGTGCTAATGGTAAAGAACCCTCTGCCAATGCAGGAGACAGACTCCATCCCTGGCTCGGGAAGGTCCCCGGGAGGAGGGCATGGCAACCCACTCCAGTGTTCTTGTCTAGAGAATCCCACAGTCAGAGCAGCCCGGCAGGCTACGGTCCATACGGTCAAAAAGAGTTAGATACGACTAAAGCCACTTAGCACACATGCACGTACGCAACATGCTGCTGCTGCTGCTAAGTCGCTTCAGTCGTGTCTGACCCCTAGCAACCCCATGGACTGCAGCCCACCAGGTTCCTCCATCCATGGGATTTGCCAGGCAAGAGTATTGGAGTGGGGTGCCAGTGCCTTCTCCATGTACACAACATAGCATTGAACAAAACAGATAAAAATTCTTGCCCTAAAGGACCTTCCATTTTAGAGGAAGAGATAGACCAAAAAAGAAAAAAAAGATGAGTTTAATAGAATATGTTAAATGGTGCTTAAATTTAATTAATTAATTAAGCAGAAAAGGAGAATGAAGTCCCTGGGGTAAGGGCGTTTTGGATAAGGGTACTCATGGAAGGTGTCACTGAGAAGATGATCTGAAAGACATGAGGTAGTGAGTCATCAGGTTTCTGCTGCTGCTGCTGCTAAGTCACTTCAGTCGTGTCCAACTCTGTGCGATCCCATAGACAGCAGCCCACCAGGCTCCCCCGTCCCTGGGATTCTCCAGGCAAGAGTACTGGAGTGGGTTGCCATTGCCTTCTCCAATCGGCTATACCCCAGTACAAAATAGAAAGTTTAAAAGTTTGAAAAGAAAATCCAGACCAGAAGAGTAATATTCGCCTCCAAGTTGACGTCTGTCCTGTCTGTCTGAACTGTGAAGCTCCTCACCAAGTGTGGCAGGCAGAACAGAGGCTCCTCAAGCACGTCCTCATCCAAATCCCTGAAACCACTGTACACAATGGAAGGGATTTTGCAGATATGATTAAGTTAAGGAGATGGCAAAATGAGCCTGGATTACATAGGTGTTTTCAATGTAATCAGAAAGTCTTAAGTGGAGGTAGGAGACTGGTAATCAGGGAAGAGATTTAAGCTGCTGTGCTGCTGGTTTTAAAGATCGAAAAAGGAACTATGGGCCAAGGAACGCAGGCAGCCTTCAGATGCTGGAAAAGCAAAGAAACAGATTCTCTGCTAGAGTCTCCAGAAGGAACTCAGTCCTGCCAAGACCTTGATTTTGGCCCAGCAAAACCCAGTTTGGATTCTTCTGAACTCCAGAGCTGAGTGATAAATTTTGGTTGTTTTATGATACTAAGCTTCTGATAATTTGTTACAGCAGCAGTAAGAAACTCATACACCAAGTCACCAACTTCTCTGACATTATTTTCTTCTAGCACTTCTCTCTAGCTGAAATTTTGTTGTTTGGTTGACTTGCTTGTTAGTTGTTTCTAGACCACTCCACTCCTTCAGGAATATAAACTTTTCAAGATGAGGAGGGGTAGCCCTCAGATTGAGCCCATTGCTCGTCCCACTGAGTCAATGAACTAACTACTAATAATGTTGTTGAAATTGCTCAACACTACTCAGTAACACCAGAGAGCAGGAATGTGGTATTCATTCTTAGGAATCTATTGTGTTCAGGGACATGGAAAGCAATGGGATGGAGAGAAGTATAAACAGCTCCTGATACCCAGGAGATCACAATCCAGTCACATGGAATAACAAGGTAATAGTGATGTAAGATCACTTTGAACAATTAAGATACAAATAGAATAGCAATCTTTTGGAAGTCTGTGATTTAAAAGAAAGGCATGATGGGACACCGTGGCTTTAGACTCAGTGCATTTAGTTGAGCACCCTGTCACTTCTTTCCCCAGGTTGACCTGGGGTACTTAATTTCTCCAACTTGATATCTTCATCAGTAAAATGTGGATGATGAGATCCATGCCAGAGGGTGTTGTGATCATTAAATGGGAAAATGTATAATGCCTGGCATAACATAACTCAATGAATCATAACAAAATTTTAGTTCCTTTCTCAATATTCAGAAGCAATTTTTATTGCTTCTGAACTAGATGGTTTCTCAACCTTTCCTCATCAGGATCCTCGAGAGCTGAGCTATCTTGTTTTGAAGAGCCCTTCTTCTTTCCCACATCTCCCCACTCCCAAATCTGTCATTTCTGCTCAGTGCCTAAATTAATTTGCCAAACCAGATCCCTTTGCCTATTTCCTTTCAAGAGATGAATTCCAGCCAGAAAAAGGGATATAGCGGTTAGTTAGGAGACTCTCTAACTAAAAACACAAATGTGGTTTGGGAAGGCTACCATAAAAAGGCAGAAATATATGGACACAATGATTCTTTCTTTGTGTTAAGATGGATGAGCTACCTTTGTTAGGGCGATTTTGTTTACCTATGTTCTTTTTATAAATGCTGTATATCAGTATAAAATCCCTTACTGTTTATTTTCTACTGGACCTTTCTTCCTCTTTTTTAAAAACTATTTATTTATTTGACTGTGCTGGGTCTTAATTACGGCACGCTAGACCTTCAGTCTTCATTGCAGCGTGTGGGATCTTTGGTTGTGGCATGCAGACTCTTGGCTGTGGCATGTGGGATCCAGTTCCTTGACCAGGGATTGAACCTGGGCCCCTTGCATAGGAAGGACAGAGTCTTAGCCACTGGACCAGCAGGGAAGTTCCTGACCCTTTCTCAATGTAACGTTCACTGTTTTCTTGGCAACACCTTACTGCCAAGCTGATGAGAAAGGCAGCAGTTCTACCCCCCAAAAGTAAAACTGTGCAGTTAAACACATGCAATATTTTTTCTCTAACACATAAAAATGCTTTATCTTATTTCTCTTCCACGTAACCCAAGACGCAAAAGTACTCCATCTCATATTCTGAATTCTTACCAGCTAAGTGAAAGGAATAACTAGGAATGATCAACAGACAAATCGACCTATGGAACAGAATCAAGAACCCAGAAATAAACCCAAACATATATGGCCAACTAATATTTGGCAGGGGAGCCAAGAACACTGAATGGGGAAAAACAATCTCTTCAACTGATGTTTGGGAAATTGGATATTCACATGAAAAAGAATCAAACCTAACCCTTATCTTATACCACTCATGAAAATTAGCTCAAATGGATTAAAGACATAAATGTAAGACCTGAAACCATGAGACTCCTAGGAGAAAACAGGAAAAATAACTCCTTGACATGGGAATTGGTAATGATTTTTTTGGAAACCTAAACCACAAGCAACAAAATAAAAAATAAACAGATACGGCTACATCAAACTAAAAAGCTTCTGCACAGCAAAAGAAGCCATCAACAAATTGGAAAAAAAATCTCTGAAATAGGAAAAATATTTGCCAATATTCAAAATATGTAAAGAACTCATACATCTCAATGGCAAAAAAAAAAAAAATCAATAATACAATTTAAAATTGGGCAAAGGACTTGAATAGACATTTCTCCAAAAGAGAGATAAAAATGACCAACAGAAACATGAAAAGATGCTCAACATCACTTATAATTAGGGAAATGCAAACTAAAACTACACTGAGATATTACCTTAAGCCTGTTAGAATATCTGTCATCAAAGGATAAGGGGAAAAAAAGATAACAAATGCTGGTGTGGATGTGGAGAAAAGGGAATTCTTGTGCACTTTGGCAGGATTGTACAGTGGCACAGCCACTATGGAAAATAGTACAGAGTTTCCTCAAACATTTAAATATAGGTCTACCCTGTGATCCAGCAATTCCAGCTCTGGAAACAGTCAACAGAAGTGAAAACACTAACATGAAAAGATATCTGTACCTCCGTATTCATCGCAGCATTATTTACAATAGCCAAGACATGGGAACAACTTAGTGTTCATCAGTGGATGAGTGAATTTAAAAATTGTGGTATATAAATATATAGATAGATACAATGGAATATTATTCAACCATAAAAAGTGAGGAAATCCTACCATTTGTGACAACATAGCTGGAATTCCAGTTGAGCTATTTCAAATCTTAAAAGATGATGCTGTTAAAGTACTACACTCATAATACCAGCAAATTTGGAAAACTCAGCAGTGGCCACAGGACTAGAAAAGGTTAGTCATCATTCCAATCTCAAAGAAAGGCAATGGCAAAGAATGTTCAGATTACCGTACAAATTCCACTCATTTCCCATGCCAGCAAGATTATGCTAAAAATCCTTCAAGCTAGAACTTCAGCAGTACATGAACCAAGAACTTACAGATGTATAAGCTGGATTTAGAAAAGGCAGAGGAATATGATCAAATTGTGATCATATGCTGGATCATAGAGAAAGCAAGGGAATTCCAGAAAAACATCTACTTCTAATTCATTGACTATGCTAAAGCTAAAGAACTTACAGATGTATAAGCTGGATTTAGAAAAGGCAGAGGAATATGATCAAATTGCGATCATATATTGGATCATAGAGAAAGCAAGGGAATTCCAGAAAAACATCTACTTCTAATTCATTGACTATGCTAAAGCTTTTGACTGTGTGAATCGCAGCAAACTGTGGAAAATTATGAATTAGATGGGAATACCAGACCACATCACCTGCATCCTGAGAAAGCTGTATGTAGGACAAGAAGCAACAGTTAGAACCAGACATGGAACAACAGACTGGTTCCAAATTGGGAAAGGAGAACACCAAGGCTGTGTATTGTTACCTGCTTATTTAACTTATATTCAGAGTACATCATGCGAAATGCCAGGCTGGATGAAGCACAAGCTGGAATCAAGATTACCAGGAGAAATATAAACAACCTTAGATATGCAGATGATGCCACTTTAATGGCAGAAAGTGAAGAGGAGCTAAAGAGCCTTTTGATGAAGGTGAAAGAGGAGAGTGAAAAAGCTGGCTTAAAACTCAACCTTCAAAAAATTAAGATCATAGTATCCAGCTCTATCACTTTATGGCAAATAGATGAAGAAAATGTGGAAACAGTGTCAGATTTTATTTTCTTGGGCTCCTCAATCAATGCGGATGGTGACTGCACCCACAGATTAAAAGATGCTTGCTTCTTGGAAGAATAGCTATGACAAACCTAGACAGTATATTAAAAAGCAGAGGAGACATCATTTTGCTGACAAAGGTCTGTACAGTCAAAGCTATGGTTTTTCCAGTAGTCACGTATGGATGTGACAGTTGGGCCATGAAGAAGGCTGAGCACCAAAGAATTGATGCTTTTGAACTGTGGTGCTGGAGAAGACTCTTGAGAGTTCCTTGGACAGCAAGGAGATCAAACCAGTCAATCCTAAAGGATATGAGTCCTGAATATTCATTGGAAGGGTTGATGCTCAAGTTGAAGTTGCAATACTTTGGTCACCTGATGCAAAGAACTGACTCATTGGAAAAGATCCTGATGCTTGGAAAGATTGAAGCCAGGAGGAGAAAGGGATGACAGAGGATGAGATGGTTGGATGGCATCACTGACTCAATGGACATGAATTTGAGCAAACTCTGGGAGACAATGAAGGACAGGGAAGCCTGACATGCTGCAGTTCATGGGGTTGCAAAGAGTCGAACACGGCTTAGCGACTGAACAACAAAGATGGACCCTAAGGGCATAATGCTAAGTGAAATAAGTCAGACAAAGAAAGACAAGTACATTATGATCTCACTTATATGTGGAACCTAAATAAAACAACCCAAAACAAATGAACAAACAAAAACCCACACCAAACTAAGGAAAAATAAATCAGATTTGTAGTTACCAGGGGTGAGGGTCAGGGAGGGAGGAGGGGAGGAAGGTGTCAAAAGATACAAACTTCCAATTATAAGATAAGTAAGTAACCCACTTACTTATCCAAGAATGGGAGTATTCTTGCCTGGAGAATCCCAAGGACAGAGGAGCCTGGCAGGCTACAGTCCATGGGGTTGTAAAGAGTCAGACACGACAGAGCGACTAAGCATGGGATATGATGTCCAATAGTGATGGCTGTAGTTAATACTGCTGTATGATCATAGGAAAGTTGTTAAGAGAGTGGATCTTAAGAGTTCTCATCACAAGAAGAAAATTTTTTTCTTTTCTTTTCATTGTATACATGAGATGACAGTGATTAACCAAATCTGCTGTAATCATTTTGCAATATATGTAAAACAACCATGCTGTACACCTTAAATTTATCCAGTGATGTATGTCAGTTACTTCTTAATAACACTGGGGGAAAAAATGATGATCAAATCACTTGATTCTTTTAGGATTTAAATAATGTTATTACTTGTGGAAACAGATGTGTCTTCTTTCCTTTGCTTCGCAAATATGAAGAAATCTGGTCACAGTCCCAGTCCTTAAAGCCAGAGCTGTGCAATGGGAGTTATCATCAGTAATCTCCTCATATGCTGGAGTTTTTCAGAAAATCCAACCTTCCCACTGAGTGAAGGGTCTCAGTAAATATGGCATCTCCACACCGTTTATTTTGGCAGCTACCCAGGATTCTATAATAGGGTCATTTTCCTTTTGGAGAGGTGGGAAATTTGAGGAGAGTAGTCTGTGGACTCATGCATGGAAGGATAGACCCCGTGAAGAGCTCTTATAATTTATGATGGGCAGTGGCCTGGGGCGACTGTTAACTGCAGCACAGCCTCCCCCGGAGAACACAGCTTTGGTTGGCCTTTCTGGCTCGCCTGCTGAGACCCACGTGGAACCTCAGTAGGCATAGTAGGTGGTATGTAATTCCTGGGCTCCCAGAAGGCAATAGAAACCAACTTCAAACACTTGCAAAAGAATTCAGGCTGTTTAACAGTGGGGATCTTCCAGTGGAGGCAAGTGAATAAATGTCAGTCTCTCCCCTTTAGAAATATAAACCACCGTATATGTTTTGCCAAGCGTATAAGTGTGTGTGAAGACTGAACTCTGTTCCTATCTCTGGCTATTCAATGCAGTTCAATTCATCATAACTATGTATTTAATGAATTTTGTGTGTATGTTTCTGTACATTATTCTGTGGAAAACAGACATGAGTAATGAAGACAGAAGGAAAGGACAGTCATATTTATAGACTTCATTCTATGTGCGTGCATGCTTAGTTGCACAGTCGTGTCCAACTCTTTGCAACTTCATGGACTATAGCCCACCAGGCTCCTCTGTCCCTGGGAATTTTTTCAGGAAGGACTCTGGAGTGGGTTTCCATTTCCTTCTCCAGGGTGTTTTCCCTACCCAAGGATCAGACCTGCCTCCCCTATGTTTCCTACAGTGCAGACAGATTTTTTATGCACTGAGTCACAGGAGAAGCCCATTCTATGTGCCTGCTTTAAATTTCTTTTAATTGTTACAGCAGGGAGAGCCTGGGTAGTTTAGATTAAAGGTACAGACTTGTGTAATTGAGGGTTAAAATAGGAGTTAACTAAAGTAGAAATTTCTTTCCTTTTTTTTTTAATGCCAGAGTCCAGAAGTAGGCGCTCCAGGACTGTGTGACAGTTCTGTTCTGGGGACCCAGACACTTTCTCTCTTGTTGCTCAGCCATCCTTAGGGTGTTATTCTCATCTACATGGTCTGAAATGGCTCTCCACCCTATCTACATTCCCTCCCCTTTGCATATATTAGTTCTGCTCACACCCTGTTTGCCAAAGAGTAGCCTCCTGGCCAAAGCCACCTGTGTAATATAGGTTTTATTATGAGCAGTCTCAGGCTGGACTAAAAAGCAGAAATTCATATACATGAGAGAAAAGGCAAAAGATATATTGTGGAACATGACTAGTTAACAATGACTCCCACTTTACAGTTATGAAGTTGAGGTTGCTATGCGTCAAACAACCTACCTAAGATCCACCCCCCAACTTCTCTATATATCCCCTCTCTGTGACATCACACCATAGTTGCTTTAGGCTTTTGATTAAACTATTTCTGCCAGAAATAGCTTAATTTCTGGAGCCCTGAAATGCCAGAGTTATGTATGTCCACAATAAGTTTTATATCCTTTATGTAAAGGGAAATAAGGCCATGAGGTAAATCACTTAAGGTAGAGATTTAAAGTGCTCCAGAGGTACCATTTAGCAAGGGCAAATAAGGTTGAAGTAAGTAGAACTTTCACAGAACTATAAGAAGAAGTCCAAACCAACCAGCTAGGGAAGCAAGATGGGTGAGACCTGTCTGGGAGACGTCAAGGCAGGGCCCTCCCACTCTCTGGTTTTACACCCTCATAGTGACAGCAGCCACTATCATGATGCTCAACTCTGCCATTGTAACATGCAAGCAGCCAGAAATTAGACAACACAAAAGCAAAAGGGTGTGGCTGTGTTCCAATAAAACATTACTTATGAACACTGTATTCTGCCTTTCATATGATTTTCATGTCACAAATTATTATTCACCTTTCGATCTTTAAAGGACCATTGAATACGTAAAAATTATTTTAAGCTTGTGTCCATTTAAAAACAGATAATGGGTGCATCCCTATAATGGACTATAACTCAGCAATAAAAAGAATGAACTCTTGCTGCATGCCACAACTTGGGTAGATCTCAAGGGAATTACATTGAGTGAAACAGTCCATCTCGAAGGTCACAGACTATGTAATTCCATTTATATAACTTTCTTAAAATGACAAAATTATAGAGACAGAGACACATTAGTGGTTAGGGATTAGGAATTATTGGAGCTAGGGGAATGGTTGTGACTACAAAGGTGGCGTGAGGAAGATTTCTCTGATAAGGAAATCCTCTGTCTTTACTGAAGTGATGACTACATGAATCTGGGTAGGCATGTGATAGAATGGTGGAGACACACGCACAGTGCCATACGAATTTCCTGCCTTTGCAGTTATATTATAATTGTGTGAAATGTAACCCTTGGGGGACACTGAGTGAAGGGTCCTTGACATCTTTATGTACTATCTTTGCAACTTCACAGTTATAATGAATCATATTTCAAAATTAAAACTTCAATATAGAATTTCAAAACAAGCAGGCATTGGATTTGGCTTATAGACTGTAGTTTGTACACTGGACTAGAAAGAAATATTTGAAGAATGTAACAGGAAAAATTAATATGCATAAACACAGAATATATGTCAATGAGGAAATCACAAACAACCTTTAAAAAAAAAAAAGGATATAATGTGCTTAGTTGCTCAGTCATGTCTGACTTTTTGCTACCCCATGGTTTGCAACTTGCCAGGCTCCTCTGTCCATGGGGATGCTCCAGGCAAGAATACTGGATTGGGTTGCCATGCCGTCCTCCAGGGGATTTTCCCCTGGGGATCTTCCCTCAAGGATCGTACCTGCATCTCTTACATCTCCTGCATCAGCAGGCAGGCGCTTTACCACTAGTGCCACCTAGGAAGCCCCAGTTTCAGGTTTAATTAGGATATAAAAATGGCTAAAAGAGTCTAGTAATAAAAAAAAAAAATGACAACATTCTGTTACAGTATCGAAACCAAATGACGTTAATACTATCAAGTGCTAGTAGCTTTGTGGAGAAGTTGATAACGCCATACACTGTTGGTAGGTAAGTAAAGGTAAATTAACTTTGAAAGACAATTTGGTAGTTCCTACGAAAAATTTAAATAGACATCCCTTTGGTCCACCAATTGCATATCTCCAAATAAGTTCTGTGAAAATACTTACACGAGATCGCAAAGATATGAGTTCAATATAATTTAGTTGGTTTTTTAAAAGGAAGCTTTACTGAGAGGAAAGCAATAGAATGGAAAAGACTAGAGATCTCTTCAGGAAACTGGAGGTGCCAAGAGAACACTTCACGAAAAGATGAGCACAATAAAGGACAGAAATATCAAGGACCTAATAAAAGCAGAAGAGATTAAGAAGAGGTGTCAAGAATACACAGAAGAACTATTAAAAAAAAAAAAAAAGATCTTAATGACCTAGATAACCATGATGATGTGTTCACACTAGAGCCAGATATCCTGGAGTGTAAAGTCAAGTGGCCCTTAGGAAGCATCACTATGAACAAAGCTACTGGAGGTGATGGAATTCCAGCTGAGCTGTTTCAAGTCCTAAAAGTTGATGCTGCTAAAATATTGCACTCAATATGTCAGCAAATTTGGAAAATTCAGCAGTGGCCACAGGATTAGAAGAGATCAGTTTTCATTCCAATCCCAAAGAAGGGCAATGCCAAAGAATGCTCAAACTACCATATAATTATGCTTATTTCACATGCTAACAAGGTAATGCCAAAATCCTTCAAGATAGGCTTCAGCAGCACTTGAATTGAGAACTTCCACATGTAAAAGCTGGATTTAGAAAAGACAAAAGGAACCAGAGATCAAATTGCCAATATCCTATGGACCATAGAAAAAGCAAGGGAATTCCAGAAAAACATCTATTTCTGCTTCAATGACTATGCCAAAGCCTTTGACTGTGTGGGATCACAACAAATTGTGGAAAATTCTTAAAGAGATGGGAATACCAGGCCACCTTACCTGCCTCCTGCAAAGCCTGTATGCAGGTCAAGAAGCAACAGTTAGAACCAGAGATCGAACAACAGACTGGTTCAAATTTGGGAAAGGAGTATGTCAAAGCTGTATATCGTCACCCTGCTTATTTAACTTATATGCAGAGTACATCATGCGAAATGCCAAGCTGGATGAATCACAAGCTGGAATCAAGATTGGTGGGAGAAATATCAACAACCTCGGATACACAGATGATACCACTCTAATGGCAGAAAATGAAGAGGAATTAAAAAGCCTCTTGATGAGGGTAAAAGAGGAGAGTGAAAAAGCTGGCCTAAAACTCAATGTTTAAAAAACTAAGCTCACTGTATCTGGTGCTATCACTTCATGGCAAATAGATAGGGGAAAAGTGGAAACAGTGACAGATTTTATTTTCTTGGGCTCCAGAATCACTGCAGATGGTGACCGCAGCCACAAAACTAAAAGACACTTGCTCCTTTGAAGAAAACCTATGACAAACCTAGACAGAGTATTAAAAACCAGAGACATCACTTTGCCAACAAAGGTCCATATAGTCAAAGTTGCGGTTTTTCCCGTAGTTACGTACAGATGTGAGACTTGAACCATAAAGAAGGCTGAGCATCAGAGAATTGATGCTTTCAAATTGTAGTGCTGGAGAAGACTCTTGAGTTCCCTTGGACTGCAGACCAGTCCATCCTAAAGGAAATCAACATGAATATACATCGGAAGGACTGATGCTGAAGCAGAAGCTCCAATACTTTCACCACCTGATGCGAAGAGCCAATTCATTGGAAAAGATTCTGATGCTGGGAAAGATTGAGGGCAGGAGAAAGGGATGACAGAGGATGAGATGGTTGGATGGCATTACCTACACAATGGACATGAGTTTGAGCAAACTCCAGGAGATAGTAAAGGACAGGGAAGCCTGGCATGCTGCAGTCCAGGGATCGCAAAGAGTCAAACACAACTTAATGACTGAACAACAATATCAACACTGAGCTATAATTTATATACTATAAAATTATCTGATTTAAGATATTCAAGTCAGTGATTTTTAGTAATTAAAGAGTCATAAAACCATTACTAAAATCCAGTTTTAGAACATTTCCATTACCCGCTGAAAGATGCCTCCCACCCATTTGTAGTTGCTTCCTGTTTCCATCCCAGCCCTAAGTAACCACCAATGTTCCTTAGTCTCTATGGATCTGTCTCTCCTGGATATTTCATATAAAGAACAAATTTTAGTTTTAATTGGAACATGCTCAATTCTCAGCAGCATAAAATTTCTTTCACTAATACCAGTTATGGATGTGATTTTAAATTGTGCTCAAATTTAGCTTAAAGACATTAAGAATACACCTTCAACAAGGAGGAGATTGAAGGATATTACGTACCATGTAAGAGGGATTGGTATGAACACATTTGCATGTATACTGTCTTCCTTTAGAATCTGATCAGTAAAATCAGTGACACTTTGTCGTTAGAGAAATATCATGCAGCTATGATACTATTCCCCATTCACAGGGGATGAAAAATTGATCTGTATATTTTCAATGCAGGAGGCATTGGTACTTTGACAGAGTTCTATTACAGTGACAGTGTTCTTATTATGCCAAATGTCTAATGTACACCTAATGATTGTATTATACACAGAAAGCTGCTATGCTCTGATTACCAACTGCTGTTTATAAGCTTCTGAATGCATTTTTGTAATGCTGAAAAAAGATGGAAAAAGTCACAAAGAGGGAGAAAATGGAAAAGAAAGTGATCCATAAACAATGGGGCTTCATATAGCTCCATGTGGCTGCATCAAGACTCATGATGTCTGAGAGTCTCTGACAAGTTTTAAGAGCATGATAAATGTCTGGGTGTAATAGCAATAAAGCAAATAGTAGCCTCCAGTTTAACATGTACATGGGTGTCAAGGATACGGTAACACTTGATACCATGAGGCCTCCTGGCAACTGCTGAGTCCACTACACCCCAACCATAAATCATCGGTCAACCTAATCAATCAGAGACCAATTTTTCCTGTGAGAAAACTGCTTATTTCCATGTTCACGATTACTTTCTGTGTTTGTTAGGATCCAATTATATTTCCAAATGTTTGAGAGGTTCAGTGGAGAGGAAAAATAAAGGACTTGGTTCCTTTGGGCAGGGTTGTGCTGTGATTAGTCACTCAGTCATGTCCAGCTCCCTGGGACCACATGGACTATAGCCCGCAGGCTCCTCTGTCCATGGGATTTTCTAGGCAAGAATACCAGAGTGGGTTGCCATGCCCTTCTCTTGAGCAGGCTAGATGTTACCAGTGCTGCAAATTGAGCCATCATGCTAGAGAATCAGGAAGCATAGGATACTCCCAAATGGGACTAGATCTGGAAACTTGACTGTGTCCTTTCCGTGTAGTGTTAGAAGGCGATCATTTTAGGAGAAAAGTGAAAGAGTAGTAAGGAGAGAGAAGCATCTTCCCCGCAGTGTGACGAACAAAAGAACCAAGACATGAGAGTCGGGGAAGAGTTTAAGAAACTGGAAATAACTCAGCTTGACTAAAGCAGACGTTGCAGGGAGGAAATGGCAAAAAATGAGGTTGAAGTGGCAGATAGGCCAGTAAGCAATTTGAGGACATTGGGGAATTATCAGAAGATTCTGAGTAAAGGAGTGGACTGATGAGGTTTGGATACTTAAAGTCCACTTTGGAGATAGGGTGGTGGACAGTGTGGAGGTGAGTGAAGCTGGAGGCAAGGAACCCAGGTGAGAAATTATGTAGAGATTCCTTAGGAGGGGTGATGATGCTTGCACTACCACAGTGGTGGTATTGAGAGAAGAGATATTGACGTGATGAATCTATAGCACTTGAACCTACAAGGGCTGAACAGATGCAGAGAGTCAGAGAAGGAGAGGAGTCGTGGATGACGCCCATTTTTCTGTTTTGGGCCATAAGGTAGCTGATGGTGCCATTCATTCAGGTAGAGGTCAGTAGGAGAGAATCTGGTTGGGGTGGTATCCAATTTGAACGTATTACAGTATCAGTGAAAGTAAAGTAGCTCAGTCGTGTCTGACTCTTGTGACTCCGTGGACTGTAGCCCATCAGGCTCCTCTGTCCATGGGATTTTCCAGGCAAGAATACTGGAGTGGGTTGCCATTTCCTTCTCCAGGGGACCTTCCTGACCCAGGGATTGAACCCGGGTCTCCAGCATTGTAGGCAGACGCTTTTACTGCCTGAGCGACAGGGAAGTCGTATCAATGACCAGAAGGCAAATGCATAAATGTTATGAGGTTGAAGCTTAAGAAGAGAAATAAAGAGGTAAACATAGAGATAAATGAGATGAGACAAGACTATAGAGAAACAAAGACCTACAGAGGGTAAAAATGTCACAAAGATATTATTATTGAACCTGGATCACAGT
Organism: Tragelaphus eurycerus; assembly: GCA_935064755.1. Lineage (NCBI taxonomy): Eukaryota > Metazoa > Chordata > Mammalia > Artiodactyla > Bovidae > Tragelaphus > Tragelaphus eurycerus. The sequence goes on along the minus strand of CAKXYN010000025.1, from coordinate 11,889,745 downwards.
CCAGGTTGTCTGACTCCCAGTAGTGCTCTTAGGGGCTTCCAGATGGCCCTGGTGGTAAAGAACTTGCCTCAGATGTAAATTCAATCCCTGAATCGGAAAGATCTCGGGGAGGAGGGAATGGCAACACACTCCAGTATTCTTGCCCTTAGAGTCCCATAGACAGAGAAGTCTAGTGGGCTCTGGTCCATGGGGCTGCAAAGAGTTGGGCAGACTGAAGAGACTGAGCATGCCTGCTCATAGTGGTCTTGCCTAAGGACCAACATGGTAATTGAGAGCCCTAATTCAGGAAGCAGAGAGAGAGCAGTTTCAATCTCTCTTTTATACGCAACCTTGCTGTATATAAGCGAAATGATATTAAGCAAGTGGCCTAGTCTCTGTTTCCCCAAGTTATGATAAAGCAAAAGTCACTCAATATGTCCGACTCTTTACAACCCACCACACTTCTCCATCTGTGGAATTCTTCAGGCCAGAATAGTTGAGTGGGTAGCTGTTCCCTTTTCCAGGAGATCTTCCCAACCCAGGGATAAAACCCAGGTCTCCAGGATTGCAGGTGGCTTTTTACCATCTGAGCCACCATGAAAGCCCACGTTATGATAAGGTGATAGTATCAGCCACAAGTGTGCTGGAGATGAAAGGAAAAGCACTAAAGCATCTCAGTCTTTGGCTTATAGCAGAGCGTCAACTGATAATGTTACTATCATGTTCAATAAATAGAAGGAAGAAATTCGTATTCTGTATAAAAACAATAGGGTCTATATTTGAAGGGCAGAGTGCCAACAGCATGGCAGTACTATTTGATATATTTGGGGAAAGAATGAGCCCATCCAGAAAGAAGGTGATAAATATGCTAAATTCATACAATATGTGTTCAGTGATAAATATTCTAAGCATGCACTTCAATAATTCTCTCATCAGAGCAGCCTTGTTCCCCCCACCATCAGCAGATACTGATAATTAATCAACTGAAATGAATCTTTACAGAATAAACAAATCTGTTATACATGAATGATGATTATGTCTCTCTCAGTTGTGATGGCTTTTCATAACTTATTCATGCTAATGTTACGAAGAGTTTTCCCTTAGGGAACAAAAATCTTGTTTGGGGGGAGACCTCTTTTTAGACTGTTTCTGGTGATCAGTGACATTTCACCCGTATTCAAAGGGAAGTAGCTAACTGTAAGGAGTCTATGGGAGTTCTGGGGTGTTAGCCCACTCTTCTCTCCAGGAGGGAGAGAGCGGGCCCCTTAATCTGTTTCACAGACACTTAGAGTGCTGATGGCAGAGCTGGGATGGTCTGTCCTGACTGCATTCATGGAAGTGGGCTGACAGCTATTGTATCCAGATGCAAACAGATGCCTCTGATGGGAGATCTCTGCACAGGCTGCAAAGGAATTGACTTCTGTGGCTCAGGAACATGGAAAGAAAGTAGACAGTGCCAGGCAAAAAGAGACCTTGCCTTGGTCCTGCAGAAAATAACAGCTCCATGAATAAAATGTACACGTACACTCTATTAAGAGACTCTGACTCCATCTTCATGATTATGTTAAAGAAAATTCTCCACGAGTCTCTTGCATTTTTGCACATCTTAAGAGCTGAGGCTCTGATGGCCTTGCTCCAAACGATCTTATCGGGACGTTGTATAACAAAGGGACTTAGAAGCTTTGGGACACAGAACAGCATACTTCGTGTCCCTTGTAAAAGAGTCAGATTCCCTAGCTAGAGTTCCTCTTCTGTAATGCAGCCCACTGCTTGTGCAGGTGTCACGTGACCTCTTTGTGTTGCCCTGTGGGAGTCTGGGCTTAGGGGAAACCAAAGTTGACATTCTGGCTGTTGCTCTTCTGCTGCTGCTGCTGCTGCTAAGTCACTTCAGTAGTGTCCGACTCTGTGCGACCCCATAGACGGCAGCCCACCAGGCTCTGGCATCCCTGGGATTCTCCAGACAAGAACACTGGAGTGGCTTGCCATTGCCTTCTCCATTGTGTGAAAGTGAAAAGTGAAAGTGAAGTCTCTCAGTCACATCCGACTCGTAGCGACCCCATGGACTGCAGCCTACCAGGCTCCTCCATCCATGGGATTTTCTAGGCAACAGTACTGGAGTGGCTTGCCACTGCTCTTCTGGGAGTACTAAACTGTTCTTTGTCTCTAATCCAGGAGTCTCATGTCTTCTGCGAGCATCCATGAAACTTGTTAGCTTGCAAGTAGACCAGCATCTTAGGCCCTTTATAGTGGTTAACACTAGGTTTCAACATGTCTAATATTTAATATGAGTCACTTTCAGTTTTATTTTATTTTTTTTTTAAATGGGAAGGAAAAAGGGGAGTGATGGTGGGGAGGAGTAACTTTGCCTTTGTGATTCCATTCCTTCTAAAATGAGATTTAGCAAACAGAACTGATCTGCAGTCAGTAGAAAGGAAAGATATTTCTGAAAGAGATGTAGAAAGCCAAATAATAGTCAAAGTGTGTTCTAAATCATTCACAGTATAGAAAATTAGAAATACTTGCCTATATTGTCTTTGACAAAAAAAAAAAACAAAACACAAAAATCACCAATGAATGAAAAAAGTAATGTTTTTCTAAAGAGTCAGCCATAACATTTCAGAGTAGGAAAAGAACTTAAAGAGCTTGATTCACTGATTCTCTCCATTAAAAAGAGAAATAAAGACTAACTCTCATTTTCTTCATTTGCACTCTCCATAATGGCTTTTTACAAATGTCTTCAATTTTCCTTAGAAACGTAGAACAAATTTGATGTACAAAGGTATTCATCACATTTTACTTATGATAGATAAAAATGATAAATGAGTTAAAACACCCTCCCGTTAGAGACTGGTTGAGATATGGGTAAATTCTTAGATGCGATATCAGGAAAACATTAATAATTATGTTTTTCAAGATTATTTAATAACAGGGTAAACTTTTTATGGCATATTGTTTCTTTTTTTTAAATTAGAGGATAATTGCTTTACAGTGTTGGGTTGGTGTCTGCTGTACAACGACTTGAGTCAGCCGTCAGTATAGATACGTCCCCCCATCCTGAGGCTCCCCCTCACCGAGCCCTCCCCTCCAGGTCCTCACAGAGCTCTGAGCTGAGCTCTCTGTGCTACACAGCTCCTTCCCACGAGCTATCTATTTTACACGTGGTAGTGTATACATGTAAGACATGTTGTTAAGAGAGAGAGAGTAAGACATACAAATTGTATTATCCCAGTAATGTACCATATCATTATAACACACACTCATGCATGCAAAAAAATAACTAGAAGAAAATTACTTTCAAATATTAAAACTCTCAAAATTACTTTCAAATAGTTAAAACTGGGTTAGGGGAATATGGATGATATTTTTTCTTTGTTGTCTTCTATGTCGTCGAAAACCCCTTATAGTCTAATCAGACAGATGTTTTTAAAAATTTCCCTTAGAGAGTAAAATCAAACTCTTTTTTTTTAAAAGAGGATTTTATTGATGGCATTTTTATTGTCTTCATAATAAAACAAAATATGAAGCTCAAAACTGGATCACTTGGCCCTTTCTCTTCTTATCACCTCCCAGCTCAAAATGCTTGCATCTCTTTATAGCCAGCATTCTCTTCCATCTACAGTTGGGCTCAATACATTCAAGCCTCAGTACAATCTTCTTTGTAGTTTTAGCCTTTTTCCAGAAAATCGGCTTAGTCTGCCCACCATAGCCACTCTGTTTCCTGTCATAATGCCGCTTTCCCTGGGCATACAGAGAATCCTTGCCCTTCTTGCACTGTGTCACTTTGTGGGGCTGGTGCTTCCCACACTTCTTACAGAAAGTCCGGCGGGTTTTTGGAATGTTCACCGTGTTTGCGAGAGCGATACCAGCACAGAAAGCTAAAATCAAACTCTTATTCCTAGATAACTAACTTACACTGAAGTTCAGCCTTTGTTCCATCCACCACCGAGCTCATTTTAGCCTTTCTCCTTTTCATCTGTAACTCTCCTCACAGTGTGAAGTGCACTGTCCAGTGAAGTTTTGAGGGGTGTGGTCTAGTGGGATTAACACCAACTAACTGATTTCTTGGCCTCCCACTTCGCCTTGCCCCTCTCACCCAATTCAACAGACCCCATCATCATATCAAGTCACATGTATGGAAAATCCCTAGAATTTCTACCCCCAGGAACTCCAGCCTGGACCCTGGCATTGCCAGATTTTTCTAAGCTTGCTGCCTTATGGTGCAAATCAGTGTAAACTGGAGATATACTAGGCAAAATGTCTTTGTGACTCACTCCCATCTCCGCCATCAATCTTTGCTGCTTCAACCCCTCTGCCTTCTGTCTCTCTCCACACACACACACATAAGTCTAGCTCTGCTACTGCTAAGTCACTTCAGTCGTGTCCGACTCTGTGTGACCCCATAGACAGCAGCCTACCAGGCTCCCTTGTCCCTGGGATTCTCCAGGCAAGAACACTGGAGTGGGTTGCCATTTCCTTCTCTGAGGCATGAAAGTGAAAAGTGAAAGTGAAGTCAGTCAGTCGTGTCCGTCTCTTCACAACCCCATGGACTGTAGCCCACCAGGTTCCTCCACCCATGGGATTTTCCAGGCAAGAGTACTGGAGTGGGGTGCCATTGCCTTCTCCCAGTCTAGCTCTAGAAAAGCACTATTCAATATAACACAAGCCCCTAATGAAAAATTTTCTATTAGCCACATTAAAAATATTAAAAGAAACATATGAAATGAATTTTAAGAATATATTTTATTTAACCCAACAAGTCTAAATCATTGCCATTTCAACATGTCATAAATTTAAAAATTATTTATTGAGACATTTTACATATACTTTTCCATACTAAAATCTCTGTGCTCCAACGTGCTTTGTATCTTTTCAGCACATTTCGATTCACACCAGCCACCTCTCAAGTGCCCTGTAGCCATGTGGAGCTTGTGGTTTTAGTATCAGACAGCAGAGGTCTGGAGAGATCTTCTCCCTCTACAACTTCTGTCCCATGTCCCTTAGCCTGGGGCTTCCAAAAATGTAAATGCCTGGTGGTGGCTTTGGGGATGGATTCCTCTAAGACAGTTGTCCACATTTCCCCAGGGGCTGTAGCGGAACTTCCCTGTCACAGACTGGGACACACATCCCGAGGGGGATCAGGGCCTTTTGTGGTTCTGCCACCCAGAGTAGGTACTCATTTGTCTGACTGATGAATCTTGCCTGGGTGGAGAATGCCTCAGTTGGAGGTCGATTCCCATATTAAAGTACACTCACAGTGTAAATACAGAGGTCATCACCATCCTTAATCAATACCACCCCTCGGATCATCACCAGAGTGAATAGCTTCCTCTTCTGCCTTAGTCTGAGATTCACTATCTGCTGTCTGTCTGTCTAAATGAATCAGGACAAGCATGTTAGTACTTGATTGAGCCTCTTCAAAATCAAGTGCGCCCATTTCATTGGTGAAGCAACTGAATCCTGGAGAGGACAAGTGGCTTCCTCATAGTGACAGGGCTGCTAAGTCACAGAGTTGGGTTGGGATTACGAGTCAGACCTCCTGACCCTCATTCCATTATGTCCGGCCTCAGATCACTGATTTTGGTGGGATTGATGGAGCTCATGGGTCAGGTCATTTACTAGGAGAAAGTTCCAGGATTTGCCCCAGAACTATAGTCCATTAGCCTGCCCCAGCTCAGTCCAGCCTCCCTTTCCTAGGTCACCTTTTCACACCACAGGTAAGAGAACAAACAGAAATAGTTACTCACTGTTCTGTGTGCTAAATCATTCAGTGGTGTCCAACTCTTTGCGGCCCCATGGACTGTAGCCTTCCAGGCGCCTCTGTCTGTGGGAATTCTGCAGGAAAGAATACTGGAGTGGGCTGCCATGCCCTCCTCCAGGGGATCTTCCTGACCCAGGGATCGAACCCACGTCTCTTACATCTCCTACATTGGCAGGCAGGTCCTTTACTACCAGTGCTATCTGTGTAGCTTAATTACTCACTGTGATAGGTGCCAAAAGGGCCAGAAACAGGATGCAGAGACTGATAATAACAGGGAGGTTCCCGCTTCAGATGGGAGGTCAGGGTAGGACCCCAGGGACCTGAGGGAGGAGGAAGAGGATCTGGGAAAAGGGCTTGCAGAGCTCCAGGCAGCAGGAACAGCCAGTGCAGAGGCCCCAGGGCAAGACATGCTTGCTTAGCTTGTGGAGGAAGCTATGGCAGCCAGGGAGTGATGGGAGGACATGAGAGGCAGCAGGGGCCACATTATTCAGAGTCTTACAGAGAAAACCTAGACATTTGGTTGGAGTTTGATTCTTCTGCCTCTTTTGATATATGATGAGCTTCACTTTAATTTTAAATGTTGATGTTTAAAGATCTTCTTCACTGCATTATGACCTTAAGAGAATTAGGACTGCCACTTGCAAGAGTCCTTAGGGGTTGAATGTGAGGACTTCTCTTTCTAACAGTGTGTCTCTGATGGATTCAGGCAGTCATGGCAAGAGGGAAGATGATAAAGCACCACAAAGGCTGGTGGTCCTGAGGATGGACTTGTGTGTCCAACTGACAAACAAGTTCAGACATGAAAGAGCTGGTCCAGTCTCTTCAAGTTGGAAACTAACACTAACAGATGTTCTTCAATACGCAAGTACTGTCATGGGCTCTGCCTCACTAGAGTTTCAGTCTCCAGCTTTGAGAGTAGATTTTCCAATCTTTGCAAACTGATTGACCTTCCTTCCTTTCCCCACATCTATACTTCCCTGCCTTTGGAAGATTCTGAGACAATAAGCCTAGGTATAAATGATATTCATTTGGGAGATCAGTTCAGTTCAGTCACTCAGTTCATGTCCGACTCTTTGCGACCCCATGAATCGCAGCACACCAGGCCTCCCTGTTCATCACCTACTCCTGGCATTCACTCAGACTCACATCCATCAAGTCAGTGATGCCATCCAGCCATCTCATCCTCTGTCGTCCCCTTCTCCTCCTGCCCCCAATCCCTCCCAGCATCAGAGTCTTTTCCAATGAGTCAACTCTTTGCATGAGGTGGCCAAAGTACTGGAGTTTCAGCTTTAGCATCATTCCTTCCAAAGAACTCCCAGGGCTGATCTCCTCCAGAATGGACTGGTTGGATTTCCTTGCAGTCCAAGGGACTCTCAAGAGTCTTCTCCAACACCACAGTTCAAAAGCATCAATTCTTCGGTGCTCAGCCTTCTTCACAGTCCAGCTCTCACATCCATACATGACCACAGGAACAACCATAGCCTTGACTAGACAGACCTTTGTGGGCACAGTAATGTCTCTGCTTTTCAATATGCTATCTAGGTTGGTCATAACTTTTCTTCCAAGGAGTAAGCGTCTTTGAATTTCATGGCTGCAGTCACCATCTGCAGTGATTTTGGAGCCCCCCAAAATAAAGTCTGACACTGTTTCCACTGTTTCCCCATCTATTTCCCAAGAAGTGATGGGACCAGATGCCATGATCTTCGTTTTCTGACTGTTGAGCTTTAAGCCAACTTTTTCACTCTCTTCTTTCACCTTCATCAAGAGGCTTTTTAGTTCCTCTTCACTTTTCTGCCATAAAGGTGGTGTCATCTGCACATCTGAGGTTATTGATATTTCTCCCGGCAATCTTGATTCCAGCTTGTGCTTCTTCCAGCCCAGCATTTCTCATGATGTACTCTGCATAGAAATTAAATAAGCAGGGTGACAATATACAGCCTTAACGTACTCCTTTTTCCTATTTGGGTGATAGGATGCTCTTAGAAGGAATAGCATGAGAATAGAATCATAGACTACCACAGCTAGAAGGAATCTCACAGGACAGCTGCTTTGACTCTCTCATTCTATTATTATTATTATTTGTAACATATTCTTATCTGCCATTTATATACATTCAATTAAATATCATGGCAACCTTGCAAAATTTTTCTCTCTCTCTCTCTCTCTTTTACAGATCAAGTGACAGAGGCTCAGAGAGATTAATAATTGACCAAGTGTTACAGAGCCTTAAATGGCAGAGCTGGGATTCAAATAGTCTGTCTGATTTCCCTGGTAGCTCAATTCATAAATTGCCTTTATGAATCTGCCTAGATATGTAGAATCTGCCTACAATGTAGAAGACCTGCGTTCGATCCTGGTTCGGGAAGATCCCCTGGAGAAGGGAATAGTAACCCTCTCCAGTATTCCTGCCTGGGGAATCCCATGAAAAGAGGAGCCTGGTGTGCTATAGTCTACTGGGTTGCAAAGAGTCAAAGATGACTGAGTGATTAACACTCACTCACTCATGCTAGCTGAAGCTACTTAGACAGACAGATAGGATGATGAGGAAATAATAATAAGAGCCAGTGGTAGAATATATTGGGTTGGCCAAAAGTTTCATTTGGGTTTTTTCCTAATGTCTAAATGAACTTTTGGACCAACCCAATACATGCTTCAACTTTTCTCCATTCGTGATTAGCTGTAAGGAAGAGTGTAAGAGAGAAAGAACATCTATATAGAGTTTTGTTGTTATTCCTTTTTTGTTGTTGTTTTTATAAAAACATAGGTCTCATTAAACCAGTTTTGGTAAGACTGTCTTACTGAGCATCAGATTTCTTTCAAAAATTATAGAATTCTTGATAGTTTTGGGACTTCTTGCAAAAGAAACTGCTGCACTAGAAGCAATGCCACAGGTGGCCAGGCCCGGAGAGCTCACTGCATGAATCTCCGGCTGCTGCTCCTCCCTGCTGGTCAGACACTGGGGGGCTGGTGCATCTGCCTCTCCTGATATGTCCACCAGAGTATTCAGGGCCTCACTGGTGGCTTAGATGGTAAAAGAATCTGCCTGCAATGCAGGAGACCTGGGTTCGATTCCTGGATCAGGAAGATCCCCTGGGGAAGAGAATGGCAACCCACTCCAGTATTCTTGCCTGGAGAATCCCATGGACAAAAGAGCCTGGCAGGCTATAGTCCATGAGGTCACAAGGAGTTGGACATGATTACTTGTCACTTTTTTCACTTTCCTGAGTATACTGAGGGGCAAGGACAGCCTAAGATTTGCCACTACTTTGAGTGGTTCGCGGGGCCCAGAGGACCTCAGGCAGATTCATGAACAGAGGCTTGGACTTGATGCAAGACCCTGAGGTTGTCTGCCTCTGGGCTGTTGAAACTGCGCTCAATCTCTTTAAGGACTTTTGATGTAATTCCCCCCAGCAGTTAGTTTTGCTTTACTGGGATTGCAAGGACTATGGTGATAGGTACCAAATATTCTACTCTAAGATCTCTTGTTTCTATGGATTTGCTTCACCAGTTAGAGCATTTTCAGAACAAGGTGTGTTAGGCAGAATAATAGCTCCCCAAAGATGATGTTCACAAATCTGTACCCAGAACCCGTGAATATGTTACATTCTATGGCAAAAGAGACAAGATAGCAGGTGGAATTAAAGCTGCTAATTACTATGGGTAAATTGTCTTTCCCACAAAAGTCATATGTTGAAATACCAATCCTCAGTGCCTCTGAATGTGGCTGAATTTGGGAATATGGTATTTAAATTGGTAATTAACTTGAGTGAGGTAATTATGGTGGGTCCTAATCCAATATGACTGGTGTCTTTGTAGGAAGAGAAGATTATGGGGAGGGGAGGTGGCAGGGCGGTTCAAGAGGGAGGGGACTTAAGTATGCCTATGGTTGATTCATGTTGATGAATGGCAGAAGTCATCACAATACTGAGATTAAAATTTTTAATTAAAATTTTAATTAAAAATAAATAAATAAAACACATAAATGGATACATCAAAAAAAAAAAAAAAACAGAGATTAGGACACGGATATGCACACAGGGAAGGCCATGTGAACACACAGGCAGAAGATGGGCATCTATGACTAAGGAGAGAGGCCTCAGAAGAAATGAACCCTGCTGATTCTTTGAGGAGAGACCCCTCGTCCAAGGTAAGGTGCAATGGCTGTGCTTTGCTGGAGCAGCCCTGAAGAGATACCCCACACCCAAGGTAAGAGAAACCGAAGTAAGAAAGTAGGTGTTGCAAGAGGGCATCAGAGGGCAGACACACTGAAACCATACTCACAGAAAACTAGTCAATCTAATCACACCAGGACCACAGCCTTGTCTAACTCAATGAAACTCAGCCATGCCCCTGGGGCAACCCAGGATGGGCGGGTCATGGTGGAGAGATCTGACAGGATGTGGTCCACTGGAGAAGGGAATGGCAAACCACTTCAGTATTCTTGCCTTGAGAACCCCATGAACAGTACGAAAAAGCAAAATGATAGGATACTGAAAGAGAAACTCCCCAGGTCAGTAGGGGCCCAATATGCTACTGGAGATCAGTGGAGAAATAACTCCAGAAAGAATGAAGGGATGGAGCCAAAACAAAAAGAATACCCAGCTGTGGATGTGTCTGGTGATAGAAGCAAGGTCCGATGCTGTAAAGAGCAATATTGCATAGGAACCTGGAATGTCAGGTCCATGAATCAAGGCAAATTGGAAGTGGTCAAACAAGAGATGGCCAGAGTGAATGTCAACATTCTAGGAATCAGCGAACTCAAATGGACTGGAATGGGTGAATTTAACTCAGAGGACCATTATATCTACTACTGCGGGCAGGAATCCCTCAGAAGAAATGGAGTGGCCATCATGGTCAACAAGAGTCTGAAATGCAGTACTTGGATGCAATCTCAAAAACGACAGAATGATCTTTGTTCGTTTCCAAGGCAAACCATTCAATGTCACAGTAATCCAAGTCTATGCCCCAACCAGTAATGCTGAAGAAGCTGAGGTTGAACGGTTCTATGAAGACCTACAAGACCTTTTAGAACTAACACCCAAAAAAGATGTCCTTTTCATTACAGGGAACTGGAATGCAAAAGTAGGAAGTCAAGAAACACCTGGAGTAACAGGCAAATTTGGCCTTGGAATATGGAATGAAGCAGGGCAAAGACTAATAGAGTTTTGCCAAGAAAATGCACTAGTCATAACAAACACCCTCTTCCAACAACACAAGAGAAGACTCTATACATGAACATCACCAGATGGTCAACACTGAAATCAGACCGATTATATTCTTTGTAGCCAAAGATGGAGAAGCTCTATATAGTCAGCAAAAAGAAGACCAGGAGCTGACTGTGGCTCAGACCATGAACTCCTTATTGCCAAATTCAGACTGAAATTGAAGAAAGTAGGGAAAACCACTAGACCATTCAGGTATGACCTCAATCAAATCCCTTATGATTATACAGTGGAAGTGACAAATAGATTTAAGGGCCTAGATCTGATAGATAGAGTGCCTGATGAACTATGGAATGAAGTTCGTGACATTGTACAGGAGACAGGGATCAAGACCATCCCCATGGAAAAGAAATGCAAAAAAGCAAAATGGCTGTCTGGGGAGGCCTTACAAATAGCTGTGAAAAGAAGAGAAGCAAAAAGCAAAGGAGAAAAGGAAAGATATAAGCATCTGAATGCAAAATTCCAAAGAATAGCAAGAAGAGATAAGAAAGCCTTCTTCAGTGATCAATGCAAAGAAATAGAGGAAAACAACAGAATGGGAAAGACTAGGGATCTCTTCAAGAAAATCAGAGATACCAAAGGAACATTTCATGCAAAGATGGGATTGATAAAGGACAGAGATGGTGTGGACCTAACAGAAGCAGAAGATATTAAGAAGAGGTGGCAAGAATACACAGAAGAACTGTACAAAAAGAGCTTCACGATCCAGATAATCATGATGGTGTGATCACTGACCTAGAGCCAGACATCCTGGAATGTGAAGTCAAGTGGGCCTTAGAAAGCATCACTATGAACAAAGCTAGTGGAGGTGATGGAATTCCAGTTGAGCTATTCCAAATCCTGAAAGATGATGCTGTGAAAGTGCTGCCAGCACAATATGCCAGCACATTTGGAAAACTCAGCAGTGGCCACAGGACTGGAAAAGGTCAGTTTTCATCCCAATCCCAAAGAAAGGCAATGCCAAAGAATGCTCAAACTACCGCACAATTGCACTCAACTCACATGCTAGTAAAGTAATGCTCAAAATTCTCCCAGCAAGGCTTCAGCAATATGTGAACCTTGAACTTCCTGATGTTCAAGCTGGTTTTAGAAAAGGCAGAGGAACCAGAGATCAAATTGCCAACATCCGCTGGATCATGGAAAAAGCAAGAGAGTTCCAGAAAAACATCTATTTCTGCTTTATTGACTATGCCAAAGCCTTTGACTGTGTGGATCACAATCAACTGTGGAAAATTCTGAAAGAGATGGGAATACCAGACCACCTGACCTGCCTCTTGAGAAATTTGTATGCAGGTCAGGAAGCAACAGTTAGAACTGAACATGAAACAACAGACTGGTTCCAAATAGGAAAAGGAGTACTTCAAGGCTGTATATTGTCACCCTGTTTATTTAACTTATATGCAGAGTACATCATGAGAAACGCTGGACTGGAAGAATCACCAGTTGGAATCAAGATTGCTGGGAGAAATATCAATAACCTCAGATATGCAGATGACACCACCCTTATGGCAGAAAGCGAAGAGGAATTAAAAAGCCTTTTGATGAAAGTGAAAGAGGAGAGTGAAAAAGTTGGCTTAAAGCTCAACATTCAGAAAACAAAGATCATGGCATCCGGTCCCATCACCTCATGGGAAATAGATGGGGAAACAGTGGAAACAGTGTCAGACTTTATTTTTCTGGGCTCCCAAATCACTGCAGATGGTGACTGCAGCCATGAAATTAAAAGACGCTTACTCCTTGGAAGGAAAGTTATGACCAACCTAGATAGCATATTGAAAAGCAGAGACATTACTTTGCCAACAAAGGTTCACCTAGTCAAGGCTATGTTTTTTCCAGTGGTCATGTGTGGATGTGAGTTGGACTGTGAAGAAAGCTGAGCGCCGAAGAATTGATGCTTTTGAAGTGTGGTGTTGGAGAAGACTCTTGAGAGTCCCTTGGACTGCAAGGAGATCCAACCAGTCCATTCTGAAGGAGATCAGCCCTGGGATTTCTTTGGAGGGAATGATGCTAAAGCTGAAACTCCAGTACTTTGGCCACCTCATGGGAAGAGTTGACTCTTTGGAGAAGACTCTGTTGCTGAAGGGATTGGGAGCAAGAGGAGAAGGGGTCGACAGAGGATGAGATGGCTGGATGACATCACTGACTCGATGGATGTGAGTCTCAGTGAACTCCAGGGAAGCCTGGCATGCTGGGATTCATGGGGTTGCAAAGAGTCGGACACGACTGAGTGACTGATCTGATCTGATCTCTGATCTGATTCCTTGATCTCAGACTTTCAGCCTCTGAAACTGTGAGAAAATAAGACATTGTTGTTTAAGCCACACAATCTGTAGTACTTTGCTATGGCAGCCTTAACAGACTAATAAATTGAGCATCATTCTCCATCAGGATAATCACTGGGAGCTTACACCAGATTATCTGGGTGAACCTGGTGTAATTATGTTCACTAAGTTGCTCAGTCATGTCCGATTCTTTGCTACCGCAGGGACTGTAGCCCACCAGACTCCTCTGTCCATGGGATTATCCATGCAAGAACCCTGGAGTAGGTTGCCATGCCCTCCTCCAAGGGATCTTCCCAACCCAGGGACAGAATCCACATCTCTTAGATCTCCTGCATTGGCAGGCAGGTTCTTTTACCACTATCACCACCTGGGAGGCCCAGTGTGATCATAAGGGTCGTTAAATGTAAAAAAGCAAAGGAGAGGAGATCAGAGTGATGTGATAGGAGAAGAGTTGGACTTACTGTTGCTGGCTTTGAAGATGGAGAAGAAGGGTCATGGACCTGACTTCTAGAAGCTGTAACAGTAAGGAAATGGATTCTCTCTGAGCCTCCACAAAGCAACCCAGCCCTATTGGTTCCTTGATTTTACCCATTTTAGACTTCTGAACTGTAGATCTGCAAGATAATAAATTTATGTTGTTGTGGGCTTAAAAAAATTTTTTTATTGAGTTTTGTTTATTTACTCATTGGAAAATACCCTGATGCTTGGGAAGATTGAAAGCAGGAGGAGAAGGGGGTGACAGAGGGTGATATGGTTGGATGGCATCACCAACTCAATGCACATGAGTCTGAGTAAACTCTGGTAGATGGTGAGGGACAGGGAAGCCTGGCCTGCTGTAGTACACGGGGTCCCAGAGAGCCAGACATGACTTAGGACTGAACAACAGCAACATCTGGGTGGGGACTTTAGTTTCTGCAGAAGAACTCAAAGATATTATTATGTGTATTCTTTCAGGAGGAACCAGGATTCTGCCACAAGCCTGTACTATTGTTTGCTGGCTGTTTCTCCATTCTTTCTTTATTCCCTCCCTTCCCTGATTAGCAACTGTTTGAATCTGCCCTTTGGAACTCAGGGAAGGTTGAGGAGGCTGAATGAAGCCTACTTCTTATAAAATAAAAAATGGGGGACACATAAAGGCTTTGTGCTCAGGAGGGAGGGCCTCACAGGTGTTGCAGCAAGGGGGTACCCTTTCCAGGGCCCGAAAGGGGGTTCTTGTCTAATATTCAGAAGTGAATTGTCTGAGGACCCCCATGTGCTGACAAAACAGGAGACTTTATTGGGAAGGGGCCACCATGTGGACAGCAGGAGGGTAAGGGAACCCTAGTAAGACTAATCTGCCACGTGGCTTGCAGTCTTTATGGTAATGGGATTAGTTTCCAGGTTGCCTTTGGCCAATCACTCAGTCTCAGGGTCCTTCTTGTAGGCGCACGTGTTGCTCAGCCAAGATGGATGCCAGTAAGGAGGATTCTGGGAGGTGGTAGGACACGTGGCGTCTCCTTTTAACCCTTTCCGAACTCTTCTGGTGGTGGTGGCTTGTTACTTCCGGGTTCCTTACCAGGACCTCCTGTCATAAAAAAATTCATGCGAATGGTTACTATGGGGCCTGGCTAGTGTGGGTGGTTTCAGGCAGGATGTTTTCCCTAACAGAGGGTCCTGTTGGTGTCAATACACCAAAATTTCAAGCCTGGTCTGTATAACACAATAAAGTATAAGGTATGAGACTTGCTTCAGTATGGTTTGAACATCTGCTGTACTCATTCCATTAGATCTGTCTGCACTCACATAGTTGGATCTCCAAAATATTCCTACTGTTTATTTACTTGCCTTCTTATCAGTGTTGTAAAGGAACTGGGGACATTGTTTTTGTGAAATGGTGGCTGGAGTAAAATATTGGGAAGTGCAAATGCTCTGGTCTAATATCTTCATATAGGAAATTCAGAATATGCCCTACAATTGTGGATGAAACCAAATCATCAAAATGCCTTAATTTAAACTCCTACTCATTGCTTCTGTGAGATAACCTTCTTCAATTTTTACTGGTCTTGGTGCCCCAAGCATATGAATTTCTATTTCCAATGCATGCATTAAACAAATATGTGAGTGCCTTGTATAGTGCAAACAGTGTTATCATATCCTGGATATGAACTAATAGAGATGCAATCCCTGTTTTCATCCCAATAGGGGGAAGCAGACAGTAAACTAATAAATGCATGGCCAGGTGATAAGGGATAGATAGGATGAAATGCTAACAGCAGGTGAGTGCAGGTTGGAGACATCTCTGATATGGTGACATTCAACAAAGACTTGAATGACAGATCTGTGAGCTCTCTAAAGTCCCAGGACTGTGTCTTTTTCACTTTTGTTTCTGTGCCAGGGTCAAGTCCTTATAATGTAGGGCAGGGAAAGTGTTTAATACTAGATTATAAGACTGTGTTGGCAGAGGCAGCGATGGTCAGCGTGCATCCCAGGGAGGTATGAATGGTGTATATTATGCCATGGATGCTGGTCAGTGATAGCCATGTGCTCAATCTTACTGAAGAGTTCATTGTGCTCTTGGGGCATGGAGCAGTCATATTACTCTTCGAGCTGAGAGCTTTTGAGGGTCCTATGTGCCATCTGTCACCCCAATCTCAATTTAAGATCAAATCAGATCAGATCAGTCGCTCAGTCGTGTCCGACTCTTTGCGACCCCATGAACCGCAGCACGCCAGGCCTCCCTGTCCATCACCAGCTCCCGGAGGTCACTCAGACTCGCATCCATCGAGTCAGTGATGCCATCCAGCCATCTCATCCTCTGTCGTCCCCTTCTCCTCCTGCCCTCAATCCCTCCCAGCATCAGAGTCTTCTCCAATGAGTCAACTCTTCGCATGAGGTGGCCAAAATACTGGAGTTTCAGCTTTAGCATCATTCCTTCTAAAGAAATTCCAGGATTGATCTCCTTCAGAATGGACTGGTTGGATCTCCTTGCAGTCCAAGGGACCCTCAAGAGTCTTCTCTAACACCACAGTTCAAAAGCATCAATTCTTCGTCGCTCAGCCTTCTTCACAGTCCAGCTCTCACATCCATACATGACCACAGGAAAGACCATAGCCTTGACTAGGCGAACCTTTGTTGGCAAAGTAATGTCTCTGCTTTTGAATATGCTATCTAGGTTGGTCATAACTTTCCTTCCAAGGAGCAAGCGTCTTTTAATTTCATGGCTGCAGTCACCATCTGCAGTGATTTTGGAGCCCAGAAAAACAAAGTCTGACACTGTTTCCACTGTTTTCCCATCTATTTCCCATGCAGTGATGGGACCAGATGCCATGATCTTCCTTTTCTGAATGTTGAGCTTTAAGCCAACCTTTTCACTCTCCACTTTCACTTTCATCAAGAGGCTTTTAGCCCCTCTTCACTTTCTGCCATAAGAGTGGTGTCATCTGCATATCTGAGGTTATTGATGTTTCTCCCAGCAATCTTGATTCCAACTTGTGTTTCTTCCAGTCCAGCATTTCTCATGATGTACTCTGCATATAAGTTAAATAAACATGGTGACAATATGCAGCCTTGACGTACTCCTTTTCCTATTTGGAACCAGTTTAAGATACTTCACCAATAAACCTTTGAGACTAGAGACTTGACTTGAAATTAGACATGTGTATTCATCCCCAAATTTGTAGTGGCTGCATCAGATTTTAGAGGCTTTCTTTGCCTCTCACAAAGTTCTGTGTACCTTGAGTACTTGTGAATCTAATTATTTATCACTAAATCAGGGTATTTGGCTATCTGACCAGGACACTATGATGAATTATCTTGTAAAGTTAATACCTGTTATTCCTTTTTCCCAGCAGGCCCCTGGTAGTTGATAGTATGGCCTCTTATTCCATTCTGGGGTAAATTTCAATGCTTACAACTTTGTATTTGGTGAAACTGAGGTCCCCCTGTGTTATGCTGAGGTAGGGGCAGGTGTCCCCGGACTTGTATACTTGCTCTTCTCTCAGAACCTAGCTGTTCAAGGCCTTGCTTTCAGAGCCTAGGATCTCCAAACTTGGGGATTTGTTTGCAGGCACACTTACTCAAGGTGTGCTGTCTCTTCATCCTTACTCTCTTCCTCCCTCCCCTACCTTCCCTCTAACTCTAAAAATGTTGACACAGCTTTTCTCCTTTGGATCTACTAAGAAGCTAGATCATGTTCATTTCTGACCTACCTTCTGCCCATGCTCAGGAAAGGCTTATCATGCTTGATTTGACACTTGGAAGGATCCCAAAGACAGATGACTGCAACAGAGGGATTCTCTGTGTCCCTGAGCTGGCGAGACTCAGCTGCAACCGCTGACAGCGGTTCATTTGGGAGCTCTTCATTTACTTATTTCATGGTGCTCCTTTCACTCTGTCACACATGCTCTTTACCATCACTAGCATTACCTTTGCAACACACCATCCATGCAAAAGATCATTATTATAATTCTCAGTTATATGCCCAAACTTATTGGTAGGTGAGGTGCTTTGCAAGCATTCTTGCAGGATACCCTTTCCTGCAGTCTAATCTAAGCACATGCTCATAGGGAGAGTGGTGCCTTTTGTTGGCTTGTTTGTTTTAGTGGAGCTGGGGAAAGCCAGATGGTTGAAAGGGCATGGTCAAAGTGCATGTACAAAGCACCGCCACTCTGAGGAAGGTGAAAGCTCAGAACAGGACACACTGCTCACTCTTCTGAACCCCAGGGCTTGAGCTCATGTTGTCAGCCCTCGAGTTTCACCATGGTTTGGGTTGGCCGCTTTCCCAACAGGCCATGTTGGCATCTGGTACAACAACACACAGGTGGCTTTGGGCTCTGTATCTGTTTCCCTGTGCTCCCATGATAAAGTTCCACAAACTCGGGAGGCTTCAAACAACAGAACTGTATTCTTTCTTGGTTCTGGAGGCTATAAATCCCAAATTAAGGTCTTGGCAGGGCCATGGGCCCTCTTGAGACTCTGGTTAGCATCTCTTCTTGCCTCTTCGCTTCTGGTGGTGGCCGTTGCCCCTTGGTGTCCCCTGGCTCGCAGCCGCTTCACTCTTGTCACTGCCTTTACGTCATGTGGCTCCTCTGGGTATGTTTCTGTGTCTTCTTATAGGGACATCAGTCACGGTGGGTTAAGGGCCCACCGTACTCCTGTATGACCTCAGCTTTACTAATTACATCTTCAGTTTCAAAATAAGTCACTTTCTGAGGTCAGGGTGATTAGAACTGGAGGGAGACACAACCCATAACGGGGCCTCTTCAGTCAAAATTCAGCACCAGCAACTTTTAAGTGGTAGGGAAGAGGGTGGTCTGGGATAGGGACAAGAAATGGCCCAAATCACTTATCAGGAGGGCGGCTGTCAGAACAAGACAAAGCAGCAGGTGACCGGTCAACTTACACTTCATCCTCTCAGATCATGCTTCCCATTGTTGACAGGTCATGTGGAGGACAGGGAGCCTCCTTCAATATTTCAGGGCTTGTGACAGTTTAATTTTTCAAAAGTCTCACATTTTCTAGAGGAATTCTAGGAGGGAGAAAGCTTAATGGACTGAGTCTGACTCCAACTGTAAGTGGAAATACACTTTTATTCATATGTGGTTATATTTGCATCCAGAGTGTGGTAGGTTTGGTAGGTAGATGAACGGTTCCCCCAGATGTCTGCATCCTAATCTCTGGACCCTATGAATATTACCTTATATGGCAGAGACTCTTTTTGTAGATGCCATTGTGTTAAAGAAAATTTGGAAAATTCTGAAAGAGATGGGAATACCAGACCACCTTATCTGCCTCTTGAGAAATTTGTATGCAGGTCAGGAAGCAACAGTTAGAACTGGACATGGAACAACAGACTGGTTCCAAATAGGAAAAGGAGTTCGTCGAGGCTGTATATTGTCACCATGTTTATTTAACTTATATGCAGAGTACATCATGAGAAACGCTGGACTGGAAGAAGCACAAGTTGGAATCAAGATTGCTGGGAGAAATATCAATAACCTCAGATATGCAGATGACACCACCCTTATGGCAGAAAGCGAAGAGGAACTAAAAAGCCTTTTGATGAATGTGAAAGTGGAGAGTGAAAAAGTTGGCTTAAAGCTCAACATTCAGAAAAGGAAGATCGTGGCATCTGGTCCCATCACTTCATGGGAAATAGATGGGGAAACAGTGGAAACAGTGTCAGACTTTCTTTTTCTGGGCTCCAAAATCACTGCACATGGTGACTGCAGCCATGAAATTCAAAGACACTTACTCCTTGGAAGGAAAGTTATGACCAACCTAGATAGCATATTGAAAAGCAGAGACATTACTTTGCCAACAAAGGTCCATCTAGTCAAGGCTGTGGTTTTTCCTGTGGTCATGTATGGATGTGAGAGCTGGACTGTGAAGAAGGCTGAGTGCTGAAGAATTGATGCTTTTGAAGTGTGGTGTTGGAGAAGACTCTTGAGAGTCCCTTGGACTGCAAGGAGATCCAATCAGTCTATTCTGAAGGAGATCAGCCCTAGGATTTCTTTGGAAGGAATGATGCTAAAGCTGAAACTCCAGTACTTTGGCCACTTCATGCAAAGAGTTGACTCATTGGAGAAGACTCTGATGCTGGGTCTGAATTTGGCAATAAGGAGTTCATGGTCCGAGCCACAGTCAGCTCCTGGTCTTGTTTTTGCTGATTGTATAGAGCTTCTCCATTTTTGGCTGCAAAGAATATAATCGATCTGATTTCGGTGTTGACCATCTGGTGATGTCCATGTATAGAGTCTTCTCTTGTGTTGTTGGAAGAGGGTATTTGCTATAACCAGTGCATTTTCTTGGCAAAACTCTATTAGTCTTTGCCCTGCTTCATTCCGTATTCCAAGGCCAAATTTGCCTGTTACTCCAGGTGTTTCTTGACTTCCTACTTTTGCATTCCAGTCCCCTATAATGAAAAGGACATCTTTTTTGGGTGTTAGTTCTAAAAGGTCTTGTAGGTCTTCATAGAACCTTTCAACTTCAGCTTCTTCGGCGTTACTGGTTGGGGCATAGACTTGGATTACTGTGACATTGAATGGTTTGCCTTGGATACGAACAGAGATCATTCTGTCATTTTTGAGATTGCATCCAAGTACTGCATTTTGGACTCTTTTGTTGACCATGATGGCCACTCCATTTCTTCTGAGGGATTCCTGCCCTCAGTAGTAGATGTAATGGTCATCCGAGTTAAATTCACCCATTCCAGTCCATTTTAGTTCGCTAATTCCTAGAATGTCGACATTCACTCTTGCCATCTCTTGTTTGACCACTTCCAATTTGCCTTGATTCATGGACCTGACATTCCAGGTTCCTATGCAATATTGCTCTTTACAGCATCGGATTTTGCTTCTATCATCAGACACATCCACAGCTGGGTATTCTTTTTATTTTGGCTCCATCCCTTCATTCTTTCTGGAGTTATTTCTCCACTGATCTCCAGTAGCATATTGGGCCCTTACTGACCTGGGGAGTTTCTCTTTCAGTATCCTATCATTTTGTCTTTTCATACTGTTCATGGGGTTCTCAAGGCAAGAATACTGAAGTGGTTTGCCATTCCCTTCTCCAGTGGAAATTGAAGAAAGTAGGGAAAACTACTAGACCATTCAGGTATGACCTAAATCAAATCCCTTATGATTATACAGTGGAAGTGAGAAATAGATTTAAGGGCCTAGATCTGATAGATAGAGTGCCTGATGAACTATGGAATGAGGTTCGTGACATTGTACAGGAGACAGGGATCAAGACCATCCCCATGGAAAAGAAATGCAAAAAAGCAAAATGGCTATCTGAGGAGGCCTCACAAATAGCTATGAAAAGAAGAGAAGCGAAAAGTAAAGGAGAAAAGGAAAGATATAAACATCTAAATGCAGAGTTCCAAAGAATAGCAAGAAGAGATAAGAAAGCCTTCTTCAGTGATCAATGCAAAGAAATAGAGGAAAACAACAGAATGGGAAAGACTAGGGATCTCTTCAAGAAAATCAGAGATACCAAAGGAACATTTCATGCAAAGATGGGCACGTTAAAGGACAGAGATGGTGTGGACCTAACAGAAGCAGAAGATATTAAGAAGAGGTGGCAAGAATACACAGAAGAACTGTACAAAAAAGAGCTTCAAGACCTAGACAATCATGATGATGTGATCACTGACCTAGAGCCAGACATCTTGGAATGTGAAGTCAAATGGGCCTTAGAAAGCATCACTACGAACAAAGCTAGTGGAGGTGATGGAATTCCAGTGGAACTATTCCAAGTCCTGAAAGATGATGCTGTGAAAGTGCTGCACTCAATATGCCAGCAAATTTGGAAAACTCAGCAGTGGCCACAGGACTGGAAAAGGTCAGTTTTCATCCCAATCCCAAAGAAAGGCAATGCCAAGGAGTGCTCAAACTACCGAACAATTGCACTCATCTCACACGCTAGTAAAGTAATGCTCAAAATTCTCCAAGCCAGGCTTCAGCAATATGTGAACCGTGAACTTCCTGATGTTCAAGCTGGTTTTAGAAAAGGCAGAGGAACTAGAGACCAAATTGCCAACATCCGCTGGATCATGGAAAAAGCAAGAGAGTTCCAGAAAAACATCTATTTCTGCTTTATTGACTATGCCAAAGCCTTTGACTGTGTGGATCACAATAAACTATGGAAAATTCTGAAAGAGATGGGAATACCAGACCACCTGATCTGCCTCTTAAGAAATCTGTATGCAGGTCAGGAAGCAACAGTTAGAACTGGTCATGGAACAACAGACTGGTTCCAAATAGGAAAAGGAGTACGTCAAGGCTGCATATTGTCACCATGTTTATTTAACTTATATGCAGAGTACATCATGAGAAATGCTGGACTGGAAGAAACACAAGTTGGAATCAAGATTGCTGGGAGAAACATCAATAACCTCAGATATGCAGATGACACGACTCTTATGGCAGAAAGTGAAGAGGGGCTAAAAAGCCTCTTGATGAAAGTGAAAGTGGAGAGTGAAAAGGTTGGCTTCAAGCTCAACATTCAGAAAACGAAGATCATGGCATCTGGTCCCATCACTGCATGGGAAATAGATGGGGAAACAGTGGAAACAGTGTCAGACTTTGTTTTTCTGGGCTCCAAAATCACTGCAGATGGTGACTGCAGCCATGAAATTAAAAGACGCTTACTCCTTGGAAGGAAAGTTATGACCAACCTAGACAGCATATTCAAAAGCACAGACATTACTTTACCAACAAAGGTTCGCCTAGTCAAGGCTATGGTCTTTCCTGTGGTCATGTATGGATGTGAGAGCTGGACTGTGAGGAAGGCTGAACGCCGAAGAATTGATGCTTTTGAACTGTGGTGTTGGAGAAGACTCTTGAGAGTCCCTTGGACTGCAAGGAGATCCAACCAGTCCATTCTGAAGGAGATCAATCCTGGAATTTCTTTAGAAGGAATGATGCTAAAGCTGAAACTCCAGTATTTTGGCCACCTCATGCGAAGAGTTGACTCATTGGAGAAGACTCTGATGCTGGGAGGGATTGAGGGCAGGAGGAGAAGGGGACGACAGAGGATGAGATGGCTGGATGGCATCACTGACTCGATGGATGCGAGTCTGAGTGACCTCCGGGAGCTGGTGATGGACAGGGAGGCCTGGCGTGCTCCAGTTCATGGGGTCGCAAAGAGTCGGACACGACTGAGCGACTGATCTGATCTGATCTGATCTGATGCTGGGAGGGATTGAGGGCAAGAGGAGAAGGGGACGACAGAGGATGAGATGGCTGGATGGCATCACTGACTCGATGGATGTGAGTTTGAGTGAACTCCGGGCATTGGTGATGGACAGGGAGGCCTGGTGTGCTGGGATTCATGGGTTCGCAAAGAGTTGGATATGACTGAGCGACTGATCTGATCTGATTGTGTTAAAGATATGGAGGTAGATTATCCTGGCTTATCTGGGTGGATCCCAAATGCCATTGTCAGTGTCCTTATGGCTTCCCTGGTGGTTCAGACATAAAGAATCTGCCTGCAATGTGGGAGACCTAGGTTTGATCCCTGGCTTAGGAAGATCCCCTGGAGGAGGTCATAACAACCCATTCCACTATTCTTGTCTGGAGACTCCCATGGATAGAGGAGCCTGGCGGGCTACAGTCCATGGGGTTGCAGAGTCTGCTGAGTGACTGAGCACAGCACAGCACAGTGTCCTTATGAGCAAGAGGCAGAGGGAGATCACAACAGTCAAATGTGAAGGAAGCGGAGTTTAGAGAGATGTTTGTGAGCTGACTTTGAAGATGGAGGAAGGGGCCATGGGCCCCTTGGAAAAGGCAAAGAAACAGATACTCCCTTCAACCTTCTAGGGGGAACCCAACCCCTCCACCTTGGTTTAGGCCCTTAGGACTCATTCTGGAATTCTGACCTCCATAATGGGAAGAGAATAAACTTGTTACTGTAAACCACCCAGTATGTCTTTGCTTTGTTAAAGCGGACATAAAAAAAATTATGAGTATGAGTCCCTGTATTTAAATTAAAAAACAAAAATGACTCTACATGAACACATAAGGACATTGTTTCAAAGAATATAATGGTACTATTTAACAGTGGCTAACTCTGATACAAGAAATATGAGTGACTTTGTCATTACTATGATTTTCTGAATTTTCTGAGATTTCCAGAAAACATACCACATTTAAATTTGTTTAAAATTCACTGTATTATAAACAGAGAGCTTCAGTGATGCCCTTTAAAATAGTATACAGTATATGATGTGATCTTGGTTCCATGAGGTTGTATTTTCTCTGCACATTCTAAAAACTCTTTGCAGCAGCCAGGACCACCCCTGTGCATGAGCTGTAGACTCATCCCCTGCTATCCATTTCGCTATCAATTCTCCTGGTTTGGCTTTGTCTCTAATCTTTAACTCCTTGCCTGGTCTTTCTCTGTTGCCTATTGATCACATTCAAGTTCTTCCAGTCTTTGTTAAACCTCTTGAGAATCTCTTAATCAATCACTCCCTTTTGAAATGTTTGTCTTTTACAGTATAATCTGTGTATTTCACATACACTCTCCTTACAGACAAGAGGCATTCACTTCAAAACATGCCTGTATTACTGATGTATTACCTGTTATCTCTGGTGTCTTTCCAACATCTACCCCAGGGCCCAATGTGCAAGACAGGATGACTTCCTTTCTCTCTCCTGCCCCCCACATATTATCAGTCTCCACACTGACTAATTTTACCTCCTATTCCTTCCTCTAGCCCTATCCCATCTCTGGTTTCAAGTCCTCAGTCTGTCTTATCTGAATATCCCAACAGTGTGACCTTACCCCGTCCTCCACACCTCAAGCAGGACCCATCGACATTGTAATCCTGGCCATGCCACCTCCCTTAAAGCCCTTCAGTTAAGGTGCACACCCTTCACCATGGCACCCAGCACCCTCCATGAATGGTCCCAACCTGCCTGTCCAGATTCTTCTTCCAGCAGTTCCACAGCTCCCATAGTCCTTGGGTAGAGGTTGCTGCCTTGACAGGTTATATGGACGTTAAGTGTTTGTTTGCCAGCTTTCCCACTAGCCCTTAAGCTCTTTAAGGGCTGGGACCATTTCTCAAGTCATTTTGGTGTTCCTAGCACCTAGCACAGTGCCTGGCAAGTAGCGGACACTCAATCAGTGTTAATTAATGAAAATGACTGATAAAAAACAGTTTTGTTGCTAGGTTATATACATAATCTACAAAACATTTAAAGCCCTTTTCACTGACCACCATTGCCTTAATTATAAATTTTGGTAGCAGAGGTAACTGAATGAAATTCTTATAAAGAGAAAGACCTCTGGGGGGTACACATTCTATTTTTACATTAAAATTTAACCTGTTTCTTTCAGTAGGGCCTATTGGGGGGAGGGTTCTTTGATCTCTGCCATCCTACTATGTAGGGTGCAAAGGAAGTGGCCCCAGCACATGTGAGTTCTGCACTAACACGCACAGCTGTTTGGTACTGAGCCAGATTTGACCTAAAACTAGGTCTGCCAGAGACATTACTTTCCTATTTCCCATCGACTAGTCAATGCTTCGGGATCTCTTAAACGACGTCCCCCCTACTCCCCACCCCAGAGGGGAGCCCCTCTGAAAGGGAACCGACAGGGAATACCTGGATAATGCTATGCTAAGTCACCTCAGTCGTGTCCGACTCTGTGCGACCCCATAGACGGCAGCCCACCAGGCTCCCCCGTCCCTGGGATTCTCCAGGCAAGAACACTGGAGTGGGTTGCCATTTCCTTCTCCAATGCAGGAAAGTGAAAAGTGAAAGTGAAGTTGCTCAGTTGTGTCCGACTCCTAGCGACCCCATGGATTGCAGCCTAGCAGGCTCCTCCATCCATGGGATTTTCCAAGCAAGAGCACTGGAGTGGGGTGCCGTTGCTTTCTCCGATACCTGGATAAACCTGGGACCTAATGTTAGTTCTCAACTTCCCCAGCTGTGTGTCCTGCCTGTGGGTCTGGAGGCCCTGGAGCAGCCCAAGCCAACAGATTCCCTCGCGAGGCCACCTGCTCGCAAGACGGTCGTGAACCCCGCCACCGCCTGCCGGCCCCCCGCTGCAGAGGTCGCCCTGCTGGACAGCGCAGCCGGGGTCACGTGCGCGGGGCCAGTCCGCCGCCCCCAGACCCGGGCCCGCCCCGCAGCAGGGCAGAGGCCGTCCGGATCACGCGCACCCCGGCCAGGCCCAGCCAATGGGCTGGCAGCTCCCGCATGACCCGCGCCGGCAGGAGGGCGTGGGGAAGCAGGCCCGGCGCGCACGCTGCCGGGCTGTATCGCCGCCCTCGCCGCCGTCGGGACGGGAAGTGAGCTGCCCAGGTCCGCAGCGCCGGCGAGCCAGTGAGAGCGTCCTGCAGCCCGCAGCTGCCCGCACCCAGGGCGAAGCATGGCGGCCGCCAAGGTAAGCGTCGGCCGGGGGCCGCGAGGGGCCCTGGCGTTCACGTGCTCGGTTGGTGCAACAGGGAAAGGAAACAGAAAGGGACGCACGGCGGTTGTTCCACCTTGCAGCAGCGGGAGGAGGGAGGTCGCCGTCCCTCCCGGCCAGCACAAGCGGCGATTGCGGGGCCCAGGGCCCGACCTTGCCGCGGAAACTTTGCCGGCTGGACCCTCCCAATTGGCCGGGCCTGGGAGTCGGTGCCTGGCGCGCGGCGGGCTGAGCCAAGGCCGGTGAAAACAGCAGAAGAGCGGGCGCGATGGCGTCCCAGGGTGGGAGAGGGCTCCGGGCCAGCAGGTCCCCTCGGCCACCCCAGTGCGCTCCTGCTTGTGACCCCGATTGTTGTTGACCCGAGCTGAGGCTTCCCGGGGCACCGCCGGCGCTGAAGCATGATCCTATTAGGTTTCAAAGGCTCCGCCCTCCCGCGGCTGGGGAAGTCACCTTGACTTCCGTTTTGGAGACTGCTGGAGTTGGCCAGCGCGCGTGTGCATAAAAACTCCAGAGTACCTCCCCTCCCCACGCCCCCTCTTCTCATCCTTCTCTCTGCTCTGAGCATCTGACAACACTTAACACACCGGCCTCTGAGCGTTTGAGAAGCTTCTTTATAGAAATGACAAAACAGATTGTCCTGGGAGCCTGTAACTCCTGTGAAGTTCTACTTAAAAGGAGTTCTGCATAATGGTACTCGTTCACTAACCCAGAGGAAAGGCAACTCCGACAGTTTGACCTTTCCTCTTACACCGTTTCTTGAAACCTGGGCACCATTTCAGTCTCTTTGGACTCCATTTCAACTTTTTTTTGGCAGAATACCATATTTAGTCCCAATCACTTGACTCATTGGAATTTATTGCTTTTAATTTTAAGTTCACGAAGGCAGCCCTTTAATCAAGCCTATACAACTTCCTAGCTCATTTTAAGTGTCGTGAACTTAAATATACCCAACATTTCAGACATTTGTCCTTAATCAAAACTCTGTGATAACCCTCAAGAGGAAAACATGGCCAACACATCATATTCCTATTTATTCGTGCAAACTAATCACATTTGCAATGGAAATTGTAAGCAGACAAATATATTTAAATGCTGTTCTATGACTTAAGTTTCTCCAGGCCTCCCGAAATCTGCAGGCTTTTCGGTGTTCCTAGATTATGTGGCCTAAGTGGCCCTTTTCTTTTCTGTAATTACTCCAGGTTCCATCCTAAGAAGGGCAATCTGAGTATACATGAGCAGACACATGTACATATACAGCTGTTTTAGGTATATTCTCTGAGAATCACTAGGATTCATTTTTGGAGCCTACAGTTAGCCCTTTCCAACCTAACAACTTTTGACCTTTTCTTTGCATTAAATTTACATGCAGTCAGAGTACAAGGGAACAATTATGATCCCTCCAGGTGACTTCTTTCAGGAGAGTATGTAGGAGTAGATACCCATACTTTACTGTAATTTTTACTTCTGTAGATGAATTAAATAATTTTTCTTAATTTGAAGATAGAGTGAGGAACTTAAATGGAGGAGTAGGCATGTAGGTGGAGTATAATGCTGGTTAACTAGTATGAAAGAAAATAAATGACCTGGAAACAGGCTTGACTTTTGGGTTGTATTTTTATTAAACTGTCACATCATATCAATAAGGGCAGTTGAATTTTAGCCAAGTAGTGAGAGTCAGGGAAAATGAATCATTTCATTTTTACTCTTTGCGAACTTGTGTTTTTATTTATTTATTCATCTAAACTTGCCTCTTTTAAGGATTTCTTACGGCTGACATCATATATACATATATTTATAAACCAACAAGACATGTCAAAATCAAGTCAGAGTAGATGAGAAAAACAGAAAGAAGGCAAAGTAAGGTGAAACAAGGACTAAAGTGAATAGACAATAAGGATGTGGGTACTTGCTAGAGGTGACCGAACCTTCTAGCAGCCAAAGCAAAGAGGAGGCGATCAGTGAGGTCAGTTACTTGGGAGAGAGATCCTCTTTTTCCGCTCTCCGAGGGCAGTTTCTCCCCATCTCTTTTTATAAGCAGTGTGCAAACTGCATTCAAAACTGCCTCATAACCATGAACACAAGTTTGTGGATTCCTAAGGCCATTTCTTATAGTGTCTCTCATTTTAGCACAAGGGCAGTGCAGTAAATGTAGTCTGTGTGTGTGTGTGTGTGTTAGTTGCTCAGTCGTTTCTGACCCTGCAACCCCATGGGCTGTAGCCGGCCAGACTCCTCTGTCTGTGGAATTCTCCAGGCAAGAATACTGGAGTGGGTTGCCATTCCCTTCTCCAGGGGATCTTCCCAACCCAGGCATTGAACCCGGGTCTCCTACATTGCAGGCAGATTCTTTACTGTCTGAGCCACTAGGGAGGCCTAATTGTAGTCTTAAAAGGTCTCCAGATGAGCTATGCTGGTCCACCTTAGTCCAGGAATGCCCCTTATTTATTACCTTTGGACGCTCCTTGATTTTCTTCACTATTAGACAGTGCTCTGAAGCCTGAGTTAAAGGCCATGCTCTTTGCTTTTTCGTGGAGCACAGATATTCCATATTGAACACAAATCTGTAGACTTAGTAGTCTTATCTAGGGATAGGATTGACATCCCCTCTTAAAACTTGAGGAGCCTGTCTAGGGAGATAATCTCATCTCAATGGAGTATCTAAGAAATTGCGCCCAGAATCTGAAACTCAATACTTGTAGGTGAATTCCAGCACTCACTGTGGTGAATCATTTGACTATTTAAGCAAATTTGATATTTTCTGGATGAATTTAGCCACACCTAGCAATTTGTTGATCTCTTGACCACTTACTTATTCTTAATGTTTTGGATTATTGGCCCAAGTAAGAATAGTGCCATAACAAGAGCTAATAGGAGCATCAGAGAAGGAGCCTGTTTCCCTCCCGAGGGGTGGGGAGGGGGACTTCTCCGAGGTAGTGGTGGTTCAGAAGGAGTGGTTGGAGGAAGAGGGGAGATCACATCAGGCACAGGAAACAGCAACTGAAAGAGAAGTGAGAGTACCTGCTGCATTTAGGGGATAACAGGTAATAAATCAAATAGGAGAGTAGCTGACAACATTGACTAGATGTAAGATTCAGTTTTTTTTGTTTTTTTTTTTAATTCATTAATTTATTTATTTTTGTCTGTACTGGGTCCTTGTTGCTGCACTTGGGCTTTCTCCTGTTGCCGTGAATGGGGGCTGCTCTTCTTTGAGGTGCACGAGCTTCTCATTGCACTGGCTTCTCTTGTTGCAGGGCATGGGGGCTAGGGCATGTGGGTTTTAGTTGTGGCACGAGGGCTTAGTTTCCGTGAGATATGTAGGATTTCTGGACCAGGGATGGAATCTGTGTCTCCTGCATTGGCAGGTTGGATTCT
Source organism: Tragelaphus eurycerus (assembly GCA_935064755.1). Classification (NCBI taxonomy): domain Eukaryota; kingdom Metazoa; phylum Chordata; class Mammalia; order Artiodactyla; family Bovidae; genus Tragelaphus; species Tragelaphus eurycerus. The sequence continues at coordinate 11,860,238 of CAKXYN010000025.1, read as the reverse complement.
TAACCACAAGAGAAGCCCAAGATTCAGTGAGGTAATAATAAAAAGCATTATTAAATGACTTAATGATAAGCATTAACAAGACTGTTATTAATAAGCATTAATGGGCTTCCCTGGTAGCTCAGCTGGTAGAGAATCCGCCTGCAATGCAGGAGACCCCTGTTCAATTCCTGGGTTGGGAGGATCCCCTGGAGAAGAGATAGGCTGCCGACTTGGGCTTCCCTTGTGGCTCAGCTGGTAAAGAATCCGCCTACAGTGTGGGAGACCTGGGTTCGATTCATGGGTTGGGAAGATCCCCTGGAGGAGGGCCTGGCAACCCACTCCAGTATTGTTGCCTGGAGAATCTCCATGGACAGAGGAGCCTGGCGGGCTACAGTCCATGGGGTTGCAATGAGTCAGACACGACTGAGCAACCAAGCACAAGACCTATTCAGATCAGATCAGTTGCTCAGTCGTGTCCGACTCTTTGCGACCCCATGAACCGGAGCACGCCAGGCCTCCCTGTCCATCACCAGCTCCCGGAGGTCACTCAGACTCGCATCCATCGAGTCAGTGATGCCATCCAGCCATCTCATCCTCTGTCGTCCCCTTCTCCTCCTGCCCTCAATCCCTCCCAGCATCAGAGTTTTCTCCAATGAGTCAACTCTTCGCATGAGGTGGCCAAAATACTGGAGTTTCAGCTTTAGCATCATTCCTTCCAAAGAAATCCCAGGGCTGATCTCCTTCAGAATGGACTGGTTGGATCTCCTTGCAGTCCAAGGGACTCTCAAGAGTCTTCTCCAACACCACAGTTCAAAAGCATCAATTCTTCGGCGTTCAGCCTTCCTCACAGTCCAGCTCTCACATCCATACATGACCACAGGAAAGACCATAGCCTTGACTAGGCGAACCTTTGTTGGCAAAGTGATGTCTCTGCTTTTGAGTATGCTATCTAGGTTGGTCATAACTTTCCTTCCAAGGAGTAAGCGTCTTTTAATTTCATGGCTGCAGTCACCATCTGCAGTGATTTTGGAGCCCAGAAAAACAAAGTCTGACACTGTTTCCACTGTTTCCCCATCTATTTCCCATGCAGTGATGGGACCAGATGCCATGATCTTCGTTTTCTGAATGTTGAGCTTGAAGCCAACCTTTTCACTCTCCACTTTCACTTTCATCAAGAGGCTTTTTAGCCCCTCTTCACTTTCTGCCATAAGAGTCGTGTCATCTGCATATCTGAGGTTATTGATGTTTCTCCCAGCAATCTTGATTCCAACTTGTGTTTCTTCCAGTCCAGCATTTCTCATGATGTACTCTGCATATAAGTTAAATAAACATGGTGACAATATGCAGCCTTGACGTACTCCTTTTCCTATTTGGAACCAGTCTGTTGTTCCATGACCAGTTCTAACTGTTGCTTCCTGACCTGCATACAGATTTCTTAAGAGGCAGATCAGGTGGTCTGGTATTCCCATCTCTTTCAGAATTTTCCATAGTTTATTGTGATCCACACAGTCAAAGGCTTTGGCATAGTCAATAAAGCAGAAATAGATGTTTTTCTGGAACTCTCTTGCTTTTTCCATGATCCAGCGGATGTTGGCAATTTGATCTCTGGTTCCTCTGCCTTTTCTAAAACCAGCTTGAACATCAGGAAGTTCACGGTTCACATATTGCTGAAGCCTGGCTTGGAGAATTTTGAGCATTACTTTACTGGCGTGTGAGATGAGTGCAATTGTTCGGTAGTTTGAGCACTCCTTGGCATTGCCTTTCTTTGGGATTGGGATGAAAACTGACCTTTTCCAGTCCTGTGGCCACTGCTGAGTTTTCCAAATTTGCTGGCATATTGAGTGCAGCACTTTCACAGCATTATCATTCAGGACTTGGAATAGTTCCACTGGAATTCCATCACCTCCACTAGCTTTGTTCGTAGTGATGCTTTCTAAGGCCCATTTGACTTCACATTCCAAGATGTCTGGCTCTAGGTCAGTGATCACATCATCATGATTGTCTAGGTCTTGAAGCTCTTTTTTGTACAGTTCTTCTGTGTATTCTTGCCACCTCTTCTTAATATCTTCTGCTTCTGTTAGGTCCACACCATCTCTGTCCTTTAACGTGCCCATCTTTGCATGAAATGTTCCTTTGGTATCTCTGATTTTCTTGAAGAGATCCCTAGTCTTTCCCATTCTGTTGTTTTCCTCTATTTCTTTGCATTGATCACTGAAGAAGGCTTTCTTATCTCTTCTTGCTATTCTTTGGAACTCTGCATTTAGATGTTTATATCTTTCCTTTTCTCCTTTGCTTTTCGCTTCTCTTCTTTTCACAGCTATTTGTAAGGCCTCCTCAGACAGCCATTTTGCTTTTTTGCATTTCTTTTCCATGGGGATGGTCTTGATCCCTGTCTCCTTTACAATGTCACGAACCTCATTCCATAGTTCATCAGGCACTCTATCTATCAGATCTAGGCCCTTAAATCTATTTGTCACTTCCACTGTATAATCATAAGGGATTTGATTTAGGTCATACCTGAATGGTCTAGTAGTTTTCCCTACTTTCTTCAATTTCAGTCTGAATTTGGCAATAAGGAGTTCATGGTCCGAGCCACAGTCAGCTCCTGGTCTTGTTTTTGCTGATTGTATAGAGCTTCTCCATCTTTGGCTGCAAAGAATATAATCGATCTGATTTCGGTGTTGACCATCTGGTGATGTCCATGTATAGAGTCTTCTCTTGTGTTGTTGGAAGAGGGTATTTGCTATAACCAGTGCATTTTCTTGGCAAAACTCTATTAGTCTTTGCCCTGCTTCATTCCGTATTCCAAGGCCAAATTTGCCTGTTACTCCAGGTGTTTCTTGACTTCCTACTTTTGCATTCCAGTTCCCTGTAATGAAAAGGACATCTTTTTTGGGTGTTAGTTCTAAAAGGTCTTGTAGGTCTTCATAGAACCTTTCAACTTCAGCTTCTTCGGCGTTACTGGTTGGGGCATAGACTTGGATTACTGTGACATTGAATGGTTTGCCTTGGATACGAACAGAGATCATTCTGTCATTTTTGAGATTGCATCCAAGTACTGCATTTCGGACTCTTTTGTTGACCATGATGGCCACTCCATTTCTTCTGAGGGATTCCTGCCCACAGTAGTAGATATAATGGTCCTCTGAGTTAAATTCACCCATTCCAGTCCATTTTAGTTCACTAATTCCTAGAATGTTGACATTCACTCTTGCCATCTCTTGTTTGACCACTTCCAATTTGCCTTGATTCATGGACCTGACATTCCAGGTTCCTATGCAATATTGCTCTTTACAGCATCGGACTTTGCTTCTATCACCAGACAGATCCACAGCTGGGTATTCTTTTTGTTTTGGCTCCATCCTTTCATTCTTTCTGGAGATCAGTGCAGAAATAACTCCAAGACCTATTATATAAGCATTAATAAAATTGTTAAAGACCTTTAACATTCTTATATGAGTTATAAAGTATCGTTTCTGGTTTATAGATGAACACTCTGGACACCAAGGGGTGATGTAAGTGGCCTAAGACCTGAGAATTAAAAAGGAGCTGGGGTTCAGATCAGCCAGCCTGGCTCCAGAGTCTGTGCTCTTCCCCAGTCCACCAGATTGTCTGCCTGGTAGCTTAGCATACTGGAGAGTGGCGTTTATGGGCAAGGGAGATGACTTGGGAGGGGAAATTAGATACCTTTTTCCTTCAGACTTTTATTTTGGTCTTGTAACTGTAAACCAGACTTTTATTTTTGAGAACCACTTCCACAGTGCTTACTGTGTGCCAGGCACTTTCCCAAGCACTTTACAAATAATAATTCCATTATTCTTCCTAATACCAAGCAGCGGCTATGGTCTGCTTTGTCCTCATTTTACAGGTGGGAAAACTGAGTTGCCGAGAGGTTTAAGTGGTTTCCTCATGGTTGTAGAGAGAATAAGCTCTGCAGCTTGGATTTGAAACCTGGCATTCTGTGCTCAGAGTCTCTGCCTCACCTTCCTAGGCCTTAAAAAGAGTTCTATTTGCATGTGAGAATTCACATACTAACAATTATGGACATACGTAGTTTCCCAATCCAGTGGTTTGTATCTATAGAATGTGTTGGCACTCAGTATATGGTTGGCGGGTTTCCCAAGTGGCGCTAGTGGTAAAGAACCTGCCTGCCAATGCAGGAGACAAAAAAGATGGAGGTTTGATCCCTGTGTTGCGAAGATCCCCTGGAGAAGGGCATGGTGACCCAGTCCAGTATTCTTGCCTGGAGAATCCCATGGACAGAGGAGCCTGGCAGGCTGCAGTCCAGTTTCAAAGAGTTGGACACGACTGAAGTGAGTTAGCATGCATGCACACACATATGCTGATTTTTAAGTGGCTTTTGAACAAGATTGCATAGGTCAGAAATTGTCACATGCCTTTTTTAAAAACCAGCTTTGTTGAGACATCGGTCATATGCCATCCAAGTCACCCATTCAAAGTGAGGGCTAGTGGTGTTTTGCATGTTCACAGAATTGCTCAGCTGTCACCTCTTCATATACCAGGTAGAAACTTTAATCCATTGTTCCCTAGTTAGGACTTGGGCTATATATTTGACCTCCATGTTTTTCATGCTTCTCATGGATAGTAATACCTTCTTCCGAGATTGGTTATTGAGGATAAAATGTGATTGAGTTTGTTAAGGATATTCTTCAGGTTGAAGGTTTTCTTTCCCTCATGGTAAAAACTGCTAGGTGGTATGATACTGTTATGATAAAACAGACCAGTTTTTGTACTGGGCAGGAAGGAAAGAATGTGTGAGTTGTTTTTATGCTGCCATGATGTTGGTAAGTTTCTGTGCTTCCACCGATGTTTGATGTTTGGATTTAGGGTTTTTTAAATTGATGGCGCTGGATTGGTTTTCGATTTACATAACACAGTGTTCCTTACTCCTCCCTTCATTAATCCTGTTCCCTTTTACCAGGTGAAGAATTGGAGTCCTAGAAAAGGTTGTAATTGGTCCTGTAATTGAAGCTCCTTTGCTTTTTGCACTGTTGTAGACCAGGGGTTCCCATACATTGTAGTCCTCTGTATGGGGATAAGAGTGCTGATGTCTGGGTCTCACCTAGAGGTTCTGATTCAGTTGGACTTAGGTGTGGCCTGAACCCCAAGGTTTTTTGAATGCTCTCCAAGTGAATCAAATATGCTTCTGAGGTTGCCAGCCACAGCTCTAGCCTGTTTTTCCTGCTCTTTGCTTCAGTTGATCCTCTGGTGGTTCCTTGGAATAAGGAAGGAATACAGTGAGAGCAATGTAAATCTCTAATCCCTAGAGTGTCATTTCAGAGGAAGGCTTTGCAGGGATCCCTACAAGTTCCTTCTTGACAAGCTCTTTCCAGTCCTGCCCCATTTCACCTTCGTGCCTAGGCATCATGTTTATATAGTTTGTAATTATCCTAGAATATACGTTTTATCACCAAATTGATGGAAAGCTCCTTTTGTCTCCGGTGAAGACTCAGTGGCTTTCTTTATCAGTGTAGGTGCTTGTGGGGGAAATGTTGCAAAGAGGGCTGTAACGCTGGTCTTGCAGCCTCTTTCCTGGCTGACCTAGTTGGGTGCCCACATGTTGTCTGTGTTGGGTCACAGGCCTCTACAAGTGTTGTTTAGCATATAGAGAGCTGGGGGTGAGGAGAGGTGTGGGAAGTGCTGAAAGCTGGTGTGCAGGGTAAGAAGATCGACCCGGTCTTCTTGGATATCCAGTTTTTTTGTAAGATTGCTGGAGGAACTCTTGACTCCTCCCGCCTCTTTGACCTTTTGTCCTGTGCGCAGCCTCTGCTTTTGTTGAGTTAAAGGGAAGCATTCCTTCCTGTGTTCCCACTGTGTGTGAGGTTTTGGTCTGCTGGGCATGGTCCAGTCCTACTCTCCCTGCTTGGCATTTGCCACCTCATGAACACCTATGCTTCCCGCCATGTTTTCTTGGATGCCTTTGGGTTGGTCTTGGAACAGAGGCATGTGTGAGCCTGCTGATGTTCTTGCTTCTTGGGAGTAAGGAGGACATGCCCTTGTCACAGTGATGTAATTCCCTTGGCACAGTACTTAATAGCAACTGAGCAAACCCTGTTATCCACGCACATTTTAGCAGACCCTCTTGTTGGGTCAAGTCGACCCCATCAATGGTGGCTCTGGTCTCCTAACTCAGAATTATCCCCAGTGGCTAACTTGTAGAATGGTGGTCTGATTTGTTGGTTGGAAACGTTTAAAAGATAGAGTACTCATGCTTACCATTTCCTTTGGGAATTTGCTGTGTAGTTGCATGAGTGAAAATAGGCCTGGATGGTTCCTTTTGACTTTAGGTGCTGACAACATAGCAAAGTTGGCAGTGTTGAAATTCTTAGCAATTCAACCTAAATAAACCACTCTATTTAATGACTGTTATTAGGCTAGTAGCTTTGTCTTGATTTCCACATGTAGTCAGAGTTTCCACATGTTTTCCCTGAAAACTGTTGACTTGATATGAAAGTCAGATATTTCAAGATCCACTTACTGTTTTATGGTAAAATATCTTTTGCATAAGATGGTACAATTTGTAAGAAAATTGTCTAAGTAAGTGTAGGGAAAGAGAAAGTTTCCCTCAGTTCTCTTAGGGTTCCTGGCTGGAACTGAAAATTAAAATGACGAGGACAGATGAACAAAAGAAAAGCATACACATTTTGTTGAATTTTTGTGTGAACCTGAGAACCTGCACAAGAAGTGAAAGTGACCAGAGCAGAAAGCTTTAAAATCCTTTGGACAGTGAAAAATAAATTTGTAAAGAGGTGATAAGACAAAGGGCTTTGCACTAGGGGTAGTAAATGGTGAAGAAGTAACTGGGAAGGTAAGGGTGAGTTTAACAAGGTCTGTGGGTGTGTGTTTCTCAGCCCTAACTTGCCCATCTTTGGTGAGAAGGTTGTCTTCCCTCCTCCTGGTACAGGGGTGGTACTCTCTGCAGGGGAGTTGATGACTGGTTTCAGGAAAGAAGGTGGGGTTGGGCGAAAGTTCAGATGACCTTCCCCTTTCTGCTGTTTTCTTAAACTCCTTCAGCTCGAGATGCTGAATGTACCACATTTTGAGGACGCATGTCCTGAACCTTGTCGTAAGTCTGATTTGAACGGGGTTTTTAGACCTAAGTGCACATTTAGTAGTTTTTCTGAGTTTGACGTGATTTGTATCCATCTGACCCTGGGCACGGTTGTAGTCCGAGGTGCAGAGAACCCCCAACTGCTCAGTCAGCACCACTGTCTCAATTGGGGAAAGCTTCAAGAACTTTTTTTAATCAGTAGTTGAGTGAGAGAGCTTTGGACTGGAAGGCAGGAAGACCTAGGTTACCAGTCCAGTGCTTCCACTGATGGTGAGAACATAAAGTCTGACTTCTCTGGTGCTCAGTGTCCCCCCTGTGGAAAACAAGGCCTGTCATGAGCAAATGAAATGTAATGTGGGAAAGCATGTGAGGACTATGAACTGCTGTAGAACTCTCAAGTGATATCTGTGGGAGACTGTGGGACATTTCCACCAAACCGAAAACTGGGGACGTGTTAATAGATATTACTTGGGTCTTCCCAGGTCGCTCAGTGGGTAAAGAATCCACCTGCCAATGCAAAAGACCTAGGTTCAATCCTTGGGTTGGGAAGATACCCTGGAGAAGGAAATGGCAACCCATTATAGTATTCTTGCCTGGGAAATCCCATGGACAGAAGAGCCTGGTGGATTACAGTCCATGGGATGAGAAAGAGTCAGATAAGACTGAGTGACTGAGCATACACACAGATATCATTTGACCTACTTGAAAAAAAGATGGTATGATTCCTTAAGCTCATGATCTGCTAAGTCAGATCAGATCAGATCAGTCACTCAGTCGTGTCAGACTCTTTGAGACCCCATGAATCCCAGCACGCCAGGCCTCCCTATCCATCACCAACTCCCAGAGTTAACTCAGACTCACGTCCATCGAGTCAGTGATGCCATCCAGCCATCTCATCCTCTGTCGTTCCCTTCTCCTCCTGCCCCCAATCCCTCCCAGCATCAGAGTCTTTTCCAATGAGTCAACTCTTCGCATGAGGTGGCCAGAACACTGGAGTTTCAGCTTTAGCATCATTCCTTCCAAAGAAATCCCAGGGCTGATCTCCTTCAGAATGGACTGGTTGGATCTCCTTGCAGTCCAAGGGACCCTCTTGGGGTCTCTTGCCATCTCTTTTGTATAGTTCTTCTGTGTATTCCAAAGAATAGCAAAAAGAGATAAGAAAGCCTTCTTCAGCAATCAATGCAAAGAAAGAGAGGAAAACAACAGAATGGGAAAGACTAGGGATCTCTTCAAGAAAATCAGAGATACCAAAGGAACATTTCATGCAAAGATGGGCTCGATAAAGGACAGAAATGGTATGGACCTAACAGAAGCAGAAGATATTAAGAAGAGATGGCAAGAATACACAGAAGAACTGTACAAAAAAGATCTTCACGACCCAGATAATCATGATGGTATGATCACTGACCTAGAGCCAGACATCCTGGAATGTGAAGTCAAGTGGGCCTTAGAAAGCATCACTATGAACAAAGCTAGTGGAGGTGATGGCATTCCAGTTGAGCTATTCCAAATCCTGAAAGATGATGCTGTGAAAGTGCTGCACTCAATATGCCAGCAAATTTGGAAAACTCAGCAGTGGCCACAGGATTGGAAAAGGTCAGTTTTCATCCCAGTCCCAAAGAAAGGCAATGCCAAAGAATGCTCAAACTACCACACAATTGCACTCATCTCACATGCTAGTAAAGTAATGCTCAAAATTCTCCAAGCCAGGCTTCAGCAATATGTGAACCGTGAACTTCCTGATGTTCAAGCTGGTTTTAGAAAAGGCAGAAGAACCAGAGATCAAATTGCCAACATCCGTTGGATCATGGAAAAAGCAAGAGAGTTCCAGAAAAACATCTATTTCTGCTTTATTGACTATGCCAAAGCCTTTGACTGTGTGGATCACAATCAACTGTGGAAAATTCTGAAAGAGATGGGAATACCAGACCACCTGATCTGCCTCTTGAGAAATTTGTATGCAGGTCAGGAAGCAACAGTTAGAACTGGACATGGAACAACAGACTGGTTCCAAATAGGAAAAGGAGTTCATCAAGGCTGTATATTGTCACCCTGTTTATTTAACTTATATGCAGAGTACATCATGAGAAACACTGGACTGGAAGAATCACAAGTTGGAATCAAGATTGCTGGGAGAAATATCAATAGCCTCAGATATGCAGATGACACCACCCTTATGGCAGAAAGTGAAGAGGACCTCAAAAGCCTCTTGATGAAAGTGAAAGTGGAGAGTGAAAAGTTTGGCTTAAAGCTCAACAATCAGAAAAGGAAAATCATGGCATCTGGTCCCATCACTTCATGGGAAATAGATGGGGAAACAGTGGAAACAGTGTCAGACTTTATTTTTCTGGGCTCCAAAATCACTGCAGATGGTGACTGCAGCCATGAAATTAAAAGACGCTTACTCCTTGGAAGGAAAGTTATAACCAACCTAGATCACATATTCAAAAGCAGAGACATTACTTTGCCAACAAAGGTTCGCCTAGTCAAGGCTATGGTTTTTCCTGTGGTCATGTATGGATGTGAGAGCTGGACTGTGAAGAAGGCTGAGCGCCGAAGAATTGATGCTTTTGAACTGTGGTGTTGGAGAAGACTCTTGAGGGTCCCTTGGACTGCAAGGAGATCCAACCAGTCCATTCTGAAGGAGATCAGCCCTGGGACTTCTTTGGAAGGAATGATGGTAAAGCTGAAACTCCAGTACTTTGGCCACTTCATGCAAAGAGTTGACTCATTGGAGAAGACTCTGATGCTGTGAGGGATTGAGGGCAAGAGGAGAAGGGGACGACAGAGGATGAGATGGATGGATGGCATCACTGACTTGTTGGATGTGAGTCTGAGTGAAGTTGGTGATGGACAGGGAGGCCTGGCGTGCTGGGATTCATGGGGTTGCAAAGAGTCGGACACGACTGAGCAACTGATCTGATCTGATCTGTGTATTCTTGCCATCTCAAGCACAGGCAGCTGCGACGGGCGCGCCAAAGCACAGGTGGCTGCGATGGGTGCGCCAAGCATGGCCTAGAGGAGCTACCCCACATCCGAAGTCAGGGGCCAAAGCTGGTAGGACCCCATGCCCGAAGGGCGGCAGCCAAGAGGAGTTACCCCACGTCTGAGGTCAGGGGCAGCGGCCGAGAGTGCCAGACTGCGATGGTGCAGGAATGGCCGAGAGGAGCTACCCCACGTCTGAGGTCGGGGTGGGGGGGCGGCCAAGAGGAGATACCCAGCATCGGAGGTCAGGGGCGGGGGCAGGGAGGAGATACCCCACGCCCTTAAGCCTGAGGCCAGGGGCGGCGGCCGGGAGGAGATACCCCTCGCCCTTAAGCCCGTGGCCAGGGGCAGCAGGCGGGAGGAGCTACCCCACCCACTAAGCCTGAGGCCAGGGGCGGTGGCCAGGAAGACCAACCCCAGGCCTTGGTTGGGCACAGGAGGGCCTAGAGGAGCTATCCCAGGTTGAAGGTCAGAAAGGGCGGTGGTGAGGAGATACCCCTCATCCAAGGTAAGGAGCATTGGCTGTGCTTTGCTGGAGCAGCCTTGAAGAGATACCCCACTCCCAAGGTAAGAGAAACCCAAGTAAGATGGTAGGTGTTGCAAGAGGGCATCAGAGGGCAGACACACTGAAACCATACTCACAGAAAACTAGTCAATCTAATCACACTAGGACCACAGCCTTGTCTAACTCAACGAAACTAAGCCATGCCCGAGGGGCAACCCAAGATGGGCTGGTCATGGTGGAGAGATCTGACAGGATGTGGTCCACTGGAGAAGGGAATGGCAAACCACTTCAGTATTCTTGCCTTGAAAACCCCATGAACAGTATGAAAAGGCAAATTGATAGGATACTGAAAGAGAAACTCCCCAGGTCAGTAGGGGCCCAATATGCTACTGGAACTCAGAGGAGAACTAACTCCAGAAGGAATGAAGGGATGGAGCCAAAGCAAAAAACAGTACCCAGCTGTGGATGTGACTGGTGATAGAAGCAAGGTCTGATGATGTAAAGAGCAATATTGCATAGGAACCTGGAATGTCAGGTCCATCAGATCAGATCAGATCAGTCGCTCAGTCATGTCAGACTCTTTGCGACCCCATGAATCCCAGCATGCCAGGCCTCCCTGTCCATCACCAACTCCCAGAGTTCACTCAGACTCATGTCCATCGAGTCAGTGATGCCATCCAGCCGTCTCATCCTCTGTCGTCCCCTTCTCCTCTTGCCCTCAATCCCTCCCAGCATCAGAGTCTTCTCCAATGAGTCAACTCTGCGCATGAGGTGGCCAAAGTATTGGACTTTCAGCTTTAGCATCATTCCTTCCAAAGAAATCCCAGGGCTGATCTCCTTCAGAATGGACTGGTTGGATCTCCTTGCAGTCCAAGGGACCCTCAAGAGTCTTCTCCAACACCACAGTTCAAAAGCATCAATTCTTCGGCACTCAGCCTTATTCACAGTCCAGCTCTCACATCCATACATGACCACAGGAAAAACCATAGCCTCGACTAGGCGAACCTTTGTTGGCAAAGTAATGTCTCTGCTTTTGAATATGTGATCTAGGTTGGTCATAACTTTCCTTCCAAGGAGTAAGCGTCTTTTAATTTCATGGCTGCAGTCACCATCTGCAGTGATTTTGGAGCCCAGAAAAATAAAGTCTGACACTGTTTCCACTGTTTCTCCATCTATTTCCCATGAAGTGATGACCAGATGCCATTATCTTCGTTTTCTGAATGTTGAGCTTTAAGCCAACCTTTTCACTCTCCACTTTCACTTTCATCAAGAGGCTTTTGAGGTCCTCTTCACTTTCTGCCATAAGGGTGGTGTCATCTGCATATCTGAGGCTATTGATATTTCTCCCAGCAATCTTGATTCCAACTTGTGATTCTTCCAGTCCAGTGTTTCTCATGATGTACTCTGCATATAAATTAAATAAACAGGGTGACAATATACAGCCTTGAAGTACTCCTTTTCCTATTTGGAACCAGTCTGTTGTTCCATGTCCAGTTCTAACTGTTGCTTCCTGACCTGCATACAAATTTCTCAAGAGGCAGGTCAGGTGGTCTGGTATTCCCATCTCTTTCAGAATTTTCCACAGTTGATTGTGATCCACACAGTCAAAGGCTTTGGCATAGTCAATAAAGCAGAAATAGATGTTTTTCTGGAACTCTCTTGCTTTTTCCATGATCCAACGGATGTTGGCAATTTGATCTCTGGTTCTTCTGCCTTTTCTAAAACCAGCTTGAACATCAGGAAGTTCATGGTTCACATATGGCTGAAGTCTGGCTTGGAGAATTTTGAGCATTACTTTACTAGCATGTGAGATGAGTGCAATTGTGCGGGTAGTTTGAGCACTCTTTGGCATTGCCTTTCTTTGGGATTGGGATGAAAACTGACCTTTTCCAGTCCTGTGGCCACTGCTGAGTTTTCCAAATTTGCTGGCATATTGAGTGCAGCACTTTCACAGCATCATCTTTCAGGATTTGGAATAGCTCAACTGGAATGCCATCACCTCCACTAGCTTTGTTCATAGTGATGCTTTCTAAGGCCCACTTGACTTCACATTCCAGGATGTCTGGCTCTAGGTCAGTGATCATACCATCATGATTATCTGGGTCGTGAAGATCTTTTTTGTACAGTTCTTCTGTGTATTCTTGCCATCTCTTCTTAATATCTTCTGCTTCTGTTAGGTCCATACCATTTCTGTCCTTTATCGAGCCCATCTTTGCATGAAATCCTTTGGTATCTCTGATTTTCTTGAAGAGATCCCTAGTCTTTCCCATTCTGTTGTTTTCCTCTATTTCTTTGCATTGATTGCTGAAGAAGGCTTTCTTATCTCTTCTTGCTAGTCTTTGGAACTCTGCATTCAGATGTTTATATCTTTCCCTTTCTCCTTGACTTTTCACTTCTCTTTTTTTTTTCACAGCTATTTGTAAGGCCTCCCCAGATAGCCATTTTGCTTTTTTGCATTTCTTTTCCATGGGGATGGTCTTCATCCCTGACTCCTGTACAAGGTCACGAACCTCATTCCATAGTTCATCAGGCACTCTATCTATCAGATCTAGGCCCTTAAATCTATTTCTCACTTCCACTGTATAATCATAAGGGATTTGATTGAGGTCATACCTGAATGGTCTAGTGGTTTTCCCTACTTTCTTCAATTTAAGTGTGAATTTGGCAATAAGGAGTTCATGGTCCGAGCCACAGTCAGCTCCTGGTCTTGTTTTTGCTGACTGTACAGAGCTTCTCCATCTTTGGCTCCAAAGAATATAATCGATCTGATTTCGGTGTTGACCATCTGGTGATGTCCATGTATAGAGTCTTCTCTTGTGTTGTTGGAAGAGGGTGTTTATTATGACTAGTGCATTTTCTTTGCAAAACTCTATTAGTCTATGAAGCCCTGCTTCATTCCATATTCCAAGGCCAAATTTGCCTGTTACTCCAGGTGTTTCTTAACTTCCTGTTTTTGCATTCCAGTCCCCTATAATGAAAAGGACATCTTTTTTGGGTGTTAGTTCTAAAAGGTCTTGTAGGTCTTCATAGAACCGTTCAACTTCTTCAGCATTACTGGTCGGGGCATTGACTTGGATTACTGTGACAATGAATGGTTTGCCTTGGAAATGAACAGAGATCATTCTGTCATTTTTGAGATTGCATCCAAGTACTGCATTTTGGACTCTCTTGTTGACCATGATGGCCACTCCATTTCTTCTGAGGGATTCCTGCCCTCAGTAGTAGATATAAAGATCATCTGAGTTAAATTCACCCATTCCAATCCATTTGAGTTTGCTGATTCCTAGAATGTTGACATTCACTCTGGCCATCTCTTGTTTGACCACTTTCAATTTGCCTTGATTCATGGACCTGACATTCCAGGTTCCTATGCAATATTGCTCTTTACAGTTTCGGACTTTGCTTCTATCACCAGACACATCCACAGCTGGGTATTCTTTTTGCTTTGGCTCCATCCCTTCATTCTTTCTGGAGTTATTTCTCCACTGATCTCCAGTAGCATATTGGGCCCCTACTGACCTGGGGAGTTTCTCTTTCAGTATCCTATCATTTTGCTTTTTCGTACTGTTCATGGGGTTCTCAAGGCAAGAATACTGAAGTGGTTTGCCATTCCCTTCTCCAGCGGATCACATCCTGTCAGATCTCTCCACCATGACCAGCCCATCCTGGGTTGCCCCACGGGCATGGCTTAGTTTCCTTGAGTTAGACAAGGCTGTGGTCGTGGTGTGATTAGATTGACTAGTTTTCTGTGAGTATGGTTTCAGTGTGTCTGCCTTCTGATGCCCTCTTGCAACACCTACCATCTTACTTGGGTTTCTCTTACCTTGGGCGTGTGGTATCTCTTCATGGCTGCTCCAGCAAAGCACAGCCATCACACCTTATCTTGGATGAGGGGTATCTCCTCACCGCTGCCCTTCCTGACCTTCAACGTGGGATAGCGCAGGTCCATGAATCAAGGCAAATTGAAAGTGATCTACTAAGGGGTCATCTAGTAATAGCTAGGCAGTCTGTCTAGTAATGTCTAGTCTGTCTAGACTGCTAGGCAGTCTGTCTGCCTAAAGAGACCAACTTCTCTTTAGTGGGCTTCCTGGAGCCTGGCGATTGGAAGTTTATGGTCCAAGGATGAAGAGCATTGGTTTTATGCAGGAGCTTGTTAGAATTGAAGCATCTGTACACTCATTCCAGGGGAAAGACTCTGTGGCTTCAGGATCTGCATTTTAAATAGCTCCCAGGGGTACTGTATGTGCATTAAAGTTCCAAGAATATTGGTCTGGAACTCTTGTCACTCTGTTATTAAATGTAGCTGCCTTTCTAAACTAAGGGTACAGTGTCTTTCGATTTGGTTGTAAATCAATTCAATTTTTGCATAATTAAATCCATGGTGATAAAACCCAGAATAAATTTTGGGTTTTTGGGGCTAATTTTGATTCCACCAGTGCCAGTGTATTATTTTAGAACACGTCTCTGAATTGCTATTTAAAGGTTATCAGTCAATCAGTCAGTGAAAGCCATTCAGTGGTGTCTGACTCTTCTTGACCCCATGGACTGTAGCTCGCCAGGCTCCTCTGTCCGTGGGATTTCCCAGGCAAGAGTACTGGAGTGGGTTGCCATTTCCTTCTCCAGGAGATCTTCCCAACCCAGGGATTGAAACCAGGTCTTCTACATTGGATTCTTGACCCATCCGAGCCACCAGGGAAGCCTATTTAACGGTTATAACCTTCTCCATTTCTTTGCTGCCTGCTGCTGCTGCTAAGTCACTTCAGTCATGCCCAACTCTGTGTGACCCCATAGACGGCAGCCCACCAGGCTCCCCCGTCCCTGGGATTGTCTAGGCAAGAACACTGGAGTGGGTTGCCATTTGCTGCCTGCTTGTACTTAAAGTCCTTGAAAATAAACTTATGCCTGTTCTATTTTTTGACATTCTCTTCTAAGAGTCACCAGCGATCTCTGTTCTGAAACTGTCGGCATGCTCTCCTTTATCTGTGACTTCCCAGGATCGTGACCTGTTCCTTCCTTCCTGGTACGCCTTCTGTCAGCTTTCATGGCATGCCCTCTCCTGGTTAGCCCCTTAGCTTACGCTGATCCCTTCTCCTTGGCCAGCTTCTTTTTGTCCTTCTGCTCCCCTTGACTCTCCAACTGTGAAATGTTGGTGTCTCCCAGGCCTCCACCTGAGATCCTCTGCCTTCTGACCGCTGGGGCTCCAAGGCAGCTCTCTCAAGCACCAGCGTTGCGTTTTGGCTTTTTGTTGGAAATCTCAACTTGTCTGTCTCAGAGATATTCCAGACTCTGTTTATTAGAGTTGAATTCATTTTCTTGATCACTCCTCACCTTTAGCTGCAGTTTAACTTTCCTGCTAGTTAAAGTTTCTGCTTAGTTCACTCAGTACCTTTGTGAGCAGCCAGGAGAGACACCACTGTTGGGAACCTGGACAGAGGCAAAGAGATGGGTCACTTAGACCTTTCTGGGTCCCTGGGGCAGGTGTGTCTCATCTCCTGCATGTTTTGGCTTCAGGTCCTCACTTTCTTCTCCACTCTGCAGTGCCTAAAACTGTCAAGGACATTTCTAAAATTGGCTCTTGTATCCATGTTAAGAGCAGTCCTGTGTTCCTGGGTATAGCCCTTGACAGTCTTTAAAAAATGCATTCAAGTGTGTTATTGATTCCAGCTATACGCCACCTCACGAAGATCATGGCATCTGGTCCCATCACTTCATGGGAAATAGATGGGGAAACAGTGGAAACAGTCTCAGACTTTATTTTTTTGGGCTCCAAAATCACTGCAGATGGTGATTGCCGCCATGAAATTAAAAGACGCTTACTCCTTAGAAGAAAAGTTATGACCAACCTAGATAGCATATTCAAAAGCAGAGACGTTACTTTGCCCACAAAGGTCCGTCTAGTCAAGGCTATGGTTTTTCCAGTGGTCCTGTGTGGATGTGAGAGTTGGACTGTGAAGAAAGCTGAGCGCCGAAGAATTGATGCTTTTGAACTGTGGTGTTGGAGAAGACTCTTGACGGTTCCTTGGACTGCAAGGACATCCAACCAGTCCATTCTGAAGGAGATCAGCCCTGGGATTTCTTTGGAAGGAATGATGCTAAAGCTGAAACTCCAGTACTTTGGCCACCTCATGCGAAGAGTTGACTCATTGGAAAAGACTCTGATGCTGGGTGGGATTGGGGGCAGGAGGAGAAGGGGACGAGAGAGGATGAGATTGCTGGATGACACCACCGACTCGATGGACGTGAGTTTGAGTGAATTCCGGGAGTTGGTGATGGACAGGGAGGCCTGGCGTGCTGGGATTCATGGCGTCGCAAAGAGTTGGACACGACTGAGCGACTGAACTGACTGACTGACGGGCTTCTGTAAATGAGTAAGCTATTGGACTTGTTTTCAGGACCTCACAGTCTACAGAGATTAAAATGACCAGATAATGTGAAGACCCAAGCTTCATTATTTGATCTTTATCATCATCTACATGATAGCAGGGAAGGTGTCGCTCCCTCATTTGAGAGAGAAAGGTACGACGGTTCAGAAGGGTTGTGCAAATAGCAGTGACAGCAGCAGCTGACAAAAGCCAAACACTGTTCTAGGCACTTCGTGTGTGAAGTCACTTAGTCTCCAGAGCAGTCCCATGGCATGTGACTGCCATTATTGTCTCCATTACCCAGATGGGGCAACTCATCCGTGCAGAATGGTTAAGACTTGCCCCAGGCCACACAGCTTTCAAGCGGCAGAGCTGTGACTTGCACATAGGCAGCCTGGCCTGTCAAGGCACATAACGAATGTACTGCGTGGCCCTCTTGAGTTTACCTGGCTGCACAGTGTGGCTGCATGATGTCCTGAGAATAAAAATGCAATCTCATTAGCCAGATTCCACCTCCTTGGTCTTGGCCGTTGTCTCACTTTTCCAGTGTTAACTCATGCCCGTTCCCTTCTCGTACCCTTCACAGGAGATTGTATTATAAATGGGACATGTCCAACCCCTGTTCAGATTCCCTGCCATAAAGCTGTGGCAACAGTGTAGCAGGAAAAAAAAAGGTGGGGGGGGGGGGCTGTTTGTTTGTTTAATTTAGAGCTCAGTCAGAAGCAGGAATGTTTCTTGTCGGTCCTCTCCATTGGTGGGCAGATTTTTATTTTTATTTTATGTTTTTAGTTCTTTCCTTCAGTTGTAGGGAAAACTGGTCTTAATTGTGTTTTCTCTTTCCTTGGAGTA
This sequence comes from Tragelaphus eurycerus, assembly GCA_935064755.1. Taxonomy (NCBI): domain Eukaryota; kingdom Metazoa; phylum Chordata; class Mammalia; order Artiodactyla; family Bovidae; genus Tragelaphus; species Tragelaphus eurycerus. The sequence continues at coordinate 11,842,486 of CAKXYN010000025.1, read as the reverse complement.
TCTGTAAGGGTGTTAAAACCCATGCCCTAGTTTTCACAGTTGGTTTGTCCCAATCAAGATTCAGACATAGTCTGCACAGGGCATTTGGTCGATACATCTTTTAACTCTTGTGAATCTATAGGTTTGGCTCCCCATCTTTTGGTGTGCCTGCTTGCAGTTTATTTGATGAGTGAATTGGGTCATCTTTCCTGTAGTTTCCCACAATTTGGACTTTGCGGACTGCACCCCCCTGCCCCCGACTGTGTTCCTCTGTCCCCAATGTTTCCTGACAATTGATAGTTAGATGTGGACGCTTGATTGAGTTTAAGGTTTTATTTATTTTTATTTTTTGTTTTTGGCGAGAATACTTCCTAGGTGGTTGCTGGCTGTCTCTCTCAGGTTACTGGATCCTTGGTATTGGATACACGAACCAGGAGGCACATAATTCCTGGTTATTTCTTCTGTTGTTATGTTTGGTGAGTGGGTTTGGATACTGCCTTCCTGATCCACCAGCATTTTGCATAATGGTTTAGTTGGCTAGGTTTTAATATTCACAATTGTTCTTTTCAGTGCATTGTGTTTATTCATCCTCTAAACACACACATGTGTGCTTGTGTGTTTGTATACACGTATATATATGTACACACCATGTGTATTATAATGAGTGTGTCTCACAGTTAAAACAAATGGTGGCTATTAAAATCAACTGGATATTAATCAAAGGGGTATGGAGTTTGTGTTTGGGGTGATGAAATGGATAGTGCTGTTGATTGTACATTGTGAATGTACTCAGTGACACTGAATTGTACACTTAAAATGTTAATTTTTGTGGCTGTTTTATGACTACAAAAGCAAATCAGTTGAAAATGGACTGTAGCATACTGAATTTTTTAAAAAAGCCCATCATTCCATGATGATTATTCTTCCTCAAGAAGAGTCAAAGTGAGATGTAGGTGAGGAGGTGAAGTTCTTTTTTTTCTGAACAATGCCAAGTAATAAAGTAGAAGTTATGATAGAACTAGAAAAAAAAATTATTTGGCAGCCTGCAGGTAATAATTGATTCAGGCAAATGTCCTCAGTGGATGCTAAACTCTTCAGTAAAAGATTGTTGGAATTCTCTGTATCAGAGTGAAAGAGTTAGTCACTCAGTTGCGTCTGACCCCATGAACTATGTAGCCTGCCAGGCTCCTCGGTCCATGGGATTCTCCAGGCAAGAATACTGGAGCGGTAGTCATTCCTCTTTCTAGGGGATCTGTCCAACCCAGGGATGGAACCTGGGTCTCCTGCATTATAGGCAGATTCTTTACTGTCTGAACCTCCAGGGAAGAGTATTTCCTTATAAATTACTTACCAACTACAAAGGGGGAAAGATAGCATTATAGCAGAGGACTTGGCCTCCATCTGTGATCCAATTTAACGTTACCGGGAAGAGGGAGAAGCTAGCGTGGAGCACCCACTGGTATGATGTGATGGAAAATACACAATGTGACCTTTAGAGATTTCCTGCCAAAGGGTTGTGTGTGAATCTAATCATGAGGAAACAATTATACATATCCAGAAAGTAGGACATTTCGTAAGACCTCTGGGCTGACTTTAAAAATGCCAGTCTTATGAATGAAAAGGCTCAAATAAAGGAGGCTCCCATGACATGACAACCAAATGCAGTGTTTGAAACTGGATCCAAAACAAATAAAAGAATGGTCCTGTTGGAGCCATTTGAATAAGGAGTTCGTATTCAGTGATACTGTATTTGTTGGCTGGGGCTGCCATAACAAAGTATCTCAGACTGAGTGGCCTAAACAACAGAAATTTATCTTCCCACAAACCTACAGGCTAGGAGTCCAAGATCAAGGTGTAGGCAGGGTTGGTTTCTTTTGAGGCTTTCCTCCTTGGCTCATGGATGGCCTTTGTCTCCTTGTATCTTGACGTGGCCTTTCCTCTGTGTCTGTGCCCTAAGTTATGCTTCTTGTAAGGGCACCAGTCTTAATGGCTTAAGGCCTACTTCAATGATCTCAATTTACTTTAATTACTACTTTGAGTATCCTATCTCCAAATACAGGTATATTCTGAAATCCTGGGGGTTGAGGCTTCAACATATGAATTTGGCGGGGGGAACACAGTTCAGCCCATAACAGATATTGAATCATTTTTAAATTGCCTTGGGGGAGAGCGTGATAATGATGTTGTGAAGGAAAATGGTCCTGGTTTTGTTTCTTATGCTTTATGTTTTCCACTAGATTTTAAGCCGAGAACTGATCCCTCACAGTACATGTTCCATAACATTCAGACACTGTTCGTTGAATTGTTCATCTATTTGGGGGTGCCACCTATGGCAGAATGAAAGGGGGCAGGGGATTTTTCTGTTGCATGTGTGTGGTTTGTCAGAAACTTTTCTCTTTTCCCTAATAAACCATTTTTCTCAAGCCTCTCCATCCTTCACTGAGCAAACAAACAAAAAACACTTATCTTGGAATACTTGAGGAGCTGTGTGTGAGTCACCTCCAAGAGCGTGCATCATGGGGAATCATAGCTGCAGAGTAAACCCTGGCAGGGATCTGGCCATTCAAGGTGGATGAATCTCCATGACTACAAAGTAGCTGCTTCAGAAGGAGGCTCCCAGAGAAATGTGCTTCCTTGTGACTGCGAAGGTCTGACTGGATTAAAGGGAGACAGTTCCAGCAGGTCCGAACAGTATGTCCATTGCTGCTGTTTCAGACCAGCTGCTCCCAATAGCATACTGGGTCCTGCAAGAGGTTTGACCAGAAAGGCTGGTGACCTGTCAGCTCTCTTATCTGACTCTGCCAGGCCCCCTGGCAAGGACTTGCCTTTCTTGTGAATCTTCACACTCTTATTTTTTTTGGTTGGCTGTGGGTCTCTGTTGCTCTTGCGAGCTCTCTCTAGTTGCAGTGTGTGGGCCCCTTGCTGCAGTGACTTCTCTAGTTGTGGAGCGCGGACTCTAGGGCACGTGGGCTCCGGTAGTTGTGGCTCACCTGCTTACTTGCTCCATGGCTTGTGGGATCTTCCTGGACCAGGGATCAAACCCACGTCTCCTGCATTGGCAGGCAGAATCCCAACCACTGGACCACCAAGGAGGTCCCACGCACTTATGTTATCGCAGGTTGATTTGACTTTGCGTTTCAGGATTCCGCTTTCTTTCCATTGTAAATCTCAGCTCCAGAAGTAAAAGGTAGCTCAGCCCCTGGTATCCTTATGACGGTTCTTGGAGATTTCTGTTAGTCTGTGTCTGGTGTCCACCTGCAGTTTAAGAAGAGCCTGGTCTTGACCTTTGCCCACTCTTCCATTGGGCTATTTGCCTTCTCATATTGACTTTGTCCAAGAGTGCTTTTAAATTAAGAACTTTGGCCTTTTGTCCTATTACACATTATTTATATATTTATTTCTGCAATTGTTTGATGTTTAACTGGCTCATACACACTTTCAACTTTTACAACCTTGTATGTTACATGTTTGGGCTTCCCTGGTGGCTCTGACGGTAAAGAACCTGCCTGCAATGTGAGAGACCCAGGTTCGATCCTTGGGTTGGGAAGATCTTCTGGAGAAGGGAATGGCTACCCACTCCAGAATTCTTGCCTGGAGAATTCCATGGACAAAGGAGCCATTAATCTTTTCCTGTATGGCTCCTGCATTCTGGGTCGTCTGTCATGTTTAAACACAGCTTTCCCTCTTAGTATTATGCAAGAAACCACTCATGTTTGATATCAGATGAAAGGTAGGGAGTCAGTGTAATTTTTGTTGCTGTTCCATCCCACAAGGTCATGAGCTCCGGTTAGTGCCACATCATCAGCCAGTGCGACCTGCTGCCAGGTCGGCCCAGACACTCTGCTGGCTCAGACTCTGATTCATTCCAAAAGCCAAGAGAGTCTTGCATTAGGGCTTAGCTGTCCACTGATGCCTCGGTCAGCGGGGCCACTGTGAACACAGAAAGGTTGCAAGTAGCTGGGAAGCAGGGAACTGCTAGATTCTGTCCCAGGTTATGCTTCTTTCATTCAATCCTGATTCTCTCTCATTCTCTCTTTGTAACAGATGAGAAAAACAATATATCACATTGCTGGTTAGCAAGAGAATCAAAATTTAAACATTTATTAAAAAAAAACCAACAACATTTATTTGCAAAGTCCATAAAATAGGGGCAAATAGCATTCTATGTGGGAAACCTGGTTAAAAAATCTTCCAGGAGGAACTGGCATTTGACTTAAAACTTAAAAAAAAAAAAAATTACCCTTTTTTTAAACGTCTCATAATGGAAAGTTTCCATAGGAAATTAGAACAGCGTAACAAACTCTTATGTCCCTTTCCAGCCACTTTCAGAAGTTATCAATTTATGGACGATGTTGTTAATTTATACCACACCCTCTCTTGTCTTCCCATCCTCTTGATTTTTTCAAAGCAAACCCCCGACATCATACTTGTAAATATTATGGTATATCTCCAAAACAGATTTTTCCAAAGCACAACTGAAATATCATTGTCACATTAAAAAAAAAAATCAGTGCCTCGTCAGTATGATCAAATATCTATTCTGTACACACTTTACACATTTCCACTATCATCTGGGAGAAGGAAATGGCAGCCCACTCCAGTATTCTTGCCTGGAGAGTCCCGTGGACAGAGGAGCCTAGTGGGCTACAGTCCACTGGGTCACAAAGAGTCAGACACGACTGAGTGACTAAACCATCACTATCATCTTACAATTTTTAAAATTGTTTTTCGAATGGTCATCTAAAGGAGGCCCGGGATTGCAGTTGGTTGATGTGACCTAATTTTGTTTACTCTCCAGGTGCTCTGCTTTCTTAATCTCATGTTCTCTCTTCCTTTTGAAAGTCTTTATAACATGATGATTGAAATCATGAACTCTGCTCAAATTGTGGCTCTGGGTAAGTCACTCTACCTCTGTGTATCTCAGTTGCCTCATTTATAAATGGGCCAAGGTTGTTGTTCCTTCCTGGGTTATTGTGGGGGGCAGTTAATGCACTCATGTTTCTAAAGCTTAGAGCTGGGCCGGGACATAGAAAGCTTTGCAGAAGTGTGAACGTCCAAGGGGGTTTGGAACCAGAGCATGTGCCCAGGGTCATGTTGGAAGTCGTGGGGGAGGGTGGAGGACTTGCTCCAGTGAAATTGTGAACAGTCTTTGGGACGAGTATCCCAGCTATGCAGAGGGCTCCTGTTGGTTTTCTTTTAACTTCTTCCTGGATTCTTGACTATTCTTCAATTATATGATGCTGATATGCAGCAGAAATTTGAACAGGTAAGGTATTATTTAGTGAAAGCAACTTTCTATTGTCCTGTGATTTGCTGCTTTCTCTTTCTCTGCATTTATTAAGTTAGCTATTCTCTCCCAGAAGCCATTTTAACTTTCTGTGGCATTATCTGGGCTCCTGCAACCTGTGATCTCCTAAGTAGAACCTTTCAGCACTTTATAAATATGTCATATACTTTTTATATTCCTTTGTTCCCCATTAGAACATACATCCCAGTCTTCAGAACAGCACAGTTTTATTCGTTTAAGGAGCAGTAGTCATTTGACACTTGCTAATATGTAACAAATTATATTGGGAGTGGTAATTACAACTGCAGCTGGTTCCTAATTATACTGTAACTTTGATGCTTTTAAAAAAATTGAGACTGAGTTCAGCATATAATACTGAGAATAATATTCTGCATTAGGTAAATCTACCATCCACCTAACCATGGTTGTTTATGTATCATAATGGCAAATCAAAAAGACTTTATTTTAAATTGCTTTCAGCTACAATGTTGTCCAGTAGCACCATTCGCAAGGATAGCTTAAAGTCCCCCTCTTTGATCGCCAAATTCTTGGCACAGCCTCTAGGTGTTAATAGTATAGTTAGTGTGAAACGACCTGGGCTCTAGGGTCATTATTGCTCTGTGATTTGCTACCACTCATTTAAGACCAAGTGTCTTAAATGCCACAGCTTTCTCATCTGGAGACTGGGAATATTTTGTTTGTTTGTTTGAACTTTTTATTCTGTATTGATGTATAGCCAATTAACAATGCTATGATAGTTTCAGGTGGACAGCAAAGGGACTCAGCCATGTGTACACATGTATCCTTTCTCCCCCAAGCTCCCATCCCATCCAGGCTGCCACATGACATTGCACAGAGTTCCATGTGCTGTACAATAGATGTTATCCACTTTAAATATACAAGTGTGTACATGTCCATCCCAAACTCCCTAACTGTCCCTTCCCCTGGACAATATAAGTTTGTTTTCTAAGTCTGTGAGTGAAGACTGTGGCTATTAATGGTCCTTCACTTTAGATAGTTTTGATGATATTTAAGTGAGATGAGGCATAAAGATCAGGTATACAGCCTTTAGGACATGCCTAGCCTAGAATTAAGGGCCCAGGAAAAGTTAGCTGGTCAGTGTTAATTGCTATAATCCAGTGATAAACAACCCAGTCCAAGACTTTACCTCCACCACTCCTGACTCCAGCAGAGTTATGGTCTTAGTTCTGCCATCACTCTTAATTTGTGGTAGCATGTATCATCACACGCTTTGTACCAGCCACTTGCTGATAAATTTGTCATCACCCCCTCCCCCCGCCCCTGGAGGGGTAGGGTCTCTGGTAATTTGGCGTTGTCCCCTTCATTCATGGCGCTGGGCCTGGTACACGGTAGGCTTCCCATAGGTGTGTATCTTTTCTTGCATGAGCAAGTGGAGCAGCGCCGTCTCAGGCAGTGGTTCTTCCTGGGGGTGGAGTAGTTTTGCTCCCAGGGGAAAACCTGGTAACATCTGGAGACTGTTGGTTGTCACGTCTGGGAGAAGGGGTTGCTACTGGTGTCTAATGATTAGGGGCCAAGGATGTTGCTCAACATCCTACGATGCACCAGTTCAGTTCAGTTCAGTCGCTCAGTCGTGTCCGACACTTTGCAACCCCATGAATCGCAGCACACCAGGCCTCCCTGTCCATCACCAACTCCCGGAGTTCACTCAGACTCACGTCCATTGAGTCAGTGATGCCATCCAGCCATCTCATCCTCTGTCATCCCCTTCTTCTCCTGTCCCCAATCCCTCCCACCATCAGAGTCTTTTCCAATGAGTCAACTCTTCGCATGAGGTGGCCAGCTTTAGCATCATTCCTTCCAAAGAAATCCCAGACCCTCCTCTAAAATGAAGAATGATCCGACCCAAAATGTCAGTAGGGCCAGGGTTGAGAAACCCTGGTCTAACCCTTGCTTAGGTTGTGGACCTGTGGGAAAGGCATGGGGCTTGGGGCCCATCAACTGTTTGTTTGCTGTTTTCTTAACTGTAAAATAAAAGAATCCAACCTACTTCAAGACTTGGAAAAGAAAGGGGGATTATACAGATGTGTGCCTGGGGACTCTGCCTGATTCGTTTCACTTTGAAAGGGCCTGGTCACCTGTGATCTTTTTAAAAAATAGACGTTAGTATTATTATTGTTACTCTTATTTTGGAGTGGTTTTAGGTTCATAGCAAAGTTTGAAGAAAGGTTCAAAGATATTCTATGTACCTCCTGCCCCCACGCATGCATAACCTCTCCTCTATTATCATCATCCCCCATCAGAGTGGTACATTTATTACAGTTGGTGAACCTACACTGACACATCCTTTTTCCTCAAAGTCTGTGGTTTACACTGCAGTTGACTCTTGATGTTCAACAGTCCTTGAACAAATTTTGTAATGATGTGTATCCTTCATTACAGTATCACACAGAATCTTTTCATTGCTCTGAAAATCTGTGCTCTGCCTGTTTTCCTTCCCTGTTTCTCAACCCCTGGTGACTAAACCGCTGATCTTTTTACGGTCTCCATAGTTTAAGAATGTCGTATAGTTGGAATTATACATATGTAGCCTTTTCAGATTGGTTTCTTTCGCTTAGTGATGTGGATTTAAGTTTTGGTCATGTTTTGATAGCTCATTTTTAAGTGCTTAATACCTCTTGATGAAAGTGAAAGAGAGTGAAAAAGTTGGCTTAAAGCTCAACATTCAGAAAACTAAGATCATGGCAACTGGTCCCATCACTTCATGGAAAATAGATGGGGAAACAGTGGAAACAGTGTCAGACTTTATTTTTCTGGGCTCCAAAATCACTGCAGATGGTGATTGCAGCCATGAAATTAAAAAACGCTTACTCCTTGGAAGGAAAGTTATGACCAACCTAGATAGCATATTCAAAAGCAGAGACATTACTTTGGCGACAAAGGTTCGTCTAGTAAAGGCTATGGTTTTTCCTGTGGTCATGTATGGATGTGAGAGCTGGAGTGTGAAGAAAGCTGAGTGCCGAAGAATTGATGCTTTTGAACTGTGGTGTTGGAGAAGACTCTTGAGAGTCCCCTGGACTGCAAGGAGATCCAACCAGTCCATTCTAAAGGCGATCAGTCCTGGGTGTTCATCGGAAGGACTGATGCTAAGGCTGAAACTCCAGTACTTTGGCCACCTCATGTGAAGAGTTGACTCCTTGGAAAAGACCCTGATGCTGGGAGGGATTGGGGTCAGGTGGAGAAGGGGACGACAGAGGATGAGATGGCTGGATGGCATCACCGACTCTATGGACATGGGTTTGGGTGGACTACGGGAGTTAGTGATAGACAAGGAGGCCTGGTGTGCTGCGATTCATGGGGTTGCAAAGAGTCGGACATGACTGAGTGACTGAACTGAACTGAATGCTATTCCATTATCTGGATTATCCATTCACTGAGTGAAAGACATCTTGGTTGCTTCCAACTTTTGACAGTTACATATAGAGCTGCTGTAAATATCCATCCATTCAGGTATTTGTGTGGATATAGTTTTCAGCACCTTTGAGTGACTACTAAGCAGCATGAACGCTGGCTCATGTTTTAAGAGTATGTTAGTTTTATAAGAAACCTCTTGAGAACTTTGTATGCAGGTCAGGAAGCAGCAGTTAGAACTGGACATGGAACAACAGAATGGTTCCAAATAGGAAAAGGAGTATGTCAAGGCTGTATATTGTCACCCTGTTTATTTAACTTATATGCAGAGTACCTCATGAGAAATGCTGGACTGGAAGAAACACAAGTTGGAATCAAGATTGCTGGGAGAAATATCAATAACCTCAGATATGCAGATGACACCACCCTTATGGGAGAAAGTGAAGAGGAACTAAAAACCCTCTTGACGAAAGTGAAAGTGGAGAGTGAAAAAGTTGGCTTAAAGCTCAACATTCAGAAAACGAAGATCATGGCGTCTGGTCCCACCACTTCATGGGAAATAGATGGGAAAACAGTGGAAACAGTGTCAGACTTTATTTTTTGGGGCTCCAAAATCACTGCAGATGGTGACTACAGCTATGAAATTAAAAGACGCTTACTCCTTGGAAGGAAAGTTATGACCAACCTAGATAGCATATTCAAAAGCACAGACATCACTTTGCCAACAAAGGTTCATCTAGTCAAGGCTATGGTCTTTCCTGTGGTCATGTATGGATGTGAGAGCTGGACTGTGAAGAAGGCTGAGTGCCGAAGAATTGATGCTTTTGAACTGTGATGTTGGAGAAGACTCTTGAGAGTCCCTTGGACTGCAAGGAGATCCAATCAGTCCATTCTGAAGGAGATCAGCCCTGGGATTTCTTTGGAAGGAATGATGCTAAAGCTGAAACTCCAGTACTTTGGCCACCTCATGCGAAGAGTTGACTCATTGGAGAAGACTCTGCTGCTGGGAGGGATTGGGGGCAGGAGGAGAAGGGGACGACAGAGGATGAGATGGCTGGATGGCCTCACTGACTCGATGGACGTGAGTTTGAGTGACCTCCGGGAGTTGGTGATGGACAGGGAGGCCTGGCGTGCTGGGATTCATGGGGTTGCAAAGAGTCGGACACGACTGAGTGACTGATCTGATGTGATCTGCAGTCTGTCTTCCAAAGTCGCTATGCCATTTTGCATTCTTGTTAGCAAACAGTGAGAGTTCCTTTTGCTGCACATCCTCACCAGTATTTGGTGTTGTCAGTGTCCCGGCTTTTGGCCATTCTAGTTGGTATACAGTGGTATTTCCTTGTTTTAATTTGTATTTTCCTGATGACAGAAGATGTGGAGCATCTTTTCACATGCTTATTTGCTGTCTATATATCTTCTTTGGTAAGGTGTCTGTCAAGGTCTTTGGCCCATATTTTGACCTTAATTGAGTTATTTGTTTTCTTGTTGTTGAGTTTTGAGAGTTCTTTGTGTATTTTGGGTAACAGTTCTTTATTAACTATTCTTGTGCAAATACTTTATCCCAGTGTTCGCTTATCTTTACATTCCCTTGACAGTGTCTTTCACAGAGCAGAAACATCTTTTAATGAAGTCTAGCTTATGGATAATGCCTTTGGTGTTATATCCAAAAAACCATCCTCAAATGCCAAGACCATCTAAGTTTTCTTCTATGTTATCGTCTAAGGATTTTGCATTTAGGTCTGTGATCCATTTTGAGTTAATTTTTGTTAAGGATGTAAGGTCTGTGTCTAGAGTCATTTTTTTGCATGCAGATGTTATTTTTGTTCAGTTGCTAAGTTGTTTCTGACTCTTCGTGACCCCATGAACTGCAGCATGTCAGGCTCTCCTGTCCTCCACTATCTCCTGGAGTTTGCTCAAACTTTTGTCTTTTGAGTCAGAGATGCTATCTAACCATCTAATCCTCTGCTGCCCTCTTCTTCTTTTGCCTGCGTTCTTTCTCATCATCAGGGTCTTTTTCAGTAAATCAGCTCTTCGCATCAGGTGGCCAAAGTATTAGTGTTTCAGCTTCAGCATCAGTTTTTCCAATGAATATTCAGGACTGATTTCCTTTAAGGTTGACTCAGGAGTCTTCTCCAGCATCACTTCTTTGACACTCAGCCTTCTTTATGGCCAAACTCTCACATCCATACATGACTATTGGAAAAACCATAGCTTTCGCCTTTGTCTGCAAAGTGATGTCTCTGCTGTCTAGTCTTGTCATAGCTTTTCTTCTAAGGAGCAAATGTCTTTTAATTTCATGAATGCATGTGGATATACAGCACCACTTGTTGAAGAGACTATCTTTGATCCTTTGTAAAGATTAGTTGACTTTATTTGTGAAGGTCTACTTCTAGGCGGGCTTCCCTTGTGGTTCAGCTGGTAAAGAATCTTCCTGCAGTGTGGGAGACCTGGGTTTGATCTCTGGGTTGGAAGATCCCCTGGAGAAGGGATAGGCTACCCACTCCAGTATTCTGGCCTGGAGAATTACGTGGACTGTGTAGTCCATGGGGTTGAAAAGAGTCTGGCACGACTGAGTTTCACTTTCACTTTTCTTTCTCACTTCTAGGGTTTCTATCCTGTTAGATTTAGAATCGTTACGTCTTTTTGGAAAATTGACCCTGATGTCATTATATACTGTCTCTCTTTATCTCTGTTAACTTTCCTTGCTTTAAAGTGGGCTCTGCCTGAAAGTAATATAGCTACTCTGCTCTCTTTTGATTAGTGTGTTCATGGTATGTCTCTGTTCATTTACTGTTAATCTATATGTGTCTTTTTTTTTTTTTGTAGATGGCATATAGCTGGGTCTTATTTTTTGCTGCATTCTAACAGTCTCTGTCATTTAGTTAATTGGTACATTGATGTTTAAGGTGATTTTGGTTATTCTCTGTGTCCTCTCTGTGTATCTGTGGTTTGGTATCTGACTTCGACTGAGTGGAAATTCTGCAGCTTTGTTACTTCAAATATTCCTTCTGGTCCTCTCTTCTCCTCTGGTATTCCCATTACCTCTATATGACACTTTTTGTAGATGTCCCACAGTCTTGGATATTTAGTTCTGTTTTTGTTTGTTTTCAGTCTTTTTTTTTCCCCCTTTGCTTTCCAGTTTTGGAGATTTCTATTGACATATTATCAGAATATTCTTTCTTTCTTAGAATTTCCAGTTTTCTGCTTACATCACTGTTCTGTTCTTGCATGCTGTCTACCTTATCCATCAGAACCCTTAGCATGTTAATAATAATAGTTGTTTTAAATTCCTAGTCTGATAATCTCAACATTCCTGCCATATCTGTCTCTTCAGATTGTGCTGTTTTGCCTTTTGGTATTTTTTGTGATTTTTTTTCTTGATATTCAGGTGTGATGTACAGGCATGGCTGTAACTGGTCCTTTGGTATTGTGAGGGTAGGGTGTAGAGGGAGAAGAAATGTTCTGTAGGCCTCTGACCAGGTCCCAGTTCAGTAGAGAGCCCACGCCCCTGGACAGTGTACTTCACAAGTGTTTCTCCGTTCCTCTTCCCCTCAGGTGGGAGAGGATGGCTGAAGGTGGCTGGTGTTGGGTATTGCCTTTCCTCTGATTAACTGGCTCCGGTGATACTCCCGCAGGTTAGGTGCCTATGAAATAATTTCTTCTGAAGCAGAGCTGGGCGCTCTTGTGCATTTCAGCTTGGTTCCTTTTCCTTTCCTCCTACTGAAAGTGTCAGCTAGTCTTTCTCTGGTAGTCACTGAGAGCCAAGTTGAGCTCCAGGAGGTAAAACTCACAAAAGTGTGGAGAATCCCTGATATCTAGTTCCACCTAGAGTTTTGCAAGGTCTTGTCCACACTGAGCCTCCAGCAGTTGTCCATCTGCAGCTCAGAGTTACCCACTCTCAACACTGGTTCCTGCCGAGGTTTCAGTGGATGGGTTTCAGCTCTGAAAAGCTGTGATTTTCTGGTTCTGCCTTTCTGTCTCCATTTTGGGGGGCAGTGGTTTGGGAGTAGTTGATTTTTCAGCATTTAGGCTTTTTACTTATTTTTATGACAGACTGACCATTTCTAAGCCCCTTGCATGCTGGACTGGGAACCAGACATCTCCCCATCATCTTTTGATTACCTTTCCTATATTGGAGGAAATCCCCACATTACAAGATCTGCCTGCCAGAACATCAGTCAGAACTCGGTTCCCATCTTTCCCTGCAGCCAGGGCACAAGCACGTGATCTGGCTTTGCTGAGTTGATTTGGAAGAGGGCAGGCAACTCAAGGGGTAAAGAATCAGCCTGTCAGTGCAGGAGACATGGGTTCGATTCCTGGGTTAGGAACACCCTCTGGAGGAGGAAATGGCAGTATTCTTGCCTGGAAAATCCCATGGACAGAGGGGCCTAGAAAGCTATAGTCCATGGGGTCACAGAGAGTCTGACATGACTGAACACACACAAACACACAGAGAGCAGCTTGTGTGTGAAGCTGCCATTTCAGCTGACCTAACAGGCAGCCTAGACAACCTGCTTTTGTTGTGGGTTCTGAGGCGGGTTTCTCACCTCAGATCCTGGGATAGTTTGAAGCATCATTGGTGGGCCCCTTAGCCTCAAGTTGATTAATTCTCCAGGCTTGCTAACAAGACTGTGATCATCCAATAGAATTCTAATTTTCTCCTTAGCTTTTCATCTTTTGTTGCTTATTTCTGAGTTGAATACACGTTGGACCTACTTGCTCATCTTCCATTCTTATTTGGGATTAGAAATAGATGGCTGTGTTTTTGGCTTATATTTGTTAGCAGTAGCTGTTAATCACTACCAGCCTTATGTATCACTCTGTAATTCACAGAGCACTTTTTCTTCATCCTAGTTAATCCTTAAGATAACTTTATGAAATAGATAAGTAAATTTTGTCATTTTGCCCTATTTTTTTTTTTTTGACAGGAAAGTAGGATTTATTGGTAGGCATGAGTTAGTTTTTTTTGACAGGGAAGTAGGATTTATTGGTAGGCATGAGTAAGGAGGGAACAGTGCCAACGCTCTCATGAGTGCAGGCTCACCATTGTTCAGAGGGCCACGGTTCGGGATCTGTCTGACCCCACAGCCATCCAGGATGAGCCTACCACTTTTCTGCCACCATGTTTTTCAAATTCATCCTCATTAAACTTAGTAAATCCCTGCTTCTTGGAGATGTGGATCTTCTGGTGGCCGGGGAACTTGAACTTGGTCCTGCAGATGGCCCCAATCACAGGCTCCTTGTTCTGCACCTTGGTGCAGATGGACATTAAGATTTGGCCAGTGTGGACCCTGGCCACTGCCCTGGGGCTTTCCAAAGATATCAGGCATACATGTCTGAGCCTACACTGGGGACAGCATGCCAACTGTGAGTGTGCACTGGAAAGGGTTTTCTCCAAGGTCGCTTAGGGCAGCCTCTGCAGGCAACAGGCTGTGCGCACTGCTGAGGAGGCTGCTATTTGCAGCCACTGTACACAGGGCCGCTCTGGGGAAAAGAACATAGTCGACTTGATTGGCTGCAAAGCACTTTGCCCTTTTTATAGATGAGGAAACTAAAACTTGGAGATGCTAACTGACTTGTCCAAGATCACCAAGTTAGCAACATACTGAAACCCCAAACCTGGTGATGTTTGCTTATGACACAATGAGCAAGCAATGCTTTCTCCATAAGGAGTTGAAAATATAAAGAGGCGAATGTCTGCTTCAGACGAGACTTATACTGTCTCTTGTCAAATTTTTAGTTTTGGGAACATTTACTGGAATGTTAGCTTTAGCTTAATAATAATAAAATCTAAAATTAGAGTGTTTAAAGTTATTTTGGCATAACGGCACCCACAGCTAAAACACCGCCATTCATTTCTTAATTGCTGTACTCTGCTTCTTCATACAGAAATTTAATGGTGATGGCTTTGTCATTGTCTAATGTTTGTCTACAACCCATTTCATAAACTACTGAATCCTTCTGATAAAATATTTCCACATCCCTGAAATAACCCACTTGCATAGTTATCCAGTGGGTTAACATTTGTGGTGTCTGCTGCTTTATAAGTCAACTGTTGAGTGACTTGAACATTTGAGGGTTGACTACACAGAAAGGTTGTGGTTTGAATACTGCTTAACATGATATCTTGTTTGTATATTAATTCCAGTAACTTTTTATAGTTACTACTCTTCATTTATTAGACCATAGGGGAACCATAGGACGAGGAATGAGTGATTCAGTGAAGTCAATGAAAACTTATTTTTCTTAAACATGATGAGACACTTCATTTTTATCCCTTTTGAGTGAATGGTGACTGTGGTTTGGGGGAATTTCAAACTTTCTTTTACAGCTACTGATTGTATCAGTCAAGGTTCACTTGCAGAGAACAGAATCCACTCTAGCTGGTTTAAGCAGAGGGAAATTTATTACAGGGTGTTAAATGGCTTATGGAATTTGTTGGAAAGGTGAAGAAACAAACTTCAGGTTGAGCTCTTAGGAGTGACTTGCAGAGCCCCACGCAGACCAGGCCCCCAGGGGGCGTTTCCCTTTTGTGCAGTCATAAAACTGCCTACCAAACTGGGAGTGTTTCAGAACCATGCTGCC
Organism: Tragelaphus eurycerus; assembly: GCA_935064755.1. Classification (NCBI taxonomy): domain Eukaryota; kingdom Metazoa; phylum Chordata; class Mammalia; order Artiodactyla; family Bovidae; genus Tragelaphus; species Tragelaphus eurycerus. The sequence goes on along the minus strand of CAKXYN010000025.1, from coordinate 11,827,245 downwards.
GCTGACATGGCAGGAGGAAAACTAGACACCTCCATCTGCCACAGGAAGATCAGCCAATTCCAAGGATGATACTTGCTGGCAGAAACAGCAAAGGCATGGCCCCTACCTTCCAAATCTTGGCTTTCCAAAACTTTGCCTCCCACATCTCACTTAACTTCGTCTGATTGACAGCACCTAGGCCACATAGCTGCAAAGGATTCTGGGAAATGTACTTTAACCTTCCAGTCTCCGCAGTATAGGAAGATACATGGGTAGTCCCAGCTTCTGAGTTATTAGGTCACACCCAGTAGTGCTTTCCATGAGATTCAGGACCACCCACTATGGGTTTTTCCCACTTCTCCGTTTTCTGCTTGTCAGTGCACACAAACAAGCATGCGTGTGCTTACACACACAGAGTAGCTTTCGATGAGCTTCCTCTCTGTTTTCACTTCATATCTAAAGTAAACAATTACTTCATGACAGTAGAATTTTCAGTGTAAGTCTGAGCTTGTCTTGCCTTTCAGACCTTTCAGGTTTGGGAGGGTGATGGAAGAACTGTTGCTGAGTGAGGTGGCAAGCTAAATGAGGTCTGGCGTCCTGGGTTCTAACCCAGTGGTTCTCAGCCTGGTCCATCACCATCTCGTGGTGAAGCTGTAAAGGTATCCATTCCAGAGATTCTAATTGAGTTGGACTTTGCTGTCTAATTTGATCAGCCTGGGGTTTGATAAAACCCTAAAGCCCTGAGGCAATGCAAACACACAGCCAGGGCAGTGGATCTCAAGCCCAGTCAGACAGGATTTTACATTAATTACAGCTGTGGTTCTTACACTTTGAAGTGAAGTTGCTCAGTCGTGTCCGACTCTTTACGATCCCGTGAACTGTAGTCTACCAGGCTTCTCTGTCCATGGGATTTTCCAGGCAAGAGTACTGGAGTGGGTTGCCATTTCCTTCTCCAGGGGATCTTCCTGACCCAGGGGTCAAACCCAGGTCTCCTGCATTGCAGGCAGACGCTTTACCCACTGAGCCTACAGGGCATCAAAATCACCTGGAGGACTTGTTAAACCATAGATTGCTTGATCCCGCCCCCTGAGTTTCTGATTTGGTAGATTTGGGGCGGAGTGTGAGAATTTGCAGTTCCATTGGCCTAACAGGACCTATCTGTTTTCCTTGTAAAGATGTGATTTCTACTCACCTGGAAGTTATTCTTTAAGAACATGTTCAGAGCTCCTACTTAATTTCTGACCTTTACTGGAGCAGGGGACACAGAGGAGTAAGGTGTCTACGAAGAGATTGTGGTCTTACACGGCTCGAGCTTCCCAGTGTAAGAAGAGAGTTTTCTGCATGTTTTCTTGTTCAAATTAATATCCCTGACTTTTTTGTAGGTTATGTTTGTTCCTCTCAACACCCCTGGTTAGACCTAGCAGCTATTTTAAGTGCACAGTTCTGTACCTCTGCAGTTTGTTAAAGCAATGAGCCCTCAACTGAGTCTTGATTCCAGTGTAAGAAAGCCAGTTTAAATAATACTCCTACACATAGCAAAATCTTTTCTGGTGTCTTCCTCTGTTTGGCTGCTGTAACTCATATTAAAATGAAAGTGAATTTATTTGTCCTCAAAAATATCTTTCTGGGTTTCCTTGCCATGCGTCCCACTGCCTGCTTTTTAAAACCAGTCCTTCAAGTTATATTATTGTTGGCTGGTTTGGTTTTTTTTTTGTATTTGGAATGTATCTAGCCAGTATATGTGTTTTGCAAATGCTATTGATAACCTATTTAACTGTTATTTATAATGTTTGTCTTGTCAAAAACGTTACATATTCAGTGATCCTCAAATTTTGTGAAACATACTTTGTGGAACATACTTTGGGGGAATTGACCTGAAATTTCTGTACTGTCATTAACAGATAAAGGTCTCCAAGTTTATGGAAAAAAGGATAATGCATAATTTCCATTTTTACCACCCCCCCACCTGCTTTCTTCCTTAACCTCCACTTGGTGTGAATGTTATGTGCTTGTGTATAAAATTATTAAGTAGCAAATGGTGATATTTCATAGTCGTCTGCCAAGAATCCTTTTTCTTCTTGGTGATTTACTCCCTAACAATGTTTGAAAATTACTTTATTTAGAACTTTTGATATAAAAACTTTGTTTTAATGGTGGCATCTATTCTTATAAATGAAAATTCAGAACAGTAATGATAAAGCAAATCAGGCAACTAGGTAGTAAGAATAACAGCTGTAAATGCTGCTGCTGCTGCTGCGTCACTTCAGTTGTGTCCCACTCTGTGCAACCCCATTAACGGCAGCCCACCAGCCTCCTCTGTCCCTGGGATTCTCCAGGTGAGAACACTGGAGTGGGTTGCCATTTCCTTCTCCAATGCATGCTAAGTTGAGTCAGTTGTGTCCGACTCTTTGCTACCCCATGGACAGCAGCCCATCAGGCTCCTCTGTCCAGGGAATTCTCTAGGCAAGAATACTGGAGTGGGTTGCCATTTACTTCTCCCAATAGCTGTAAATATTTACATGCTATCCATATTTGAGAAATATATACTTGTATATAAAACAATGAAAATTAGCCTTTGGAGAAAAACCTAAAGTTTGAGAATCTTCTAAAGCCTGATGAACTAGGGCTTGTCAGGTGATGCAGCGTGAGCTTGCCTGAACAGCTGTTCTGAGTTGGCTTAAAACCAGAGGGTCACACAGCTAGTGAGTTGAGAGCTCAGGTCTGCCCCCCACAATCAAGGGCAGTCTGATACTGGAGCATGTTCTTAATCATGGCACTGGATGGACACTACAGACAGGTGGTACTAGGAGAAACTGGGAGAGTCTTGATTTTTAGGCGAGTGCTATTTTATATTAGGGGTCACATAAGCTATGGTCAATTTAAAGCTCCCTACAATGTGACTCAGTGAGAAGACCAGCACAGTAAGGGAATGGAAGATTTGGAACTTGACCTCCGCTCAGAAAACACTGAGAAATGTCAGCAAAAATTGTTGCTAAATTTGACTTTCAGGGAAATAAGTGACCCTTTCTGAGTCTTGGTTTCCCCTTCTGTCAAATGAGAGCAATAATATGCTCTGAGTCTCAGGTCTGCTATGAGGATCCAGTGACGTTGTAGTCCTGCTCTGAAAACTTTTAAGTGTTCTGTACACATTAGGTGACATGGCTTAGACGCGTTGGGCCGCCATGTGGATGGGTTTCTCCACCCTGGGAGAGTTACAGACTGAAAGCTTTCTTTCTCTCACAGAGGTGTAGTCCTGGCGGTGAGTGATGACTGTGCATTCTGGGATCAGTAAGGAGAAGAATGCTGTGGGAGTCAGGGCGGGGGACGTTCACTCTGAAATAGCATTGCCCAGGGAAGGCTTTATGAAGTGTGTGTGGCAGAGTGAATTAATTTGATTTTAAAGGATGTGTTATTCAGATGGAGGAAGAATAGTTCACTTTGTGGGAACTTACCTTTACTTTTAAAAGGAAACCCAGTTAAGTGCTGAGGGTCACCATATGCCTTTTAAAAAAATGTTACTTATGGTCTTGAGACATAGAACTTGGAGGGAGTGTCTTTTCTCTTAAAGAAGAGACTGGAAACTTCTTGTGCTGTCCCATCTCCAATACTGTTTGCCCTCCCCACCTTTCTCAGAATATAGACCCCAACGGAGGGGATCTTGTGAGACTCTCAGCAGCACCATCATCCGTTTTAGGTTGGCTTTGCAGTCGACTTTTATATATTTTTTCTCTTTAATTGAATAGCAGAGAACACTCAGTGACTGAGGATTTTAAAAGATGACAAATTCTTACGGATAAAAATAGCATTGGTGGTCACAAGTACTCAGCAGAAGGTAGGAGTTATCAGTCTTGGTTTGGGAAATAAGGTGACCAACTAACTGGTTTCAGGAAAACTACCTCTCCTATTCCAACAATTAGTTAATAAAATTATTCCTGACAGTGGCGGGCCAAGGAGCTCAGGCAGTTACATATTTCAAGACAGAGAACCCATTGTCCAAAGATCTCAGGAGAGCCTTTGCAAACACACCGAAGGGATTTAGAACAATTTGCATAAATCTCCCCATGGATGGCGACATGGCTCCAGTATTGGGGTGGTTCCAGGAACCCCTCCTTGGCTGTATCATGGGGTGATGCTGTGCTTGGGGAGAGTTCAGTCTCATGACGGTTTCTGCCAGCAGGATTGGGTGATGGGACACTGAATAAGCCCACTGTTTGGTTCCACATAAGGACTCTTTTGTGTTGGCCTGGGGCAGCCATGTTCAAGTTTGTCTTCTCTTTCCCTAGTGATGTTTTTGGACTTTGTGGGCTGGAGAATTAAGCACAACACCTATTCTGAGCTAATCTGTCAAACTTTGCTCTTGAAAGGTAACCATAGCCCCTTGTATTCCAGAACGTGGTAAATAATAATCATACATTTGGAGACTTATGGTTTCTTTCCTTTTTTTCGTTGAAATACAGTTGATTTACAATATTAGTTTCAGGTGTACAACATTGTTCAATATTTTTATGGATTATATTCCATCTAAAGTTATTAGAAAACAATGGTTGTTATTTCCCAATGCCGTACAATTGGAGACTTCTGGATTTTTTTATAAAGTTGGGGAGAGGAGGATACTGCTGGACATGACCAGATTGCTGGGTGTTCATGCTTGTCCATTGTGGAGCCATGGGAATTAATTGCCTTCTGTCTGTGAATATTATTTGCCTTGCTCACTAACCTCTCTAAAAACTACGTTTTCTTGCATACTTAACAAGTTGTACTTTAATATTTAATATTCCCCTGTGAAAGAGTTTGGGTCACTCTGGATTGCAGTTTAAAATGCCAGGTGGTTGCAAGTCTGTTTTAACTTTTCTTTTTTTTATTCATTTTGGGAAAAAATGATATATATTAAACACTGCATATTAGGAGCTTTTGTTTCTTGTATGGAATGTTATCATTCTTGAAGCCTCATAAGAAGTCTAATTTAAAATCCAGAGAGTAGTTTAAGCACTGGGTAGATTTAGTGCTTTAAGTGCAGAAATGAAATTCACTGATTTCTAACCTGGAGTTTATTTTCCTTCAGTCTGCGAGCTTGATTTCTCAGCTTTGTTCTAATAATATAAACATTTTTATGTTTATTTATAGGTGGCTTTAACCAAGAGAGCAGATCCAGCTGAACTTAAAACAATATTTTTGAAGGTCAGTATAAAGGAATCTGTTTTGTTTCTTATGTGTGTTCTACAACTTTTAAAGATTATTTTCAAGCAGCTCTCTATTTCGTTGTTACATTTTTAAAAACATCCCCAGAAGTACCTTTGCTTAAGACTTGTAAAAGAGATCCTTTACAATTTTATATCTGTCTTTTCAAATGTGTCACATACTTGTAGGCGACTGCCTGTGGTGGCTGCGTGGTTTACATTTCACTTTGTTGTCTCACATGATGTTCAGTACCAAAAAGGAGTTGTTGGGGAGTTGAGTCTCGCAACCCATTTACCTTTCCAAGATTGTCCTGTGCAGCAGATGATACTAAAGCTTTCCGTCCTAAGAAGTTTAAAGCTCTTTGTAAACACGTTTCGTCGTCCTTCATTCATCCGGAGTGGGCCGCCCTGGGCTCTGCTGAGCAGAACGTTGCCGTTGTTACCATCATCATATCATTTAACTTCAGCCGTGGTGCCCTTGAGGAGGCCTCAGTAGGAGTAACAGTAGATACTGCATCACAATATACAAGTTTATGTCCTTCTTTTCTTATATTTTCACTTACTTTGTGATATTGAGCACTGAGTGACTAACACTCTAATAATAGAGTCTGCCTCAGGTCCCAAACACTGAACCACTTTGAAGGTTATTTAACTGGCAATAAAAGTACTCAAAAGAAGAAAGGCCATTTTTGTAAAGATAATTTTTAAAAGTATATATGTAGGCCTTCTCTAAACATGGTGAGAAGGTAGGTGTGCTGTATTTAAAGAGAACCCAAGGCTTCAAGTGAGAAACTTGTTCTGCTGCTGTGTATATATGGCTTTGGAGAAGGCAATGGCACCCAACTCCGGTACTCTTGCCTGGAAAATCCCATGGATGGAGGAGCCTGGAAGGCTGCAGTCCATGGGGTCGCTGAGGGTCGGACACGACTGAGTGACTTCACTTTCACTTTTCACTTTCATGCACTGGAGAAGGAAATGGCAACCCACTCCAGTGTTCTTGCCTGGAGAATCCCAGGGACAGGGGAGCCTGGTGGGCTGCCGTCTATGGGGTCACACAGAGTCGGACACAACTGAAGCGACTTAGCAGCAGTAGCAGCATATATGGCTTAGGAAGTTATTAATTCTCCTAGCATCACTTTCTGTATCAAAATGGATTACTGTTAAAAATTGAATCAGGGAATTTGAATACTGATAGGATTATTTGATATTAAGTAATTATTTATTGATTTTTAGGCTAGGTAATAGTATTCTGAATATGGAAACTATAAAGAGTTTTTCAGAGATGTACACTGAAGTATTTACAGGTGAGATCATGATATCTGAGATTTGCTTTTAAATAAGGCAGTTTTAGTGGTGTAGGAAAAATAAGCAGTATGATAATTTTTTCAATTGGAAAATGGAATATTGGATTTACTATACTGTTCACTGTACTTTGTGTATATTTGAACATTTACATAATGTTATAAAAAGTTGTGAAGATTCCATGAAAAAAACTTACTTGAAAGTGCTATTATTAGATATGCACCTGATATGCATTAGTTATTGATTCAGTAAATGCTTGAAATTAAGTTATTCATAGAGACAAAGACTCCAAGACAAAATGGGTAAAAAACAGGAGAAAAAAAGAATCAATTTGTAAAGTAGACTGGGTTGTATATTAGAAGGCAGAGTTCTTTATAAAGCTTGTGTTTTGCCCAGAAAAGGTAAATATGGTATAAAGACTCTAAGGTGGAAAAGGATTCTGGGTAATGAATGTCCAGAAAACAGAGACGCATTTGTTTCTCACCTGCTGTCTGTTGCTGCGCACGTCAGGCCCCCCATGACGGGGATGAGGTGTATATGAAGGAGCCATAGATGTTTTGGGGCTGTGTATTTATAAGGTTTTTGTTGTAAAACTCTAATGATGTAATTCTGGAAGACCACTTGCAGAAGAGCCTGTGAGTGGGCTGCTAAAGCGCCTAGAGAGATGGACGAAGCTCATAACATTGAGTCGGCAGAGTCACGATCATTCTCGGAACTCAGAACCTGTGACTTCTGTTTTCTAAGCTAACAGTAGCTGTGAGCATCGGGAAATGGGAACAACTTAGAGGGTCTCAGTAGATGTTGTGTCTTGGATCCTTATTGGTCTTCTTGATGTGATTCAGTGGAAAGGCTCCAGGTAGAAGTTTCGACCACAGTTTGAGGCCATGTGGTAGCGGATGAGGCTGTGTTAAGAGCCTTCCAATGGAAGGAGGCATCTTTTCTAGTGGCTGGATAGCAGTCGCAGGGGAGTTTTACTGGAGGCAAGTGGAATTGGCCAGGGAAACCCAGGGGAGGGCAGGAGTCCGTGCAGAGTTCTGGAGAGCTGCCTGTGGGGCTTCTGTGTCAGTGGGCCTGAAGGCTGGGGTGGAATCTTTGGGACCAGAAAGGAAGTGCTGTCCTCCTTGGTGTGGCTGGAACTACATGGCATTTGAGTGAGAATTCCAGATGACTTAGAGTCCAATGGGATGATGTGGGGGGAACTGTCCCTGAAGAAAAGAAGTGATCAGCAGTTTCTAGAAGGAATTATGGATCTGGCAGAGGTTCGGGTGATCTCATCAGGCTTGGGTAGTGTGGTACCAACGCAAATCCACCTTGGCTCAGCATGCTGAGGATCTCTTGTTTACTCTCTACCGCAGACGGTGCTGTGGGGGAAGAATAGGGAGCGAGGCGCCTTTGGAGGCTGTGCCAGGCACGTCTCCAGTGAGCCCAGGCTTTTTTCTCTCTCTCTTTTTTTTTTTGCTTAAGTAAATTGTGGTTCATTTATTTAAAAAAATTTTATTTTGTATTAGCGTATAGTTGATTGAGGGGCTTCCCTGGTGGCTCAGCTGTAAAAAATCTGCTTGCAATGCAGGAGATGCGGGTTCAATCCCTGGGTGAGGAAGATCTGGCTACCCACTCCAGTATTCGTGCCTGGAGAATCCCTTGGACAGAGGAGTTGGAAAGCTACATTCCATGGGATCACAAAGAGTCGGACTTAGCGTGCATAGCTGATTGACAATGAATAACTGAATCACTTTGCTGTATATCTGGACTTGTTAGTTCTAAGAGTGGATCAGCAGCAAGCACTCTATAAACTATTTGCTGATTTTTTTCTGACATTTTTCCTGACTTTTCTTCTTTATAAATAGCCCAACCTCTCTGCTACACTATTGCTACTGCTACAGCTAAGTCACTTCAGTCGTGTCCGACTCTGTGCGACCCCATAGACGGCAGCCCACCAGGCTCCCCCGTCCCTGGGATTCTCCAGGCAAGAACACTGGAGTGGGTTGCCATTTCCTTCTCCAATGCGTGAGAAGTGAAAGTGAAGTCGCTCAGTCGTGTCTGACTCTTAGCGACCCCATGGACTGCAGCCCACCAGCCTCCTCCGTCCATGGGATTTTCCAAGCAAGAGTACTGGAGTGGGGTGCCATTGCCTTCTTAGGCAATTCTCCTGTAGCTTAGGGGAGGTGGAGGGAAGCTTCATTGTTCTTTTGAGACCAGATGTGGTGGTAATGGGGGAGCTGATAGCTGTGGCGAGCAGAGAGACCAGTGGAACTGAAACAGATAAGGAAAGAAGGATCCTGGGGGACTAAAATAAGCCCTATTTTGGCTTATTTTATGTTGTTTTTTTTTTTTGAAAAGAGTTAAAATCAGTTCTTTTTTTGAAGTTGCTTACTGTTAGATGTTGGGTTTATAAAGATGAATTAATCATGGCTTCTACCCTTAACTATCTCACTGTGTGTTTGAGTGTTTAAGAAAAAAATCCACAATATGGTTGATATACATTATATAGTACATAATATGGTTGATATGCATTGTATAGTATTAATTAGCAAGAAGATGATGTGGGGCTAATTACATCTTCCTAGAGAGGGTCATTACAGTGGGCAGTGGTGATATTTGAGCTGCTGTTTATCAGATGGAGAAGGTGGAGGAGGACTGTGGAGCAAAGAAAGACAAAGGAAATAATAGTGCAGGCAAAAGCAAAGAACTCCAGGCATGGAGGTGACCTGGCGCAGAGAAGCTTGGGAAATGGTACTAGAATGGTGGGCAGAGTGGAACTTGGCATAAAACATCTCCAGCCTAAGGCGTTTGAACTTTTTTATGCAGGCTGTTTTAGTGACATGCGGCGGTTAATGTTTTGCCTGGATGTAGAAGTTGAAGTCTAGGTGTAGTCAGCTTTGTTTCCAACCTGAGTGTTGGGAACCTAAGTTTTTTTCTCTGCCTGACACTTTCAGTGCTGTTTCATGTTAATAAACAGGTGTGTATTTGAGTGCTTACAGTTTAAATGAAATGCCATGGAACTTTGCAGTGAGTTGAGATGTGTAAAAAGGTATAAGCAACATCCGTGTCTTATTTAGAGACGTTCAGGTTTTATACAGGGGACAAAATTTATAGGCACGCAGAAGGTCAAAAAAAAAAAAAAGTATCTAAGTCAGCACAGTCAAGGGTCACTTGTGTGGTTAAAGCAGACACCACAGGAAATGGAGGAGGGAGCAGTCCCTGTGGTGGGGAGAGGTCAGAGAAGGCTCCTTGGAGTGGGAACTTGAGGAGCCCCATGGATGCGTGGGAGCCAGGGGGTGGAGGGGAGGCACCCAGGGGGGTCAGCGGAGGCTTCTGGGAACCAGGACCACATTGGAGGGACCACATTGGGAGCAAACTTCCCCCAGATTGAAGGATTTTTGCTCATTCTTCAAATGTTTACTTAATTCAGCTCTGCGCGAAGGAGTCTGCCAAGTTTTACAGGGTGTGGGTGACAAAATTAGAAAGATGATTGGGAGTTTGGCATTTCTGCTAAACAATAGGAAGCCACTGAAGGTTTTCTGAGTTCTCCAGTGACTTGGAGGATGGGTCTGAGACTGGATTGGTGCAGCAAGGCCATGGGTTAGGCAGCGGTGGGTGTAAGCCCGGTGTGCAACCCTAATAGCTTGGTTAGGGTTGTGGTAGCAGAAGAATGGAGAACGGGCAAGTTAACACGTTTTGAAGGACTGTTTGATTGGAAATGCCTGATCTTGGGTAACGGATGATTATGTTGTTCACTCACTCAATTGTGTCTGACTCTGTGACGCCATAGACCGCAACATGCCAAGCTTCCCTGTCCTTTACCATTTCCCAGAGCTTGCTCAAACGCATGTCCATTGAGTCAGTGATGCCATCCAACCATCTCGTCCTCTGTTGTCCTCTTCTCTTTTCTGCCTTCAACATTTCCCAGCATCAGGGTCTTTTCTAATGAAGTTGGCTCTTCACATCAGGTGGCCAAAGTATTGGAGCTTCAGCATCAGCATCAGTCCTTCTAATGAATATTCAGGGTGGATTGATTGATCCTGAACAGGGAGTAAATATGACTACTGGATGTATAGCCTGGGGGCATGGAAGTACCAGTATTAAGAATGCAGAAATTGAGCAGACAGCCATTAGCTCAAGTGAGAGTGAAGGAGGTGATAGTTACTGTTTAGAAGTATAGAGCTGGACGCAACTAAATGCCTTACTGTAGTGTAAGATGTGGAGGACGGGAAGACCAGACAAGGGAAGCGGGTCATATTACAAATTGGGGTAGTAATATGTAGTGAGTAACATTTGGAATTTTATAATTCATCAACAAAAGCATAATATATATTTTTAGAAGATTTTGTAGGGAAAATTGGCAAAATAATTTCCTCTTTTAAAACCTTTTTTCTTATGATACAACAGTTCATATTTTTTGAAAATTAAAAAAAAGATGTGTATAAAGAACTGAAACTTGTGATCCATATATATTTAAATCTACCTATATATATACACGTATCTATTTAAATCTATTTATATATGCATATGTCTATGTTCCTGTTTCTCTGCCTCTGTATATGAGTAGAATTTTTTTCCTTAACAGGAGGAAAAATACTATTTGGTATTCATTTTTTCCCTCACCTAATACATTATGAATACCTTTTCCTATAATTGAAAGCATTCCTGCTTTTTTTTATTGCTATGATACTCTTGTATATGGCTGTTTTACCATAATTTATCTAGCCACTCTCTATTATTGGATGTTTAGTTGTCTTCTCTGCTTTGCTATCATAACAACACTGAAATGAATAGCTCTGAAACTACATTTTTGCATATAGCTAGCATTTTCTTAGATAAATTTATAAAAGTGGAATTGTTAAAGAATGGATTTACAACATTTCAAGGCTTTTGATTCTTGGCAGACTGCCTCTCAAGAAGGTTGCATCAATATACATTTTTGTTGGGAGTATGGAAGTTTACATTTTTCCACATTGTGAAGTCAACTCAGATTATTTAAAAAAACTGAGCAGCAACAATAAAAAGCCTTTCTGACAACTCCTTGAAAAATCGTATCTTGTTTTAAATTTGTGTTTTTTATCATCAGCAATGTATTTGTTGACTATTCGTGAAACCTAATGACGTTTAAGCCTTTTCATTAAAATTTACAAATATACAGAAAATGGAGTAGTAAATACCCATATAACCACCACCTAATTTAAATAAGTTTTTGTCACATTAGTTTCACATATAATATTTACTGATGTATTTCAGTGTAAGTTAGCTATCTTCTTATAGCTCCTAATAATTTTAAGATTCTCTATTGAGAAATGGCCATAATATATGTTAGTAAATATTATATGTGGCCATAATATATATCACTGTGCACTTAATGAAATTAATAGTAGTTCCTTAATAACATACAATATTTGATCCATTTTCAGATTCCTAAGTATAATACTTTATTCCACCCGTGTAACAGGGAAGCAGGGGAAGAATGGTCAAATACAGTGGTCAGGTGTGCAAAGCATTTCTCAGTGGCTGGAGCACACTCAAGAAGAATTTGCCAGTCAGCCTCCAGACATGAATGGTTTGTGGCAAAAATGAGTGACTGGTGATTATGGTTCTGGCATGTTCACAGTTGATAGACTATTTTGTTCCACCAGTAGTGGGCAGGCCAGTTAGGCCCCCTGGCTTCTGAGGATACAGTGTCGTGACACTTTGCTTTCCTTTGCCACAGTAGTCACTGGATGTGGAGGTATGTCATGCTGGTGATATTTGGTTTATTAGTCAGGGTTCTTGAGAGAAACAGAACCAGCAGGAGAGAGCTCCATCTCTAGGCACTTATCTAGTGAGCTTTATTATGAGGAATTGGCTCACACCATCCATTTTGGAGGCTGAGAAGTCCTAGGATGGTACTGTCTGCAGGCTGGAGACCCAGGAAAAACTGTGTTGTAATTCAGTCCAAGTCCGAAGTCCTGAGAACAGGGTGGCTGATGATATAAATCTCAGTCTGAGAGCCAGAGAAGAAAGACAGGAACCAGCTTATGCAATGGGGCAGGGAAAAACGGGATGAATTCTTTCCTCCATCTTTTATTCCATTCTCAATGGGTTGGGTGAAGCCCACCCATATTGGGGCGGGAAGTCCAGTTTACTGAGTCCATAGATTCAAATGCCAGTCTCATCCAGAAACGGTGCTTCATCTGGGCACCTGTTGGCCAGTCAAGTTGATGCATAAGGTTAACCATCATAGTTAGTATTTTACTAGGTTATGCAAGGAATCCTAAAAGCCTTCCGATTTCATAAGTATATATGTTTAATCATATTGAACTTCCAAAAATGGTAAAGGAGAGAAGCTTCAGGTCATTTATCAAAATCTATTACTGAAGAAGGATTAAATCACATTTTAAAGTTGTGGTAGCTGCAAGGTATAGGTCACTCCTCTGTCCATCAGTCTAAGGAAGAACCTTTGACATCTTTAATCAAAGTAGACTACCCAAGCCTTGGTGAGGAGCTGTTTTTTAAAACTGAGGAAAACTGTGTTTCTTATGTCCATATTAACATGTCCTTGTATTGAAGAGATGTTTTATCACCTCTGGAAAAACAAGGCAGATAAAAGTCCTGAGATTTTTTATTTGTAAACTATATTGAGGAATAAATCAAGTGCATCAGTCAGAAATGTACAACTCCATGCATGTTCATAAAGTGAGTCCATCCATGTAGCCAGCATCCTTCAGTTCAGTCGCTCAGTCGTGTCCGACTCTTTGCGACCCCATGAATTGCAGCACGCCAGGCCTCCCTGTCCATCACCAGAAGCCCTCTGACGCCCTTTCTAGTCGATACCCACCCCTCCCAAGGGAACTAGTCGTCTGACTTCTGTCACCATGTGTTAGCTTTGCCTGGTTTTCTACTTTATATAAAATGAATAATACACTATGTTTTCCTTTTTCTTTTTTTTTTTTACAATACGTATTCTTGTGTCTAGCTTCTTTCACTGTTGCTTTATTGGTAAGATTCATGCGTGTTGTCACGTGTTTGACTGTGCCACAATTCATTGAAACAGTCTGCTGTGGACATTTGAGTTATTTTCTGTTTTTTTTTTTGCTATCCAAAATAATGCTACTGGAGGTGGGGCAGCTTAGAGCTGTGGCTCAGCCCCCTCTGTCCCCAATCCCATCCAGCCTCTAACAAGGTGCACACATGGGGGAGAAAGTGAAACCCGCACAGAAATGCAGCCCTAGACCCTCAGGCCCTGGCCATGCCCCAGACCAAGGCAGAGAGTACTGTCATACCCAAGAGAAACCCAGCTCCCATGCCCAAGAGGGCAGTGATGGCCCCTGAGCAGAGGAGACGCCCCACCCCGCTTGCACCTGGCTGGGCTCCAGCCCCACCGCCTCCCAGGGCAGTAGCTGCCAGCACACCCTGGGGGAGACACAGCTCATGCTCACTTTAGATCTGTTTCTCCTGCCAGAGCTGCTGGGAATGCTCCAAGGACACACTTTCAAGGGCAGGAGAGGTAAATTTTCACCTAGTTTCATAAAGACAGAGAATGTTAAACACAATGAGAAGACAGGAATATATTTCCAATAAAAGAATAAGGGGGAAAAAAAAACCCCCACAAAACCCTGGGAAAAAACCCTAATGAAACAAAGATAAGTAATTTACCTGATAAAAGAGTTCAAAGCATTAGTAATAAGAATCCTAATTGAACTGGGGAAAGAGTAGATGAACACAATGAGAATTTTTGTAAAGAGCTAGATAATATTACAAAAGTGCTGGCAGCACTGAAGAATACAATAACTGAGATGGAAAAATGCACGGATATGAGCAAGCGATTGGGTGATAAAGAATGCATAAGTGATCTGGAAGATGCTGCTGCTAAGTCGCTTCAGTCATGTCCAACTCTGTGCGACCCCATAGATGGCAGCCCACCAGGCTCCCCCGTCCCTGGGATTCTCCAGGCAAGAACCCTGGAGTGGGTTGCCATTTCCTTCTCCAATGCATGAAAGTGAAAAGTGAAAGTGAAGTCGCTCTTGTCATGCCTGACTCTTAGCGACCCCATGGACTGCAGCCCACCAGGCTCCCCCGTCCCTGGGATTCTCCAGGCAAGAACACTGGAGTGGGGTGCCATCACCTTCTTCGGATCTGGAAGATAGAGTAATGCAAATTGAACCCCCCCCCAAATTCTAAAAATTGAGGATAGTTAAAGGGACTTATGGGACAATGTCACAGGTACTAACAGTTGCATGATTGTGCTCCCAGAAAAGAAAGGGAGCGCTAGTGGTGAAGAACCCACCTGCCAGTGCAGGGTACGTAAGAGACGTGGGTTCAGTCCCTGGGGCAGGAAGATCCCCTGGAGGAGGGATGGCACCCCACTCCAGTATTCTTGCCTGGAGCCTCCCATGGACAGAGGAGCCTGGTGGGCTATGGTCCATGGGGTCAGAAAGACTCCGACACAACTGAAGCGACTTAGCACAGCACAGAAAGGGAAAAGAGTAGAAAATGTATTTGATGAAATTATGGCTGAAAACTTCCCAAACCTGGAGGAGGAAACAGATATCCAGGTATAGGAGGCACAGAGGGTCCCAAACAAGGTGACCCCAAAGAGACCCACGCCAAGATACATCATAATTAAAATAGAAAAAAATAAAGAATTTTAAATGCAGCAAGAAAAAAGCAAAGTCACATCCGAGGGAACCGCCATAAGGTTATCAGTTGATTTTTCTGCAGAAACTTTGCAGGCCAGAAGAGAATGGCATGATACTTTTAAAGTGCTAAGAGGGAAAAGCCTACCACCCAGGATACTCTATCTAGCAAGATTATCATTCAGAATTGAAGGACAAGCAAAAAGGTCAGACAGGGAGAAACTGAGTTCATCAATAGTGAACTGACCTTACAAGAAGTGTTAAAGGGTCATCTGTAAGTGAAAAAGTAAAAGTTCTAACGAGAAATAATAAATTATGGGAAGGGAAAAATCCCACTGCTGTAAAATTGCTGGGTCTGTCCGTGCACGTACGTTCAGTTACAGTAGACGTTGCCAAGCAGTTTTCTGAAGCGGTTTCCCAGTGCATTTGCTCCATATTTTGCCAACATTGGTTTTTTTCTTTTTAATTATCTTGTGTATGAGTAGTGGTATTATTGCATTGTAGTTTTATTTTGCCTTTTCAGTGGAAATTTTTCTTTTAGGGGTTGGGAGCTTGATAATGATTCTAAAGACCATTTGGGGAAAACCAAGAGAGTGATTAGTCTTGTAAGAAGACTTGTAAGAAAAAAGTAATGAAATGCGTTCTTATTTTGTTTATCCATTCATTTATTTATTTTTGGCTGCACTGGGTCTCCGTTGCTTTGCCAGAGCTTTCTCCAGTTGAGGCGAGCGGGGACTCCTCTTCATTGTGGCCTTCAGGCTTCTCGCTGCAGTGGCTTCCCTCACTGCAGAGCCTGGGACCTAGGCTCCTGGACTTCAGTAGGTGCAGCACGGGGACTCATTAGTTGCAGCTCTAGAGCTCTGAAGCGCTGGTCCAGTAGTTGTGGTACATGGCTTAGTTGTTCCGGGGCGTGTGGGATCTTCCCAGATCAGGAGTCAAACCCTGCGTTGGCAGTGGATTCTGTGCCACCAGGGAAGTCCAGTAGTGCAATTTTTTTTTAATTCCACATTCATTTTTCAGATGTTTATTGAACATGTTGCCTATCTACCAGGTAACAATCTAGAGCTCGAGGATACACAACAGTGAGAAAGGGGAAAAAAAAACTGTCCTGGCAGAGCTTTCCCTCTAGTTATGGCAATTAAGGTGCCTGTAATCTTGCAAGTGTAGATGGGTCAATTGCCAAGGTTAGTCCTGAAACATTGCCTGCTGCGGTGATGACGGGAGCTGTCAGCTCATCCTGGCATTCCTCCCGTGGAGTTGGGTCTGAGTCCATCTTCACTTAGGAAGGCATTGCCCACTGATCAGAACTGTGGAGGAGATGGACTTCCTTGCCAAGCCTTTCCCTTGTGACCATATGCTAATTTTTGAAAGTATTTGTGTATTTGCCTGTGTAGGGTCTTAGTTGCCCAACACCAAATTTTGGCTGCGTCATGTGGAACGTCATTTGCTGTGGTGCACAGGCTCTCTAGTTGTGCCATGTTGGCTTAGTTGCTGTGCGACATGTGGGATCTTAGTTCCCCTACCAGGGATTGAGCCTGTATGTCTTGCATTGCAAGGTGAATTCTTAACCACTGGACCACCAGGGAAGTCCCAGCCATATGATAATTTAGCCTATGGCATCCTTTATGGCATCCTAAAGGTGAGGAAAGGGGGAATGATTTGATGTGTGGGCTCCTAGGACAGCCAAGAGTTGTTTAGTCGCTCAGTCGTGTCTGGCTTTTCATGGCCCCATGGACTGTAGCCTTCCAGGCTCCTCTGTAGGATTCTCCAGGCAAGAGTACTGGAGTGGGTTGCCATTCCCTTCTCCAGGGTATCTTCCCTTGTGAGAGACAACCAAGAGAGTAAGTGGAAGAGACTCAAGTTGGAGGATCCTTACCTCAAACCACATCGAAAACCAAGTACCAATAATGTACTGAAACTTAAAGGGAAAAGCTAAACCTGTTCAAAACAGGCCGAGAGAGAATGTGGGTGAATATGTAGTCTTGTGATGGAAGAATTATATCAGTTTCTAAACTTAAAACTAATGGAAGAAATTGTAAAGCAGATAAAAATCGACAGACTCAATTATATAAAAATATCAAACTATTTGCAGCAAATATGATAGACAAATGGGGAAAGGGCATGTTCTCATGCTGTTGGTTGGGAGTATAATTGGTACAGTCCTTTCTGGAAAGCAGTGTGATAATAAGTATCAAGAGCCTTAAAGATCCTCTCCTTTGACTCAACAATTTCTCCTCTGGGAATCTAGCCTTTGAAAATTGCCAGGAATTTGGACAGATGTTATATGCAAAGCTGGTTACTTTAGCTTTAAAAAAAAATAAGAAAAATTGGAGATAATCCAGTAATAATAATGTCTACTGGTGAGAAGAGTGTTAAATTGTGTTTTTAAATAAATGAATTATTCACTACTATAAGCAAACATAGGTATAATTCTAAATCATAGGATTGCTGTAATTAACAGTGACATTTCCTTTATATTTCAGTCCTGTTTTGCCTCAGTTAGGAAAATAAATTATAATTCTTCCACATTTGCAAAAAGCCAAATTCAATACTAACTAAAGAATAGTATGATTATTGGGCCATCTTTGAGCTTTTCTTTTGTACTGTGCAAAAAATTGTTAAATAAAAACCAATAATCTAGCACATTTCAGTTCAGTTGCTTACTCCTTGGAAGGAAAGTTATGACCAACCTAGACAGCATGTTAAAAAGCAGAGACATTACTTTGCCAACAAAGGTCCGTCTAGTCAAGGCTACGGTTTTTCCAGTAGTTATGTATGGATGTGAGAGTTGGACTGTAAAGAAAGCTGAGTGCTGAAGAATTGATGCTTTTGAACTGTGATGTTGGAGAAGACTCTTGAGAGTCCCTTGGACTACAAGGAGATTCAGCCAGTCCATCCTAAAGGAGATTAGTCCTGGGTGTTTGCTGGAAGGACTGATGTTGAAGCTGAAACTCCAATATTTTGGCCACCTGATGAGAAGAGCTGACTCATTTGAAAAGACCCTGATGCTGGGAAAGATTGAGGGCAGAAGGAGAAGGGGACGACAGAGGATGAGATGGTTGGATGGCATCACCGACTTGATGTACATGGGTCTGGGTGACCTCCGGGAGCTGGTGATGGACAGGGAGGCCTGGCGTGCTGCAGTTCATGGGGTTGCAGAGTCGGACACAACTGAGCAACTGAACTGAACAGAAATGTGCTAGATTATTGGTTTTTATTTAACACATTTATAAGATGCCTGTTGTGTGTATGGCATTGTGCCTAGTGTATTTCATGACTGTTCATTTATTTCTAGCATTACCTTAAGAGCAGGTAGTGTCCTTATCCCCATTTTATAGGTGAGGGGCCAGAGTCCCAGAAAGCTTTAATTACTTACCTGAGGTCCTTTAGAGGCAGAAGCAGAGCTGCTTGCATCCCAGACCTGAGAGACTCCAAAGCCTGTAGCTGAGTATTTACTCAAGAGCCGATCCTGCTTTGAAATGACTAAAATGTGGGAAGAACAAATGACTTTTTTTTTTTTTAAGATTTATTTGTTTGTTTATGGATGTGCTGGGTCTTCATCGCAGCGAGCAGAAGCTACTCTGTGGTTGCGGCGCACGGGTTTCTTGTTTGATGGCTCCTGTTGTTGTGGAGCGCAGGCTGTAGCTGTGTGAGCCTCAGTAATCAATGCTCCTGGGTCCAGCAGTTGGGCCTTGTGGGCTCTGCAGCACTGGCTCTGTAGTTCTGGCGCATAGGCTTAGTTGCCCGCATCAGGTGGGCTCTTCCTGAATCAGGGATTGAACCCGGTTAGGGTTAGGGTTAGGCAGGCAGATTCTTTTTTTTTAATGTGTTTATTTTTAATGGGAAGATAATTGCTTCACAGTATTTTATTGGTTTCTACTATACATCAACATGAATCAGCCATAGGTATACATGTGTCCCCTCCCTCTTAAACCTCCCTTCCACCCCATCCCCTCCCTTTCCACCCTTTCGGTTGTCACAGACACCAGATTTGAGCTCCCTGCGTCATACAGCACATTTCCACTGGCCATCTAAGTTTACATATGGTAATGTATATGTCACAGTCTACTCTCTGAGTTCGGTCCACCCTGCCCGTCCCCTTTTTTGTCCAGAAGTCTGTTCTCTCTACTGTTCATGGGGTTCTCCATGCTGTTCATGGGGTTCTGTATGTCTGTTCTATGACTGTTCTCTATGTCTGCATCTCCAGGAAGCCCACAAGTGACTTGCAAAAGCACTTTTAGTTGGAAAGTGTTAGAACACTTTCTAACACCATCAGATCAGATCAGATCAGATCAGTCGCTCAGTCGTGTCCGACTCTTTGCAACCCGATGAATCACAGCACGCCAGGCCTCCCTGTCCATCACCAACTCCCGGAGGTCACTCAGACTCACATCCATCGAGTCAGTGATGCCATCCAGCCATCTCATCCTCTGTTGTCCCCTTCTCCTCCTGCCCCCAACCCCTCCCAGCATCAGAGTCTTCTCCAATGAGTCAACTCTTCACATGAGGTGGCCAAAATACTGGAGTTTCAGCTTTAGCATCATTCCTTCCAAAGAAATAGTAAAGGTATAAAGGACACAAAATTTTTTAATTTTGTTGTTCATTCGCTCAGTCATGTCCGACTCTTTGTGACTCCATGGACTGCAGCACGCCTGGCTTCCCTGTCCTTTACCATCTCTTGGAACTTGCTCAAACTCATGTCCATTGAGTCCATGATGCCATCCAACCATCTCATCCTCTGTTACCCCCTTCTCCTGCCCTCAATCTTTCCCAGCATCAGGGTCTTTTCTAATGAGTCAGCTCTTCGCATCAGGTGGCCAAAGTATTGGAGCTTCAGCATCAGTCTTTCCAATGAATATTCAGGACTGATTTCATTTAAGACTGACTGGTTTGATCTTGCAGTCCAAGGGACTCTCAAAAGTCTTCTCCGACACCGCAGTTCAAAAGCATCAATTCTTCCGCGCTTAGCCTTCTCAATGGTTATGGTCTTTTTTTAAAAACAGAGGCCCAATTTCTTCTTCGGCTCAAGTTAAAAAAAAAAAAAAAAAGATATAATTTTTAGGAGCTCTGGAGTAAAAGCAGAATGAAGACCTTGAAGTCAGATTTACTTGGATTTCAATATTGTTTCTACCCCTGCCTATGTGGGTGAATTAACTTACCATTCAAGATTTAGCCACTGCATCTCTAAAATGTGGATGGGAACACCTACTTTGTAGAGCGGTTGCATAATACTAATGGGCTATTGCATGTAAAAACCTAACACAGTGTCCCACACTTTGTATGCATTCATAGCAGCACTTCTTACCGCTTCCATGAAGTCTTACAGAAGCCTTGCTGTTAACAGTTTGCTTTTCCGTTTCTCCTCTTTGTCATTCTTTTTTTTTTTTCCCCATCATTGATGCTTTTGAAACAGGAAAAGGGGCAAAAGAATGAGGTTGTTTTCATTCATGATTTCATAATACTTTTTTTTTTTTTTTAAAGAAAACTGTATGTCTTTGCTAAAGAACAAGATATGGTTTGTCTTTCCAAATTTCTGTCAACACGGGTTTCTCACCTTCAGCATGATTGACATTTGGTCTGGATGACTCTAATTGGGTTGGGGGTAGGGGATGGGCATCCTTCCTGTGTATGGGGGATATTTAGCAGCAACCCTGGCCTGTCCCAAGTAGATACAAGTTTCTACTTCTGCCCTCTGTGGGGGAAAATGAAAACAGGCAGCTGAGAGCTAGAGAAGTTCACCCGAGAAAGGCAGGTATTATAACAGAGATGGCCTGTTGGGGACTTTGGTGTTTGTAAGCTGGACAGTCAGGCTGAGAACCTCTGGTATAAAGATAAAACTTGGCAAACTCAATGTCTTTTTGCTTTTTACTTGGAATGATGGGAAATAATTGTCCTTGTATATTGTCATATCAGATATTTTATCCATTGAATATTTTCAGCTTTTTTCACATATTGATCTGATTATATACATTTGAGAATAAAATATATTTTCTTTTTTTAAAACAGTATGCAAGCATTGAAAAAAATGGTGAATTTTTCATGTCTCCCAATGACTTCGTCACCCGATATTTGAACATTTTTGGAGAAAGCCAGCCTAATCCAAAGACTGTGGAGCTTTTAAGTGGTGTGGTGGATCAGACTAAAGATGGGTATGTTTGTTTTTGATTACCTCATTTAGTTTTTGTTTTGTTTGAAACAGCTTTCTGTTTCTTAAATGATTAGGAAGCCAATGTCCTACATTTTTTCTCCCTATTACAATTAATGCATTATTTTAGAAATAATGCCTTGAACAGTTCCTTCAGTGTTCTTATCCCATTTGGGGATTCTATATCTGGATTTCTTGACATAGTTTAAACAACTATTTTATAATTTCACAGCTATTGTAGTTGAGTGGTGTGAAGATGTGCTTGAGTGTGTGTAGTATATTTTAAGTTTTAAGGCACCTGTAAAAATTATAAATGTAAAATGTAGGTCTGTGAACATAACTTTTCTATAATGTTTCTGCTCAAGGAACTTTTAAATGTCCCTTATGATTAAATGCTATAAATCTGACAGACAGAATAATGATTCCAAATCCCCAAGAAAGGCATTCTGCCCAAGTGGGAAGAGAAACATGGAACCACCTAAAATTAAATAGGACACTTTGTAAAAATGCCTTTGGTTTTTTGTTTTTTTTTTCTTTTACCAATATTTTCTGTTTACATTTTTAAAAAGTGAGTCATTCTTAAATTGTGTAAGAATGCAGTTGATTTTTACCTTAAGTGCAGAATTTTGGGCTCCAAAATATTGGTAATATGAGCACCAATATTCCGTAATAACCAAATATAATCTGTCAGAACTAGCCTTTTCTGTGTAAACTGTAGTGAACCTAGCCGTCTGCCCTCGCCACTTGCCAGCACTCCCTTCTGATAGATTAGTTACCGGCCTTTCTGGGGTGTTCTTCTGTTCTGAACTTTCCGTTTTGGTCCTGTGTCTGTTTTTTCATATGCATGGGTTTGAGGTACAACCAAAGAAAACTCCCTGATGTACTGTGAATGCTATCAGTTTTACCAGTACTTCTCCTGACTTGCTTATACATCTGTTGTTCCATCGTGCATGAAGGCAACTCCCTCTAAAGTGAAAGTCTTACAGATGGGAAGCAAGTGGGGAGGAAATTGGCAATTATACTTCCTGTCATAAGCTGGCAGATTGCTAGATTATACCTTCTCTGTTCCAGTGGTGGCTACTTGTTTTTTCCACAACTGTGTCATCCCTCCCAAGGTGGGATTCTTTGCTTTGGAGGAAAATATCATTTAGGAGCAGGCGTTGCTTCCCTCACAGGGCCTATCTGTGGAGATGCAGGGAGAGAGGTGGAGGTATATTTCACACTAGTCCATTCAGGCTAAACAGCTGCACAGAACATAGCTTTATTCTAGCAAACATTTTGGTGGTGGGGGCGGGGGAGTGGGCAGCAGATTGGATTGCATCCATATCTTCTGTGCTTATCAGGTGCACAAGAAATGTGACCCTGTTCACGTGCAATATGAATTAGCTGACTCAGTGTTTAAGATCAATTTTTTTTTTTTCTTACTTGATAGTTAAAATTTTTTTTTAAGCTATAGAAAATGGAAAGAATTCAGTGAGTGTCTAATATATACCCTTCATCTGAATTGATTGTTAACATTTTTAAAACCTGTGTGCCTTTATAAAATTTGTTTTAACACCCGTATACTTTTTACACATCACACACATAATTTCCTCTTTTGGCTGGACCAGTTAACTATAAATTGCAGACATCAAGATACTTGAGTGTTTAACTTTCAATAAGAGCATTCTTCTTAATCATTATCATACTTAGGAAGATTAGCAATCATGTGAAATATCTAATATCCAGTCTATTTTAAATATGCCAGATCTCTCCACTCACCTCTTCCCAACCTCAAATGCTTTATTGCCTTTTGTTTTTCAAATCCAGCATCTAATCAGGTTTCCTGTATTACATTTAGTTGCTGTGTATCTTCTAATCTAGAACAGACCCTTGCCTTTTTTTTTTAACCACTGATCAAGTTTAGTGATTTTTTACTTAAAAAAATCAAACCACTGTTTAAAAAAAAAGAGGCAAATAAAACTGATTTTCCAATCATTTGAAAAGCATAGTGCTTATTTGTCCAAAACAGACTCAAACTTAAGTGCTACCATTATCATCTCTAAACTTCTGCAATAAAATTAGCATTTATATATACACATATATACATTTTAAAATATATATATAAAATAGAACTGTATCTTGCAGTCAACAGGAGAAAAAACACATCCTTGCTTTATTATTCTATCATGACTTTGAACCCAGGCCAAGTTACTTTGTTGAAAGTCCCTCATTGTGGACTTGTCTGGTTGCTTCCTTATGACTTGGATTCATGATCAATTTTGGGAGACAGGTTAGGAGAGATCCTACTATCTTGTCCCAGCATTGATGGTACTCAGTTTGATCGCTTGGTTCAGATGGTGTGCACCAGACATGTCCATTCTACAGAACCACTTTGGGTTTGTAATTAGGAAATAGGCACTTTCAGAACATGGGAATATCCTGTTTCACAGCAGCCTTTCACCCAGTAGTTTAGGCATCCGTGGTGATCCTGTTCTGGGTCAGTTATTATATCCGTAGTGATCCTTTTCTGGATCAGGCATTATATCCATAGTGACGCTTTTCTGGATCAGGTATTACATCCATGGCAACCCTTTTGTGGACCAGGCATTACATCCATGGTGACCCTTTTCTGGATGAGGTGTTTGAAAAAACAGTGGTTTTTCTGACTTTTTCTCATTTATTGTCTAGAATTCTTTGGTAAGAAAAAGCTTTTTGTCCCTCCACGCCCTTTTCTTTCTCTGTTAATTTTTGTATCAGTGTAAACTCATGGATTTATTTACATTGAACTCAGTGTATTAGAATCTGTTACTAAATTCTCTGAATTATTCAGATCGTCCCAGTGTGGTGAGTGCGAGTCCCTTCAAGCTGGCTCCTGTACCCTCAGCCTTTGAGTGTTCCTTGCTTTTGGTAAATAAGGTGTACCCGGCTGGCTTTGGATTTGTCCTGTCCTTGTCCAGGAAATCTTTTCTCAAAGAAAGGCCCAGGTTCCTCCTGGTTGGGACTGGTGCTTGAAGACATGAAGCTGGGCACTAACTCATTGCTCCTGGACTGTTCCTCCCTCCCTGACGTTTCAGTGGAAAGGGCTGGGAAATATACTTAAAAACAAAAAAAAGTATCAAAAGTTCATAATGATAGTTCCTATTTAAATTTAACCTCACAGGAATTTCCCTTCTTTTCTGTTTGTGTCTTTTTAGGGGAACATTTTGATTCCTAATTACACGTATATGTTTACAGTCATTAATTTTATGTGATTGTAGTATCTGCTAATGTACTTGGCTTCCTTTTCATCCCACTCGTATTAACACACTGGCTTTTCCTATTTCTTTTTACATATAGTCTTCAAAAAATATAGCCTTGAATTCATTACACACCAACAATGTAGCATACATTTTACATATATAATGTAACATAACGTGTATTTTCTCATGTGCTTATAACAAATTCTTGGCTTTCTCTCCCTAGTTTCCCAGATGAGAACTAAGGGATCAAGTAATTTGCTGCCTAAAGGTACCCAGGCCTGTCTGGCTCTAGTCCTGGGTGTTTCCACTGTTCAGAGCGGCTTCTCTCATCATCTCACAATTCTCTTTAACTTGACATTTTCTTTCTGATTTTGTATTATCTTAAATGTTAGCATTTTACTGTGACAAGGAAAATCTTTGATGGTCTCAGTCCTTTACCCTATGACTAATATTTTCTTTTCTCCTTTCTTCCTTTTCAGTGTTAACAGTGACTAGTTCAGTTTCAATAGGGAAAACAACCACCCATAACCATCTCAGCTTGCCACAGTATTTTGTATTTTTCAGTATATTCTATGACTTATACTGCATTAACACTTTTCAAAATTTGAATTCATTTTTAATTCTCTTTTATAATCTTTCTGCCTTTATCAGTTTTCATATTTCCATATACTGTTCATATGAACAGTTTTAGATAGCTTCATCATTTTCTATTAGATTAATAGACCATACTTTATGAAATCATGCCCTTACAGAGTTATTTCAGTTTCTCCTTTTCTATAATAGATACTACTAGAGTCAATATATTCATGTATGTGGCATTTCCCCCTTCTGTTTAATTTGTTGTTGTTCAGTCACTAAGTCATATTGGACACTTTGCTACTTCATGAACTGCAGCACACCAGGCCTCCCTGTCCTTCACTATCTCCTGGAGTTTGCTCAAACTCATGTCCATTGAGTCAGTGATGACATCCAACCATCTCATCCTCTGTCGCCCCCTTCTCCTCTTGCCCTCAATCTTTCACAGCATCAGGGTCTTTTCCAATGAGTGGTCTCTTCACACTAGGTTGCCAAAGTATTGGAGCTTCAGCTACAGCACCAGTCCTTCTAATGACTATTCACGGTTGATTTCCTTTAGTATTGACTGGTGATCACCTTGCTGTCCAAGGGACTCTCCAATACCATAGTTCAGAAGCATCAATTCTTCAGCGCTCAGCTTTCTTTATAATCCAACTCTCACGTCCATACATGACTACTGGAAAAACCATAGCTTTGACTATACAGACCTTTGTTGGCAAAGTGATATCTGCTTTTTAATACACCGTCTATGTTTGTCATAGCTTTTCTTCCAAGGAGCAGGCATCTTTTAATCTCGTGGCTGCAGTCACCATCTGTGTTGATTATGGAGCCCAAGAAAATGAAATCTGACACTGTTTCCACATTTCCCCCATCTATTTGCCATGAAGTTGATGGTACCAGATGCTGTGATCTTCATTTTTTGAATGTTGAGTTTTAAGCCAGCTTTTTCACTCTCCTCTTTCACCTTTATCAAGAAGCTCTTTTAGTTCCTTTTTGCTTTCTGCAATTAATGTGGTATCTGTTTAATTACTACCTTAGATTTAATAGAGGGATTCCTGGGTCTAAGGGTAGGAATATTTTATAGCTCACTATGATATGTATTGTTATAGTTCTTTCCAAAAGGACTGAACTGAACAAGAACTTGTCTGGTATTTAAGCTGATTGAGCTTGTAGCATAGGACCAGTGTTCAAGGCCCATTCACATGTGCCTGTGCCATTTTCCCTAACCCTAATGCAGCACACAGCTGCTGCTGCCAAGTCACGTCAGTTGTGTCCAACTCTGTGCGACCCCATAGACAGCAGCCCACCAGGCTCCCTCGTCCCTGGGATTCTCCAGGTAAGAACACTGGAGTGGATTGCCATTTCCTTCTCCAATGCATGAAAGTGAAAAGTGAAAGTGAAGTTACTCAGTCATGTCCGACTCCTAGTGACCCCATGGACTGCAGCCTACCAGGCTCCTCCGTCCATGGGATTTTCCAGGCAAGAGTACTGGAGTGGGGTGCCATTGCCTTCTCCCCCAGCACACAGCTAGCTCCACAGTATTTACTTCACAAAGAGATCTAATTATAGGTCCCTTCTCAATGTAAAGTGGTGAATGCTTGCATTCCCCATTCCTTTCCCTTTCTTTAGAATCATAGCATTTGTCAGGTTCACAAGTCACACAT
Source organism: Tragelaphus eurycerus (assembly GCA_935064755.1). NCBI lineage: Eukaryota > Metazoa > Chordata > Mammalia > Artiodactyla > Bovidae > Tragelaphus > Tragelaphus eurycerus. The sequence goes on along the minus strand of CAKXYN010000025.1, from coordinate 11,800,575 downwards.
CATCCTCCTAAATCAAGTACTATTCCTTGAAAAAATTACACGACAGAAGCTCCACTGTGGCCCACAGAAGCACAGTACACACACAGAATGGCACGGGAGCGCTGAAGCGGGTGCTGTTCCTCTAGCCTGACCCTTTTGGAGTCTGATGTCCTAGCTTGACTGACCTGAGGGAATATTCGTGCATAACTTTATTAAAATTTAGAAAGCTGTTTATAGATGGACAACTTCAGGATTTAAAAATAATGACAACTGTGGTGGTCTAGACATCATGATAACGTGAAACACCCCTTTTTAGTTAATTATTGGTGCTCTAGCTATGGTTTCTTGAGTCCAAGCCAGGCCCTGCACATTTTAACCACCTGCAGTGTCTAGTCCAATATCTGGCCTCCATGTCACATCGATTTGTTGACTCAACTTAGGTGAATCTGCTAAGATTTTTGCCCCCTCTTGTTACAAAAGACCAGGAGTGTTGGGAAATGGAAGATCTAGTTCAAATCCTAGGTTACTCATTGTTAGAAGCTGACATACGGCCCCCTGAAGATATCAAGATAGCAGTCCCAGAGTTTGGAAATGTGACGTTTTGGGAAAAGTGTCTTGGCAGATGTGGCTAAATTGGGGCTGTTGAGGAGATGACCCTGGATTACCTGTGCTTTAAATGCCATCACAAGCATCCACATGAGAGGCAGAGAGAGAGATGCCACAACACTTGCAGAGGCATGTGGCATTGTGACCACAGAGGCTGAGATCGCAGTGGTAGGGCCACAGCCAGGGGCCATCTGGGGCCACCAGGAGATGGAGGAGGCAAGGAGTGGTTCTTCCTGTGGAATCTCCCTTTGGATGGAGAATGGCTTTGCTGACACCTTGATTTCAGATATCTGATCTCCAGGACTGTGATGGAGATGAATTCCTGCTGTGCTAAGCCACCCGTTTGTGGTCATTGATGTGGCAGCCCTGGGAAGTGAGTCCCCTTACAGAGCTATTATCTTTGGGGAATTAGAAGGCCTGTTGTTGTTTAGTCGCTAAGTTGTGTCCTACTCTGCAGCTCGATGAACTGCAGCATGCCAGGCTTTTCTGTCCTTCACTCTCTCTGTGAGTTTGTTCAGACTCGTGTCCATTGAGTCTGTGAGTCGGTTCTCTGCATCATGTGGCCAAAGTATTGGATCTTCAGCATCAGTCCTTCCAATGAATATTCAGGATTTCCTTTAGTATTGACTGGTTTGATTTCCTTGCAGTCCAAGGGACTCTCGAGTCTTCTCTAGCACCACCATTTGAAAGCATCAGTTCTTTGGTGCTCAGCCTTCTTTGTGGTCCAACTCTCACATTGGTACATGACTACTGGAAAAACCATAGCTTTAACTATATGGACCTTTGTCAGCAAAGTAATGTCTCTGCTTTTTAATACGCTGTCTAGGTTTGTCCTAGCTTTTCTTCCAAGGAGGAGAAATTTAATTTCTTTTAATTTCATGGCTGTAGTCACCATCTGCAGTGATTTTGGAGCCCAAGGAAAGAAAGTCTGTCACTGTTTCCATTGTTTTCCCATCTATTTGCCATGAAGTGATGGGACTGGATGCCATGATCTTTGTTTTTCGTATGTGGAGTTTTAAGCCAACTCTTTCAGTCTCTCCTTTCACATTAATCAAGAGGCTCTTTGGTTCCTCTTTGCTTTCTGCCATTAGAGTGATATCATCTCCATGTCTGAGGTTATTGATATTTGTCCCAGCAATCTTGATTCCAGCTTGTGAGTCGTCCAGCCTGGCATTTTGCATGATGCACTCTGCATGTAAATTAAATAAGCAGACAATATAAATAAGCTGTGACAATATACAGCTTTGATGTATTCCTTTCCCAATTACAAGATTGTAGTTGTAAAGAATTTTCAGGAAACAGAGACTAATCAGCCTAATACAGGAGGAAAGGTTTTTTTAAAGAATTATTTATTTTTGGCTGTGCTGGGTCTTTGTTGCTTGCGTGGGCTTTTCTCTAGTTGCAGAGAGGGGCTTACTCTCTAGTTAGGGTGCGTGCGCCTTTAGTTGCGATGTTTTCTCCAGTTGCGGAGCACAGGCTGTGTAGGTTCATGGGCTTTGGTAGTTGCAGCTCCCAAGCTCTAGAACTGAGACTAGATAGTTGTGGCACATGGATGTAGTTGCTCTGTGGCATGGGGGAATCTTCGTGGAGCAGGGATCAAACCCATGTCTCCTGCATTGGCAGGTGGATTCTCTACCACTGAGCACTAGAGAAGTGCTAACAACTTTTGTTTTGTTTTGTTTTCAGTAGTAGCTTTTCGTAGATCCAGACATTTTCCAGGCGGGACAGAGACCCCTGCTGTGGACTGTTTCCTGAAAGGCATGGCCCCTTCCTGCAGGTTTCAGCTCTTTAGGGTTGGGGAGACTTCAGCATGGACATTAAACACCTATGCACTGCATGGACTTAGACGCTTTCTGGCAAAGGGATCTTATTCTTCTGGAGCCCTCTAATGATTCCACTAATTTAATGATTCCTGAGGCTCGGCCAGCCTTCCACACCATGAGCCTGTTGCAGAGGGCTGTCCACTCAGTCATTTAGTAGCTATTTGAGACCCTCATCTCTGTGCCTGGCACTGTTCTGTGTGTGCAGGGTGCCATGGTGAGTTGGGGGAAAAGGAGTGCTTGCCTGCTGGGTGCTTCTTATCTAGTGGAACAGACAGCTGTTCATCAGAGAACCACAAATAAATGTGGAGTGATGTTGTGAGGGTGTTCTGTTGTAGAGACGTGGTGTGGGAGACAGCCTGGGGGCTTCATGCTGATGGGGAGATGAGGAAGGATTCTTGAGCCATGGGAATTGGAAAGGGCTGGGCGAGGGGGACAGAGGACAATGTTGTAGACAGAGGGAACAGCAGCTTCAAAGTCACATTCTGAAATGCTGAGGCTGGCAGGCCCAGAGCATGGCAAGTGCAGGGCATGGTAGGGGAGAGGTGGGCCACGCTAGACTGTGTGGGAACTTGTACTTGATGTTAAGGTTGGGGGTCTTTGTCACAGGACCAATGGCAAGCCATGACAGGGTCCCGTGAGTTGGGGGGTTGGCATGACCTGCCTGTTAAACACGATCCTCCCTATTAATCTTCTTTGATTTCACCAGTCCTCACTTTCCCTTCTAACTGCCTGTCGTGTTTAGATTTCTCTGCATTCCCTTGTTTTAATAGATTTAGTGATGAGTTTAATCAGTTTGTGAGGTTCCTTGAGGGTGCACAAGCCTGGAAGCTCTTTGTTAAATGAGCCTCTAGGTGCTGAGGGTTTTCTGAGCCTCTGAGGAGGGAGAGAAGGGGAGGGGTTGGGTGTCTCAGCTCCTCCCACTTAGGCCCTCTTACCTTGGCTGGACGGTGTGAGTTTTCCCCTTGATGTTGGGTTTGGATCATTTTCCGTGTGTCTTTTCGGGTTGGTTGTCCCTGTTATGTTTTTGTTTAAAATGGGAATGAAGCTTTTTTACCTGCAGTCTAGTACATTGCTTGCCTAGCTATCTCCTAAAAGCAAGGGGAAAAATAGTGTTTGTGTCCCTTCAAGCTTGGCAAACATGTTTCTAGATGTGGTTTATGAACTGAAGTCTCATTAGAGAGGCCCGGGGCTTAACTGCAGTTGCATTTACCTGGCGTCACTTGGGAAAATGAAGCATTGCCCAAAGAAGCTGGAGGTGTGGGCTGCCTGGCCTCTTGGGCTCAGGATGCTTTTGGCCATTACAGGTCTGACCCTGTCAGTGTGGGGTGGGTACTGGACTGCACTGGTATCTAACTGGTTTGCTAGGATCGAGCATGAATATACTGTGTATTTTATGTCTCAGGTGTGGAGACTCTTTGTTCTCCATGAGAGAACAAAAGTTGGCTTTTTCTTTTGAAAGCAGCAATGTCAGAAATCTTGATTTCCTTTTTCCCCCTCCTCAGACATTTTAATTATGAAAAATTTGAATCATACAGAAAAGTGAAATCCTGATTTCCTTTTTCCCCCTCCTCGGACATTTTAATTATGAAAAATTTGAATCATACAGAAAAGTGAAATTCTGATTTCCTCATGACAATCCGACGCATCCAGCGTAACCCCTTGTTAGCCCCCTGTTCTGTTGAAACAAAATGATAATATAGTTGGCATCCACAAATAAGTCTTTTTTTCTTCAGAGTACAGTCAGTCAGTCCTGGGACAATTCCCATTTTGAGGCATGAGGAATTAGGGTGTCAAAGGAGAAAAGATAAAAAAGGAAATCTTGTGTTTTAAAACGTGGCTACATTAATAAAGTGTGTTCTCTATGTCTCCCACGTTCACTGTTTATCCTTCTAAGAAGGGGGAAAAAAGGCATTTTAAATACTTCACAAGGTGAAGGAGGATATAATAATGTTGTTGATGATAAAATCATTTTTATATACCTGTTTTCACTTTGTGAGGCTGTTGCAATGAAATCCAGGCCCTGGCCACATGCTGAGAGTTAATGAGGTTGACAATTGGCAATGCTTAAAGAGTATTAGGGCAATGTATTTAAACATACAGCAGTTCACAGCCTGAAATGTTCATCGTCTGTCAAATAGAATCCATAATCAATAAGAGGAGGTCTTTCCATTTACTAATGAGGATAGTGGTCTGCACTACTCAGGTGGACACAGATTTTAGATAAATACCTGGAATTCATAAGCTGTAGAATTAAGCAAAGGCATCTCTTTAATTAAGAAAAAAAAAAAAAAAAAAAAAACCGGTAATAATCAACAGCAGTCACCTGAGAAGCTTAAATTTTCTTCTTAGTCATCAGACTCCCAAATTAATCCACCAAAACAAAAAGCCTCATTAGCAGCTCTCGTTGAATCAGTGTTATTTTTTCTTTCTCTCAAGGTGTCTGATTAACCCCCTTTCTTTTTGCATTACTCGCTTTGTGTTGATATTTGATGTCTGAAGTCATGGGGGTGGTGGTGCGTGCAATGTGGTGGCTAGACGCTGTCTGCGCAGAGTAAATTAGAAAGAATTCTTGAAAAGGGTTGTATTATGTTGCAGGTATATTAGCAAGCCTTTAGGAGTGTCAGGTGCCTGGGTTGTTTTTCTTCTTAATTCCAGAAAGGATTGATTAAAGACGAGGTGCTGATTTCACTCCTCATTCATATGTAGGGTTAGCTCTCCTCCTCTTCCCCCTTCTACTTACCAAGCCTGGCCCTCTTCTGCTGAGTTTTGCTGTCAAAGGAAGGTGAGAAATTGGGCTATAGCTGGAAGGGGAAGGTAGGTGAAAGAGAGGGTCTTTTTAAAGTGGGTAGAGAACAGCATAATACACGCTGATGGAAATGACCGCAGTGCGTGGAGTGGAGTATTGACAATGTCAGAGAGAAAAGGGAAGTGCTGGTACGTTCTGAGAAGGGGGTGGCCTCTTTGGATAACATGGAAAGTTCATTCAGGAGAGCTGTTCTCAGAGTGCGGTCAGTAGACCCCTTGGGGGTCTCTGAGGCCTTTATAAGGAGCTAATGAAGTCCGGACTGTTGACATAAAAATGTTAAGACATCATCTGCCTTGTTGTGTGTGTTGTACTTTAACTGATGGTTTTAAAAGCCAGTTTATAGAACTGCTGGTTAGCACCAACTCAGCAGCAACACCAGACCCAATAGTAAGAGTGGTCATTGTATTGTTCAACACCAAGAGTTCACAATAAGGTAGTAACGATGATGCCAATTTTGCTTCAGAATGCCTTTGAAGAAGAAGTAAAGTCGCTGCTGCTGCTAAGTCACTTCAGTCGTGTCCGACTCTGTGCGACCCCATGGACTGTAGCCACCAGGCTCCTCCGTCCCTGGGATTTTCCAGGCAAGAGTACTGGGGTGGGTGGCCAGTGCCTGACTTTCTATGAAATCTCACCTTTGAATACATATCATTTACAAATTCGTGTGACTGAGGGGGGAGCATGCGTCAATACTGCCGGGCACTGGCCTGCGACACCTGTCAGAAGATAAACAACTCAGGTGCTTGCTGAGCTAGTCATTTTTTTTTTTTTTCAAAGGAAAACTTTTTGAGAGAAAATTTTCACCTGATAAGCCTTCTAATACTTAAAGCCTTTTCTGATGTAGCTACTGGTGATAGTAATAATGTGGTGTTTTAACATAGTGTAACGAAATGTGTCAACATTTGGAAGATCTGAGTAGCTTAGGGAAACATCTTTTCCTCTTAACCAGTACATGGTGTTAGGAAATCCTGAGTCGAACTTGTGTTCAAAGTGCAGACAGACCCATGGGTTTTAATGTAACAGAGTGGGAACAGGTCATTGATACAGTTTCAGATTCCATATTGCAACTAATCTTTAAGAAAGTACCCCTTGTTGGGATTTGATAGATCACAGAATATCCACAGGTGTTATTGACACGAGGAGCCCAGTCTGGTGTTCTGTGATGACCTGCAGGGCGGAGGAGGGGAAGGGAGGGAGGCTCGAGAAGGGGGGATGGATGTGTAATTACGGTTGTTTTGATTTGACTTGGTGTATGCAGGGACCAGCACAACATTGGAAAAATTTTAAAATAATTTTTAAAAAGCTGTTAAAATGCTCCTTCCTTTTCTAACTATGAATCTATGTTAAAGCTGAAATCCTTCATATCCTTCAACCCAAACAACATATTACAGCATTTTGAATGCAGCTGTCTTCCATGAAATCTGATATTTAAGAGATTTGCAAAGACATAATACTACTTTTTTCTCACTATGTTTTGTTTTATTTATTTTTCATATAAATGTGATTTCTATTACTATGTAATAGGTTTATTCACTTTGCAATGAATTAACATTTTAAAGATGTATCAGTTTTAATTTCTCACACAGTAAATATGATAGGTACAAAATATGATCAGATCAGATCAGTCGCTCAGTCGTGTCCGACTCTTTGCGACCCCATGAATCCCAGCACGCCAGGCCTCCCTATCCATCACCAGCTCCCGGAGGTCACTCAGACTCACATCCATCGAGTCAGTGATGCCATTCAGCCATCTCATCCTCTGTCGTCCCCTTCTCCTCCTGCCCCCAATCCCTCCCAGCATCAGAGTCTTCTCCAATGAGTCAACTCTTCGCATGAGGTGGCCAAAATACTGGAGTTTCAGCTTTAGCATCATTCCTTCCAAAGAAATCCCAGGGCTGATCTCCTTCAGAATGGACTGGTTGGATCTCCTTGCAGTCCAAGGGACTCTCAAGAGTCTTCTCCAACACCACAGTTCAAAAGCATCAATTCTTCGGCGCTCAGCCTTCTTCACAGTCCAGCTCTCACATCCATACATGACCACAGGAAAGACCATAGCCTTGACTAGGCGAACCTTTGTTGGCAAAGTAATGTCTCTGCTTTTGAATATGCTATCTAGGTTGGTCATAACTTTCCTTCCAAGGAGTAAGCATCTTTTAATTTCATGGCTGCAGTCACCATCTGTAGTGATTTTGGAGCCCAGAAAAATAAAGTCTGACACTGTTTCCACTGTTTCTCCATCTATTTCCCATGTAGTGATGGGACCAGATGCCATGATCTTTGTTTTCTGAATGTTGAGCTTTAAGCCAACCTTTTCACTTTCCACTTTCACTTTCATCAAGAGCCTTTTGAGTTCCTCTTCACTTTCTGCCATAAGGGTGGTATCATCTGCATATCTGAGGTTATTGATATTTCTCCCGGCAATCTTGATTCCAGCTTGTGTTTCTTCCAGTCCAGCATTTCTCATGATAGGTACAGATAAATAAAAGCCCTTTGGAATCCTCAGTAATTCATAAGCACGCAAAGGTCTTCTGAGACTTGAAAGTGTGAAAAGTGCTGAGCTAAGAGAGTGGACGGAGAAGGCAATGGCACCCCACTCCAGTACTCTTGCCTGGAAAAGCCCATGGATGGAGGAGCCTGGAAGGCTGCAGTCCATGGGGTCGCTAAGAGTCGGACACGACTGAGCGACTTCTCTTTCACTTTTCACTTTCATGCATTGGAGAAGGAAATGGCAACCCACTCCAGTGTTCTTGCCTGGAGAATCTCAGAGATGGGGGAGCCTGGTGGGCTGCCGTCTATGGGGTCACACAGAGTCAGACACGACTGAAGCAACTTAGCAGAAGCAGCAGAAGAGTGGAAGGTAAGGTACCACAATGGGGCAGATGTGTTGGGATTTCAGGGAAGTTTCCTTCTGATCTTCTTGGTTTTTCTCTGGGAGGTAGATAAGAAGAAGGATGCAGGTGAAGTATTGACAGTTTGAGGAGAGAGGAGAATATATTAACAGTAGCTATTTATTCAGAACTGAATATGTAAGGAAATGTAGCATGACTGCTGCATTGGACTCACTTGAGGATCCACCCATGGGCTTGTGGTCTTGAAATTCACAGTGAGACCACCTGCTGCTAAGTCGCTTCAGTCGTGTCTGACTCTGTGTGACCCCAGAGACAGCAGCCCACCAGGCTCCCCCATCCCTGGGATTCTCCAGGCAAGAACACTGGAGTGGGTTGCCTTTTCCTTCTCCAATGCGTGAAACTGAAAAGTGAAAGTGAAGTCGCTCAGTCGTGTCCAACTCATAGTGACCCCATGGACTGCAGCCTACCAGGCTCCTCCATCCATGGGATTTTCCAGGCAAGAGTACTGGAGTAGGGTGCCATTGCCTTCTCTGAGCGTGGCTGTTTGTTTTCTGGCTTCTGAGTTCAGCTGCACAGAGGCAGTCAGGGAGCCAGAGATGTTGGCTATAACCAGGGTTGCAGGCTTGGCCACTGAATAACTCAAGAGTAGGAGATAGAGTAGGGTGGTGAGGGGCATGCTGCTGCTAAGTCACTTCAGTCGTCTCCGACTCTGTGCGACCCCATAGACAGCAGCCCACCAGGCTTCCCTGTCCCTGGGATTCTCCAGGCAAGAACACTGGAGTGGGTTGCCATTTCCTTCTCCAGTGCATGAAAGTGAAAAGTGAAAGTGAAGTCACTCAGTCGTGTCCAACTCTGTGCAACCCCATGGACTGCAGCCTACCAGGCTCCTCCATCCATGGGATTTTCCAGGCAAGAGTACTGGAGTGGGGTGCCATCGCCTTCTCCAGAGAGGTATGCAGGGCAGTAATTATAATGTTCGACTATGGATTTATTCTGGATAAAGGGGTAAAGGACACAGAATAGGAAGCAGTGAAAATGGGGGTAGGTTTAATGAATTGTTGATTTCAGTGTAGTTGATAATTGTTGAAGTTGGAGTATAGGAGAGAGTGAGCAGGAAAACTGGAAGATAGTGGCCACAATGTGAGATACATGAAATTGAGAATAAGGAGGTGTTGCAGTTATTGGTCCTGGCAGAAGTCGGGAGTCTGACCATGGGACTGAGTGACTGAGAGTAAGTGAAGAAAAGATCATTGGAAGAGGCAAGTTCAACTAATTCGGAGGCCTGGGTGTTTGAAATTATTGAGAATATTGAAAATTGAGGTAGGAGTAGGTTGCCAAGCATATCAGAGAGGCAGGAGTTAAAACATGGTGGGGAGGGGGTGCGAGTCTGGGGTTATTAGGTGATAGAAACAAGGAGAGGTGCTGTGCACTAGTCAGATGATGTATTTAAAATGGGGTTAGGAAGGAAGGCTTGGGGGATGGTGGGAGAGAGAAGTTCACCTCCCCTGCTTATGAACAGGGTGCAACCCAGGCCTGGAGAGGGAAGCTCCTTGCTGCCTCGGAGGCATGGACCTCGGGGAGGAGCCGGGTGTTGGTTAGTGAATGGGTGAAAGGGTATTTACAAGATTCCTCAGGAAGAGATTCCCTTTCCAGCTGAGGGTGAGCTTGTGCTCATCACAGGCTGTGAATTCTAGAGGGCGCAGTTGGGGGGTTTCTGGGCGATGGGAGGTGACAGAATATGGAAGTGCTGAGCCCCTGTGCGGATTCAGTGTGGGTGATGAAGTGTGAACTAGGGGTCTGGGGCTGCTGCCGGAGGTCCACAGGCACAGGATAAAGGGCACAATGAGATTGTCCTTGTGGACTCCAGATTGGCCTGCTGGGAGACAGGGTTCTTTGCAGAGAGGCAAGGAGACCTGGGAAAGGGCAGTCTTACTACTTGAAGAACTTTGGTGGGGGGCACACCATGTGTCCTGTGGGACCTTTCCTAACCAGGGAGCAAACCCATGCACCTGTATAAGGAACACAGAGTCTTAACCACTGGACCACTGGGAAGTCCCTTGAAAAACTTTTAAAGCAAAAATATTTTGTGGGATCAGAGCTTTCTGCTGATGTTTTTATCATAGATGGTTAAAGGATGAAAAAAGTAAAGAAGGTTCCAGATCCTGTGCTAATAATTTCCACCCTTTTTCTTGTTTAATCCTTACAACAAGTCCTTAAAATAGGTACTTAATGCTCATTCGCACAAACTTAGGTGCAGAATCATAAAGTTTAAACAGTTTTGTTTTGTTTTTTTTTTTTTAAATTCTGGTTTTTCACAGGGCTTGCTTTTTTTTTTTTTTTGTCTATTTTTGGTCACACCAGGTCTTTTGTTGTTTGTGTGGGCTACTCTCTAGTTGTGGTGTGTGGGCTTCTGCTGCACTGGCTTCTCTTGTTGTGGAGCCTGGGCTCTAGGGCACACAAGCTTACAGCTGCGGTGCACAGGCTTGGTGGTTGAGACTTGGGGGCCCGAGAAGACGGGCTCAATAGTTGTAGCACACGGACTTGGTTGCTCTGAGGCATGTGAACTCTTCCCAGACCAGGGATCGAACCCTTGTCCCCTACATTGGCAGATGGTTCTTTATCACTGGGCCACCAGGGAAGTCCAGATAATTTTCTTGAAGTGATATATGTAGTGGTGGAATTAGAATTTGGACCCAATCCTTTTTGGGTTTGTGCCCAGTCTGCTCTGCTATGGAGCTTTGTATTTAGAGAAGAATATTAAAAATGGAGCCTTTAATGAGAACTTTGCATACATACATCTTTGCTTGGAAGTTCTGATGCCCTTTGCAGTACTCTTAGTTCCTAAGACTGATTATTTGACCAACTTAGGGTGGACCCGAAACCTTCATGAGAATGATCCCAACTATCTCATCCACACTCACAAACTTAGGGAAAATTGTCCTCACATTCCTCACTTTTTTTTTTTTTTTTTAGGCTAGGAATAGTTTTTGGAATACTCTTCCCCTTTTATTCCTCATAGACTCAACCTTGAGGTAAGATTGCACCCAGTATTCTCAGGATGCTTGCTTTTTCTGGGCCAGCTGCAAGTAGCAGCCCTTCTTCCACGTTCCTCCCAGTATGTCAGGGTGCTCAGAAAACGTTTGAAGAGCAAATGCTGTTCCCTTCCCTCCCTCTTTCCTTGTTTGGTTGTCTGTCATTGCTTTATCTGCCCCTGCTGCTGCTGCTAAGTTGATTCAGTCGTGTCTGACTCTGTGCGACCCCAGAGACGGCAGCCCACCAGGTTCCCCCGTCCCTGGGATTCTCCAGGCAAGAACACTGGAGTGGGTTGCGATTTCCTTCTCCAATGCAGGAAAGTGAAAAGTGAAAGTGAAGTCGCTCAGTCGTGTCCACCTCCTAGCGACCCCATGGACTGCAGCCCACCAGGCTCTTCCATCCATGGGATTTTCCAAGCAAGAGTACTGGAGTGGGGTGCCATCGCCCCATCGGTGTTTAAAACTCAGATCAAAGATTTTAAAGGAAAGGATCAAATGTAAGCTCTGCTTCATGGCCACTTGCAAATTTATTTCTGCGATTAAGTGTCGTTGGTACAGGATATGGCAGTTGCTTAAATTGAAAGTCTTGTGCTAAGCTGTGAGGAATTTCTGAAGTCATGTGAGGGGATTGTGCCTGTTAATATTCCCATTGATGGTGGCATAATTGTCAGTGAGTCACTTCCTAGTGAACCAAGTGAGAGTCTCAGAGTTAACGAAGGTTTGGGGGGGGGGGGTAACGCTGCCATAGCAGTCTGATTTAAAGATTTGGGAATCTTCAGTCTGGAAAAGCAAGAGATGAAAGAAGATAACTAACTTTCACAGGAATTATAGAGAAACTTTATTAATATTTATTATAGAGTCTCTGTTTAGTTGCAAGTGTGTTAGTTGCTTAGTCATGTCCGATTCTTTGTGACCCCACAGACTGTAGCCCTCCAGGCTCCTCTGTCCATGGAATTCCCCAGGCAAGAATACTGGAGTGGGTTGCCATTTCCTTCTCCAGAGGAATCTTCCCAACCCAGGGTCGAACCCAGGTCTCCTGCATTACAGGCAGATACTTTACCATCCGAGCCACCAGGGAGGTCTGTTTAGTTGCTAAGTTTGAATCCACCTCTTACGACCCCATGGACTGTAGCCTGCAAGCTCCTCTGTTCATGGGATTTCCCAGGCAAGAGTACTGGAGTGGGTTGCCATTTCCTTCTCCAGGGCATCTCCCAACTGAGCCACCTAGGAAGCCCCTGTAATAAAAGATTTATAGAGTGGCCTTATGTTCTACACCTGACAAAACCTTGATACTTTAAACATCTGTGTCAATTTCAGATTTATTAATTTATTTAATGAATATTGACACCAGCTATGTGTTAGGCTTCCCTGGTGTTTCAGATGGTAAAGAATGTGCCTGCAATGCGGGAGACTTGGGTTCGATACCTGAGTTGTGAAGATCCCCTGGAGGCAGGCATGGCAACCCACTCTAGTAGTCTTGCCTGGAAAATCCCCAGGGACAGAGGAGCCTGGCAGGCTGCAGTCAAGGGGTTGCAAAGAGTCAGACACAATTGAGTGACTAAGCACAGCACAGCATATGTGCTAGGTACTGTTCTACACAAAACAGATAGATGTTGTGCTCTTATACAGCAAGTAGACAGTATAAACCAGAAGATACACATGATTGAGAGGCAGGTGGCTGTACCTGTTAAAGAAAGCAAGGGAGGGAGGGAGATGGTGTGTGACCGTGGGCTCTGGGGTGCTACAGTTGATAGGGTGGTCAGGAGGACCTCTTTGAAAAGTGATGTGTAGGCAGAGACCTCAGTGATAGTGAGCCATGTGTGAATCTATGAGTTGAGCTTTCCAGCTGAGGGAATGAAAGATGCAGAGAGCCTGAGATAAAAGTGTGTTTGACATCTTTGAGATGAAGCAAGGAAACCAGTTTGATTAGGGCCTGGTGATGATAAGCACAAGTGTGGAGGAAGTCAGAAAGGTATCTGGGAGCCAGATTATAAAGATATTGTAGTATTTTATTTCAGATGTAGGTAGACGTCATGAGTTTTTGAGCACTAGACTGACATCATCAGAATCACAGATTGAAAGGATCTCTCTAGCTGATTTGCAGAGAATGGAATAAAATAGGCAGAGTGAAGGAAAGAAAAAAGATGGCTGGACTTGGAGGGCTAGTTATGGAGATGATAAAAGTGATTGGATTTGGGATTTTCTTGACAGGTTGGGTATAGATATGAGAGAGAGCCATCTCAGGGACTCCAGGGCTTCTGAGGGAGGAATAGGTTTGGAAGGTTTCTTTTGGGCATGATAGTGTTTTCACTTTCCTGCATTGGAGAAGGAAATGGCAACCCACTCCAGTGTTCTTGCCTGGAGAATCCCAGGGATGGGGGCGCCTGGTGGGCTGCCGTCTATGGGGTCACACAGAGTCGGACACGACTGAAGTGACTTAGCAGCAGCAGTGTTCGGATGCCTATTAAACATGTAGCTGGAGAGATAGGCAGATACTGTAAGGATTGGATTAATTTCAGGGGAAAGGTCTGGATTAGAAATAGGAGTCTACCAAACTACTTTCTTGATCTGAGCCAGTTTTCAGCATAAGGAGTTGATGTAATAACTTCTGAAGGTTCAATGGGTTGGATGTTGTTTTGTGGGAATGGGGGCATTTTTTTTTTTTTATAGTGAGTATTATGAACTCAGGTTATTTATGTTATTGGCATGCATTTTTAGAAATTGAGGTGTAGTTAGTTACAATGCTGTGTTAATTTGAAATGCACAGCAAAATAATTATACATACATACATACATATATATTTCAGATTCTTTTCCATTATAGTTATTATAAGATATTGAATAGTTTCCTGTGTTAAACTCTAGGAATTTACTGTTTATGTTTAGTAGTGTATATATGTTATTCATAAATTCCTGATTTATCTCTTCCTCCCCTGCCCCCTATTATTCCTTATGGGATAACCTTAAGTTTGCTTTTTATGTCTGTGAATCTATTTCTATTTTGTAAATAAGTTCATTTGTATCATTTTTTAAGATTCTGCAAATAAGTTATAGCTTTTCTTCAGAGGAGCAAGCATCTTTTAATTTCATGGCTGCAGTCACCATCTGCAGTGATTTTTTTTTGGAGCCCAAGAAAATAAAGTCTGTCACCATTTCCATTTTTTCCCCATCTATTTGCTATGAGGTGATGGGATATATTGTATGTATGTACCACATCTTCTTTATCTGTTCCTCTGTTGATGGACATTTTGGATGCTTCCATGACTTGCCTCTTGCTGTGAATGCTGAAGTACATGTACCTTTTCAAATTAGAGTTTTCCCTAGATTTATGCCCAGGAGTGGGATTGCTGGATCATATGATAATTCTATTTTTAGTTTTTTAAGGAGCCTCCATATCCCACCAACAGTGTAGGAGGGTTCCTTTTCCTCCCCGCCCTCTCTAGCATTTATTACTTGTAAATTTTTTGATGATGGCCATTCTGACCAGTGTGAGGTGATACCCCATTGTAATTTTGATTTGCATTTTAAAAAATAATTAGCGATATTGAGTATCTTTTCATGTGCTTGTTGGCCATCTGTATGTTTTGTATGGAAATATGTCTATTTAGGTCTTCTGCTTATTTTTTAAATTTAAAAAAAAACTAAACGATATGAACTGTTTGTACATTTTAGAAATTAATCTCTTGGTGACATTGTTTGCAAATATTTTCTCCAAGACCATAGGTTGTCTAGGACTTCAAAATTATGTTGAATATGAGTGGTGAGAGTAGACATCCTTGAGTTGTTCCTGGTCTTAGAGGAAATGCTTTTAGCTTTTCAACGCTGAGTATAATGTTAGCTGTAGGTTTATCACATATGTCTTTTATTGTGTTGAAATACATCCCCTCTCTGCCTACTTTATGAAGTTTTTATCATAAATGAATGTTGAATTTTATCAAAAGTTTTCCCCCCGTCAATTGAGATGATCATATGACTTTTATTCTTCAGTTTGTTAGTGTGATATATCACATGATTGATATGTGGATATTGAAAAATCCTTATGTCCCTGAGATAAATCCCACTTGATCGTGGTGTATGATACTTTTAATGTATTGTTGGAGTTGGTTTCCTAGGATTTTGTTGAGAATTTTTTCATCTATGTTCATCAGTGTTATTGACCTCTAATTTTTCCTTTTTTATGATGTCTTTATTCCAAGTCCTGAAAGATGATGCTGTTAAAGTGCTGCACTCAATATGTCAGCAAATTTGGAAAACTCAGCAGTGGCCACAGGACTGGAAAAGGTCAGTTTTCATCCCAATCCCAAAGAAAGGCAATGCCAAGGAGTGCTCAAACTACCGAACAATTGCACTCATCTCACACGCTAGTAAAGTAATGCTCAAAATTCTCCAAGCCAGGCTTCAGCAATATGTGAACCGTGAACTTCCTGATGTTCAAGCTGGTTTTCGGAAAGGCAGAGGAACCAGAGATCAAATTGCCAACATCCGCTGGATCATGGAAAAAGCAAGAGAGTTCCAGAAAAACATCTATTTCTGCTTTATTGACTATGCCAAAGCCTTTGACTGTGTGGATCACAATAAACTATGGAAAATTCTGAAAGAGATGGGAATACCAGACCACCTGATCTGCCTCTTAAGAAATCTGTATGCAGGTCAGGAAGCAACAGTTAGAACTGGTCATGGAACAACAGACTGGTTCCAAATAGGAAAAGGAGTACATCAAGGCTGCATATTGTCACCATGTTTATTTAACTTATATGCAGAGTACATCATGAGAAATGCTGGACTGGAAGAAACACAAGTTGGAATCAAGATTGCCGGGAGAAATATCAATAACCTTAGATATGCAGATGACACCACTCTTATGGCAGAAAGTGAAGAGGGGCTAAAAAGCCTCTTGATGAAAGTGAAAGTGGAGAGTGAAAGGGTTGGCTTAAAGCTCAACATTCAGAAAACGAAGATCATGGCATCTGGTCCCATCACTACATGGGAAATAGATGGGGAAACAGTGGAAACAGTGTCAGACTTTGTTTTTCTGGGCTCCAAAATCACTGCAGATGGTGACTGCAGCCATGAAATTAAAAGACGCTTACTCCTTGGAAGGAAAGTTATGAGCAACCTAGATAGCATATTCAAAAGCAGAGACATTACTTTGCCAACAAAGGTTCGCCTAGTCAAGGCTATGGTCTTTCCTGTGGTCATGTATGGATGTGAGAGCTGGACTGTGAGGAAGGCTGAACGCCGAAGAATTGATGCTTTTGAACTGTGGTGTTGGAGAAGACTCTTGAGAGTCCCTTGGACTGCAAGGAGATCCAACCAGTCCATTCTGTAGGAGATCAATCCTGGAATTTCTTTGGAAGGAATGATGCTAAAGCTGAAACTCCAGTATTTTGGCCACCTCATGCGAAGAGTTGACTCATTGGAGAAGACTCTGATGCTGGGAGGGATTGAGGGCAGGAGGAGAAGGGGACGACAGAGGATGAGATGGCTGGATGGCATCACTGACTCGATGGATGTGAGTCTGAGTGACCTCCGGGAGCTGGTGATGGACAGGGAGGCCTGGCGTGCTGCGGTTCATGGGGTCGCAAAGAGTCGGACACGACTGAGCGACTGATCTGATCTGATAGTGGAAGCAGTGTCAGACTTTATTTTTTTTGGCTCCAAATCACTGCAGATGGTGATTACAGCCAGGAAATTAAAAGACGCTTACTCCCTGGAAGGAAAGTTATGACCAACCTAGATAGCATATTAAAAAGTAGAGATATTACTTTGCCAACAAAGGTCTGTCTAGTCAAGGCTATGGTTTTTCCAGTGGTCATGTGTGGATGTGAAAGCTGGACTGTGAAGAAAGCTGAGCACCGAAGAATTGATGCTTTTGAACTGTGGTGCTGGAGAAGACTCTTGAGAGTCCCTTGGACTGCAGGGAGATCTAACCAGTCCATTCTGAAGGAGATCAGCCCTGGGATTTCTTTGGAAGGACGGATGCTGAGGCTGAAACTCCAATACTTTGGCCACCTCATGTGATGAGTTGGCTCCTTGAAAAAGACCCTGATGCTGGGAGGGATTGGGGGCAAGAGGAGAAGGGGACGACAGAGGATGAGATGGCTGGATGGCATCACCGACTCGATGGATGTGAGTCTCAGTGAACTCCGTGAGTTGGTGATGGACAGGGAGGCCTGGCATGCTGCAATTCATGGGGTCGCAAA
The DNA here is from genome assembly GCA_935064755.1 of Tragelaphus eurycerus. NCBI lineage: Eukaryota > Metazoa > Chordata > Mammalia > Artiodactyla > Bovidae > Tragelaphus > Tragelaphus eurycerus. The sequence goes on along the minus strand of CAKXYN010000025.1, from coordinate 11,783,281 downwards.
GAGTCGGACACAACTGAGCGACTGAACTGAACTGTCTGGTTTTGGTATCAGGGTGATGGTGGTCTCATAGAATGAGTCAGAAGCAGGATTCTCAGGCTGTCCTTCTGGTTCCGTACTGGAATTCAATGTACTAAGCTCTCTGGTTGTCATTTTCTCCTAGGAACCCTAACGACGTCTTATGCAGTCTGAATCTGTCTGTGACAGATACTGAAACTTTTAGCTAATCTTTTTTCTTATCCTGTCTTCACTTTTGTGGGCTTAGTTCAGTCAGTAAAGAACCTGCCTGTAATGCGGGAGACTCGGGTTTGATTCCTGGGTCGGGAAGATCCCCTGGAGAAGGAAATGGCAACCTACTCCAGTATTCTTGCCTGGAGAATCCCATGGACGGAGGGGCCTGGGGGGCTGCAGTCCATGGGGTCGCAAGAGTCGGGCATGACTGAGTGACTTTCACCTTCACTTCACTTTTATCCTCTCCAAGTAGGCTGGTACCACAGCAGTCTGGGGTCAGTTTTTGTTTTTGTAAAATTACTGTGAGTGGTTCTTTGTATTGAGAAGACCATCCATGTGATTAGGTTATTACTCCTTTTTCGATTCCTTCCCGTCCCTTTAAGCGCCCTGTGAAGGCTGAGGAGTTGGCTAGCTGGGCAGCACATGCCTGTCTCTGCCCCTCTCTCCTCTGCTTATCCTGTGGTAAGCTATAGCCTTCTGCGACAGAGTTGAACAGATGCAACCATGTCGCTTCTAATAGATTATAGTTCACATCATTTCCCAGTTATTTATTTTGAATATAATTTTTAAACTTCACTAGGGGTGTTACATTTCCATCTAGGGAAAGCCTCCCTTGAAGATATCTGAGATTTGCTGAACATGTAAAGCTTCTTTCTATGGCTTTATAATTTCCTGAGTAGTGCTTTCTTACAGAGTTGTTTTTTTGTTTTTGTATTGGGGTATAATCTTACAGAGTTTTTTTTTTTTTTTTTTTGTATTGGGTTATGATCCATTAACAAACAATATTGTGATAATTTCAGAAGGTTTTCTTTTTTAATTTTAGTCTGGAAATGAAAGTCAATTTAAGGAAAAGGCATTAACACACTGATGTTGCTGTTCCACGATTAGCAATAGTTGTACCTAGAAAAAGCAAGAGTCTCAAAAGTCTTGTAGCCCAATTTGCTTTTGCAAAAGTATAAAAGCACTCCCAACAGTTTCTAATTTTGCTTTTTTTTTTTTTTTTTTTACAATTGCTATTCTGTGTTCTAATTGCCTGCTTAAAAAAAAACCTTGATATTATTCTGAGATCTTTAGAAACAGGACTTGCTAATGAATGCAGAGCCTGTGTGGGATAGGATGGGGAAATATATTGGATGGAAAAATTTTTCTTTTCTTACCCGTTTTTTTGAGAATTGATGTAGGTTCTTCCAGAGAGTAAAATAAACTATAAAGCTAAATAGAACAGGCTCATGTAGTTATAATAAATGCTCTTGGTTATTTTAATAAGACTCTATGTTCATGGGTAGCCTGTGTTAATAGGTGAATTTATTGTGTTTTGTTAGTCATTATTTGTTTAGCAAAACATAATTAAATATGAAAAACTTACATTTTTCTTTATCAGATCTATACTCATGTGGTAAAATTTAAATTAATCTGTATGGAAGATAGAGGTGGAAAAAGCATTTTGTTTATTGTAGATTTGGGGTAAAATCCCGAAATATTACCTAATCAGAATAATGTAAGCGGAAATCACTCTTTGTTTCAATTCTCATTAATAATATTTCTTTTTAGGCTACTTTTTTCTGCAATAACAGTTTATACAATCTAGTTTTAATTTTAAAGTTTTATTTTCAATCCTTTAGTGTCTTAGATTCGAGAAGGCACTGGCACCCCACTCCAGTACTCCTGCTTGGAAAATCCCGTGGACGGAGGAGCAGGTGGGCTGCAGTCCATGAGGTCACTGAAGGTCGGACGCGACTCAGTGACTTCACTTTCACTTCTCACTTTCGTGCATTGGAGAAGGAAATGGCAACCCACTCCAGTGTTCTTGCCTGGAGAATCCCAGGGACGGGGGAGCCTGGTGGGCTGTCGTCTCTGGGGTCGCACAGAGTCGGACACGACTGAAGCAACTTAGCAGCAGCAGCAGCAGTGTTTTAGATCATTCATGACACCATTTATAGAGGCTTCAAAGATGTGACTGAATCTGTACTAATCACAGTAATATCTTGAACATGTTTTGCTTAAAGATTTATTTGTCTTTTCCATTTGTTTCTCATGATTTACCTCACTCACTTCAGAGTGTTGAAGCCAAAACAGAATATACATTTAACATCAGATAATTTTCTCCTCGCCAGCCACATCTCAGTGGCCGAGCTGAACATGGTGACTGAGGTTTTCCTTGGTTATGTGAACATTTGTGCAGCAGTGGGAGGTGGAAGTGTGGCTCCTGAGGCTCAGTCATTCTGTTTTGTGTGGCCATTTCTTCCTTATTTTGAAACAGATGTGGAAAAGAGAAAAAAGATCCCAGTTCATCATGAGTTATTTCTGGTATCTCAGTCCTCAATAGCAAGAACCTATTTGTTCTTGGCAGATCTGTCTCTTCACTCTTAGGCTGACCGAGGACAGTGCTGGGGCTGCCTTTGGAACCTCGATCAGTACCCCCCACCCCCACTTGCAGCATTTTGGAGAACCTGCTTCTCTTGGTGGCGCTAGGGGTAAGGAACTCACCTGCCAATGTAGGAAACATAAGAGACGCGGGTTTGATCCCTGGGAAGACCCCCTGGAGGAAGAAATGGCAACCCACTCCAGTATTCTTGCCCGGAGAATCCCTTGGACAGAAGAGCCTGGCGGGCCATAGTCCGCAGGGTTGCTAAGAGGTCAGATATGAGTGAAGCAGCTAGCACACGCAGGTTTTTCTCCCTTACTGGGAAAGGTGAGAAAGCCTGTTGGAGACAGCTGTGCCATTTGATGGTTCGTTTTCTTTTCGTGTGTGTCCTTTAAAATAAACATTGAAAATTTGGAGGCCCTTTGTGATGCAGGTGATAAAGGACAAGTTGTAATTGTTTTTAGGCTGAGCGATTAGGCTTACATGGAATTACGACGTATCTCAGAAAAATCATAATTCCATGGTTTAGGAGCAGTAATCTGCTTGGGAATGTGGGTAGGGAGGGGGAAGGCTTCAAGTGTTGAGACTTTGTGGAGCAAGAACATCGTTTTTTTTTTCCTTAGGGATGCTCATCTGGGGTGGTGGGGGATGGAGGGCTGGTGGGGATTACTGGGGACAGCTGCCCTTCTTGATGCAATCATTGCTTTGAAATACTCTGTATAAACCGCACATTACCATTTCTGAGCTACAGAGCACTTCCTTAAATTTTTTAATCTAAAATGTTTTAGATAATGCACAATTTATCCATTACTTTCTGTTTCTTACCATATACCTTGATTTTTAAGTACCTTATTCTTAATTTTGTTACCGAACCTGTGCTTTCTCTCCCCTCATTAGAAAAGACAGTAAAAGTCTTTGATGGTCTGAGATGCGATTGATGAAGTTATTTTACAACTTTGAGTAAATTTAAAGTAAAATTTAAAACCCTAATCCTTCTTTGCTTACATTGAAATATTATGGCCCTATTGATGAGAAGTATTGCCCGTGAAACTTGCTCTGACTTCTCTTATTAATATAAGAGAAATTTCTGCAAATTCAATTGAGAATCAACACGTGGGCACTTTTAAAATTTCTTTTTCATGGTCTTAAATACAGAAAATCATAATCTATTTTAAGCTTCTTATAAATGATGGAGCACTTGTTTACATGGGTAAAATGACTCTATCTCAGTAGTGTATTGAAGTTCATGTTAATGTTTGCTATTTAATGACACCTAATGATATTCAATGAAGGGTTATGCTAAACCGAAGAGAAAATGTGTTACCCAGGCAACTGCCTCAAGGCAGACTAGAGATTCAGGCATATGGCTCTATAGTACACATTATTTCAGCATCTTTAAGCATAAAGAACCACACATGTAATTGACTGTGAAAAATTACTGCTCAGTTACTGTATTGTACGGTCATAATAGAAGTAAATGAATACGTCATTGTTACTGGAACAAGTCTGTTGGGAACCACTTGTAGACTCTACTATTTAAGAAGCAAAAATACAATAAGAAGAAAATAGCTGGTTTAATTAACATGTAAAATTAGGTTAATTTGAATTCAGCTGGCACAGTAGATATTAATGTTGGCTTTTTTGTGTGTACATGTGATATTCTGGCTCAAGCTTATGTACTTCTGTTTCTTCCTGCCCACACCATGAATAATTTTATTTAGAAAAATATGATAAAGGCCATTTCAGCCACTGAATTTTTTGCTATACTCAGGGCTTCTGTTCTGATCACAACAAAAAAGCTTATTGTGTGTATCCATAATGTGAAATTCATAACTGAAAGAAAAATGTTAAAATATTTCCTAGTAACTGATAAGGTTTTTCAAAGGGGAATCAGTAAAACTTGATTTCACATATATTTTTTTAAATTCGGTTTTCTGCTTTTTAGTCACAGCGTGTCTAGCCGGGCACTTGCTGCATTAGCAGATGCCAGCCAGTGGCACATTTGCTCTTGCCACTTTTTGTGTGTCAGTGCTTGCCTAGATGCTCTTATTTGGCTCCAAATATCATTTTAATCGTCACTTTGCTCCAGAGATCAGAAAAACTCATTGAGAAAGGTGTTGTGTTGCAATCACAAAATGATTTGACTCAATCAGCTTTTGGTATTTTAAAATGTTATTTGAACAAAAAACACCCACAGGTAACCTGTTGTTAGTTGTGTCTGACTCTCTTGCGGCCCCACAGGTGGCGTGCAGTGCATGCATGCTCAGTCATGTCTGACTCTTTGTGACACTATGGGCTGTAGCCCACCAGGCTCCTCTGTCCATGCAATTCTCCAGGCAAGAATACTGGAGTGGGTTGCTGTGCCCTCCTTTAGGGGATGTTCCCAACCCAGGGATTGAACCCCAGTCTCTTTACGCCTCCTGCATCAGCAGGCGGGTTCTTTCACACTAGCGCCACTTGGGAAACCCAGGCAGCATGGATGTCTGCTAACAGTGTGCATGAGAAGGTTGTTCCCTGATCTGTCTGCTGTGCTGGAGCTGCTCACAGAGTCTCTGGAGTGCAGGCTGCTTTTGTGCTTTTCAGCTCTCAACTGGACTAATCGAACTGGAGACTGCAGTTGGATATTCCAAAGGGTCTGGTGGCACGTAGTCTACTGGAAGCATTTAAAGTACTGATTTCTGTGGTGATCTGACAGCTAAGCAGCCTCTTTATGCAGTGAAAGAGGTCACTTAAAAAATGCTAGTTAACAATGTGTATGCCTGCTGACTTTTCAGTTACTGATTTATCGGGCTTATCTGCATTTTATCTCCCCATTATCCTTCTTCATTTGCTATTTAAATAAAGTATTTCTTCATGGCCATGCCGCATAGCATGTGGGATCTTAGTTCCCCAACCAGGGATTGAACCTGTGCCCCTGCACTAGAAGCATGGGGTCTTAACCACTGGACTGCTAGGAAGTGCCTTTTTAAAAAATTTTATTTTTATTTTTAGGCATTAACCATTTAAATAGCATTGAAAGTCTTCTCATCCAGTCTTAAAAGAATTAGGGAAGATCTCAGAAACCTAGATTTAAAAAAAAAAATCTACATTGGTGTTGTTCAGTTGCTCAGTTGTGTCTGATGCTTTGTGACCCCATGGACTGCAGCACATTTCCCCATCCTTCATTGTCTCCCAGAGTTTGCTCAAACTTACGTCCATTGAGTCGATGATGCCATCCAGCCATCTCATCCTCTATTGCTCACTTCTCGTCCTACCCTCAATGTTTCCCAGCATTGGTCTTTTCCAGTGAGTTGACTCTTCACATCAGGGGCCAAAGTATTGGAGCTTCAGCATCAGTCCTTCCTGTAAATATTCAGGGTTAATCTCCTTTTATCTTCATCAAGAGGCTTTTTAGTTTCTCTTTGCTTTCTGCCGTGTATCTGAGGTTATTGATATTTCTCACAGCAATCTTGATTCCAGCTTATGATTCATCCAGCCTGACATTTCGCATGATGTACTGGACATATAAATTAAATAAGCAGGGTGACAATATACAGCCTTGACATACTCCTTTCCCAGTTTTGATCCAGTCCATTGTTCCATGTCTGGTTCTAACTATTACCTCTTGACCTGCATACATGTTTCGCAGGAGTCAGGTAAAATAGTTTGGTATTCTCATCTCTTACCCAAATGGATTTTTCAGTATAGTTATAGCAACTGCTTTTCCCTTTTTTCACCAATGGTCTTTCTGTCTTTCAACTTTTTTTCCCTTTATAGACAATCCCCAGTTTAAAATGAGTCATTTATAGTGGGTATTTTTTGGTAACTTTGTATACTTTTTCTTTTCTTTTTCATCAATCTTTTAATAATTTAATTTCTTTTTAGTTATTTTAAAATATTGGCTATGTTCCTTGTATCATACAGTATATCTGTGTAGCTTAGTTTTTACATGATAATTTGTACCTCTTGATCCTCTACCCCTATATTTCACCTAACCCCTTCTTTCTTCCAACACTGTTAACCACCAGTTTGTTCCCTGTGTCTGTGGGTCTGCTGCTTTTTTGTTATATTCACTAGTTTGTTGTATTTTTTGTTTTTCTTTTTTAGTTTGTTGTATTTTTTAGGTTCCACATGTATGTTATATCATACAATATTTGTCTTTCTCTGTCTGACTTATTTCACTTACCATAATGTTCTCCAAGTCCATCCATGATGCTGCAGATGGCAACAATTTTTATTCTTTTTTTATGGCCGAGCAGTTCATTCTTTGTGTATCAGTCACCTCTTCTTTATCTATTCATCTGTTCGTGTACAGTTAGATGGCTTCCCTGTCTTACCTGTTGCAAATAATGCTGCTGTGAACATTGGTAACTTTTCGAATTAGTGTTCTCTTTCTCTTGAGATACATACTCAGGAGTGCAATTGCTGGGTCATAATCAGATCAGATCAGTCTCTCAGTCGTGTCCGACTCTTTGCGACCCCATGAATCGCAGCATGCCAGGCCTCCCTGTCCATCACCAGCTCCCGGAGGTCACTCAGACTCACATCCATCGAGTCAGTGATGCCATCCAGCCATCTCATCCTCTGTCATCCCCTTCTCCTCCTGCCCCCAATCCCTCCCAGCATCAGAGTCTTCTCCAGTGAGTCAACTCTTCGCATGAGGTGGCCAAAATACTGGAGTTTCAGCTTTAGCATCATTCCTTCCAAAGAAATCCCAGGGCTGATCTCCTTCAGAATGGACTGGTTGGATCTCCTTGCAGTCCAAGGGACTCTCAAGAGTCTTCTCCAACACCACACTTCAAAAGCATCAATTCTTCGGCGCTCAGCCTTCTTCACAGTCCAGCTCTCACATCCATACATGACCACAGGAAAGACCATAGTCTTGACTAGGCGAACCTTTGTGGTCATATTGGTTGTTCTATTTTTAATTTTTTGAGAAACCTCTGTAATGTTTTCCACAGTGACTGCACCAATTTATATTCTCAGGAACAGAGTACGCTTTTTATTTAAAAGAATAAAAGTCTTTGGCCAGAACTCAAAATGCCCCTGTGATATAATTAAAATAAAGATGATTTGTGATATACTGTATTGAAATCTCTCCATATAGGTAACTATTCAGAATAGATAAAATGTAATATAATAAGGTAGCTTTTTAGGTTTTCTTTTTAAAATAATGATTTATTTAGGAAAAAAAAAGAATAGAATCTTATAGAGCATATGATTTGTCTCAGTTTTACAAAGTTTATGGTGGTTCTTTTTCTTGACGTCTTATAGGGATTGTCCATGATTAGAACATTTTTATAACTCAAAGGTTGAAAGATGGGAGGTGGCCAGACAGTTCTCTTTAGGTCCTTGGGCAGTATCATTTAACAAGGAAGGAAAGAGGCAATGGGGTATAGAGGATGTGTAGGTTACATACTTTTCCGTATGTAACTGAATGAACTGTTAGCAAAAGTGGAGTAGAACAGGGATTAATTGTATTTGTTAAACATGTTTGATCCCTCTGATAAAGAAGAAAATGTTGGAGATATAAGAACACCCTCTATTAACCCCAGTACTTGGCACAGTCAGACTTGGGCAACTCACATGCTGTTTGAAATGAACTGCAAGGCAGTGGCCAGACAGGTAGTTCTGAAAGTATGGGCATATCACTTACCGAGTTAAGCTCACAGTTATGAGAGCCTATATATTTATCTTCTTTCGGCAATATGGGGACCATGATATATGCAGAGGTGGTATTTATAGGCTAAATTCATGATAACAATACAGTAAAATTGCTAATAAAATCTTTAATGGGTTTTTGAACCCAGACAGTAGCCTGTTTGTTTGAACAATATTCAATCTGCCAGATTTCATTGCAGCCAATGAATTTAAATAGCCCCTTGGCAAACGCTGCCGTCAGACTTCAACCTGAATGCATAGTGGAGCAGGGGACCCCAGTTGGCCCGAGAACAGATGCCCTCCTGGAAATGCCAAACTAGCGTTGGAGCTGGGGTGGCTGCGGACGGCTCCCTGTGCCTGAAGATGGAAGAAAATGGGATTGTAGGGCACCTGTGAAAGATGAGGGAAGGAGGTCTGTTACAGCCTGTCCACCAGAATCATGCTGCCAGTTAGGCAAAGGGAAAACTAGAACTCCAGCTTCTTTCTACCTTGTTACTGATAAAAAAATTTTATTTTTAATTGGAGTATAATTTACAACGTTATTTTACAATGTTATGTTGGTTTCTGCCATACAGCACGATGCATCAGCCATAAGTGTGGTTCCGCCCCTCCGTCTCAAACCTCCTTTCCTCACCACCCCTTCCATCCCACCCCTCTGGTCACCATGGAACACCAGGCTAAGCTCCTGTGACATGCGGCAGCTTCCCAGCAGCTGTCTGTTTCACACATAGCAGTGTATATGTGTCAGGGCTACTCCCTCAATTCCGCCCACCCTCTTCTTCCTCCATACACCACGCCCCCCAAGCCGCCCCCCCCACCCCCGCCGGGTCTGCAAGCCTCTTCTCTGCCTCTGTCCTCTGTGTCTCTTTTCCTGCCCTGCAAATGGGTTCATCAGTACCATTTTTCGAGATTCCCATATATAACTGGTTTTTAGAATATAAAATGAGGTCATAACTCATTGTCTCTTTCTAGAGAGTGTTAACAGTTGCTTTATATGCTTAGGGCTATTGAAGCTTAGTTTGTGTACTTACTAACCGTCTACTGGGTATTGAATAAAATATTTATTTATGACCTCCATCATCTGCTCAAGTAGCAGATCTCATATCCTTGGTAGTCTGTGCTGCTCTAGTGGCTGCAGGCCACCGGGCATCCCCAGGGCACACCTGATGTGCCCCGGGGCTTTAAAAGCTGTGTGCTCTAGAGCAGGTATCCTGGATTTGACCACTTCTGTTTCTCACTCTCTTGCGATGGCCCTGGTCCCACCCACTTGAAACTGGACTCACTGCTTCACCTGCAGTCCGTGCTCCAAGGTGTCCCGAGTGTTCTTTCCAGGAGATCACATCACTCCCCCTGCCAAAGACCCTCCAGCATGACTGGAGGTCCTCAGCAGAGGGGAGTCATGTACTTGGAATGAAATCTAAGTGTGTGGATGAAAAGCAATCTGTGTGCCCCGCACCCTCCTTCATCCCTCTCTCTCTGCCTGCACACTGCCCCCCTACTCCCACCCCCCGTGCTGGGAACTTGCCAAGGTTGGTGGTAGGGCCCGATTTCACAGTGAGCTTTCTTCCACCAAAATACCCTTGCTTCATTTCTTCCCGTGCTCCCTCCTCTTCATCATTTAGGTCTTAATGCCACCTCCCTAAGAGGCATCTGCTCGCCACCTAGCCCCATTGTTCTCAAGCTCAGCTGCATGGGAAGTTTAAAAAACAAACCGTGTACACACTGCTATATTTAAAATGGATAACCAATGAAGACCTATTGTACAGCACATGGAACGCTGTTCAGTGTTATGTGCCAGCCTGGATGGGAGCTGAGTTTGCGGGAGAATGGATACATGTGTCTGTATGGCTGAGTCCCTTCGCTATTCACCTGAAACCGTCACAACGTTGTTAATTGTCTATACCCCAATACAAAATAAAAGGTTTATAGGAAAACAAAAGGATGATTGATCTGATCCCTCCTCATGTCCATTACATAGGCTTGCCAGGACTAAGAAGCACTACTTTAATGCATTTTTCAGATTTATCTTCTACACAACTGTTATCTGATCTAGAATCATCTCCTCTTTATTTGTGTATGTTTGTGCTCATTGCCTCCCTTCTCCAGTGGAATGAAATTCCTCGAGGACACGGATTCTGTCCACTGTATTTGTTTTCACGGTATCCCCAGTGCCAAGAGCATTGCCTGGCATATAATAAGTGTAGGGTGCAAATATTTTGGTGGCCTGAACAGTGTATATTTGCCAGGCATTCAGGAGGGAGATAAAAGACTGGAAAAACCCCCAAAGCTGTTAAAGATGTTCAAGTCATGGAGGCCGAAACTCTTCTGATAAACTGGCGATCACAGGAGAGCCTGGTTCTGTTTTTGTCTTTTTGTCTTTTGAAATTCACACGTGAACCTGATGGTCTGGTGGTCGGAACCCAGCTTTTGGAGTTAGATTTTACTTTTATCTCTGCCATTAATCCTGTGCAATTGTTTAGCTTCTGTTGGGACACACAGAAGAGGGTTATAAGGAGAAGTTATTTCTGCAAAGCACTCTTGTGGTTAGGAACCTTAAGTAAAAGTGGTAATTGGATTTTGATATGGTGCATTGTCTACGACCAAAGTTTCTGAAGTCTAGAGCGATCAGATCCTTATGTGCAGTTGCTTAAACTTTGATAGCCGCAGAGTTGGCCTGGAGATAGGAACCAGGCGAGAGATGAAGGGGACCACATGGGGTACAAGCTACTGCCGACTAAGAATAAGCAACAGCAGGGAGGAAGAGGCCTGGAGGTTTCCCACCTTGGATGGCCAGCGGTGGTGTGAGCCTCTCCACAGTCATTTGCTTATTTTCTCAGTTCTCCCCCCGCACCCCATCTTATTCAGTCTTTCTGCCAGCACCCAAGTTTAGGTCCTTGCTCTTTGTTTCATAGAATTTTTTTTTTTTTTTTTCTTACTACACAAGTAATTTCGTATGTGTATATTGAAAAGATTCGAAAACATAGGCAAGCAAAAGGAAAAAAAAACTTCAAATTTCTAATAGTTTAATTTCCTAGAGATATCTCTAACAGTTTAGTGTTCATCCTCAAAACTCTTTTTGCGTATCGTTTTTTTGTCCATTTTAACAAAATGGGCTGGGCTTGTTGTCTGTATATAATTTGTGTAACCAACTTTCTACTTAATGGCATGAATTTGTTTATTGCAGTTGGTAGTGGTTGGACGGTTTTCTGTGTATGAATGGTCCTTTAATCAGTCATGCATTGTCACATGTTGAGGTGGTTTTCCCTCTTTTCACTGTTAACAGTACTGCTTGAACATTCCTATAGGTTTAAGTTTGTACACGTCCGTTGATTATTTTTTAGGGTAAATTCTGAGAAGTGGGATTGTGGTGTCAAAGAGTGTGGGCATTGTTCAGACTCTTGCTGTGGCTAATGAGAATTCGCTATATGATACAGGGAGCTCAGCCTGATGCTCTGTGATGACCTAGAGGAGTGGGAGGGAGCTTCAAGAGGGAGGGGACATATGTACACTTACAGCTGGATCACGAAGATGTACAACAGAAGCCAACACAACACTGTAAAGCAGTTATCCTCCAGTTAAACAAAAAGGTAAGACTTGCTGTGCTGTTGGGTTGCCCTCTGCAGAGCGAGGTGCCATGTACTTTGATCCTCGTGTCATAAGGAGCCTTTCTTTCTCCTGCAGGTCTTCAGGAGTCTTCCCTGACTCAGCCAGCAGTCTCCCCGTACCCAGGCTCTTCTCCCTCCAATTCACTTTACACTCTTCTGCCAGATCAAATGGTCTGAAGCCCAAACCCATCACGTCACTAACAGTTCCAGACTTCATCTGCTATTGCAAGCACCATGCCTGCCTTTGCATTTGCCGTTACTCTAGCTTGCTTGTACTTCCTGTGGCTCTTCATCTCCAGTCTGCTTTCCTTGGTTCCTCACTCACCATCTGCCCCTCCCCTCCCCAGCCTCAGACCTCCAGGTGATCGGGGCAGAAGTTGTCCTTTTCCTCTGTGTGTTCATAGCACGGGCCTGCAGTCAGCACATAGACCCGCCCCAAGATTCCCACTGGAGTCCATGGTCTCTCCATCCCCTGCCTGCCCTCTCGACTTGATCATCTGCTCTCTCTTATAAGACCGGTATTACGACCGTGTGGGCACAGCTTCCCTCTGATGCCATGTGTTCCTAATTTTACTTTCTCCATCTCCTCCTTTCTCTCAGTGTAACAGTACCCTCTCCCTCCTCTGAATTCATAGAGCAGTTTATCTCTACTTCTCTTGCGTTGCTTATGACTGTTTCCATAATGTCATAATTTTCAGTATATATTCTCTATTGTAAGTCTCTCCAGGCTGAGAGCTGCTGCTGCTGCTAAGTCACTCCAGTCGTGTCTGACTCTGTGTGACCCCATAGATGGCAGCCCACTAGGCTCCTATGTCCCTGGGATTCTCCAGGCAAGAATACTGGAGTGGGTTGCCATTTCCTTCTCCAATGCATGAAAGTGAAAAGTGAAAGTAAAGTCGCTCAGTCGTGCCCTTAGCAACCCCATGGACAGCAGCCCACCAGGCTTCTCCGCCCATGGGATTTTCCAGGCAAGAGTACTGGAGTGGGGTGCTACTGACTTCTCCGCCAGGCTGAGAGCTAGCCCTTGCAAAATGAGAAAGGCAGGAGAGGAGGCCTACAGTATGCTATTGTGAAGAAGCACTGCTGTAGGGGAAGGAGAGGGTGCGACCAATTGAGACAGTAGCATTGACATACGTTCATTACTGGGAATAAAATAGCTAGCTAGTGGGAAGCTGCTGTATAACACAGAGAGCCCAGCTTGGCGCACTGTGATGACGTAAGGGGTGGGATGGCGGGGCGGGGCAGGAGGGAGGCTCTAGAGGGAGGAGATACACACACACACACACACACACACACACACACACTTACACTTATGGCTGATTCATATTGTTGTATAGCAGAAACTACTACAACATCATAAAGCAACCATCCTCCAATTAAAAAAATAATAATAAAAACGAAGCACTGCCATCACTTCGGTATATGTATCCTCTGGTGTCTTCCTCTGTCCACAGTAGATGTGCAGTCTTGCATCATCCTAAGCATAATGTCCAGAGGCACTCCACTTTTGATCCCCTTCCTCCTTGGCTTGGTGTGTGAAAGCAGTGTGTAGTGTTTCAGCTGTTTTACCCAGACTTTAAAGGACTTGGAGGTGCTATTATAAATGGCTTTCAGAAGAACAATAGCTCTGGTGGTTTGGAGAACAAAAATGATTCGCTAAAAAAAAAAAAAAAAAAAAAACTCTCTGCTCGTGTCAGAACCATGACATGGTGTAGTTGGAAACCTACTCTCCCTGAATCTTGAGATTGCCCGCATCCCACTGTCAGTCAGGTGCTGAAGGCGAGCATCAGTGTCCCAGTGGGACTGTTCCTTAGAGACCAGTCACAGAGCTTGTCAGGGTTGTGTGATTTATCAGAGAGGGCGTCTACCACTGTCCAGGGCTTCCCTGGTGGCTCAGTGGTAAAGAATCCAATCACAATACAGAAGATGCAGGAGATGGTGGTTCGATCCCTGAGTCGGGAAGATCCCCTCGAGAAGGGCATGGCAACCCACCCGAATCTTCTTGCATGGACAACCTCATGGACAAAGGAGCCTGGCAGGCTGTGGTCCATAGGGTCTGAAAGAGGCAGACAGGACGGAGGTGACTGAGCACTCACTTACCCCTGTCGAAGTTTTGGGAAGTTGAGGGTAGAAAAGGAAGTGAGTGAGCTCACCAGCCAGGTCTGAACTTGATTAAGCTTGGATCCTTTATTGTAATTTATGTTAATCCCATTAAATCTGTAAAGTGAGTCTGGAGTACTGTTTATATGAAAAAAAAAAAAATATATATATATATATACACACAGACACAATGTTTTTAGATATCACGCTGTAAATAAATAATAGTCCTATATAATTATTCTGATGGCCTTCTAGTCAGATTACTTTGAAAATCCAAAATGATGTTGATGAACAGTAAAGCATTATTATTTCATGGTTTATCTGTATACTTCCTACGTAGACGTATCAACATGATACTTGTATCTAACAGGATTAGCAAATTACATACCTTTTTGGTATCAGTAACATGCCTAAAATACCAGAGCATCTTTTGGCCAGTTATGAAACCACTCTGACTTTGCCAGAGGAGGCTTTGTTCTAAGAGAGATGAGATTCTCTTTTTCTGGTTATTTAAGTCTTCCTTTATTCACATTAGAGACATACCATTTCTACTCACACTTTGTGATTTGTCTTCATTCACCACCATCTGTGCAGGGGTCATTTAGCAAATGTGAATATTTTTTGCCTTGACAAACTGCCAGCAAGGTTAAGCTGGTGAGTGTGTGGCTGTGGGATTGTTGGTGCTGCTCAGAGGAGGTCCCAGAGCATGATGGGTGGTGGCGAGAAGAAAACAGCCAATCAGAAACACGTTCCTCTGCTGCGCTTCCGTGGTCTGGAGCTGGGTGTGCGTGCCTCCCTGAGTGAATGCTTGCGGGCAGCTTCGTTTACAGTGCGTGCGTGCGTGCATGCGAAGTCATTCCTGTGGCAGTTGTATTTCCCCTCCTTTCCCCTTTCTCCTGCCCTAGTGTTCCAGCTCTGGTTTAGACCCCTGCTCACTCTAGCTGTCAGGCTCTCTTCCCGCATCTCCTCCTTTCCCCCAACGTTTCATCTTTCCTGTTACATTCATCTTATGTCCCAGTTCCTTTTCTAAAACGAATATCTGACCCTGATATTTTTTAACCCCCAAACCTCCAGTGATTTCTTACTGCCTGCAAAAAAAAAAAAAAAAAAATCAGTATTCTCCAGCTGATCTTTCTAGGCCTTCAGGTGGCTGGAATGACAGCTTAACCACCCTTCGACTCCGCAGGGTCAGGAGATGCAGGGCGGTAGTGCCTCCGTCCTTCTCCAAGCACAGCACACTCTGTTGAGCATCACCTCTGTATGGAGTTCTTCCCTCCGTGTGGATCGTCCTCCCCCTCCCCTTCTCTTGCCTCTCCATCCTCCCGTACCACTTGGAATGCAGTCTCAGTCAAATGGGGACCAGGATACTTTGTTCTCAGGCCAAAATGGCAGAAGCCAGTTGTTTCACCTCACACAAGACATAACATCTTCTGGTTTTCTCACAAGTAAAAGGAGGAGGTGGAAGTCGATGATCTCTAAGATCTTTTCAGCTTGAAAATTTGCTCTTTAAATGCCACAGCTTTGTGGAGCCTTCCTACATTCTTCCAGGCAGGGTAAATCACTGTGCCCCCGAATGCTTTCTCTCTTCTTTTTACTTCTGACACGCAGCTTGCATTCTGGGGTAGACAGATGTGTGTGGCCACCTCCCATCCCCCAGCAGCTGTCAGCTACTCCAGGCCAGGACCTTCCACTCCATGTTTGTGTTTGCCCCGCCATGCCCACGCACGCCTGGTCCCGCTCACAGCGAGATTGGCTACAGTTGAGGAGAAAACGTTCTGGGCAAGTGTTCTTCCATAGCACCTGCTGTGCCTGAATGTTCCCGTGCATTCAGAAGGGTGTGTTTTCGGTAGTGAGCAACATAGAGATGGTGTAATGAACACACCAGAGTTTTCCTCTCTTGGTGGCATTATCATTATAATCAGGTGACATTCCGGGAAATAGCAAAGTTAGCTTTGTAGCTCGTGCTCTGTATAAAAATGTGTTTTCTCTGTTAAATGTTTAGAAGGAAGTGTTCCGTGAAACAGAGGAAACCACTCCTGTTCTCTTTCTCCTTCTATCTCCTCGAGACTTGGACTATCCCAATGTATCACTGAAATATTTGGATGTTTATAATACAAAACGGGGCTTCCCATGTGGCTCAGTGGTGAAGAATCTGCTTGTCGAAGCAGGATCTGCGAGTTTGATCCTTGGAATAGGAAGATCCCCTAAAGGAGGGTGTGGCAACCCACTCCAGTATTCTTGCCTGGAGAATCCCATGGACAGAGGAGCCTGGCGGGCTACAGTCCATGGGGTTGCAAACAGTTGGACACGACTCAGTGACTAAACAACAGTACAAAACAGTGGCAAAGAACTTTTCTAAGACAGCCTCCGTGGATGTGTTTACTCGTTGGAAGTCAAAGCCTCTGTGGCCTGTTTTGTTCTTCCAGATGGATAGATTTGATCAGATCATGACCTTGTTCAGAAACTTATATCTTTCAACTTCTGATCTCATTCCAGTGTTCTCTGATGCACTTGACTGTCCAGAGAAAATGAGTTCCTCACTCTTTTCCTTACAAACTCCCACACTTTTTTGCACCTGCCTTTCTGCAGCCATGTCCCCTAAGGTGACCCCTCCCTCACTTCTACTGCACACCAGAACTTCACTAATTTTTGAGACCCGCTCTACAAAGCTTTCTTTGATTTCTCACCAAAATTCTGTTACTGTCATATTGGTGCCTATCTTATAATTCATCTTCCCTGTGTAGTAGTCTAGATTAGTATTCATCTGTTTTACCAGACTACAAGTGCCTTGGTGTCACTTTTCACATCTGAAAGTGAGAGTGTTAGTCACTCAGTCGTGTCCGAATCTTTGCGACCCCACAGACTGTAGCCCGCCAGGCTCCTCTGTCCTTGGGATTCTCCAGACAAGATACTGAAGTGGGTAGCCATTCCCTTCTCCAGGGGATCTTCCTGACCCAGGGACTGAGCCCGGCCTGGGTCTCCTGCATTGCAGTCAGATTTTTTATCGTCTGAGCCACTGGGGAAGGCCCATTTCATGTCTAATTTATCTGAATTTTATCCCTCGCCCTGGTGTCATCCTTTAGTTTAATCCGCGTGTGGTTGGCAGATGCCAGTAGTGAGTGAGTCTTTGTGAACCATGGTACATGGTGTAGAAAAGATATGAATGAGAGACAGAGCTGGCTGTTTTGTTATCATATTAATCTAAAGTGTCTAAGCTCTAATTTTAGAATCTTAACAACATGCCTGAAACAAAAGTAGTATGTTGGGTAAAACAGTTACATTTGAAATTATAATGCATTTAATGTGTCACCCTATCCTCAAATCTATCCTGTCTTTTTAGATTCTGTGTTGTTATTTCAGTCCACTCTGTGTAAAAGGGAATGTAAGTGTTTATACATGTTGTTAGGTTTGAATTTTGGTGTTTGACAGTGATGTTTTATTTTTTCCCTTACCGTATATTTGTGTATGCTTTTATCTTTCACAAGCCACTGACTCTATGCTTTGTGCTTATCTTATGTTGCAGATTAATATCCTTTCAAGAATTTGTGGCGTTTGAATCTGTCCTGTGTGCCCCGGATGCTCTGTTTATGGTGGCCTTCCAGCTGTTTGACAAAGCTGGCAAAGGAGAAGTTACTTTCGGTAAGCGGTGTGAGTGTGTGCACACCTAAAGACGTGCAGACTTGTGTGACCAGTTTGAGTTTTTCCCCAAGAATGAAGTTATGTGCAAATGCTTTTAAGAAGTTAGGCTGTCCCTTTTAACAAGATAGCCCAGTGTTTTCAGGCTCTAATGCTTCAAAAAAATGTCTTCTTTTGTGAAAAATTAAGTTTCTGGCTTATTATTATTAATTTCAAATTATTTTTGGCTGTGCTGGGTCTTGGTTGCTGTGCCTCGAGCTTCTGCGAGTTGTGGCCAGCAGGGGCTCCTCTCTGTGCTGAGAGTGGGCTTCTCGTTGCCGTGGCCTCTCTTGGTGTGGAGCATGGGCTCTATGGCCCTGGCTCTGCAGGTGTGGTGCACAGGCTTAGCTGCTCTGCAGCATGTGGGATCCTCCTGGAGCAGGGATTGAACCTGTGTCCCCTACATTGGCAGGCAGATTCTTAACCACTGGGCCACCGGAGGAGTCCTGGCTCAGTAGTTTTGACACCGTGGTTTAAGGCGAGGAAGGATGGAGCACGACTCAGTCGCAGGGTTATAGAAGGGGAGAGGCAGACAGGATCTGACCGTCCAGTTCATTCCCTGCGCAGTCTGGAGTGCCTTTCCGGATTAATGAAGACATTAATACAGTGCCTGAGAACAGAGGGGGCTCATGTTCCCAGTACCTTGTCTCCTTACCTTGTGCTCACGGAGTGGCTGAAATCCAGAGGCAGCACGTGAGATGGTAGTTCAGCGCGGTATGTGGCGAACCTTGCTTGTCTAAATAACATGGTTCCCTCTGGCTGGACTGGGAGTGTCTGTTATCCCACCACCACTTTCTTTTGAAAAGGCAGTGCCATCTTTACAGGGGTCAGCTGCTGAGCTGCAGAAACCCCTGAAGTCTTTAGGGATTAGAAGAAAGGGGAAACCAGGACGTGGTGGGCAGTGGTAAGTTTTTTTTTTTTTTAATACACTGGTTACTGAAGATAAATTGGGCAGAAGGTGCCCCATTTGTCTCGGACTGTGCAGTGTCCAGTTTATGTTGTCTGCGTGTGTGAGCTTGGTGTGAACAGTTTTGCCATAAAGAACTGCAGAGCTCCTTTGCACAGGTTGTGCATTCAGGGGAAATGACTAATGCACCCATTTTAAATGTCTCTCTTGTTTCTAATTTATTCAGAACTCTTGGGCTTGTCTTCCTTGTAAGGAATGTATAGATGGGGGAATACAGATGGTGTAATACAGCACCATCTATTCTGGATGGTTCTACAATTGGAGAGACTTAGCTCCTTCCAAAGGAACCACGATCTTGCCAGTAGTCATGTGTGGATATGGGAGTTGGACCATAAGGAAGGCTGAGCACTGAAGAATTTTGAACTGTGGTGCTGCAGAAGACTCTTGAGAGTCTCTTGGACTACAAAGAGATCGAAACAGTCAATCCTAAAGGGAATTAACCCTGAGTACTCATTGGAGCAATTGATGCTGAAGCTGAAGCTCCAATATTTTGGCCACCTGATGTGAAGACCTGACTCATTGGAAAAGACCCTGATGCTGGGAAAGACTGAAGGCAAAAGGAGAAGAGGGCAACAGAGGATGAAATGGTTGGATAGCATCACCAATTCAATGGACATGAACTTGGACGAACTCCAGGAGATGACGAGGAACAGGGAGGCCTGGCGTGCTGCAGATCATAGGGTTCCAAAGAGTCGGACACGACTTAGCGACTGAACAGGAGCGACATTCCTTCCAGCTCTGCCGCTTTTGTCTCTGAGCCAAGCTAAGGATCCTTTCAGGTCTTGATTTTCCTTATGAGAAATGAAGATAATAATTACATAAAGTCTAGGTAAAGTGGTGTGATAGATTTATCCTGTTAGCCCTTTCCCTCTCCACCCGTTCCTCCGTGTTCATTTGACATGACAGTTATTTAAGGCTAGGCCAGCCAGGATAGAGGCGAAACACATAGACTTACCTGATTTTGTTTCATATCATCTAGCAACTCAGATGCTTTCCATTAGCACTTCGTGAAGATTATTTAATATTTAAAAATCCCGGGAATACTTTTAGGTCTTTCCCTTTCTGTCACCTAATTCCTCTTAGCATCACTGTAACCACAGCTTTTCAATGGAACCCCAATCAAAATGTCTCTGTTAAAATCCACAAATAATAAATGAGTGGCTAGCTCATGGTGGTGTTGATTTATCCAGTGAAAGTCAGTTTGATGAGGATGTTATGATTGCATTTGCTTGGGATGAACAGGGAGAGCCTGGAAGCTTCAGTGAGTTCATCACAGGTGCACACACTCTCTCTCTCTTGCTTTCCTCCTTTCTGCAGCAAATCTGGAGTAGGGGCTGGGAGAGAGCTGGGCTGGAGATGGAGGGCTGAGGAATGGACTTGAGACGTTTTCTTTGACTCCAGTCCATCTTCCCTCTATGGGTGTGGGGTGGTGGGGGCTGCTGTTGGCACCAGCACACTGCTGGCCTGGTGGAGGAAGGAAACAAAAGACTTTTGCCAGTGCTGGAAGGGCTGTTAGTGTGATTAGAAGAAAAGACCAGGTAAACAGCAGGAGGGAGGTACGTGGGAGCCGTATTTGCTCTGTAGAAAGAACAGTGGCTTGAAAACTGTTTCTGCTTCTTGCTGGCTGGCTGTTGATGGGGAAGTTGTTTCTGCTTTTGAGTCTTATTTTCCTTATCTATAAAATTAGGGTAATAACCTGCCTTCCAAATTAGGGTAATAACCTGCCCTCCAGGGCTATGTAAGGGTTAAAAGACCTACTGCACATAAACGGGCTAAGTGGAAAACAAAAGCCTTTACAAACATGATATTACTTAAAGGAACAAGGTGGCGGAGGAGTGGGTGAATGTGGAGTACATCTCTCTCCACATACATCAGGAATACACCTGCAGACACAGAAGAGCATGCAGAACACCAGCTGAGAATGGACAGGAGTACCTGACCAGTTGACAAGAATATATAGAACCACAGAAAACTCTGTAGGATGAAGAACTAGGGGGGAAAGCAGGAGTGTTAGTAGGACTGGACCTGCCCTCGGTGGATGGGGGAACTAAAGCAGGGGTCCGATCCCCACACTGGGGCAGCTTACTGAGTCAGAGGAGAAACATTTAAGGCTGAGAGGGAAACAGCTGATCTGTGGCAGCCTAAATGGAATGAGAAGCAGACAGTCCTTGGTGCGGCCATACACACCCTGGAATCAGACAGTCCTTGCCACAGCTGTACATACCCTGGACATGGGTCCCCTGGGAGGTGCAGCGGCTGGGAGCTGGAGTTTAGGGATTGTGGAGCAATCCCAGGGCAAGGGCTGCTGTTGACTGAGGAGAGATGGATCAAGGGGATGTGAGGGAGGAGATTGTGGTGGGAAGTGCCTGTGGAGGAAAGCTGGGCAGCCATGGAAGCAAGGTGATACTGCTGAGTCACCCGTAGTGGGTGGGGCCATCACCATAGCCTCTGTCTCCCCACACACCTGCTTCAGCAGCTGAATAATAGAGAGGCTGACCCATCAGATGCCTGATGCACTGAATTACAGAGTAGGACCCCACCCAGGGTGCCCCTTTAAGTGCCGATCTACAGAGAAAGACCCCAGGCAAGGGAGACCTCTAAGTGCCTAAAGGGGTGGAGCTATGGAGAAAGACTGGCTGAAAAGGCCAGCTACAATAAGCTTGAAGAAAGACTGATGGGGCCATAACTCCTGCAGTGGAGGCAGTCCGTGTCCCTGCACACTTGGCGCTGCCAGAGTCTCTGCAAGCCAAGCAGCTATGCCACCTTCACACCCAAGTCTTACAGGGGCAGAACTGCCACAGGCAAAAAATAGCCTTGCATCTGTGTGCACAGGTTTGCTTCGATCGTGTCCAACTCTGTGACCCTGTAGACTGTGGCCTGCCAGGTTTCTCTGTCAGGAGGATTCTTCAGGCAAGAATACTGGAGCATATTGGCCAATACTGCTTACCATTCCCTTCTAGAGCACTATATTTCCTGCCGCCCGAGCTGCCAACTCCCCTGAGTACCTGGTGCTGCCAGAACCCCTGCAACCCCAGCAGCCATACCACCTCCACAGTTGTCCAAGGCCCTGTGAGGGCCTTGGGTCTGGCCCTCACAGGGGCAGACCCAAGTCCTCCAGAGCAGCCTCAGGAGCAAACCCCAGTGGATGACCCACATGCAGAGGTGGGAATAAAACCACAATTGAAATCCAGGGGCAGTGTGGCTAAGGAAGAAGACCCAAAACCCTCCCACCAGCTGCACAAGCTGCAAATTAAATCCACACGATCACTAGGCAGACTCTGTGTCTATGGAATATATAAAAGGACACTGAGAGCTCCCACAGAAGAAAACGCACTAGTTCTGACAGCTGTGGACATTGGAGGTGAGAACACACAGGAGTAGGAGCAGCTTAGACTCTGAGCTGCCCCCACAGCAGGTCCAGAGATCAGCAGTGTTGGAGGGCATCCTAGGGAGGTGAGGGGGACTGACTCTCAGTGAGAGAAAGGACTCTGACAGCAGTAAGTCAGGAAAAACTTTTGTTATTCTCATGTTTTGACTTGTTCTGTAGATTCTTTTAGATTGTTTTTCTTTTTTCTTTTCCTTTTTATCCCCTCTCTCTACAATTGAAAATTGTAGTTGTCAATTTTATTGGCACTATGAAATCTAATTAAGCTTTTGAGCTTTTTTTTTTCCCCCTCAGTCACATTTTTTTATTGTTGTCATAAGTCTCTGCCTCTATGTTGGGCTTTTGCTGTTCTGTGGCATTCTCCTTTTTTTTGCTTCTCTTTTTTTAATTTTTAAAACTTATTATTTTTTCTACATTTATTCCTTTGCTTGCTTTTCCTACTATTCTTTTCCCCTTGCAGTTAATCTTTAATGTATATAAATCTTTTTTAGCTACCTCTATTTAACTTTGCATATCTATCCTTTCTTTCTTTTCTTTCTTTCCTTTCCTCTCAACATACTTGTTCGTTTTATTTTCATTGCTTTATTCCCCAATTGGCACCTTGCTTTAGTTTTGTTTTTCAGTTTTTGCTTTAATTAGTTTTGTTCTTAACTGGAAAGTAAAATTTTTGATTTCCTTTCTTCGCTGGGTCAATCTACTGTATTTTAGTTGGACTGTTTTGACTTTGCTTATGGGTGTATATGTGTATATATATATTCCATTATTGTAATTATTATTTGCCTGATTTTGTAACTGCCATTTGTCTGGGGTTCATCTTTGGTTTCTCATTTTTGGGTATTTGTTTTAATCTCCTTAATGCCATAACAAACCACTTGTGGAATCTTCATTCCTGATGAGAGATCAAGCCTGGAGCCTGTGGAGTGGGAGCACTGACTCTAAGACCCTAGACTACCAGAGAACTAACCCTAGGGAGTATCAAATAGTGAGAACTCACACAAAGGAAACCACTTGAATACAAGACCCGGCATCACCCAACAATCAGTAGCACCCTGTGCAGGACGCCTCATCTAAACAACAAACAAAACAGTACAAGCTCAGTCATCAGCAGACAGGATTCCCACCTCACTCAGCCTTGCCCATTAGAGGAAAAACAAACAAAAAAAACTCAGCACAAATCTCACCTATACAAAGCTTACACAAACCACTGGACCAACATTAGGAGGGCAGAAACCAAAAGGAGGAAAATATTAAACCTTGAAGCTTGGGAAAAGGAGACCTCAAACACAATAAGTTAAAAAAAATAATAATGAAAATGCAGAGAAATACTACACAAATGAAGGAACAAACTAGAAACATAGAAGTCCAAATAAATGAAGAGGAAGTAGGCAAACCACCTGAAAAACAATTCAGAATAATGATAGTAAAGATGATCGAAAACCTTGAAAACAAAATGGAGAAAATGCAAGAACCAATTAACAAAGACCTAGAAGAATTAAAGAATAAACATACAGAGTCAAACAACACAATTACTGAAATTAAGAAGACTCTGGAAGGAATCAATAGAATATTGGAAGCGGAAGAATGAATCAGTGAGCTGGAAGATAAAATGATGGAAATAATCTTCTGAAGAACAGAATAAAGTAAAAAGAATGAAAAGAACTGAGGACAGTCTCAGAGACCTCTGGGACAATATCAAACACACCAACATTTGAATTATAGGGGTCCCAGAAGAAGAAAAGAAAAATAAAGGGTATGAGAAAATTTTTGAAGAGATTATAGTTGAAAATTTCCCCAACATGGAAAAGGAAATAATCAAGTCCAGGAGGAACAAAGAGTTCCATACAGGATAAACCCAAGGAGAAACACACCAAGACACATACTAATCAAACTAACAAAGGCTAAACATAGAGAAAAAATATTAAAAGTAGCAAGGGAAAAGCAACAAGTAACATATGCTGATCTTTCTGCAGAAACTCTGCAGGCCAGAAGGGAATGGCAGGATATATTTAAAGTACTGAAAAGGAAACATCTATAACTAAGATTACTATACTCAGCGTGGATCTCATTCAAAATTGATGGAGAAAGAAAAAGCTTTTCAGATGAGCAAAAGTTAAGAGAATTCAGTACCACCAAACCAGCTTTACAACAAATGTTAAAGGGACTTATATAGTCAAGAAATACAAGAGAAGAAAAAAGATCTACCCCAAACAATTAAGAAAATGGCAATAGGAACATATATATCAATAATTACTTTAACTGTAAATGGATTAAATGCTCCAACCAAAAGACACAGACTGGCTGAATATATGCAAAAGCAAGACCCATGTATATGCTGTCTACAAGAAACCCACTTCAGACCTCAAGACACATATAGATCGAAAGTGAGAGGATGGAAAAATATATTCCATGCAAATAGGAAGCAAAAGAAAGCTGGAGTATCTGTCCTCATATAAGACAAAGTAGACCTTAAAGAATTTTTTAAGACATAAGGAAGAACAGTACATAATGATCCAGGGATCAATCCAAGAGGAAGACATAACAATTGTAAATATCTATGCACCCAACATAGGAGCACCTCAATACATAAGACAAAAACAGACATAATAGGAGAAACTGACAGTAACACAATAATAGTAGGAGACTTTAACACCCTACTCACACCAATGGACAGATCATCAAAACAGAAAGTTAATAAGGAAACACAAGTCTTAAATGATACATTAGATGAGATGGATCTCATTGATATTGTCAGGACAGTCCATCCAAATGCAGAAGAATACAACTTCTTCTCAAGTGCACATGGAACATTCTCCAGGAGAGACCTCATCATGTATCACAAATCAAACCTCAGTGAATTTGAGAAAATTGAAATTGTATGAAGCATTTTCTCCAACCACAATGCTATGATACTAGGTATCAATCACAGGAAAAAATGTAAAAAACACAAATACATGAAAATTAAACAATGCATTTTAAAATAAACAACAGGTTACTGAAGAAATCCAAAGGGAAATCAAAAAATTTCTAGAAACAAGTGACAATGAAAACACGACAACTCCAAACCTATGGGACGCAGCAAAAGCACTTCTAAGAGGGAAATTTATAGCAGTCCAGTCCTACCTCAGGAAATAAAAACATCGAATAGACAACCTAACTTTACACGTAAAACAACTGGAAAAAGAAGAACAAGAACTCCCAAAATTAGTAGAAGGAAAGAAATCATAAAGATCTGAGCGGAAATAAATGAAAAAGAAATGAAAGAAACGATAGTAAAAATAATAAAACTGAAAGCTGATTCTTTTAGTCAAGACAAAGAAAATTGACAAACCTTTGGCCAGATTCATCAAGAGAAAAAGAGAAGAATCAAATCAAAATTAGAAACGAAAAAGGAGAGGTTACAACAGACAATGTGGAAAAACAAAGGATTATAAGAGACTATTATGAACAACTGCTGCTGCTGCTGCTAAGTTGCTTCAGTCGTGTCCGACTCTGTGCGACCCCATAGATGGCAGCCCACCAGGCTCCGCTGTTCCTGGGATTCTCCAGGCAAGAACACTGGAGTGGATTGCCATTGCCTTCTCCAATGCATGAAAGTGAAAAGTGAAAGTGAAGTCTCTCAGTCGTGTCTGACTCCTAGCGACCCCATGGACTGCAGCCTACCAGGCTCCTCCGTCCATGGGATTTTCCAGGCAAGAGTACTGGAGTGGGGTGCCATTACCTTCTCTGATTATGAACAACTATATGGCAATAAAATGGGTAACCTGGAAGAAATGGACAGATTCTTAGAAATTATGAACAACTCAAATTCAAGCACTGAAATTGAAGCTGTGGTCAAAAAACCTCCCCCAAAACAAAAGCCCAGGACCAGATGGCTTCACAGGAGAATCCTATCAAACATTTAGAGACAAGCTAATGCCTATCCTTCTGAAACTCTTCTAAAAAATTTCAGAGGAAAGAACACTTCCAAACTCATTCTACAAGGCCATCATCACCGTGATACCAAAATCAGACAAAGAGAACACAAAAAAAGAAAACTACAGGCCAATATCACTGATGAACATAGATGCAAAAACCCTCAACAAAATGTTAGCAAACAGAATTCAGCAACACATCCAAAAGCTCATACACCATAATGAAGTTGGGTTTATTCCAGGGTTGCAAGGATTCTTCAATATATGCAAATCAATCAATGTGATACACCATATTAACAAATTGAAAAATAAAAACCATATGTAATCTCAATAGATGCAGAAAAAGCCTTTGACAAAATTCAGCACCCATTTATGATTAAAAGTCTTTAAAAAATGAGCATAGAAGGAACCTACCTCACCATGGTACAGGCCATATATGATAGATCAGATCAGATCAGATCAGTCGCTCAGTCGTGTCCGACTCTTTGCGACCCCATGAACCGCAGCACGCCAGGCCTCCCTGTCCATCACCAGCTCCCGGAGGTCACCCAGACTCATACCCATCGAGTCAGTGATGCCATCCAGCCATCTCATCCTCTGTCGTCCCCTTCTCCTCCTGCCCTCAATCCCTCCCAGCATCAGAGTCTTCTCCAATGAGTCAACTCTTCGCATGAGGTGGCCAAAATACTGGAGTTTCAGCTTTAGCATCATTACTTCTAAAGAAATTCCAGGATTGATCTCCTTCAGAATGGACTGGTTGGATCTTCTTGCAGTCCAATGGACTCTCAAGAGTCTTCTCCAACACCACAGTTCAAAAGCATCAATTCTTCGGCGCTCAGCCTTCTTCACAGTCCAGCTCTCACATCCATACATGACCACAGGAAAGACCATAGCCTTGACTAGGCGAACCTTTGTTGGTAAAGTGATGTCTCTGCTTTTGAATATGCTATCTAGGTTGGTCATAACTTTCCTTCCAAGGAGTAAGTGTCTTTTAATTTCATGACTGCAGTCACCATATATGATAAGTCACCATGTATGATCAGATCAGATCAGTCGCTCAGTCGTGTCCGACTCTTTGCGACCCCATGAATTGCAGCATGCCAGGCCTCCCTGTCCATCACCAGCTCCCAGAGGTCACTCAGACTCGCATCCATCAAGTCAGTGATGCCATCCAGCCATCTCATCCTCTGTCGTCCCCTTCTCCTCCTGCCCTCAATCCCTCCCAGCATCAGAGTCTTCTCCAATGAGTCAACTCTTCGCATGAGGTGGCCAAAATACTGCAGTTTCAGCTTTAGCATCATTCCTTCTAAAGAAATTCCAGGATTGATCTCCTTCAGAATGGACTGGTTGGATCTTCTTGCAGTCCAAGGGACTCTCAAGAGTCTTCTCCAACACCACAGTTCAAAAGCATCAATTCTTTGGCGCTCAGCCTTCTTCACAGTCCAGCTCTCACATCCATACATGACCACAGGAAAGACCATAGCCTTGACTAGGCGAACCTTTGTTGGTAAAGTAATGTCTCTGCTTTTGAATATGCTATCTAGGTTGGTCATAACTTTCCTTCCAAGGAGTAAGCGTCTTTTAATTTCATGGCTGCAGTCACCATCTGCAGTGAGTTTGGAGCCCAGAAAAACAAAGTCTGACACTGTTTCCACTGTTTCCCCACCTATTTCCCATGCAGTGATGGGACCAGATGCCATGATCTTCGTTTTCTGAATGTTGAGCTTGAAGCCAACCTTTTCACTCTCCACTTTCACTTTCATCAAGAGGCTTTTTAGCCCCTCTTCACTTTCTGCCATAAGAGTCGTGTCATCTGCATATCTGAGGTTATTGATATTTCTCCCGGCAATCTTGATTCCAACTTGTGTTTCTTCCAGTCCAGCATTTCTCACGATGTACTCTGCATATAAGTTAAATAAACATGGTGACAATATGCAGCCTTGACGTACTCCTTTTCCTATTTGGAACCAGTCTGTTGTTCCATGACCAGTTCTAACTGTTGCTTCCTGACCTGCATACAGATTTCTTAAGAGGCAGATCAGGTGGTCTGGTATTCCCATCTCCTTCAGAATTTTCCATAGTTTATTGTGATCCACACAGTCAAAGGCTTTGGCATAGTCAATAAAGCAGAAATAGATGTTTTTCTGGAACTCTCTTGCTTTTTCCATGATCCAGCGGATGTTGGCAATTTGATCTCTGGTTCCTCTGCCTTTTCTAAAACCAGCTTGAACATCAGGAAGTTCCTGGTTCACATATTGCTGAAGCCTGGCTTGGAGAATTTTGAGCATTACTTTACTGGCGTGTGAGATGAGTGCAATTGTTCTGTAGTTTGAGCACTCCTTGGCATTGCCTTTCTTTGGGATTGGGATGAAAACTGACCTTTTCCAATCTTGTGGCCACTGCTGAGTTTTCCAAATTTGCTGGCATATTGAGTGTAGCACTTTCACAGCATCATCATTCAGGACTTGGAATAGCTCCACTGGAATTCCATCACCTCCACTAGCTTTGTTCGTAGTGATGCTTTCTAAGGCCCATTTGACTTCACATTCCAAGATGTCTGGCTCTAGGTCAGTGATCACATCATCATGATTATCTAGGTCTTGAAGCTCTTTTTTGTACAGTTCTTCTGTGTATTCTTGCCACCTCTTCTTAATATCTTCTGCTTCTGTTAGGTCCACACCATCTCTGTCCTTTATCGTGCCCATCTT
Source organism: Tragelaphus eurycerus (assembly GCA_935064755.1). Classification (NCBI taxonomy): domain Eukaryota; kingdom Metazoa; phylum Chordata; class Mammalia; order Artiodactyla; family Bovidae; genus Tragelaphus; species Tragelaphus eurycerus. The sequence goes on along the minus strand of CAKXYN010000025.1, from coordinate 11,754,697 downwards.
TGCATGAAATGTTCCTTTGGTATCTCTGATTTTCTTGAAGAGATCCCTAGTCTTTCCCATTCTGTTGTTTTCCTCTATTTCTTTGCATTGATCGCTGAAGAAGGCTTTCTTATCTCTTCTTGCTATTCTTTGGAACTCTGCATTTAGATGTTTATATCTTTCCTTTTCTCCTTTGCTTTTCGCTTCTCTTCTTTTCACAGCTATTTGTAAGGCCTCCCCAGACAGCCATTTTGCTTTTTTGCATTTCTTTTCCATGGGGATGGTCTTGATCCCTGTCTCCTGTACAATGTCACGAACCTCATTCCATAGTTCATCAGGCACTCTATCTATCAGATCTAGGCCCTTAAATCTATTTCTCACTTCCACTGTATAATCATAAGGGATTTGATTTAGGTCATACCTGAATGGTCTAGTAGTTTTCTCTACTTTCTTCAATTTCAGTCTGAATTTGGCAATAAGGAGTTCATGGTCCGAGCCACAGTCAGCTCCTGGTCTTGTTTTTGCTGATTGTATAGAGCTTCTCCATCTTTGGCTGCAAAGAATATAATCGATCTGATTTCGGTGTTGACCATCTGGTGATGTCCATGTATAGAGTCTTCTCTTGTGTTGTTGGAAGAGGGTATTTGCTATGACCAGTGCATTTTCTTGGCAAAACTCTATTAGTCTTTGCCCTGCTTCATTCCGTGTTCCAAGGCCAAATTTGCCTGTTACTCCAGGTGTTTCTTGACTTCCTACTTTTGCATTCCAGTCCCCTATAATGAAAAGGACATCTTTTTTGGGTGTTAGTTCTAAAAGGTCTTGTAGGTCTTCATAGAACCTTTCAACTTCAGCTTCTTCGGCGTTACTGGTTGGGGCATAGATTTGGATTACTGTGACATTGAATGGTTTGCCTTGGAAACGAACAGAAATCATTCTGTCATTTTTGAGATTGCATCCAAGTACTGCATTTCGGACTCTTTTGTTGACTATGATGGCCACTCCATTTCTTCTGAGGGATTCCTGCCCACAGTAGTAGATATAATGGTCGTCACCATATATGATAAGCCTACAGCAAACATTATTCTCAAAGGTGAAAAACTGAAAGCATTTCCCATAAGATCAGGAACAAGACAAGGGTGTCCACTTTCACTGCTATTATTCAACATAGTTCTGGAAGTCCTAGCTACAGCAAGCAGAGAAGAAAAAGAAATAAAAGTAATCCAGATTGGAAAAGAAGAAGAAAAGCTCTCCCTGTTTGCAGATGACATGATACTGTACATAGAAAACCCTAAAGATAGTATCAGAAAATTACTAGAGCTAATCAATGAATGCAGCAAAGTTGCTGGATACAAAATCAATACACAGAAATCACTTGCATTTCTATATGCTAACAATGAAAAATCAGTGGCACTCCACTCCAGTACTCTTGCCTGGAAAATCCCATGGATGGAGGAGCCTGGTAGGCTGCAGTCCATGGGTTCGCTAAGAGTCGGACACGACTGAGCGACTTCCCTTTCACTTTTCACTTTCCTGCATTGGAGAAGGAAATGGCAACCCACTCCAGTGTTCTTGCCTGGAGAGTCCCAGGGATGAGGGAGCCTGGTGGGCTGCCATCTATGGGGTCGCACAGAATCGGGGACACGACTGAAGCGACTCAGCAGCAGCAGCAACAATGAAAAATCAGAGAAACTAAGGAATCAATCCCATTCACCATTCCAACAAAAAGAGTTAAATATCTAGGAATCAACTTACCTCAGGAGACAAAAGAACTGTACCCAGAAAACAATAAGACACTAATGAAAGAAATCAAAGGTGACATAAAAAGATGGAGAGATATTCCATGTTCCTGGGTAGAAAGAATCAATATTGTGGAAATAACTATACTATCAAACACAATCTACAGATTCAATGCGATCCCTATCAAATTACCCAAGGCATTTTTCACAGAACTAGAACAAAAAAATTTCACAATTTATATGGAAACACAAAAGACCCCAAATAGCCAAAGCAGTCTTCAGAAGATTGGAGCTGGAGGAATCAACCTTCCTGACTTCAGGTTATACTACAAAGCTACACTCATCAAGACAGTATGGTACCAGCATAAAAACAGAAATATAGACCAATGGAACAAGATAGAAAGCCCAGAAACAAACCCATGCACCTATGGGTACCTTATTTTTGACTAAGGAGTCAAGAATATACAATGGGGCAAAGACATCCTCTTCAATAAATGGTGCCGGGAAAACTGGACAGCTACATGTCAAAGAATCAAATTAGAACACTTCCTAACACCATACACAAGGATAAACTCAAAGTGGATTAAACTCAAAGACCTACATATAAGACCAGAAACTATAAAACTCTTAGAGGAAAACATAGGCAGGATACTCGATGACATAAATCAAAGCAAGATCCTCTATGACCCACCTCCTAGAGTAATGGAAATAAGAACAAAAGTAAACAAGTGGGACCTGATTAAACTTAAAAGTTTAAATTAAAATTTTTAAAACCTGATTAAAATTAAAAGTTTTTGCACAACAAGGGAAACTATAAGCAAGGTGAAAAGACAACCCTCAGAATGGGAGAAAATAATAGCAAATGAAACAGCTGATAAAGAGATTAATTTCCAAAATATACAAGCAGCTCATACAACTCAATACCAGAAAAAAAAAAAAAAAAATTGAAAAGTGGGAAAAAGACCTAAACAGACATTTCTCCAAAGAAGACATACAGATGGCTAACAAATACATGAGAAATATTCAACATTGCTCATTATTAGAGAAATGCAAATCAAAACCGCAATGAGATATCACCACACCTTGGTCAGAATGGCTCTCATCAAAAAGTCTACAGACAATAAATGTTGGAGAGAGTGTGGAGAAAAGGCCATGCTCTTGCACTGATGGTGGGAATGTAAATTGATACAGCCGCTATGGAAGATGATATGCTGCTGCTGCTGCTGCTAAGTCACTTCAGTCATGTCCGACTCTGTGTGACCCCATGGATGGCAGCCCACCAGGCTCCCCCGTCCTGGGATTCTCCAGGCAAGACCACTGGAGTGGGTTGCCATTTCCTTCTCCAATGCATAAAAGTGAAAAGTGAAGGTGAATTCACTCAGTCGTGTCCAACTCTTAGCGACCCCATGGACTGCAGCCCACCAGGCTTCTCTGTCCATGAGATTTTCCAGGCAGAGTACTGGAGTGGGGTGCCATTGCCTTCTCTGAAGATGGTATGGAGATTCCTCAAAAAACTAGGAATAAAACTACCATATGACCCAGCAACCCCACTCCTAGGCATATACCCTGAGGAAACCAAAATTGAAAGAGACAAGTGTATCCCATTGTTCATTGCAGCACTGTTGACAAGAGCTAGAACACGGAAGCAACCTAGATGTCCATCAACAGATGAGTGGATAAGGAGGTTGTGGCACATATACACAGTGGAGTATTACTCAGCCATAAAAAGGAAAGCATTTGAGTCAGTTCTAATGAGGTGGATGAACCTAAAACCTATTATACCAAGTGAAGTAAGTCAGAAAAAGAAAGATAAATATTGTTTTCTTAAACACATATATGGAATCTAGAAAAATGGTTCTGAAGAATTTACTTACAGGGCAGCAGTGGAGAAACAGACATAGAGAATAGACTTACGGACATGGGGAGAGGGGAGGAGAGGGTGAGATGTATGGAGAGAGTAACATGGAAACTTACATTACCATATGTCAAATAGATAGCCAATCTATTTCTATATGGACTTGCTGTATGGCTCAGGAAACTCAAATAGGGGCCCTGTATCAAGCTAGAGGGGTGGAATGGGGAGGGAGACTGAAGGAAGGTTCAAAAGGGAGGGGATATGTGTATACCTACGGCTGATTCATGCTGAGGTTTGATAGAAAACAACAAAATTCTGTAAAGCAATTACTCTTCAATAAAAAATTTTTTTAAAAAATGATATTACTAGTAGAAGTAATGTGAGAGAACAAGGAGGATTTTCTTTTTTTTTCCCCCTTCTTTTTTTTGTTTGAGAAACCCTTTATTTTAACTCGGGCTTCCTTGCTGGCTCAGATGGTACAGATCTGCCTGCAGTACAGGAGACCTGGGTTTGAACTTGCAGTTTAATCACTGACCAGATAGCCAGTAACTTACTTACTGTCGTGTGTTGGGCAAATGTCTATTTCTGAAGACATAAAAGAGTACATAAGAAATCAAGGCTTCTAGGCAGCTAACAGGCTTCCCAGGCGGTGCTAGAGGTAATGAGCCCACCTGCCAGTGCCAGAGACACACGAGATGCAGGTTTGATTCCTGGGTGGAGAAGATTCCCTGGAGGAGAGATGGCAGCCCACTCCAGTATTCTTACCTCGGAAATCCCATGGATAGAGGAGCCTGGTCGGCTGCAGTCCATAGGGTTGCAGAGAGTTGGAAAGGACTGAAGCAGCTTAGCATGCTCGCACGCAGGCAGCTAAAATTCTGCTTCTGTCCTCAGTTGCATGTCTATTGTGGCAGAGTGTGTAGCTTATCTCCTGGAAGCCTGCGTTCTGCAGATAATTTGTTCCAAAATCCACCTGCCTCACAGAACACCAACAGGGTGTGTCCTGTGTCTGTTGATGATGAGCCAATGGGGTCTTCACTCTGTGGGTGTCGTAATATGTAGCCTGGGCTTTTTTGAGCTGCTAATACCTATTTAGGATTAAATTGAAAGGGCCATGCATAGTACGAAGGAGATACTCAAATGACCGTCAAATTGCAAAATAATAGCTGACAACATTTCTCATTGAGTCAGGTAGAGTCCTTCAGTGGAGGTGAGTACCCTGTACAACAGGCTTTTGCCAGGTAAACACAATCATATAACAAGTGTGGCAACCTTAGGAGTGTTCCCTCAGCCTGTACCTAGAGAAGAAGCCAACAGATAGTAGGTTTTTCAGGAAACTCAATGGAGTTAAAAAATTTTTTTTTTAAAATGGAGTTGGGCAGGAAAGTGGACATACCCAGTCAGTTTCAGTCTCAGAACCCACAGTATTATAAGAGAATTTGAATCTGTGCCCTGGCTCTCTGTCCATGAGGTTGTTTGAGAGACACACTTTCTCCTTGGGTTACTTCCTCAGCTGTCTGCAAATCCTTCTTTCAAGAGTGACCCTTTTGTACATCAGAAGGTTTCCCACCTGAGAATGCATCTTTGGGCGGACTAACCGTGGACTGGCAGGAGAGGAAGGGCTCTCTTTTTACGTCCCAGATGGGGACAGTCAGCTCCAGTCGCAAGATGAGCATTATTCTTGCACTCAACAGTGGGTCATCTGTGGCCTCCCCAGGGGCTCTGGGGAAGGCGGTGAGTGGCTTCAGAGCCCCCATGTCTCCTGGACTTGTATTTCATCCAGAGGAGGGCAGTTACATTCTTTATCTGTTTACGTACTAGGTTTCCACATAAGAGCTCATTTGAAGCAGGGCTTCCAGGGCTAAGCTCAGTAAGCACCAGTGCTTGTCAACAAGCCGGCAATGCCCGTGCTCCCACTAATGCCGATTCTGATACGCACTAGACAGAAATCTCATGGAGCGTTTCAGCGTCACAGTTCAGTGAAGCCTTGCCCGGTGTTTTCCCAGACCTTGTTTATGTTTACCGTATTTTCATGTCTCCATCACTCCTTGTGTTTGCTACAATGAAAAGATCTTGATTAGGCCTATTTTGTTCCTTTGATATCTACGTCATTATGTTCTCTTGTTTCCTTTGAGGGAAAACATGTCTCCAGTATTCTTGTTCTCACCATGTTTTCTTATTTTGATACCTGATACTTGTAACTATATATCAACAGGTATATTAACATATCAGTGTAAGTAGAAAATCCTACTTCACAATTTGCTGTTCTGTGTGATTGGAGGAAAAAAAGACTCTGTTCTAAATATTTGCATTTTTATTCTGTTTTATGTGATAGTGATTATTTACTCGTGATTTTTAAGTATACTCTATTGAAGTAGACCATACATGCAGAAGGATTCATGTCATAAGTGTGCATTTTGATGACTTTGCACAGTAATCATAACTTGTTTTTACCACCATACAGATGAGAAAGAGAATAGTATAGATCTCGTTCCAGTTAGTGCCCACCACCCCACTCTGGTCCCAGTGATAACAACTGACATTTATTTGCTTGCTTTTAAACGTAATAAAGATGGAGTGATACAGAATGTACTCTTTCACTCTCGTTTCTTTTGTTCAGATGTTATTTGTGAGGTTCATCCATGTTTTTGCTGTGTGTAATTTTACTTTGTTTTTCTTCGATGTGTAATATTCCATAATATGGCTATACCCTAATATTGTTACTCATTCTAGTGTTGATAGACATTTGCACATTTTCAGTTTTGATTGCTGCAAATATGCTCTGAACATTCTGTTTTTTAAAGCTTTTTATTTTATACTGGAGTATATCTGATTAACAATGTTGTGATGGTTTTAGGTGGATAGCAAAGGGATCCAACCATACATACACATGTATCCATTCTCCTCCAAACTCCGCTCCCATCTGGGCTGCCACATAACACTGAGCAGAGTTCGCTGTGCTATACAGTAGGACCTTGCTGGTTATCCATTTTAAATATAGCAGCGTGTGGATCTTCTCCCATTCTTCCCCCCGGCAACCATAAGTTTGAAACATTGTTTTATGTATTTGTGTGTGTGTAGGTATTGTGGGAGCAGAATTGCTGAGTCATAGAAAATATGTGTATTTAGCTTCAATAGATATTGCCAAACAGTTTTCCAAAGTGGTCGTACCAGTTTGCAATCACACCAGCAGTGTGTGAGAGTTCTAGTTATCTACTTCTCTGCAGACACTTGCTGTTACAAGTCACTTTCATTTTAGTGTTCTACCCATGGCTTTGATTTGCATCTTTCTGATTACTTATGGGTTGCACAACTGTAGAAAAGTCTTTATTGGCCATTTGGGTGTCCTCTTTAGTAGGTTTCTGCTTTCTAGGTAAAAGGCCTTTGTGGGTGTTTTTATTTTGGGGCTTGTACTTTTATTCAATTCAAGGAATCCTGAGGAACTTAAGTTCTTAATTTTAAAGTTCTTAGCTTTAATTTGTAAATGCTACAAACCACCAGTATTTTTTTTTAAATCAATAGTGCTTTTCTTAGATGTAAGAAATCACTGCTTACCCCACAGTCATGAGGATATTCTTGTATACTACCTTTTTTTTTTTTTTTTAATTGTTTTGGCTCCACGTCACAGCATGTTGGCTCTTAGATCCCCCACCAAGGATTGAACCTTCTCCCCCTGCAGTGGAAACGCAGAGTCTCAAGCACTGTACTGCCAGTGAAGTCCCGTCTCCTGTATTTTTAAATGTGTTTTGTTTTAATTTTTTTGGTATTTATTTTTGTTTTCAGTTTTATGTATTATATTTTTATTTTTGGTTGCACTCGGTCTTCATTGCATTCCGGGCTTTCTCTAACTGTGAGGGGAGAAAGGGGGCTACTCTCTAGGTGCCATGCCTGGGCTCTGGGCACATGGGCTTCAGCAGCTGTGGTGCCGGGGCTCAGTTGCCCCATGGCATGTGGGATCTTCCGGACCCAGGGATCAAACCCCTGTCCCCTGCATTGGCAGGCGAGGATTTGTTTCTTGTTCAGTATGCCATCAGAGAGGTCCTCCTATATTATCTTAACAGAAGTCTTCTTTTTCTTTCAAATTTAGATGTTAATCTTTTTAGAATGTGCTGGCTTTTTGGTGGCTCATCTTTGGGTACAGCAGGGTGTCGAGATCCCGGCCCTGCTGTGGGTGTCTGGTGCGCCCAGCACCGCTCAGGGAGAGAGTCACTCTTCAGTGCTGCACAGGGACACTCCTGTCCTGAAGCAGATGTGGGTCTGTTTCTGAACTCTGTCCTCTCGTAATTACCTGTTCTGCACCAGAGCTTTACAGCCTTAATTGCTAGATCAGAGACAGCAGACTTTTTTTCTGTAAAGGGCCAGATAGTAAATATTTGGGGCTCTGTGGGTCATAGGATCATTCTCACAGCTACTCAGTTCTGCTGTTCTATGGATGCGTGTGGCTGTGTTCCAACAAACTCAATTTGTAAAGACAGCTGGTGGCCAGTGGATCATAATTTGCTGACCCTTACATCAGTGTATTAACAGGAACATACTCCAGTTGATGGTGTTAAGACTAGGGATTAAGACACTTGGTAGAATGGTTTGGTTGTGGTGATATTTGGGTGTCTGCCATGAGCTGGGAAACAAAGGTCTCTTCTTTGTGTGTAACATGGTTTGATTGGCTTGAGAAAGTGACTTTTGAACACAAATTTGAAAGAGGTAAAGCAGTTCATCATATGGAACAGCGATGAAGGAGGGGAGGAAGAATGGCCTTTGCCCTGGTTGGAAGGCCGGTATGTTCTTGGCATGTTTAGGGAACAACAAGGAGAACCCATGTGAACTGAGTGAAGCAAGGGGGTCCTGATGGGAGAGGAGCTCAGAGACGGATCTGATCAAGGAGGACGCTGTAGGCCAAGGTTAGGACTTGACTTTGATGGTGTGTGAACTGGGAAACCGTTGCAGGTTGCTGGATTTATTTATTTATTTTTTAGTGGAGGAGTGTCATGGTCTGGTTTAGATTTTAACAGCGTCACTTTGGCCATCGTGTTGAGAATAGATCATAGAAGGGCTCACGTAGGAAGAGAGAACGATTGGGAAGCTGGTGCAATATCCAAACGAAGGGTCGTGGTGGCTTGGACCTGAGTGGGGTTAGGGATGCTTTGAAGAGAGAATCAACAAGGGGTCTCTGGCAGGTTGGATGTGGGCTGTAATAGAGATACAGGAAGCAAGAACGATTCCAGAGTCTTTGGCCAGATTAACTGGAAGAGTGGAGTATCAGCTGATAACTTGGAGGACTGCAGGCTTAGGGTGCTGGGGACAGAAGAGGAGCCCACTGGTGAATGTTAGTTTAATGCATATGCCTGTGTATGTGTGAGTTGCTCAGTCATGTCTGACTCTTTGTGGCCCCTTGGACTGTAGCCTGCCAGGTTCCTCTGTCCATGGAATTCTCCAGGCAAGAACTCTGAAGTGGGTTGCCATTCTCTTCTCCAAGGAATCTTCCTGACCCAAGGATCAAACCCAGGTCTCCTGCATTGCAGGCAGATTCTTTACCATCTGAGCCATGTGGGAGAAGCCCATTTTGATGCCTACTGGATATCGAAGTGAGGAGGTCAAATAGGCACTTAAGTATGAGTGTGGAATTGGGGAGATAGATATTTAGTAGTTATCAGCAAATAGGTAGTGTGTGAAGCCATTCAACTGGACAAGTGAGATAAAAGATTAAGGTGGGGTGTCCATTGAATGCTTACTATGTTGTAGGCTTGGAGGTACAGCAGTGACAAGATGGAAACATCCTTCCATTCAGGCAGCTTACATTTTAGGGAGAGAGACACAGGAAACAAAAGTATGATGTCAGGTTCTATCCATAAGGTAAAGCAGGCTCAATGGGGAGGAGGGATGGAGGCTGGCCAGGCAGACCTGGAAGAGTCTGTATCCCAAAGTGACATGATATGAATTATGTGGCTCAGACAGTAAAGAGTCTGCCTGCAATGCAGAAGACCTGGGTTTGACCCCCGGGTGGGGAAGATCCCCCGGAGAAGCAAATGGCAACCCACTCCAGTATTCTTGCCTGGAGAATTCCATGGGCAGAGGAGCCTGGTGGGCTACAGCCCATGGGGTCACAAAGACTTGGGCACACCTGAGTGACCAAGCTCACATTTCGGGAAGAGATAGAGCTGTTGGGTCTGGAGGTTATGGTCACTTGGGAGGTGCTATGACAGTCCAGGCCAGAGTGATGGAAGCCTGGACTGGGTACCAGTGGGGCCATTCCCGAAAATGAATCCTGTATGACTTGGCTCCTGATTGGCTCTGGGTAGAAAGGGATCAGAGGAAATGAAGAGGGGGAGACCTGGGAGTAGCCGCTGAGCTTGTTCCCCTCTGATGACTTGTGGTTTTACATAATCTCTTGAGAGAAGGGAAAGTGGAAGTTGCTCAGTCATGTCCGACTCTCCATGACCCCATGGACTATACAGTCCATGGAATTCTCTAGGCCAGAACACTAGAGTGGGTAGCCTTTCCCTTCTCCAGGGGATCTTCCCAACCCAGGGATCAAACCCAGGTCTCCCACATTGCAGGGGGGATTTTTTACCAGGTGAGCCACCAGGGAAGGCCCTGGTGAGAAAAGGGAAGTAACTGTCATTGTGATGTTGAAGTTTATTGATCACCTACTTCATACCCGCCCTGAGCTAAGTGCTTTGCACGTAATTGACTTTGTAACCCTCACAGCCTCGGACACCCGTCCGGTTATAATTCTCATTTTTCTGATGAGGAGACGGCCTTGGGGAGGTTGAGTAACTCCTTTGTGGTCCTGGAGTTGCCTGTGGTGGAGCCGGGGTAGCAGCCGGCCTCATTCTCTGTGCCACACCGCCTTCCGCTGGTGCTGGCCAGGTTCCATGAGGACCGCCTGCCTTTGTGATCCAGGTGGGTGCCTATTCACCCTTCACTCTTTCAGTCTCTGTCAGACACTGGAGGGATTTAATGCAGTTTTTTTTTTAATTGAATTTTATTTTGCTTAACTTTACAATATTGTATTGCTTCTGCCATACATCAAGATGGATCCGCCACAAGTATACATGTGTTCCCCATCCTGAACCCTCCTCCCTCCTCCCTTCCCATACCATCCCTCTGGGTCGTCCCAGTTTTTTTGCGAAGAAGTAAAGAACAATAAGTAAATGCATTAAAGGTTTACCAGACTGGAAAGTAATTATAAGAAGGTTCCTGGATTATAGTTCTTAGTACACATAGAAATGCCTTGGTTACAGACGTCCAAGTATTTTGTCGAAATGCACTTGTGATGGGCTCTACCTGCCCGGGTGGCTTTATCTTTTGATGCGAGCAGATTTCTGAGTGGAGGGGGAGTCATGGAGTTGTAGGAAGGGGAGGGGAGGTGGCCTTTGTGCAGACGGAGGATAGTAGGGGTGGCCCCTTGATTGAAGTGTGGGTGCTGGGAGCGGGAGCCCCATGTGATGGTATATCCACCATAGGCCTCTGAGCAGGAAGGTTTTTGGTTATTTTTTTGTTGTTGTTAGGAGAGGTAGTTGGGAGTCCTCCAGTGCTGCAGAGAGGACAGGGACAGAATCTGAGTGATGCTTGGAAAAGGTGGGGTTTGTTGTGCTGACTCGAGTGGGCAAAGCCAGAGGCAGGTGTGCCTGGGATCCTGGATTCCTGAAACAGAGAAGTAGATGACCACTCCCATTCTGGGAGTGGATGAACTGAAAGTCAGGGTCTGAAAGGACTTACCCACCTTCTGAGCAAGTTGATGTAGGGTGGTTTTCCAAAACTTTCGTTTTCCCAGGTTTCTTATTTGTTGATGCTGGGAAAGCAAAGCATTTTCATTATGAATTTTAACAAAGAGGTGTGTGTGTTTAGTGAAACTGTTAACCTGATATATTTAGTACACCTACCAGTGATTGCTTTTCTCATGATGCTAATTTAACATTAACTACCCTATTGATCAGTGTTTCTTAGTTGTATCTGCAGTAGGCAACAGTAATAGCCTAACTCAGTAGTAGTGGAGGACCTGAACCTTAACTCTGTCTAGCATAAGTCCCAATCAACCTTCTGAAAACTCAAGAGTACGTTGTATACCAGAGTACTTCCTTTAAGTTGAAATGTAACAATTTTACTTGCTTAATGCCATCACATCTTTCTTTTCCTTTGACTTTTTTTTTTATTACTTGTAAACAAAATTTCATGAAATGTTTTATATGCAGTTTTAAAGTTTCCATTCTTAGTATATGAACATAAGCACTCAGTTTCATTGTTGTGTTGGTGGTCTGTCTGTCCACAGTTCTTAACTGACCTTTAACAACAGGGATTTTCAACTCTCTCGTTCTAGATGAGTGTTAGAGAATCCTTGAATGGCCGCTGCTGCTGCTGCTGCTAAGTCACGTCAGTCGTGTCCGACTCTGTGTGACCCCAAAGATAGCAGCCCACCAGGCTCCCCCATCCCTGGGATTCTCCAGGCAAGAACACTGGAGTGGGTTGCCACTTCCTTCTCCAATGCATGAAAGTGAAAAGTGAAAGTGAAGTCGCTCAGTCAACTCTTAGCGACCCCATGGACTGCAGCCCACCAGGCTCCTCCATCCGTGGGACCCTCCAGGCAAGAGTACTGGAGTGGGGTGCCACTGCAGCTGTTAGTTAATGTTTTCTCAAAATGAGCATTTGCTTTGAGCAAATCTCAAAGGAGGGAGATCTGATCTGCCAAATGACTGGAGCTATTTGCTTTTTTAAAGAGGGACAGTTGAATGAGCAGATTTCTGAATTAAGCAACTAAACTATATGTTAAATGTTAAAAAAAAAAAAAAAAAAAAAAGACTTTCCAGCATTGCTGTTTAAAAACTTCAATTGCAAAATCGTCTTTTCCCTGAGCCACACCGGGAGACTTGGCTGCCTTGCTGTTTCAGCTCTGTCAGTTAGCCTGGAATCCAAAAGAGACTAGCCCAGTATTGATCTTTTATTGTAAATTGCAGTGGCCTCTTGTCCTTTAATCTTAACTATTAAGTGATAGTCTTAAGTTTGGTTAAAGTGGTGTCTCCTGTTTATGTTAGTGTTGTGTGAGACAGGATCCTCCAATTAGACAAATTTTTACTTTACGAAGGGTCTGAGAAGTCCTGCAGAGAAAAATAAATTAACTTCGTCCAACTATTTGAACAGAACCTACCATTCCTTTGTGTGTGAGACATAAACAGAATCCACAGAACTAATGAAGCGGCCTCTAACATCCTTCTCTAGTTAATGCTCTGACGTGTATGTTGGTATTTGGAGGAGCTTTTCCTGGGTTCACAGTTGGATTTGTGCAGGAACACCTGCTGTGATGAAAGTGAATTGGAATGCTCTGAGAACATGGACAGGTTAGATGACATGAGGAATTATGTGGAAACAGTCTGCTTCAGTCATTCTGATTCCAGTTGCAGAAAATGATGAGAGCAAAAAGCATGCATATACGTTTTGAAGACAGACACTCACATTTAATAATAAATGTAAAAAGCTAGCAGAATGCAGGTATTGGACTAGAAGAGGACTTTTGCCATAATTTTTTTGAAGCCCACTGGAAAGAAGGTCATTTATTATTACCTTTCTAAAGACACTTGAGAAATGAAATATTCAGAACGATGACTGAGAGGGAAAATGGTTGAATCATAAGGGCCATTTTTTGAGCAAAGTTCACTGTTAATGTTCATTCTGATTTTGATATTTGACAAAAACATGTTATTTTGGTGAGAGGACGTTATTACCCTGTAGTAGATTTTATTTCATATTTTAGGGAGGTCCCAAGTATATTTTCTTACGCACATTCTGCTAGAGAATGGAAATATTGAGTAAGAGCAGTGTGAATTTTGAGACTAAATAACCTCAACAGTGCTGAGAACTGGTGTGCCTGGGGGCAGAGTGGCTTGTCTGAGATCCTAGAGACTCTGCAGAAGCTGTTCCAGTTCATTGGGTCAAAAATCCACTATTTGCGAAAAGCTAAATACAGATTTGCACGATTGACCATAATGGCTTCAATTTTGAAAGATAGTGGTATCAGAGAGCACTTCCAGTTGGTGGGATAATTTGAGATTCGTCTATGCTCAGATGGCTAAAATATCGTGCTACTTTTGCTACCTCATCACCCCATTTTAAAAACAGGGAGCTGGGGGCAGGGAGGCCTATCGAGAAGGTGAAGGAATGTCAATTGGAGAGTAAATCACAGTAACCCTGTGAAGCCACTCCTTGGTTAACTACCGCCTGAAGGTTAACTGTTCTTTAGAAGCCGGTCAGCGTGGGGAGGCCGAATTGGGGGTTTCTGGTGTGTGAGCGCACATGTGTGTGTGTGCACACATGTGTGTATAAGATGAAGGAAGAGGAGAACTGGTGAACAGGAAAAAAGGTGTGGAAAACAGAAAGCTAGTGGTAAATCCTAAAACTCGGAGTACTGAGGAAGATTTGGCTCTTTTAAACTGTTCTGCTCACTTAAAAATAGTAAAATTATACCATTATTCTTTCAGTATAGGAGGAGATAAAAATGCAGTTTTTCTAAATTGGAAAATTTGCTGTAATCTTGCTGCTAATGACTGATTTCTTCCAACACTTGCAAGCCAGTTTTTGCTCCGATAGGTTGATAAAGGAAACAAAATCAAGAACATATTGGAAGTTCTCAGAGAAAATTACAGTTTAGGTATATGTTGGGGGTGGATAGTTAGACATTTTAATTGAAATAAAACAGTTTTATACTAATAAGGGATCACTGTGGGTGTACATTTGTAGTACATCTGCTCTTGAGCATTTAAGTAGGGTTAAATGTATGTTAATGCTTTTGCAAGAAAAGTATTTTTGATAACATCCGTCTAAGGAAACTGGCTTAGGAAATTGGTGTTTTAAACAATAGAGATATTATACTTGCATTTAAGGAATGAATCAGGATTCTTTGTACTGCTTTAAAAATTTCAAAGAGTTGAGAGTTTTTTTGGTGTGTTCCTCTCCAGTGGTAAGGAAAGTTAACAGGAATTAACACAACAGATGAATTAGCAAGAATTAATACAAGCTTACACATCTGGAGAATGACTGCCGTCTGCTGTGTATACTTCCACACACCGTTTTTAATGACCTACTTTTGATTTTATGGAAGACTGCTAATGATTTATTCTCTCCAATTGAAAATAACTTTTTCTTTCAGATAGCTTGGAAATATCTCAGTTGGCCTCTCTCACTGTTTGATTTAGATACTGCGTATGATAGAAGATCAGTGTCAAATGCTACATAGTTGCCAGTTCGGAACATTTTTCATTGTGAACCAGCACTCACTATGATGGCTTAAGTAGTGTATTAATCTTGAGGATTAATAGATCCATCACGTTTTAGAATAGGAAGGATTCTTATCATTAAGGCAGAGCGCAGGCTCTCATTGTAGTAGTGGGGGGTGTTCATTACAACTGTGGACTCTCTGGCTCCATTGCAAATCTGCGGAATCAAAGTTTGTGGGCGTGGGGCTTGGGAATGTGTTTTGAACAAGCTCTCCCAGGGAACATGGCTCACCCTGCAGTCGAACAATGGCTGGTGTCATTATGGCTTTATTTCATGGACACGGAAACAGGCACAGGGAGGGGAAGGTGACTGTTTTCATAGGAACTGCAACTTCGTCTTCTGTCACTAACTGATGGGTGATATTATTTTCTAGAATGGTAGTCCCATCTATCTCTATGCACAGAATTGCAGGAGTTTTTTGTTGGTGGTGGTGGTGTGGGGGGTTCTAAGCCTTCATTTATTTATTTTTATTATTATTATATATTTTTGGCCACACCCCAAGGCATGTGGGATCCTGGTTCCCTATCCGGATATATAACCCATGCTCTCTTCATTGTGGAAGCTCAGAGTCTTAACCACTGGACCAATAGTGATGTCTTAGAAGAGGTTTAAATTTAGCTCTAATTTCTATATGCATCAACACCTCATATGGCTTCAAAACTATGTTCAGCTCAGCTTGACTGTGTGTGCGTACGTGAGTCTGTGTGTGTACACTTAGTTTTTGAAAGATACTTATTACCACTGTACCTGCATGTTCAGAGTAATAATAATAATACAGACTTTACAGGGGCTTATAGAGAACTCAGTTTAATGAGAAGAGTCCAGCGTGTGAAGTGCTTATTCTGTACTCGCCATTTTAATGGCGCCCATTTTCCCCCAGAACTTCTTGAGCGAGTCTGAATTGTAGCCAGCACACTTCTTTCCTCTTCAGACCCTTAACTGTGATTAATAGGAAGAGGCACTTGTCAAAAGGGTTGGAAATGGCAAACCCTGATACTAGTGTGTGTGGCCGTAGAGATGGGTCTGCATCCACTTTACTCCATTATGTTATTTAACTTCCGAATTCGACAATTTGTCTTTTGCTCTCTACTTAAAAGATGATGGCCATATAAGCTGCTGTTAACTGTATCAGCAGGGTGGAATATTAAATCCCTTCAAGCGAAACCACAACTTTCTTTGAGGATTTAGCCACACAGTAGAAAAAGCACCCCAGTGAAGCTGTTGAGAAATAAAGGGCGCTGTTCACAGCTCTCCCTTTGCCTCAGAGAGATGGATTACTTTTGGGTTTAACTGAAACATCCTTTTTGTGTTTATTGTATTAATGAAATTTTTAGGGTCCATGAGAGTGAGAGAGATTATGGTTCAGTGTTTAGAATAATGTAGCTTGATGAACCTTTTTTATTTTAATGGGAAACTTGTTTTCCTTGATTTGCAGCTTCAAAAAGTGAATCTTTTGGAAATGAAAGTGCACTAATTTAGTTATTCTGTATGGAAACAAAAATGTAGAAAGTTAGAATTTGCATAAGTGAAGACCTCGATGATTTCAGATTACAGTGTGGTGGAGGTTTCAAGGAATAAGAGGCCATAGAATTTGTAAAAACAAATTCAGTCTAACCACTTAATGGCATGTGCAAGTAATTTGCCAATTAAATATTTCTAGTATCTGAAAGATCTTCAAAGTAAAGAGTGGAGGTTCTTAATCTTTCTTAATTTCATACTTTCAGAAACATAATAGAAAATTACTCAGTTTTTGATCACTTTTCATTCAAAATTTTAATATGTGAGCTAAAAGAAAGATGAATTTTAAGTGTTTGAGGAAAATTATTGCTTTTTGAGAAATATATAAACTATGATATTTCCAATCACACTATGCCTGATTTTTTTTTGTATCATTTGTAAATATTTAGTGCCCAGATAACAATCTTCATTATAATTAAGACGTTAGATTTTGAAACTACCGTTTTAATGGTTACCTACTATGTTTAGAACATTGTACTGGGCACACTTAGCTACAAAGCAACCCTTGAGATATTTTATTCTGTTTATACATTGAGAGAATGGAGTTAGAGAAAGTAATTTGCCTAATATCACTCATTAGGGAGAAGCAGATTTGACGGCTCCAGGTTTTTAAAAACTGCCTTTTTTTTTTTTTTTTTTTTGAGATATAGCATACCCATCTAAAGTGTATTATTCCATGTTTTTTAGTCTATACACATATTTGTGCAACCGTAAGTTTTAGAATATTTTCATCACCCCAACAAGAAATGCTGTTCCTTAGCAGTCCTCACACCCCATCCTGGACATTGCATATCAACGGAGTCATACATGTGGTCTTTTATGACTGGTTTTTATGTTCTCAAGGTTCATCCATGTTGTAGCTTGGAATAGAACTGTTTTCCTTTTTATTTATCACATTGTTGCTGGATATACCACATTTCCTTCATCCATCTTTCGGTTATGGACATTCTGGTTGTTTCCACTTTTTGGCTGTTGTGAATAATGCTGCTTTGAACATTGTGCACAGGTTTTTATGTGAACATGTGTTTTCACTACTCTTGCACACATGCCTAGGGGTGGAGCTGCTGGGTCACTCAGCAGTTAGTCGTTCAGTCATGTCTCTGCGACCCCTTGGACGGTAGCCCACCAGGCTCCTTTGTCCTTGGGATTTCCCAGGCCAGAATACTGGAGCGGGTAGCCATTTCCTTTTCCAGGGGATCTTCGCAGTCCAGGGATTGAACCTGGGTCTCTTGTGTTGCGGGCAGATTCTTTTACCGTCTGAACCATGAGGGAAGCTCTGGGTTACTTGGCAATTGTGTTTAACTTTCTGAAGATCTGCCAAGCTCTTTTCTGAAGTGACTGTGCCGTTTCGCATTCCCACTGTCAGTGAATGTTGATTTCAGGTTTCTTTACGTCTTCACCAACGCTTGCTCCTGGTGGGGGTGAAGTGGTATCTGATTGTGATGGTGGTTTGGTGGTTTAGTCACTAAGTCACGTCTGACTCTTGTGACCCCATGGACTGTAGCCCGCCAGGCTCCTCTGCCCATGGGATTCTCCAGGCAAGAATGGAGTGGGTTGCCATTTCCTTCTCCAATCTCATTGTGACATCTCATTTTATTTGCATTTCCTTAATGGCAACCCACTCCAATATTCTTGCCTGGAGAATCCCAGGGACAGAGGAACCTGGTGGGCTGCTGTCTGTGGGGTCGCACAGAGTCGGACATGACTGAAGCAACTTAGGAGGAGCAGCAATGGCTAATGGTGTTGAACATCTTGTCATGTGCTTATTGGCCATTTGTCTTTGGAAAAATGTCTACTCAAATCCTCTGCCAGTGTAAAAAATTGGATGAATCGTCTTTTTATTATTTGAGTTGCAAGAGTTCTTTATGTTATTCCAGAGTTCTTTATCAGATACATGATTTGCAACATTTTTCTCCCATTCTGTATTCTGTTTTTTCACTTTGTCGATGGTATCCTTTGGAGTAGAAAAGTTTTAAATTTTGAAGAAGTCCAATTTATATTTTATTGTCTTTTGTTGCTTGTGTTTTTAATATATCTAAGAAACTGTTTTCTAATGCAGAGTCACAAAGATTTATGCCTATGTTTTCCTTTAAGAGCTTCACAGTTTTAGCTCTTATGTTTGGGTCTTTGGGCTTCCCATATGGTGCTGGTGGTAAAGAGCCTGACTGCTGATTCAGGAGACATAAGAGATGCTGGTTCGATCCCTGGGTTGGGAAGATCCCCTGGAGAAGGGAATGGCAACCCACTCCATTATTCTTGCTTGGAGAATTCCATGGACAGAGGAGTCTGACTGGCTACACTCCATAGGGTTGCAAAGAGTCGGACATTACTGAAGTGACTTAGCATACATGCATTTAGGTTTTTGCTCCATCTTTGAGTTAGTTTCTATATATGATGTGAGAGGTAGGTTCCACCTTCTTCTGCATGTAGATATCCAGCTGTCTTGGCAGCTTTTGTTGAAAAGACAGATCTTTCCCTATTGAACCGTCACCCTTATTGGAAATTAATTGACCATAAATGTAAAGGTTTATTTCTTGACTTTCAGTTCTATTCCACTTGTCTTACATTCTAAGTCGCTTCAGTTGTGTCCAACTCTTCACAACCCCTTGGACTCTAGCTCACCAGGCTCCTCCGTCCATGGGATTCTCCAGATGAGAATACTGGAGTGAGTTACCAATTCCTTCTCCAATTTGTCTTATATGTTTATCTCTATGCCAGTACGACATAGTCTTGATTACAGTGGCTTTGAGGTAAATTTGAAATACAACTTTGTTCTTCTTTCTTGAGATTGTTTTGGTTGTTCTGGGCCCCTTGAATTTCTATGTGAATTTTAGGATTTGCTTGTCAGTTTCTAGAAAGACAGTAGCTGGAATTTTGATAAGGATTACACTGAATCTATCACTTTGTGGAGTATTATCATCTGAAGAGTATTAAGTCCTCCTGGCTATAGACTGTCTTTCCATTTATTTACGTCTTTCATTTCTTTCAACAGTGTTTTATAGCTTTTAGAGTATAGGTTTTGCATGTCTTTTGTTACTTTTTTTCCTGAGTGTTTTATTCCTTTTAAGGCTGTTGTAAATTGAATTGTTTTCTTAATTTCTTTTTGGGGTTGCTTACTTCCGGTGCATAGAAAAGTACATTTGATTTTTGTACATTGATCTTGTATCCTTCAACAATGCTGGGCTTCTTAGTTCAGAGAGTTTTTTAGTGGATTCCTTAGGACCTTGAATATAAGGTCATGTTATCTATGACCCAGGTTTTAAAAATCACAGCTCTTTTTTTTCACTACAATCATACTGTGTATCCTGGGAAACATATTGAGGGGAATTGGTTGAGTTTTTGATATTATATTTAGGAAAGAAGTGATTATAACTTTGTAATTGTCTTTTTATGATCTTAAAAAAAAAAAAATGCAGCAGACTTTTAGGCTAGAAACATTTGTGTTGGGAGCAAAGTCCCCCAAAATAAACTCAAAGGCTCTTTGAGCTTATTTAGTAAAGTCTTACTTTAAATAATATCATCATTATTTGGTGATATTATGGGAACTCTAGACCTTCCAAACATAGTTTGTTTGGCCCATATTGCAATAACAATGATTATATTTTAAGAGATAAGCATTCTAATTTGTTTTTACTTTCAGAAGGAGTGACTGAGCTGAGAAAACTATGACTTTAAATATCCAAAATATATATCTAATATTTAGATATTTATATTTCAATTCTAATTCACTTCACTTCTGATTTCATTTATATTTCACATCTAATTTAGTTTTGCTTCTTTGCCTATATGGGCTCAACCTGGGGGCAAGATTTTAAGACCTTGTACTTTGGGGAGAAACCATCTAATTTTTTTAAGTTAATAATGAATCTGCAAAGTAATGCTTATTTGAAAGCCATTAACTGGTGTGTTTGGAGAAGGCAATGGCACCCCACTCCAGTACTCTTGCCTGGAAAATCCTATGGACAGAGGAGCCTGGTAGGCTGCAGTCCATTGAGTAGCTAAGAGTCGGACATGACTGAGCGACTTCACTTTCACTTTTCACTTTCATGCTTTGAAGAAGGAAATGGCACCCCACTCCAGTGTTCTTGCCTGGAAAATCCCATGGACGGAGGAGCCTGGTAGGCTACAGTCCATGGGGTCGCTAAGAGTCGGACATGACTGAGCGACTTCACTTTCACTTTTCACTTTCACGCATTGGAGAAGGAAATGGCAACCCACTCCAGTGTTCTTGCCTGGAGAATCCCAGGGATGGGGGAGCCTGGTGGGCTGCTCTCTATGGGGTCACACAGAGTCAGACACTACTGAAGCGACTTAGCAGCAGTAGCAGCAGCTGCTGTCTTATGAATTACAGTCATCTGTATTTATGTATGTATGTATATATGTATTTATTTCACTGAACCAAATAAGAAACCAAAAAGCATAAAACATTTTCCCCTTTCCTTTCCAGAACTACAAGTTAGGATGATAGGTTTAGAAAGCTCAAATGGTAAAGGTTTAATGATAGGAATGGGCCTAAGATAGCCTTCTAGAGTCTTTCATGGTAAAGCTCATGGAATTTTCCATGAAAGCAAGAGAACAGAGCAGGATTTGAAAATCATTTTGGTTTTTAGTTTCTCATTTTCCAGCTATATGATGGAAGGGGTACCGTTACCGCTCAATGCCTCATCAAGGCATGGGGAGATCTTCATCAAATGTTAAATGAAAAACTGATTTGAGTTTCCTAAAAGGAGAAAAGAATATTAACCAGGGATGATATTACAGTGTCTTCCAAAGTGAGGAAGGAATTTCAGAACTCAGTGTGACCCTTGGGCTTTTCAGTATTCCTATTCATAAATGCACAGGAAAATGTGAAGGCCAAGAAAACCAATACCCCAGAGTGACTTATTGGAACAGGATGAAGTATTCAAATACTTAGGTATCTGTAAAATATTTTCAGAGAAAAAGTGTGAGTTTTCCCAACTGACAAGATTTAATACTTTAATTTCTTAAGAGTTGATTAGCCTTGAAAATGGCTATAGAAACCTTGCTACTTTTCCTTTGTCCACAGTCCTTCTTCCCTCTTGCATATATTATTTGGTTTGTTTAACTAGAATTTGGTAATCTTACAATATTTTAGTACATAAACCTCTGTTAAGTAAGTTTGGAGAGTGAAAAAGAAATTTTGTAGAGATTGTACCAAATAATAAAAAACTCCAGGTCTTTTTTCTTTTTTTTTTTTTCTGCAGCATTCCATGACCAACTGTTCTTCCCATAGTGACCTTTTCTTCATCACAAATGTTGCATCAAGTTCTTAGGATTTGAAAAATAATACCTGCTGCTGGCAAGTGATGCCAGCATCTATTAAGTGCCTCAGCCAGGATCTGTCCTGTCTCAGTGACACCAGCTGGCTTTAATCCTCAGTATTCCTATTGGACCCTTAATTCACTTTGAAAGAAAGGAACCCTTCTTCATGCTGCTGCTCTTTACTGAGAAACTCCCTCACAGATTCATCTGAATAAATCCTCCACAACTTTCAGGACCCAGATAGAGTTTTATCTTCTCCGGGAAGCCTTTTCTCTCCCACTTTGTAAATGCATCCGTCCTTAAACTTGTGTTTCCTTGCTTCGAGGAACCCTGTCCCTTTAGCCCTTAATCCAGCGCGGTGTTTGGATGTGCTGTTGAGTTATTTCTCGTGGATTGGCCTTGGAGTCAGCACAGTGTCTTCTCCAGCCCTCCTCCCCCACACAGGACCTAACACAGTGCTCCTGCCTGGGCGGGCCGGCTGATGGCTGGCATTCTTAAAGTGACCAGCGTCTTAGAACAGAGGAGAACTGAAGATGGACGCCATTCTCAGGCCTGTGTAGTTTGCACACTGTCCAGCTCCAGGCAACACCGGCCACAAAGGCCAGGATGAGAATGTTGTTCACCGGGTTGTATGACCTGCCTGTGTCTGGGGTCTCCAAGTGGTCGGTGTGTACACTGACTGCCTTACATTAGCTCCTCTGAAAAATCTTTCCTACCTCCTTCCTTTCGTACCTTTGTTCTGTTTCAGTCCAGAGTTTTAAACCCTTCTATAGCTCGTTAGGACAGTGTTTTTCAAAATGAGGTTCTGGACCCTTAAATTAGAAAAACACAGTGGTGGTTCAGTCACTAAGTTGTGTCCGACTCTTTGTGACCCCAGGGAGTGTAGCCCACCAGGCTCCTCTGTCCATGGGATTTCCGAGGCAAGAATACTGGGTTGCCATTTCCTTCTGCTGAGGACCTCCCTGACCCAGGTGTCAAATCCAGGGTCTGTATTGTAGGCAGATTCTTTACTGCTGAGCTACTAGGGAAGTCCTAGAAAAATGTAGGATGATAATGAAAATGCAGCTTCTTTAGTCCACTTGTATCAGCCTAGGCAAGGGGCTGAAGACTTCTATAAGCAAGACTGATAATTCTCGTGTGTGTGTTGGGGGGTCAATCCCTAAGTCATGTCCAACTCATTGTGATCCTATGAACTGTAGCCCGCCAGGCCCTTCTGTCCATGGGCTTATCCAGGCAAGAATACTGGAGTGGGTTGCCGTTTCCTTCTGTAGCAGATCTTCCTAGACCAGGGATTCAACCCACATCTCCTGCATTGGCAGGCAGATTCTTTACCACTGAGCCACCAGGGAAGCCCAGTTAACAGTCCTTATGCACTTCACTAAAATCTTAGGATATGATTGATGAAGTGACTTCAGTAGGGTGGAAACTGTAGTGCCTCAAAAGGTTAGTACCACTGTCCTCAACCTGCTACACTATTGTAAAGCTTTTCTTCTTCAGTTAAATTCAGCCACAACTTAGTGAGTATTTATTTGCTCTGTGCCCACCATGGTGCAGGCATGGGGGAGAACCAGATGGGAAAAATATCAGATCAGATCAGATCAGTGCTCAGTCGGTCCCTCGCGCCCCCCCCCAGCCTCCTCCTCACCCTCCCGGTCCTCCTCCATCCTCGGTCTGTCCTCCACCATCTCTCCTCTTCCCCCCCTCCCCCCCCCCCCCCCCTCTCTCCTGTCTTCCGCTTGCATCATTCCTCCTTCCGGGCTGTCTCCTTCAGTGGACTGGTTGGATCTTCTCAGTCCAGGCTCTCTCTTCTCCCCCCTTCAGCATCTCTTCGCGCTCAGCCTCTTCCTCCGCTCCCTCCATCATACCACAGGAGACCATAGCCTTGACTGGCGAACCTCTTTGTTAATAATTTATGTCAGTTCAGTTCAGTCGCTCAGTCGTGTCCAACTCATTGTGGCTCCATGAATCACAGCATGCCAAGCCTCGCTGTCCATCACCAACTGCCAGAGTCTACCCAAACCCATGTCCATTGAGTCGGTGATCCCATCCAACCATCTCATCCTCTGTCGTCCCCTTCTTCTCCCACCTTCAATCTTTCCCAGCATCAGGGTCTTTTCAAATGAGTCAGCTCTTCACATTAGGTGGCCAAAGTATTGGAGTTTCAACTTCAGCATCAGTCCTTCCAATGAATACCCAGGACTGATCTCTTTTAGGATGGACTGGTTGGATCTCCTTGCAGTCCAAGGGACTCTCAAGAGTGTCCCCCAACACCACAGTTCAAAAGCATCAATTCTTCTGTAGTCTCAGCTTTTTTTATAGTCCAGCTTTTTATAGTCCAACTCTCACATCCATACATGACTACTGGAAAAACCATAGCCTTGACTAGATGGACCTTTGTTGACAAAGTAATGTCTCTGCTTTTTAATATGCTGTCTAGGTTGGTCATAACTTTCCTTCCAAGGAGTAAGCATCTTTTAATTTCATGGCTGCAGTCACCATCTGCAGTGATTTTGGAGCCCCCCAAAATAAAGTCAGCCACTGTTTCCACTTTTCCCCATCTATTTGCCATGAAGTGGTGGGAACGGATGCCATGATCTTAGTTTTCTGAATGTTGAGCTTTAAGCCAACTTTTTCACTCTCCTCTGTGTAGAAAGGTGCTAATAATCTATGTAGAAAGAAAAGATAGATAACAAATGTATATTCACACAGACCTAACTGCATACTTATGCATATTCTATAGACCTATCTTTTTGAAAACACATCAGTAGTTCAGATCTGTAGGATAGACAGTTTGTAGAGATAACATGTCTCAGAGATTACATTTAGCTCTAAACTTCATGGGGATGAGATTTCAGTTCTTCAGGCAGACATTTGCATAAGAGAGAGACTCCCACGGAATAGTGGAGAAAGCTCTGTACTTAGGGTTCAGAGTTCACAGTTTTGAATTCAAGTCAGAGCTCTGCTAAGCAGTAAATGCTGCTCAGTCAGATCAGTTGCTCAGTCGTGTCCGACTCTTTGCAACCCCATGAACAGCAGCCCACCAGGCCTCCCTGTCCGGGATTCTCCAGCAGAATCCTGGAGGGTCCACTCCTTCTCCAACATATCCAAGTGAAAAGTCAAAGTGATGCCAGCCAGTCCATCTCGGATCCCATGGACTGGAGCCCCCTTGCTCCTCCGTCCCCATGGGACCCTCCCAGCATCAGAGTATTCTCCAGTGAGGTGCCACTCCTTCCCATGAGGTAGAGCTCTAGTAAGCAGTAAATGATAGTTATAGGAAAAATAAGATTGTTGGTTAGAGTGAGATGCATTTTATTTATTTTAATTTATTTATTTTTTAATTGAAGGATAATTGCTTTGCAGAATTTTGTTTTCTGTCAAACATCAACATGAATCAGCCATAGGTGTACATATGTATGGAGAGAGTAACATGGAAACTTCACATTACCCTATGTAAAATAGACAGCCAGTGGGAATTTGCAAAGTCTCAGGGAACTCAAACAGGGGCTCTGTATCAACCTAGAGGGTGGGATGGGGAAAGGGATGAGAGGGTGGTTCAAGAGGGAGGGGACATATGAAATGCATTTTAAATTCATTTACTAAGTTTTGAGTAAACTAAATTTATTTAATTTATACTTCTATAGCATATAAATACTAAAATGGATTTTAAAAAATGACTTAGCTTTATATGCCAATGTCAGGTTCATATCTTCTGTTACTTTTTTTTTTGTATTAACACATTTAATTTGCATGTGTTTATGCAAATTTTTGCTAAAACACATTTTTGCTACATTTACTTGATTTGACTGTCCAGCTGATACACCCTTTTTATAACATGCCTGCTTTTGTAAATGTCTCTTACCTTGCTGATGCTGGCAGGAGATACAGAGGGTAATTTTCCTCATCACTGCCAGGGAAGTTCCTGTTGCTCATTGTAATAGTTTGCTGGGGTTGCTGTAACAAAGTGCCACAGGCTGGGTGGCTTAAACAACTGAAACTAATTTCTTACAGTTCTAGAGGCAAGAGTTCAGGGTCATGGTGTTGGCATGATGGGTGTCTTTTGAGGCCTCTCTCCTTGTAAATGGTAGTCTTCTCCTTGTGACTTCACATGGTCTTCCTCTGCACGTCCGTGTCCTAACCTGTTTTTCTTAAGGATGGAAGTCATATTATATTACGCCACCACCTCATTTGGGCTTCCCTGGTGGCTCAGATGGTAAAGAATCTGTCTGCAGTGCAGGTGACCTGGATTTGACCCCTGGGTCAGAAAGATCCCCTGGAGAAGGAAATGGCTACCAACTCCAGTATTCTTGCCTGGAGACTCCCATGCGCAGAGGAGCCTATGAGCTACAGTCCACGGGGTCTGTAAAAGTAGTGACTTTTAAGGTTCTAGGGGCTGTGACTTCAACAATACAAAAACAGCACAGCTCACAGATCTCATGTCCTGTCAGCTCTGAAGTCTTCTGTTACGGCACACAAAACTCTCATCGTGAACTTGGCTTTTCAGCTGTATCACTAACCTCCTCAGGGTCTGCAGTGCTGTCTCCAGAGACATCATTTCTTTATGACTTTTACTTATTTTCCATCTGCCTATGATTCCAGTTAATATCTTTCATTACTTCCTATAGGACATTGAGGGAGAGATCAAGAAAAGGAAGGACCTCATTTTTGATAGTTATCTATGATTATTTCATTGACCATTATTTTATCAAAATGGTTGGCAGAAAGGACTCTACTTCTCTGGCTCGGCAGAAAAATGGCCAAAAAGTCATTTTTGTTTGTATATTTCTCTAAAATTTTATTATAGTATATAAAATTTTTTTATAGATTAACAATGTAGATTAAAAGATTTTAATAGATTTTATAGATTAAAAGATTTCTTTGTTTTGGTCACATCAAAGATGCTTGCTCCTTGGAAGAAAATCTATGACCAACCTAGACAGCATATTAAAAAGCAGAGACATTACTTTGCCGACAAAGGTCCATCTAGTCAAAGCTATAGTTTTTTCAGTAGTTATGTATGGATGTGAGAGTTGGACCATAAAGAAAGCTGAGCACCAAAGAATTGATGCTTTTGAACTGTGGTGTTGGAGAAGACTCTTGAGAGTCCCTTGGACTGCAAGGAGATCCAACCAGTCCATCCTAAAGGAAATCAGTCCTGAGTGTTCATTGGAAGGACTGATGCTGAAGCTGAAGCTTCGATACTTTGGCCACCTACGCGAAGAGCTGACTCATTTGAAAAGACCCTGATGCTGGGAAAGATTGAAGGCAGGAGGAGAAGAGGATGACAGAGGATGAGATGGTTGGATGGCATCACTGACTCGATGGACATGAGTTTGAGCAAACTCCTGGAGCTGGTGATGGATAGGGAAGCCTGGCACGCTGCAGTTGATGGGGTCACAAAGAGTCAGACGTGGCTTAGCAACTGAACTGACTGAATGTAGGATCTTCCTGGACAAGGGATCATACCCATGTCTCTGCATTGGCAGGCAGGTTCTTTACCACTGAGCCACCAGAGGCTCAATTCTTAAATCTCAATTCTAGTTTTACTTCATTTTCTTATGTCCTGGCTCTCTCTCTTTTCCTCTGTCTCTCTCTCTCTCTCTTTTTTTTTTTCTTCCTAAAGTAGAGAAACAGAATAAATGCAAAGAAATTGAGGGTTACACTTAAAACGTTTTTATTTTATTGTCCTCATCAGGGCCAGCCTGAGGTTTTCTGCCATCTTTTATAAAATTTATGCCTAGCGTAATTCTGATTTTTACTGCCTCCTGCATGCAAATACACACCCAGTCTTATGCTGATCACAGCACTCGTGTTTCTTCATGGCAAGACTTACAAACTCTCTGGAAACTTTAAAAGCATGGAATAAAAACTTGTGGGTGTAAGGGGGTTGGAAGTAGGAAATTTGGGGGAATCAGTGGAAATACATGCCAAAGTTTTTGGCACCCTTTAGAGAACTAAAGAATTTACTTCTTTTTTTCTTTTTAAAATCATTGCAAAGGGGAAGAAAACCAAGGTAGCAGGCACAGTTTGCTCATAAAAGTGAGCAGGTTTGGTAGATATATGTAAAGATGTGAAGGCCAGGACAAATCCAGTTATGTGATTTGTGTCTCTCTTGTTGGAAGGTGGGGAGACTAGTAAATAAAAACATGAAGCTTTAGAAAAGTAGGGTTTATTTTGTGTCATTTTTTCTGTTCTCTGCCAGTCCTCTTACAGTTTTGTCTTTGTTTTTTTATTTATAAGTATTAGTTGCTCAGTTTTGTCTAATTCTCTGCTGCCCCCATGGATTGTAGCCTGCCAGGCTCTTCTGTCCATGGAATTCTCCAGGCAAAAATATTGGAGTAGGTTGCCATTTCCTTCTCCCGACCCAGGGATTGAACCTGGGTCTCCTGCATTGCAGGCAGATTCATTACCGTCTGAGCTACAGGGAAAACCCCATAGTAGAGGCTGAAAAGAGGGGGAGAATCAGTATGTGTCAAGTCAGGGTGTTCAGGATAAAGTTAAAGGATTGGACTGTTGGCTCTTTTTCCCATTGCCTTCAAGTGTGGCCTGCTGAACAGTGGAACGTTTTAAAACTCTTTTAAGTCTTAGTGCTGTTGAATATATGCTTAAAGGTTTACATCTGACTTCCAAGTCCTCAAAAACATCTTAACGGCTTGATAAGGAGGGCTATATTTAAGAGTTGTATCGTGTTCTCAGTGTTTCTTTATGAATATGTGTGCTTCTTGCCACTGAAGACTGATTTATATTTTCTGTGCCTAGAAAATAATATTTGTTGAAACAAAACAGATGATGATCCGAGATTTAGCTGATTAATGCTGGCCTGCTGCTGCCTTTAGGCCTTTTTGTGTTCGTGTGACTTCTTGATTTTTTCTTGTTTTATTGGATGGGAGTCTACTCCGTTAGACTCCTGCATCTATTTCTGCCATGACTTTAAAATCTGTGTTTTTAAAGTGGAGTTCCTTTTTATATGAAAAACATAGCAATATGCATTTAATAACAGGTTTTAGAAGGAAGTACCTGATTTGCTTTGTTTTAATCTGCTTTGTTGTAATCAACCTTTCTTTTTCTTTCTTCAGAGGATGTTAAGCAAGTTTTTGGACAGACCACAATTCATCAACATATTCCATTTAACTGGGATTCAGAATTTGTGCAACTACACTTTGGAAAAGAGAGAAAAAGACACCTGACATATGCAGAATTCACTCAGTTTTTACTGGTGAGTCCAGCTCTTGTAAAAAAATTAAAAAGAATGGATGAATAAATAAACTAGGATCCCAATCCAAATTTGCTAACCCTGGCCAAACCATCCTATTTGGAAATATTTCTTCATTAGTATGTAGAAACTATAGGGTTAAACAGGCTCTGACACACCCTGGAACCATTTCATGCTTAAATGGAATACACTCTGAGGACCCCAGAAATTAAGTGATCTGCTGAAAGGTTATATGAATCAGGAGGGGCGATTGAGAACCTGAACTCTGGGCTTATGGCTGGTTCCACTACTGTGTCTGTGCTGAGTCACTCAGTTGTGTCTCTTTGTGAGCCTATGGACCATAGCCTGCCAGGCTCCTCTGTCCATGGAGATCATTCTTCTTTTTTTAATTTAAGTGCAGTTAAGGTACAGTGCTACGTTAGTTCTAGGTGTACTGTATAGTGGTTTGACATTTGCATACATTATGAAAAGGCCACCATGATACGTCTAGTAACATGTAGTTACATGTGATAACAAAGTTATTACAGTGTTGACCATAACCCTCATGTTGTATATGGCATTGTCATGGCTAATTGGGTTTTTTTACTGGAGGTTTACAGCTCTCTTACTTTCCATCATGTTTTCATCCCACCCACTGCCCCATCCACCTCCTCAAGCCACCTTCTCTTCTGTTATTAGTAACATTAGCAGTGGGTATGGCAGTGGGTTCGTGATGCCTCTGTTTCCTGTGTGCCTGAGACCTTGCCGGAACCCTGAGGAGTGGTTAGAAGCACAGCTGTTGGGTGGAGGGGGAGGGCCCGAGGGTGCACGTGTGCAGTGCTGTGTAACCTCTCAGTCAGCATTTAGTGGGCTCCATGGGCACCAGCATTTATAACTGGCTGACTTTCATAGGTGCTTTCTCTTTGTGACTTTTACATACATCATTATGGTGTATAGAATTTGTTACACTTTTTAGTTTGCTTTTATTTTCCTGGCCTCTAAAAATGTAAAACAAGATTTATTAAATACATGCCTTTGTATTTTTTAAAAAAACGTGTTAATATCTATGAATTCCTGGTTGCAGTTCTGTGTAGACATAAACCTGCTTACGTAACTCAGGTGGAGATGGCCTGTGAGTTGTTAGGTTTGTGCTGTTGTTTACACAAGACATCACGCGCAGTAGGAGGTGGGGTTCATTTTGATGAGGAATAATTGCGATAATGCTATTGAGACAAGTGCCTCCAATTGACTTTATGGAATACAGCCTAATTAACTTATAGGCTTAATGGGATGTTACCAATAGAAAGGATGATCACCTTTCCTTTTAAGCAAGTATCAATTACGTGGACTCATGAGTCAGCTATAAGCCACCCAGATTCTTTTGGGCCTTCCTCGAGATACGGACAAGCTAGAGGCAAAGATGAGATGACTTAGGGGTTACTGACTAGGTTTCCAGCTGCAGCTTGCAGGCATTCACTCGTATCCGACTCCATTCTCCATGTAATGGTGAATGCGCTCATCCCTCGGTGTCCTTCATGTGATGATTCTGACTTCATAGTGAGATTACAAGTGCTAAACTTTCAGTAGGTTAAAATGGTTTAGGTAGATAATTCGGGCCTTGCTTTTGTGTTCCACTCTAGGCCCAGATTTCAAAGAATTAATGTGTGTGTCATGGCAGACTTGATATACATGCCAGTGCATTGCCAGTTTTGACGTCTGCCATTGGGTCTCTCTCCCACTACCCCCATTCAGATGCTTCCTTTGAAGTCTTTTCTGAATGACCTCAACTTTAAATACTTTGATTGTCCTTATGGACTGTTTTCTGGATCAAGGGAACTCCTTAAAGATGTAAGTGACGTTTAGGGCTCTTGCTGTGTTAAGCAAGATGCCTGCCTTTCTGCTCTGAGGCAGGTTATAGAAACACAGGCACCAGCTCCCTGGCTGGTGCCCAGGTCCTGAAAGAACTGCCACCATGCATGTCCCTGCTTGTCACCTGAGGAGGAAGAGGAGCACCTGTGGGGTCAGCTGAGAAGCGCTTGTGGCTTCAAGGAGCCTGGAGGTCCTAGACGGTAGCTTGGATTGGTTTCAGCTAACTCAGCCTCATGCTCTCGTGTGTGACCTGTGCTCACGTATGTGCTTGTGTTTGTGCCTGATGGACAGTACTGTTCTTTGCGAGGTCAGTTACTTTCCCCCTTCATTTAAAAAATATTTTAGCACGTGGGAGCAGATGTGCGTTTGTCGCAGGCCGCCATGTGGCTGTGAGGGCTCCTTGTGTTCATACGCTCATCTGGGCATTGTCTGAGGTGGTGCTGGTCACGAGCGTGGGTTGAATGCTGAGCTGGCATGTTGTTTTCTGTCATAACGGGGTCAATCAGTTTGAGAAACTTTGAACTAAATTTGCCTTGTTTGTTCAGTTCAGTTGCACAGTTGTGTCCAACTCTTTGCGAGCCCGTGGACTATATCGCGCCAGGCGTCCCTGTGCATCACCAGCTCCCAGAGCTTGCTCAAACTCATGGATGGTGAGGCCATCCAGCCATCTCATCCTCTGTCATCCCCTTCTCTTCCTGCCTTCAATCTTTTTTGGTATCATTTAGATACAAAGTACAAAGCCTCATTTGTACTTTCTATCTAAATGATAGCATTGAAGCAAGTAGCAGAGATGCAAAGCCTCCTACCTAGTCTTGTTCCTCAAGACAGGGAAGGATTTCAGAAGGGAGCATGGCCACAGCCCTGTTACCCCATCCTTGAGACTGTTGCCTCCACTGCTGCTGGTTTCTTATGCCTGGTTCTATCATCTCTAGGTAACTGCATGAGTGATAGTGTGTGCGTGTGAATGTGAATACAGTTTTATGTGTTTATCTGTGGCTGCGCTGGGTCTTCATTGCTGTGTGGGCTTTCTCTGGTTGCAGTGAGTGGGGACTCCTGTCTAGTTGCAGCATGCCGGCTTCTCATTGCGGTGGCTTCTCTTGTTATGGAGCACGGGCTCAAGGTGTGCAGGCTTCGGTAGGTGTGGCACATGGGCTTAGTTGCTCCATGGCACGTGGGGTCTTCCCAGCCCAGGGATTGAACCTGTGTCCCCTCATTGTAAAGCGGACTCCTAACCACTGGAACACCAGGGAAGCCCATGAATATAGTTTTATATATGGGTATATATGTGTGGATTTTAGAATAGTCTATATGCATTTCCAACATCTCTTTCCTCTCAGTTCTTAGGGCAAAGCTGTAATTTTATGATTATGAGTTGAAAATGGATTTTTAATATACTGAAAGCAGTATATTTAGCAAACAGTTCAGAGGAATTTTTGTATCCTGTACCTGATGGAACTCCTGTACATAAATGATATTAGTGTAGAATATCTTATTTGGAAGTATTTCTGTGATGGTTACTTGCATGGAGCAATCCACCCAACTCAAGAAATACTTGCTGGGGATGTAGGATTTGTCAAGAGGCTTTGTGCAAAAGACTCAGAGGTGCAGAGGAAATGACAACTTTGGGGACACAGTGTACAAGTCTAGGCGTCATTCCTGTGTTTTTCTGCCCAACAGCTCAAAAGGCATAATTGCAAACAGATATACAGTGTATACCCTATGAAGGTGCTCTTTTATAACAAAAATCCTTGAAAGTTTGTAGCATAAACCCTTAAGGCAGGTGTCGTTCGAAACCAGTAGATTCAGAATCTGGTTACAGCAGCTGTCCAAAGTACAAAATTAAAGGTCCAGATACTCATTTCACAGATGAGGAGACTAACGCCTTTACGTTAGAGTCTCTTAGCAGTATCTCATGTGTGATTAAGCATCTTTTCATGTGCCTGTTGCCACTTTTGGAGATATATCTGCTGAAATCCATTACCCTCTTTCTTACTAGATGGCAGTTATAGGCAACTGTGAGCACAGAGTGAAAGGAAGGCCCTTAAGCTTCTCTGCCAAATAATTCTGTAGAGTCGGCAGTGAGAGTCACTAAAAAAAAAAAAAAAAAAAAAGGAATACTAGTAACAATCTTTGTAATTTATGAAGTGCTTTTTAAAATATTCTGTTTCTGATAATAGCATCCCCAATATCCTGAGAGGTAATGATCATTCTCCCCTATTATATGCAAAAGAATAAACAGACTCTAGGGTAAAATTTTGCATTTTCAGATAGTTTTTTTTTGGGAAATGCTCATGGCTTTCATTAGGTTCCGAAAGGAATATCCCAAAAACATGCAGAACAACTGTTTTGGAGCTTAACTCCTTCCATAAGATCAAAGACGTGTGAGGAATCAAACAATATGGTGCCAGGACCACTTATGCCCCACTGTACTGTCTCCAGGGCTGAGGCTATGAAGTCACTTTCTGTTCCTGGAGGGGCCGTGTCTCCTAATGGGGATGTACAGTCATGCATTATTGGACATTTAGAATTCTTGATCCCTGCCCATGAATTGCCAGATATGATGATAAAGCCATAGTAGGTTGCGTGTTACTGTTGTTTCCAGTTACTCTTTTCTTTTCTTGGCCTCACTGCACAGCATGTGGGATCTTCGTTCCCTGACCAGGGATTGAACCTGGGCCCTGGCCATGAAAGCACAAAGTCCTACCCACTGGACCGCCATGGAATTCCCCTCCAGTTACTTTTTGATAGTGTTTTATAATCATTTGTATATATTTAATATCAATAACCTCAGATATGCAGATGACACCACCCTTATGGCAGAAAGTAAAGAACTAAAGAGCCTCTTGGTGAAAGTGAAAGAGGAGAGTGAAAAAGTTGGCTTAAAGCTCAACATTCAGAAAACGAAGATCATGGTATCCAGTCCCATCACTTCATGGCAAATAGATGGGGAAACAGTGGCTGACTTTATTTTTTAGGGCTCCAAAATCACTGCAGATGGTGTTTGCAGCCATGAAATTAAAAGATGCTTACTCCTTGAAAGGAAAGTTATGACCAACCTAGACAGCATATTCAGAAGCAGAGACATTACTTTGCCAACAAAGGTCTTTCTAGTCAAGGCTATGGTTTTTCCAATAGTCATGGAAATACAATAGTCATACATACAGTGGTCATGTATGGATGTGAGAGTTGGACTGTAAAGAAAGCTGACTACCAAAGAATTGATGCTTTTGAACTGTGGTGTTGGAGGACACTCTTTAGAGTCCCTTGGACAGCAAGGTGATCCAACCAGTCCATCCTAAAGGAGATCAGTCCTGGGTGTTCATTGGAAGGACTGATGCTGAATCTGAAACTTGAATACTTTGGCCTCCTGATATGAAGAGCTAACTCATTTGCAAAGACCCCGATGCTGGGAAAGATTGAGGGCAGGAGGAGAAGGGGACGAAAGAGGATGAGATGCTTGGATGGCATCACCAACTCAATGGACATGAGTTTGGGTAAACTCCGGCAGTTGGTGATGGACAAGGAGGCCTGGCGTGCTGTGGTTCATGAGGTCACAAAGAGTCAGTAACTGAACTGAACTGAATTACAATTTAAAAATAATCTGCACATAGGAGTTTCTAACAACTCCTGTCTCCCGAGTATCTTGGATTGCTCCCCATTGTGAAATACTTGTTAACTAGAAAGCTGTTGCTTGTTAACTACTTCACCTATAGCATTTTCCAACTTGGCAAGTGCTTTGGCTTTTGTTGGTCTTTACAGTCACTTTAGATGTTGAGCAGTGGCTACTGTTTCTGTATGAGAGATGAGTACATAGAAGCATGGAGTTTTTTGAATTTGTTTAAGATGAGACAGGAGGAATACAAGTTGGTTTTAATTTTCCTAAATCTCTAGCAGTGTTTTCAAATTTCGTATAAATTTTTTTCCAAAGTGATTATTTTAAAAAGGCTGCACCCTGGGCCTCTCTGTCCCCACAAGAGCTTGATTTAGTAGATCTGGATAGGGCCTAAGAAGTGGCCTTTAAGACAAGCATCCTGAATTGTGAGGTCCCAGATGATCCGAGGGTCACACACTGAGAAGCGTTGATCTAGATGACAAAACCCTGACCATTTAAAAGCACAGAATCTGGTGTTCAGGTCTCATCCTAAGGTTGATGGGGAGCTCAGAGAGCCAGACATGATGAGGTTGGTGTTTCAGAAGGATCACTCTGGCTGTTGTGTGGAAAATGAAGTGGAGAGTCCTATGATGGAGAGAGGGAGACCAGCTGGCCACTTTCCAGTATAACAGTAGGTAACAGTGATGAGCTGAAGAAGATGGATTTCAAGAAAAATTAAAGGGATGGACCTGACGGGCTTGGTGATTTGTTAGGATGCGGACAGGTACACATATGCATAACTCATAGTTCTCTCCTGTATTTTAGGCTTTAGGCAAGTGAAAGGATGGTGGTGATTTACTGAGGTTGAGGGCAACGGGGGAAGGGATGGAGGGCATGTGAATGAAGAGCTATTAGGAACACTTTGCACAGAATCTCCAGTGACTTGTATGTGGTTGAGTTGTTTCCACCTCATCATCAGTTCCTTGGAGTTAGGGTCTCAGAGTAGCCCTCCTGATGGCCCCACAGACCTGGGCATTTTCAAGAAAATTCTGTTTCCTTCATTACATGGAGACAGGACATTCCTTTGTTTCTAGAGGCCTTCCTCCTCTTGTTGTAGGAAGAGGACTCATTCAGAAATTTACAGTGCTCTAAATTGGTAGAGAGACCAGATATTACTGTCAGGATTCCATTCGTTAGCCAAGAAATGGGATAGCTGACTTGGGAGAGAGTGGAGCTAATAATTCTTTCTAATGTTGTCTCGTCGCATAGGGTTTAGGAATGAAGTTACCTGACCCAGCAGAAAGCCCTCATCACGAGGGTGTGAGTGTTTTATCATCACTTTATTCAGGCCCTCCTTGTGTCAGAAGAACAGTGACATCAGGAGAGGTGAATCATAGTTGGTAGAGCTAGGACTAGAACCTAGGGTTCAGAGCGGTCTTGTGTCCCAGATCAGCCATTCATACTCCTAAAAGCTTTTGTCTTCAGATCACATAAGCTCCGAGATAACTTTGTTAGATGCCAAAGCATACTCATGCAAATAACACAACTGAACAATTTTGGTTCTTTGTTAAATCAAATTGACCAGTATTTTGGCTTATGGGTCAGCATGGTATACAGATCAACCCAAGTCTTTTGTGTAAAATGGGCATTTTGGTCCTAGAGAGCAGAGTTCTGGAAGTTGGCAGCTCCCAAGTCCTTCTTGAGGCCAGAGTTTCACTGCTCCTAATCAGATGTTTTTCCTCATAGGTTTGCGACTGTGTATGTCAGTGTATACATAAGTGAAGTTGCTCAGTCGTGTCCCACTCTTTGCGACCCCATGGACAGTAGCCTACCAGGCTCCGCTGTCCATGGGATTTTCCAGGCAAGAATACTGGAGTGGGCTTCCATTTGCTTCTCCAGGGGATCTTCCCAACCCAGGGATCGAACCCTGGTCTCCTGCATTGCAGACAGACGCTTTACCATCTGAGCCACCAGGGAAGCCCCAGTGTATATTAGTTCAAGGCAAAACTTTCAACACAATAGGCTATCTTGTTAAAAAAAGAAATTGTTCCCCCTGCTGCTACTCTAACATCACCAAACAAAAGAAACATAACCTTCAACCTTGGCAACATCAAGTTCTCAAGCTTTGGAACTGAAAGAGCATTTCAGGTATTAACAAAAAATAATCCTTTGTAAGTAGGACTTGCTGAAGCCACGATTGTTTCAACCAGTTAGTGAACTGCTAACCAAGTCTTTGCTTAGGATTGAGTAACCCAAGCCATTTATGCCTCCCCTGGCTCTCCCAGCTTGCCATCTGTATTAATTAAAATATCTAGACCATGGATCTTTAGTAGCCAGAGACCATGATTATATTTGCATTTTTAACACGCATGTGCTCTTTATGTTGATTTTAAGTTGGACCAGATGGGACCTGCCATACGGCTTTGGCCCTGCTTCATAAATACAGCACCCCTTGATCCAAGATGAAATAATGAGTAAAGGTGTAGCTAACATTGTTTCACTCTCAGCTTTTCTAAGAGATGAGATCGTGTTTTGTGTCCAAATAGCAACCACCGCTGGTTTGGCAATGGGTGACGGGAGGTGTGGGAAAAGCCCGGTCACTTGGAGACTGAGATGCAGGGCTCATCTCATTCACTCTGCACTTCCTGCTCTCTGGGCAAAGGAAATCAGAATGCATTGTGCTGTTGTGCCCATGGTGCTTGTCAGCTTGCTGTTCTGTGGAGTGGCCTGTTGTGCAAGCTTTTACAGTAACATCCTGGTGAAAATGAACACACCATACAGCTGTTACCCACTGTGAGGTTTAACGTTGAATCAGGAGAGCCAGGAAATTGAGATGGAAAAGCTCCGTATTTGGTTGCCGCCAAGGTGCTGCTGTGTGGGCGGTGCCACATGCTACATGCCAAATAATTACTGCTTCCTAAGACCCTTTTTTAATTTTAATTTTTTAAGACAACTTTTAAAATTAGAGGCCCCACCCAGTGAAATGGGGATACAATTTCACCCCAAACTCTAGAAGTCTGACTGCTTAGGCTGAATGTGGGCAGCACAGAAAAATGTTGTGATGGGAACAACTGCTTTCTCTACCTGCTCCAGGGCCAGATTCTCTTTTTGATTCAGTTTAAAAATATATGCATTTTCATTTTAACTAGAATTTTTTTCCTCTGAGTTAGCACAGGATTATGAAAATGATACTTAACATATTAAATGGTACAGGTCCTGATGCTTGATGTAATATAGAATTTATTTGAAATAGAGCAAAATATGATACCATATTTTGTAAGCAAACCTTCTTTATACCTTTTTATTCCTCATTTTCATAAATAATTAACCTGCATTTTCCTCAGAATTCTTACACCAAAACTTTCCAAGGGAGTTTTTTTTATCTGAACAGTAGAAATTTGATACAAATCCTTGTTGATAGTCCTTGTTTTTATTAAAGTTTTAGATTTTTATTTTTAAGTTCAAAATTGTACAAAACACAAAAAATGCAAAGGGGCCTTTTTTTGTCCCCCTGCCCCCCCACTCACGCGCCGCTTCTTTGGTTCCTGATACATTGTTCAGGTTGAAGAACAGACTTATGTGTCTGAATAGAAGTAGAGAGCATTTCTGCATTCAAAATATACCCAACTGAAAATTCGGAATTATTAAGGAAATGACAGGCCTGAACTGTTAGAAGCATGAATGTTAAACCGAAAGTGGTGTAACCCCTATATATGTGTATTTCTGTACAGCTAGCGGTTTTGAAGAGTTTGATTTTTTTCCCCCTTCCTATAGCATTCTGATGGTTGTGTTGAAGTTGCTGGAAGCTGCTAGAGGAGAAGGTGAGCCCATTAATCATTATGCCTCAGAAGAGAGGGACAGAAAATAATTCACTGGTAAATGTAAAGAAAAAGGGAGACTCCTTTCACACGCAGGGGTAGGACCGCCTTAGAGGCCGCGGCCCAGCTGTGTGCTGGTGCGGCCCCCTGGCCTTAGAGGAAGGGGCCCCCTTTCTCTGCAGAGTCCTTCCTGGCTCCATCAGCAGCGTTTAGGAAGCACCCCGTGGCCTGTTACTGATAACAGCCCTCTTTCTCCATAGAGCTGTCTTCACCCCAGCTCTCTGGGTTTTCTACAGAGTCTCAGGACCCTCAGATTTATCGTCTGTACTCCTGTAGGTATCGGTTCTATTTTTGTCATCTGCCCTTTCTGTGTATCCTAGGATGATCTCATCCATTGGTACAACTTTTTTTTTTTT
This sequence comes from Tragelaphus eurycerus, assembly GCA_935064755.1. Taxonomy (NCBI): domain Eukaryota; kingdom Metazoa; phylum Chordata; class Mammalia; order Artiodactyla; family Bovidae; genus Tragelaphus; species Tragelaphus eurycerus. Next base: position 11,716,180 of record CAKXYN010000025.1, on the reverse strand, counting down.
CCTTTTCCTTTTCCTTCTGGTTTTTGTAGGCCTTCCCCTAAAAGGAACAGGAAGTCCGCGAAGGTTAAGATTACGGCTTTGGGGCCAGACTACCCCGCTGCACATCCAGCTTCACCCTTAGTGTCATGAGGCCCCCAGCTGCCCTTTCCTTTGTTTTTCCAGCTACAAAATGGAGGTGATGGGCAGCCCCTCCTTAGAAGGTTATTGAGGTGGTGAAGTAGGAAAATGCACTGTCCCTGAAGGATAACCTACACTGAATAATGGTAAACATGGTCTCTTGGGCTGTTGTCTGCATTTCCCAGATTTATACTTCCACAGGTGCCTCTGACGTTTTTTGGTTTCTGCTTAACTTTTGTTTGTAACTTAAGCTCATCTCACTCCAGGTTTCTCCCTCATGGTCATCGACCTCATCTCTTTCCCCTGAAGCATTTTCTTTTGTGGCAGATTCTCACATTCTCCAAGGTGAGAATTCTTTTAGAAACTCTTGTTCGATTTTTAGATATGAATCACCACCCAAACTTTTCTTAAAAATCTCTTTTCTAGTTATCTGTCCACATCACTTACGATCCCCCTACTTACGGTTTTGCCCAAGGCAGCCTAAGTTAGTGGTTAAAATCTCAGTTTTGGAATCTGATAACACTGTGGTGTAGAGAGTTGAAGCCTGGCTTCCTCCTCACTCTGTGACTCTGTGACCCTAGTAACTTAACCTCCGTGAGCTTCAGGTGCCTCTGGGAGATGAAGATGTTATTACTTTACAGGGTTATTGTGAAACTCGAATGAAATACTGTCTCTGAAGTTCTTCGCAGAGCCCGCAGCCTGGAAGAAGTGTTCTGTCACCCTCTGCCCTAACTGGTTTTCATCTCTCTGTCCCTCTTGCTGATTCAGAATAATTTAGCAGAACCGCTGTTCCTTACTAGGGACTTTTTGTAAGACTCTAGAGTACTTATATTGGAAGGGATTGGAGAGGTTTTTAAACCATTCACTTTGACCAAAATTAATGCTCCTTTTTATGAAGTGCCTATTGCACATGGCGTCTAGTTTTTACCACCCTGTACGGCATGGTGTTGCTGGGTATTTCATTCTAAGATACAAACACGACTCCCTAAGCCCTGCCAACTTGGAGCGCCATAACTGAGACTTGAGCTCTGCCCATTCCAGTCCCAGGCTTAAGATTTTTATCATCATCACATCTTGCTTCCACAACCCCCTGTATTAAATAAAGCTAAATTAAAATAAATTCCTTGACATGTGTTTCTCAGCCGGTAGCGGAACAGATATTTCCAGTGACTGAGAACCTGCTGTTTTGCAAGGTAGCCCATTTCATTGCTTAATAGTCATGCAGACTAAATACCTCTATGCTTTGTGCCAAAACCTGATCCCTCTATTTTCTCTCCACTGATTTTCTTTCATAAAAAACAGAGAGGCAGTCTAACTTCTTTTTCCTGGTGGTCCTTTAAACCGTTCATTGTTCTCCCCTCTCGGGCACACAGGACGAGTTGATCCATTCTGGCCCCTTTCATTTGGAAATGACCAGTAGCTACCCATGCTTTGCACACCATGCACCCCAAAAGCTTTCCGTCCCAGCCTTACCCTTCTGGATTCAGATATGTCCAGCCCTCACTGAATAGGGTTAGGTTTTCCTTAATCAGCTGTAGAAGTGTCAGAGGAGAACTTAGAAGTTCCTCTGCCACAAGTAGCGAGCCTGGCTTGGTTTCAAAGGTCATTCATTCTTGAATTCAGTATTTACAGGGGCCCTGTGTTAGCTCCCCCAGGCCTCCTTACTGATCTTTTTCCTCCTCAGTCTTCTGCTTGTGTGCATGGCCTGGAGAAGGCCTTGTAGGTGTGGTTTCTCTCTTCCAGGTTCTCCGCTGTTGTTAGGAAGACCGTTGTGGCAATCACCAGCACATCAAAGACTTTTGCCTTAATGAAAAAATTTCAGAAATTATCTTGTTTTCTCATGAAAGTTGGCAACAGAAAAATCTAGAGCCTTAGAATAATTTAAAAGAAAATTGAAAGCTCATCCTCTCCTAAGTGTCAAAGTATTTTGTAATCAAGTTCCTGAGAGCAGCGCCAGCCAGGCTCCCATGCAGTCTGGTGTGGTGTGAGGAGCAAGGTCAGGGCAGTGGGACCAGGCAGGACGCCTGGGCTTGACATCCAGCTTTGGGGCATCCTGTCAGTGAGACCTCCGTTTCCTCATCTGCTGCTGTAAGGTTAATAGTGGTTCCTAAATTGTAGGGTTGCTGTGAACATTAAATCAGTCTATTACTACAGGGTACTTTAGAACAATCTGGCAGGTGATGCATGCTCATGAAATGCTGTTACTGTCGCTGTTTTATTGTTTCAGGTGATAGTTTTCATTTCCTTACCTAGAGCAAGAACAGTCATGACATAAACAGATATTCATCAGAAGGCCAGCCCCATCTTCAGTAAGCTACTTTTAAGTTTAAGGAAACACATAGCTAAACATTTTTACTATTTCCTACTATTAATAGAGAACTGCATGATCTGCCTTCACGTTTTTCATGGAATTTATAGTGTTCCCAGTCTCTTAAGAACTGTTAAAAATGCATTCTCAAGTTCTTCGTTAGGGTTGCTAGTGCTTTCTTCCCCAATGATTGTGGGGTCCCTGCTGCTTACAATTAATCGAGCACCAAAGTGCAAGGTGATGGTGTTCCTCCGTGTCACCAGTGCACCCCCGTCCTGTAATGGGAGCATCAGCCCCCAAGTGAGTGTCCACTTCCCAGTTCAACATTCCGGACAGGTTGGTCTCAATGTGGTGGCTTCCTGCTCTCTGAGAAGGGGGAGTGGCCAGGGAAAGTGATACTGTTTTGGGTATAATGATCTGAGGATCCCCAAGACTAGTTGTAAACTAGGGGAAGTGGTAAATAACTGAACACACGTTCTGGTATTGTCGAGAGTAATCTTGGCTTACGATAGTTTTAGCAGTGGGTCTGGCAATTCAAAGACTCTGTTCATTTACTTCCAATTGAATACATACTGTGGTCATTTTTCACTACAGGGTGTTTAACAGTTGGTTCCAGCCTTCCTCATAAATTGGAGACATTTGTACAGAGGACCCCTTTTTGTTCAATACATTGTAATTTCTTCACTCAATTGGTTTTATACAATTTCATATCACTGATGATACGTCTGTGGTTTATTGAGTGCCTACTATATCTAAAGCATTCCGCCCACACTGCAAGGAGGATGAGCAGGGCACAGTAAGGTGGGGGAAAGAGAGGAATGCAAACAACTGATTATAATGTAGGATGGAATAAGACAAGTCTTATAATTGAGGGCCACGCAGGAGACCACGCGATCAGATCAGTTATTTTCAGTTAGGAGGCCTGGTTATATTTATCTAAGTGGTGACATGTGAGCCACCAAGTTGGAGGATTTCAGGAGCTAGAGAAGAAGGCTATGGTCCACGCCAGGCAGAAGATAGAATGTGGACAAAGGCTTGGGTGTGTGGAAGGTCTGGCTGGGCTGGGCCTGGGTACTGGAGACCAGGCTGAGAGTAACGCCTTGTAGTGTCTCAAGAGTCTTGCTTTGGAAACAGATCTTTATGATGAAAGGGTTCGGACAAGGGTGGTGGGAGTCAGGTTTGAGATGGGGCATGCAGAGATCAGAGAGAGCGCTAGACTGAAAAGCTGGGCTCTTGGTGGCCACTGAGCCATGTTCTGAGGAGGGCTTGAATGCGTGGTGTCAGGAATGAAAAGGAAAAGATGCATTTGAGTGAATGTTCAAAGGTCTAAGTGACTTAATTTAGTAACTGGTTTACTCTGAGGGAAAGAAGCTTGAAGAATTGAACATGACCAGTTTCCAGGGTAGATGACCAGGAAAACAAGATGCTAATAATGAAGTTTGGAACACAGGAGAGAGACCAGATTTGAGGCCTGGGTGGGGGACACCCAACAGCATGTTGAGTGACGTGGAGGTTTGTGGCCTTTACAAGATACCCCGTGGGTGGATTCTCTAAGCTGTCAGGAATTCTGGTGCAGAAGGTAGGAGTGAGAGACTTGGACCTGGGAATCAAGACCCATGAGAGGTCTTAAAAGAAGACCTAGGGAGGGGAGTTCTTTGCAGAGGAGAGTTGATTTAGGACCTGAGGACAGAGGGTTGATTGATGCCTCCCATTTAAGGAGTGAGTGGAAGAAGCACTAGAAAGGTTGGGTCCCAGGCAAGAGTTCCAGCAAGGATGGGCCTGGCCAGCACTGGCAGATGGTATAACTGAAAAGAGGCTTTTCAATAAAATTAGAACTCTGGTTCTTATAGTTGTTTTGTCTTTAAAAAGGTTTTATTGTAGACACTTTCAAACTGCACAAAAGTAAAGGTAAGGGAATAATGGCCTGCCATGTTCTCACTCCAGCTTCTATCATTTTCAGTATGTATTAATTCCTCAGTATCATCTAATAAAGCTTATTAAACTTCAGACAATTTAAGGTCCTCATCCATGATGCCTTTTCATTTCATCGAGATGAGATCTCCAAGGGCCCGTTTGGGAAATGGGCAGAGTGTTGTGAGGAAGAGTCTCTGCAGAAGGAATGCACCTCCTACATGGCACACTCTGGGTTCTGATGGGAGGCAGTGTTTTATTGTGTGTATACACTTATCTCCAGGAATATCAAAACAGATCTTAAGATTGGGCTCTCTATCCATAGATCATACGAATTAAAACATACCTCCAGCAGCACTGCCACGGTCTGGCCATCTCTGACCCACGTACCATCCAATTCCTAATTTTAGAGCATTGGTCCTCATTTGGGACATAAGGCCCTCCCTGAAGACATTCTTGATTGCCATGACCTTGGAAAGGGGCTGCAGTAACTGGTGGAAAGAGGGTAGGAATGCACAGAAAAGCCCACATAACAAAGGCCTCACCCACCCCCAGAACCAGTAATGTAGAGGAATAGCATCTTCTGGAGCAGAGCCACCCTTTTCAATCTGTCGTTACATCACGTGTTTGTGAACCAAGTTACCATTAAGAACTTTTCTCTCTTCTTTGGGAAGAGGTTAATGTCCTTTTAACTGGTTTTCCTTTGATCATTTGCATCACCTACCCACTCTAGTACTCCTGCCTAGAAAATCCCATGGATGGAGGAGCCTGGTGGGCTGCAGTCCATGGGGTCGATAAGAGTCAGACACGACTGAGCGACTTCACTTTCACTTTTCACTTTCATGCATTGGAGAAGGAAATGGCAACCCACTCCACTGTTCTTGCCTGGAGAATCCCAGGGATGGCGGAGCCTGATAGGCTGCCGTCTATGGGGTCGCACAGAGTCCGACACGACTGAAGTGACTTAGCAGCAGCAAGCAGGGTTTGGCCAGATCATTGAGCATGGGCTGTTCTGTGCTTAGTTGCTTGGTTGTGTTTGACTCTTTGTGACCCCATGGACTGTAGCCCTCCAGGCTCCTCTGTCCATGGGGATTCTCCAGGCAAGGATACTACAGTGGGTTGGCCTTGTCTTCGGCTTCCTCCGGGGGATTGTCCCAACCAGGAACCGAACCCAGGTCTCGTGCATTGTAGGCAGATTCTTTACCATCTGAGCCACCAAGGAAGCCCTCTTTGAGCCTACCAAGCCTCATACTAGTTTTTATTTTCCTCGTGTCTTTGGACTTGAACAGGAGTGATTTCTTTGGGTAAGAGATTTAAGGGGGGATGTACTTTCTCAAGACCTATTCACCAGTCTGAGCAAAGTTTCCTCTTTGGAAGAAGATAATAACTTGGGGATGCTATTGAACAAGTGTGGGGCTTGGTAATTCAAGATATAATGTCTGTTTCTTCACCCTGATTTGCAGTTGAACAGTCATTTATAGTAACTGAGAAATACAACTAATTTCACCTTTTTTTTTCCTCCAAACTTTAAGCTTTTTATTTTGTATTGGGTTATAGCTAATTAACAATGTTGTGGTGTGTGCGTTAGTTGCTCTGTCGCGTCCGACTCTTTGCAACCTTGTGGACTGTATGTAACCCATCCATGGAATTCTCCAGACAAGCATACTGGAGTGGGTTGCCATTTCCTCCTCCAGGGGATCTTCCTGACCCAGGGATTGAACCCTGGTCTTCTGCACTGCAGGCAGATTCTTTACCGTCTGAGCCACCCGGGAAGCCAATGTTATGATAGTTTCAGGTGAACAGCAAAGGAATTCAGCCGTACATATACATTTACCTTCTTTATTTGTAGGAAATACAGCTGGAACATGCAAAGCAAGCCTTTGTTCAGAGGGATAATGCCAGGACTGGAAAAGTGACAGCCATTGACTTCCGGGATATCATGGTCACCATTCGCCCTCATGTCTTGACGCCTTTTGTAGAAGAGTGTCTAGTAGCAGTAAGTAGGGGGTGTTGTTTTTTAATTTTTGATGGAGTATAATTTACAATGTTGTCCTCATTTCAGGTATACAGACGAGGTAATCAGCTGTACATATTTGTGTATCAACTCTTTTTAAAAGTCTATTCCCATAGAGGTCATTATAGAATATTGAGTAGCATTTCCTATGCTGTGCAGTAGGTCTTTATTATCTATTTTATGTATAGTAGTGTGTCTATATCAATTCCAATCTCCCAATTTATGTCTCCCCCCAAGTTGTAATTTGCCCTAATGAAATAATTTATTCTGTCTGGCGTAAGCTCAGTAGATAAGGAATTGTAAGAACAAGTCTTATAAATTATGTAGAGTTTTTTTCTGGTTAAGCACTGACATTTTCTTCTTTGCTCAATGGTATTTCATCCATTACCAAAGTTACAGGAAGTGCTTTGTCAGTGTTAGTGGGTGTCTTAATTTATTACCTGTATAGTATGAAATATCTTAAATGTATTAACTAGGCTTTTTTTTTTTTAAAGGAAAAACAGCTATATAATTGCATGTTAGTTTGCTTTGTATTTTGAGATATGTCAAATGCTTGTCTTCACTTTTACAAGTTCTCCAAGAAAAGGTATTAAAAAAAAAAAAAGTGCCCATAGATATACTTAAGGAGTCAGCAGAATGGCAGCTCTAAGCCTTGGATTCAGTCATTCATGCACCCTGTGTGTTGAGGCAACAGTGGCCCTGTGGTGGGCAGGGCTCTGCTGCCCTCTGTTGTGGAGTTTCTCCTCTAGTGGGGGTCCAGCCACTCTTCTCCCTCATGGGCCCTGAGGGTGTCCTGGAACATTCCAGGGTGGTGTTTCCCAAGCCTAGATCACAGAGCTTAAGAATCATCAGGGGTTGTTATTAAAAGTGCATATTCTGAGGTCTTTTCTAGGCCTCCTGATCCACCATCCACAGTGGTGATCTGATTTCTTTTCCTTTAAATTTTTTAAACTTTATTTAGTTGCTCATTTTTGCCTGTGCTGGGTCTTCATTGCTGTGCATGAGTTTTCTCCAGTCGCTGTGAGCGGGGCTGCTCCCTGGTTGCGGGGCACGGACTTCTCGTTGTGGTGGCTTCTCGTGTGCAGCACAGGCTCTGGGCACTTGAGCTCAGTGGCTGTGGCACCTGGGCTTAGTTGGCCCATGGCACGTGCCATCTGCCTGGACCAGAGCCTGAACCTGTGGTGCCTGCAAGGAAGTCCTCGTATCTAATTTCCAAAGCTTCTTGGATAATTGTGATGATCCCCCAGATTTGGGATCCATATGCAATGGTAACTCTTCTTGTGTTAATCCCAGGGAGAGGACTTTTTAAGTGTTTCACCGTCATCTGAGTTTCCCATAATGCTTACCTTAAGTGAGAACTCAGAGTAGCTTTTCATTTCACTAGTCCTTCTTTTTGAAGATCAGATCAGATCAGTTGCTCAGTCGTGTCCAACTCTTTGCAACCCCATGAATTGCAGCACGCCAAGCCTCCCTGTCCATCACCAACTCCCGGAGGTCACTGAGACTCACGTCCATTGAGTCAGTGATGCCATCAACATCTCATCCTCTGGCGTCCCCTTCTCCTCCTGCCCCCAATCCCTCCCAGCATCAGAGTCTTTTCCAATGAGTCAAGTCTTCACATGAGGTGGCCAAAGTACTGGAGTTTCAGCCTCAGCATCATTCCTTCCAAAGAAATACCAGGGCTGATCTCCTTCAGAATGGACTGGTTGGATCTCCTTGCAGTCCAAGGGACTCTCAAGAGTCTTCTCCAACACCACAGTTCAAAAGCATCAATTCTTTAGCGCTCAGCTTTCTTCACAGTCCAACTCTCGCATCCATACATGACCTTAGGAAAAACCATAGCCTTGACTAGATGAACCTTTGTTGGCAAAGTAATGTCTCTGTTTTTGAATATGCTATCTAGGTTGGTCATAACTTTCCTTCCAAGGAGTAAGCGTCTTTGAATTTCATGGCTGCAGTCACCATCTGCAGTGATTTTGGAGCCCAGAAAAATAAAGTCTGACACTGTTTCCACTGTTTCCCCATCTATTTCCCATGTAGTGATGGGACTAGATGCCATGATCTTCGTTTTCTGAATGTTGAGCTTTAAGCCAACTTTTTCCTCTCCACTTTCACTTTCATCAAGAGGCTTTTTAGTTCCTCTTCACTTTCTGCCATAAGGGTGGTGTCATCTGCATATCTGAGGTTATTGATATTTCTCCCAGCAATCTTGATTCCAACTTGTGTTTCTTCCAGTCCAGCATTTCTCATGATGTACTCTGCATAGAAGTTAAATAAGCAGGGTGACAATATACAGCCTTGACGTACTCCTTTTCCTATTTGGAACCAGTCTGTTGTTCCATGTCCAGTTCTAACTGTTGCTTCCTGACCTGCATACAAATTTCTTAAGAGGCAGATCAGGTGGTCTGGTATTCCCATCTCTTTCAGAATTTTCCACAGTTTATTGTGATCCACACAGTCAAAGGCTTTGGCATAGTCAATAAAGCAGAAATAGATGCTTTTCTGGAACTCTCTTGCTTTTTCGATGATCCAGCGGATGTTGGCAATTTGATCTCTGGTTCCTCTGCCTTTTCTAAAACCAGCTTGAACATCAGGAAGTTCCTGGTTCACATATTGCTGAAGCCTGGCTTGGAGAATTTTGAGCATTACTTTACTAGCATGTGAGATGAGTGCAATTGTGCGGTAGTTTGAGCATTCTTTGGCATTGCCTTTCTTTGGGATTGGAATGAAAACTGCCCTTTTCCAGTCCTGTGGCCACTGCTGAGTTTTCCAAATTTGCTGGCATATTGAGTGCAGCACTTTCACAGCATCATCTTTCAGGATTTGCAATAGCTCCACTGGAATTCCATCACCTCCACTAGCTTTGTTCATAGTGATGCTTTCTAAGGCCCACTTGACTTCACATTCCAGGATGTCTGACTCTAGGTCAGTGATCACACCATCGTGATTATCTGGGTCATGAAGATCTTTTTTGTACAGTTCTTCTGTGTATTCTTGCCACCTCTTCTTACTATCTTCTGCTTCTGTTAGGTCCATACCATTTCTGTCCTTTATCGAGCCCATCTTTGCATGAAATGTTCCTTTGGTATCTCTGATTTTCTTGAAGAGATCCCTGGTCTTTCCCATTCTGTTGTTTTCCTCTATTTCTTTGCGTCTATCGCTGAAGAAGGCTTTCTTATCTCTTCTTGCTATTCTTTGGAACTCTGCATTCAGATGTTTATATCTTTCCTTTTCTCCTTTGCTTTTCGCTTCTCTTCTTTTCACGGCTATTTGTAAGGCCTCCCCAGACAGCCATTTTGCTTTTTTGCATTTCTTTTCCATGGGGATGGTCTTGATCCCTGTCTCCTGTACAATGTCACGAACCTCATTCCATAGTTCACCAGGCACTCTATCAGATCTAGGCCCTTAAATCTATTTCTCACTTCCATTGTATAATCATAAGGGATTTGATTTAGGTCATACCTGAATGGTCTAGTGGTTTTCCCTACTTTCTTCAATTTCAGTCTGAATTTGGCAATAAGGGGTTCATGATCTGAGCCACAGTCAGCTCCTGGTCTTGTTTTTGCTGACTGTATAGAGCGTCTCCATCTTTGGCTGCAAAGAATATAATTAGTCTGATTTCGGTGTTGACCATCTGGTGATGTCCATGTATAGAGTCTTCTCTTGTGTTGTTGGAGGAGGGTGTTTGCTATGACCAGTGCATTTTCTTGGCAAAACTCTGTTAGTCTTTGCCCTGCTTCATTCTGTATTCCAAGGCCAAATTTGCCTGTTACTCCAGGTGTTTCTTGACTTCCTACTTTTGCATTCCAGTCCCCTATAATGAAAAGGACATCTTTTTTGGGTGTTAGTTCTAAAAGGTCTTGTAGGTCTTCATAGAACCATTCAACTTCAGCTTCTTCAGCGTTACTGGTTGGGGCATAGACTTGGATTACTGTGATATTGAATGGTTTGCCTTGGAAACGAACAGAGATCATTCTGTCGTTTTTGAGATTGGTGTTCTAATAAGGCCTTCCTACTCCGGCACGCTGGCTCCTTTTCTTGGTCCTTCCCTTCCCTAGCCCAATCTAAACTCTCATGTCAGCTATTTCAAACGTTTATGAAGTGAAGATTTATGTGGTTGTTACCTTATAAAGAAGTGCTTTCCTAATAAAAATATTTTGCCTTGTTAGGGAAGGATAGAATTTGAAACCCCAAACTGAAGTTCCATTTATAATGGACATGCTGTCTGTTTCCCTTATCCCCATGAAAAAATATGGTTTCTTGCAAATTCTGATTATCAAGAATCCTGGCCAGTCTTAACCCCCATCAAAGCATATGACATCTCATAATTTTATCATAATGTGCTTGTTTGCTGGAAATCCTACCAATACAAAGTATGTACTTAAATGATTGTTTATTACTACTTATAAGTAACATGACAAATCATGATATTAATGTTAGATTAGCCACTTCTCATAGCATGTTGTATTGGTATAATAGTTTTGCATGCATAAGTATACACATATGGGCATGTGTATAATACAGTTTTGCATGTCTAAGCTTTTAAGAATTGCTCATTAGATGAAATAAACAAACTTATAAAACATTTCCAATGGAAATTTGAACTCTGTAAATTACTACTGGTCCTGTTGTTATAATCCTACATGTGTATTTATTTAGTTTTCTAGGACCTGTGTGTGGAGAGTACAAGTTCTGGTCATGATTAGTTGCAGTTACTTCTAAAAATCATTTATAGCTTTTTTTTTTTTTTTTTCTTTTAATGTGAAAGAAAAATACTTCTGGGCACTTTTTGCTATACATGCTTTTTTGATTACTTCCAAAACTAGCATTTGATATACGTACTTCTGAATCTTCTTCATTCTATAAATCCTTTGTTTATTTTTCTTCTCCCCCCTCTTATTTTCAACTTACTTGAGGCTGCTGGAGGTACCACATCCCATCAAGTTAGTTTCTCCTATTTTAATGGATTTAACTCGCTCCTGAACAACATGGAACTCATTAGAAAGATCTACAGCACTCTGGCTGGCAACAGGAAAGATGTAGAGGTGACTAAGGGTGAGTGCGACTAAATCTGACTTCTTGCCTGCAAGTATCTTGGTGAAGTATTATTAGAGGGAAGAAGACAACCAAAAGTTTATGTTACAGAGTTTTCTATCTCTAGTTTTCTATCTCACTGACACATATTAACCATTTGGTACTTGTGTGTTCTCCACTCTTTGAAACAAATGAAACAATTTTCAGCACATTTTAAATAATGGCACCCCACTCCAGTACTCTTGCCTGGAAAATCCCATGGATGGAGGAGCCTAATGAGCTGCAGTCCATGGCGTCGCTAAGAGTCAGACATGACTGAGCGACTTCACTTTCACTTTTTACTTTCATGCATTGGAGAAGGAAATGGCAGCCCACTCCAGTGTTCTTGCCTGGAGAATCCCAGGGACGGGGGAGCCTGGTGGGCTGCCATCTATGGGGTTGCACATACTCGGACACGACTGAAGCGACTTAGCAGCAGCAGCAGCAGCAGCAGCAAGGCTATCTTTGAATGAGGGGACCATGTAAAGTTTCTCGTGTGTGTGCTAAGCCTCTTCAGTCATGTCCCACTCTGTAATGCTATGGGCCGTAGCCCACCAGCCTCCTCTGTCCCTGGGATTCTCCAGGCAGCAATACTGGAGTGGGTTGCTATTCCTCCTCCAGGGGATCCTTCCTACCCAGGGATCGAACCCATGTCTCTTAACATCTGCCTGCATTGGTAAGCGGGTTCTTCATCAATAGTGCCATCTGGGAAGCCCCCAAAGTTTCTTAAATATTTTCAAATCTGAATAAAACCTAAACTAAACTGACATCCTCTAAAATGACCTTCGCAAGTACACAAGGACTTCTTAAACTTATACTGCTGACAGTGTGTATTGATCAACAATCTTTGATCAAGATATCAGCATTTTAATGGGATTTTTTTTTTTTAAACAAGAATTCCCTTTGGAATTCCACAGCTTCGTTAATATTATATCCTGGGACCTATGTGTATGGAATTTCATATCTCCTTCCTGGTTTTCCCTGACTTACAACTTGAATAGCTTCCTATGTCATTTATTCAAGGCCTTTAGGTGACTCCAACCTTTTAAAGTCACTATTCGAGCAAGCATTGTGCACACTCTTTGCAGATGAATGGAAGAACTGCAAAAATTCTCCCCCTATTTGGATTGACTTGAATTCTGTGACTATTAATAATAAAGTTTGGTGATGTTCGCTCATTCCAGTGCCTTGAGTTAATGCTGCATTTAGTGGCTATTCCTTCTTGAATCTTTCCCTTTTAACTCTTTTTCCATACAGAGGAGTTTGTTCTGGCAGCTCAGAAATTTGGTCAGGTTACACCCATGGAAGTTGACATCTTGTTTCAGTTAGCAGATTTATATGAGCCACGGGGGTAAGTTGGCCTTTTTTTCTTTTAATTAGCTTAATAAAGGGAGGTTAGGAGGTGGGAGTAGGGGGAGGGCAGCAATCCTGGAGAAAAAGAAACCAAATTAAAGATGACTCTGAAAGGTGGGAAAGGAGAAAAGGAACATTTCAAAATTCCATACCTTAAAGTTTAATTTGTGTTTTGTTGTTGCTTACGTTTGCTTTTCTTTCTAGACGCATGACCTTGGCCGACATTGAACGGATTGCTCCTCTGGAGGAGGGGACTCTGCCCTTCAACTTGGCTGAAGCCCAGAGGCAGGTGGGCAGAAGGGTCACACATGCTTCCTGGTGTTGCCTTGATAAGGCCCCATAGCCCCTTTCCACTTGCAGTTGCCTTTTCGGCACTGGTTCCTGACCTACTGTTTCTCTGTTTTGCAAAAAAAAAAAAAAAAAAAAGAAAACGAGACCATTTCAAAAGGCTGGAAAGAGTACTTACTTAGAAATGTTCTAAGTAACAGATAACTAACTGGTGTTTCCTCTCTTCTGCAGAAGATGGGGTGATTTCTAAGCTGCATGGGAAGCCTCACCCTCCCCAAAGAGGAGGAAGATCTTCCCTCCTTCCCTCAGCCTCAGGCTGGCAGAGCTGGGGCCACAGCCCGCTTTGGGTGTCACGTCCCAGCATCGTGTTGAGAGATGAGGGCCGGCCCTGCCTCGCAGAGAGGCGCTCAGTCAGGGCACCGCCTGACTGCCATGCTTGCTGTTTTTCTGAATATCAAAATGAGATAATTTTGTTTAGTCTGGAGTCATAGTTTGAAGGCTTTTAGACCTATTTTCTTTGTGAAAGGATTCATAAGTTATGTGGAAACAATTTGAGGAATGCTAAATTTTATTTTATGGTTAACAGAAACCAATCTCTTGAAGTTGTGGGAGTCAGAAACCTAAGACTTGGGACCTCCTTATGCTTAACTCTTGCTCGACTTTCTATAGATCGGGATTAGAGAATAAAAGCCTTCAGAGCGTCTGTTGTGCTTCCACTATGTTTGTAAAATAAATCCCCTCACAGACGAGCGTCGTCGTTTCAGAAAAATACCTCCTTTAAGGCAAAGCCATCTCCGAATCCTGTGAGACTTAACAGTTTTTGGCTGGGAGCTCCGGGTCTGTACTGAGACGCCAGTTTGACCACAATGGGTTGATGCGGGCTGCATTTTTAGGACGGGCAGGCCTAGAGCCAGGACGCCCTCCTTTCAGCTCTTTCCCACCCGATGGCAGCGGCGGGTTCTGTGTGCAGCGTCGTGGGCGTGCGCGCAGCAAACCCTCGCTAGGCACCTCTGGAAAACCAGCTGGTCGCTGTTAAAATAGGAAGCCGATTTCCCCCAGTGCAAGAGAGAGGAATGTGGAATCACATAGAGACGGGGACACAGCCCTGCTCTCCCCTCTCTATGATTTTTAAACACCACTTACCAGATGATTATCTCTTTGCCTCTGTGCTACTAGCTCCTGTAGAAATTGGGGGATTAAGATAAAGCAGAGAATTAAAAAAAAAAAAAAAAAAGATTCCTCCTGTTCTCCTGTGACAGTGGTACCCCGCAATTTCTCCTCTATGCCCTCTGCAGCGTTAGCAAGTTTCTGATAGTGGGTGCTTATTGATCGTGTCCATGAAAGGGTTGGATGAGATTGATGAGGTTTACAGCAGGAAATGATTGGCTGCTGCTTGGAGGTTTAGAGCAATTCACTGGGGCCTTGCCTGGAATATTCTTTAGGGGCCTGACAACATCGGCAGACTCAAGCAACAGAGGTCACCCGCCTGCCAGGCTAGGGGGGCTAACTCTTCTCCGCGAGAGAAGAGTGTGGGAAGAGGAATCTTTCTAGTATTCGTTTTGTGAAGATGCCACATTTCTAGCTTCAGAAAAGTTATCTGAAAGCCTGGGGTTTTGTTTGTCTTTAGATGAATTAGTGATGGTGTTAGGTATCAACCCATTGTTTTCAAAGTATTTTCACTCATTGTTTTGATGCCAGAACCTTTTTTCGTATTGCCAGCTTATATCTGTGTACATGAAGCAGTGCCTTTCTTACCGATGCATCTGTCAAAATGAAGTTACTATGCATAATAAATATAGATGGAAGTCATCCATCTAGATGGGGATACCCTTGGAAGCACTGCATGGAATTTGCAGAAGAGATGTTTTACTTTCTTAAAAATGCATATTTCTGCATAAAGCTATTTTCAGTTCACTTTGAAGGAGATTCCAAATTGTTTCATTGTACTGGAATTGTGCTCCACTGACAGCAGCTAAAATTCAGTGGGTTGATAGTTGGGGTGGGTAATTATTTTCATTGTTCACCGATCTTAATTATCATGGCTTATGAAAAAACAAATTTTATTGAATGTATTTATTCACTCAACAGGTATTTATTAAGCACTAACTATATGCCATCCTCGTGTGACAGCACTGTGTGACATAAAATTACTGTTTTATTTATATAGACAGAGGAGTGAAATACTCTGAAACGTTCTGACATCAAAAACACCATAAGAATAGTAGGTCAAAAGAACACTAATAATAATACAATAACTGACTGGCCCGAAGTATGAATTTAGAAGAGATGGACAAAAAAGAGAAAATATCAAATCATCTGTAATATAACCACTTAGTTGTAGCCACTATAAACAATTGAGTATCTCTGGGTGATGTGGCAGCCAGCAGGCTAGTGTTATTTTCATATGTATATACACACCAAAATAATTTTAATGAAAAGCACAGCATATTCACACACAGTCTTCAACACTGGTTTTAAAAGATAATCATGAAACATTTCAAACAGTTTAAAAGGTAGAGAGAAATAGATAATAAATACCTGTCTCCATACCATATTGTTTTTTAGCCTGTTTTTTCTTTATAATACTGTATGCACACTTTTTCTGAACATCAAATATTTTTCACAGTATTGTTTTTTAATGGCGTGCAATTTTGTTTTAGAGCTATAGCATTATTTTTAACCAGTCCTCCGTTATTGGACCTTTGGGGATTCTCAGAGGTTTTGCTCTTAAAATGGTACTGATTTTTAAATTTTTTTTAAAACAGTACTGCTTTTCATTATTATTGTAGCTTGATCCTTGTTTATATAGATGATTATTTTCTAGCCTAACTTTCTAGAAGTAGAATTGCAGGGTCAATTTAAGTACTTGTACATTTTAAGCGTTAAATGTGTATTGCCAAATTTCCCTTCAGTTTATACTTGATTAAATGGCAGATTTGAGAAGCCTTGTTTTTTGTCATCTTCTGCCAGGCTGGGCATTGCCATTAAAAACAGACAAAACTCCCCAAACCTACCAGTTTGACAGTTTGTTGAAGAATGATGTCTCATTAATGGTTTTAAATTTATATCTCTTTGATCACTAATGAGAATTGAACATTTGAAGATGAATTCATATTCATAACATTTTGGGGGACACAGTAGTGTCTTTCATTAAATTTAAACTTGATTTTAAAAATTGACAGCAATAATTACTTTTTATTAATAAGAATTTACAAAAATCTAACCATCCCTTCTTCCTCTTTGACATTTTAGCTGTATCATGAGTTTAAGAGCGCAGTTGTAATTTAAAAATAAAATAACATGCTCATTTTTGTTTTGATTTCCTTTCCGTCTCCTGTCTTCCCGCTCTGCAATTCCTGTGTACACAAAGAAGAAGGCATCAGTTGATTCATCTCGACCAGTTCTCCTGCAAGTTGCAGAGTCAGCCTACAGGTTTGGTCTCGGTTCTATTGCTGGAGGTGAGTCATGGATGAGTGCAAATTGTTCATTGTTATTATTCCTCTTTTTCCTCTGATTTTTTTCCCCTTGAAATATCGAAGGAAACAACCTTCTCTGGTCTTTTCCTAAGCTAGTTACCAAATCTGTATCTATGTGATGGGATAACAGCAAAGGGAAATTTTTCCTCGTACCTGCGTTTGATCAGGGACTTAGAAGTAACTTTTTCCTCACATCTGTCTGCAGATGGGCTTCTAGATGTTGGTTAGTAATGAGGCTAGGCTGTAGTGATCTGCTTTTTAAAATTTGAACTCAGTGGTATCCTTTTATCAGGAGACCCTTGAGTGAAAGCCACTGTTGTTTATTAAGGGTGTAGAAAGTTCATTTTAAAATTTACATGTGCACAATTTCTTTATTTCAGCAATCTTATCTTTGACTTTGACCACCTCCTTCTTTCCTGTGACCTTAATTTCTTCTGAATTATTGGTATTATTTGATTGTAGCTGTCGGAGCCACTGCGGTGTATCCTATCGATCTGGTAAAAACTCGAATGCAGAACCAACGATCGACCGGCTCTTTTGTAGGAGAACTGATGTATAAAAACAGCTTTGACTGTTTTAAGAAAGTGCTGCGCTATGAAGGCTTCTTTGGACTGTATAGAGGTTAGTGCCATGTGCTAAATTCATGAAAGGTGAAATAGTAGTTGGAGGCTTGGTTTTTCCATCTGAATGCCTGAAATGTATTAGAGAGACTGTGTTAAAATGGAAATACAGCAGATTCTCAATTATCCATGCTGATGGGTGTAGGCTGGAGGCTCTAGGGCATGGCGAATCAAAACAGCCCATAATCTGAAAGCCATTTATATTGCTCTGCAGTGTTTTGTTTCTTAAAAATAATTATTTTTATAAACATGTCCAGTAAGTTTTTAAAAGACTCATATTGTTTGTGTTCTTGAAATAACCCTACTCACCAGTTAACAGGGAAAAGCAGCTGGGGGATAGGACAGAGCTTACTTGAGACAATGATTCTCCTTGAATATTCCACAAAATCATCCATCAAGCCTCTAACCAGGGGTTCAGTGCAGCCCTGCTTCCTTCACTGTATTATTTTTTTTTTTGAAGTTAAAAATTTTTCATTATAGAGTGTAGGCTCTCTAGTTGTAGCATTCAGGCTTTGTTGCCCTTAAGCATGTGGGATCTTAGTTCCCTGACCAGGGATCGAACCTGCATCCCCTACATTGGAAGGTGGGTTCTTAACCCATGGACTTGCAGAGTGTGTGCTCAGTCACATCAGTCGTGTGTCCTACTCTTTGTGACCCCATGGACTATAGCCTACCAGGCTCATCTGTCCATGGCGCTCTCCAGGCAAGAACACTGGAATGGGTTGCCGTGCCCTTCTCCACGGGAGCTTCCTGACTCAGGGATCGAACCTGTGTCTTTTTTATCTCCTGCTTCAGCAGGCAGGTTCTTTACCATGAGCACCACCTGGGAAGTCCCACCCCCCACCTCAAATATTTATTTATTCACTAGGCTGCTTCAGGTTTTAGTTGTGGCATGTGGGATCCAACCGGGATCCCCTGCGCTGGGACCCCGGAGTCTTAGCCCCTGGACCATCATTCACTGCCTTTTTCTAAGTTAAAGCTGCCCCTTTCCCTTCCTCAGACTCTGTACCCAGGGGAGTTGATTCACATGTCATTCTAGCCAGGGACGACTCCTCTATCCAGCTGTTCCATTCAACATCTAAGGCTCATTTAAGCAATAAGAAAAGTAACAAGAAGTATATGATCAAAAGGATCATCACAAAGGATCCCACAGACACTGACTGCTTGACCACTGGCCTAAAAGCCATGACTTAATTTCCCAGCCCCTCCATCTGTGATTGCTTTGCGTAAAGAGAAAAGAAGTAAAGGTATATGCCTGAGCTAAAATCCAGTGTTGTGAGACAGTTCCGGCTGAGCTACGTTGCCGTTTGGCAGATGCAAGGTGCAGGGGGAGGGTCCCTCCTTACCCAACCAGTACTTGCTCTCGAAGAAGAAAATGGTATTTAATACTTTCAGAGACAGACCCAGAAACTGGCAGCTATGTAAGGCTGTGCCGCTAGGCCTCTTCTGCCATCTGCTGACTTCAGTCTTCTTCTTAAGCACCCAAGTTAAAAAAAAAAAAAAAAATCAACAACAAAGACCCCTCTTAAAATCTCTCACCTTAGAAATGAGGGGGTTTCAAACTCCAGAGAAGCTCTGTTTTGCAGGTTCTTTGGTGCAGGTAGATAACCTCCATCAAAGGCCTTTTGATCTTTCTCTGCCCTCTTTCCCTCACCCCCTGCCTCTTCTCACAATTGGGAAGGTCTTTGACCCCAGGTGATTGATGATGACCCCTACAGGGTCACTGCCTTCCATCTGAAATACTTCTCCCTCCTAGTGACAACAAGCCTTGCCAACGAAAAGTGCCCCCAAGTAGTACAAGGTTAATGTCGCAGTTCCTGCTTTGCACTGAGAAGCAAAGGCGACCACCTTACCTGTTCACGTGGATTGTTTTCTGCGGGGACAGTTTTGAACCTCAAGCTGGACAACGCTAGTCTGTGGGCTTCCCTTGGTATTGGGTTAAACATCAAGGGTGCCTTAGAATTGTGAGGGAATAATTTCTGTCCTATGAATGCCCTTAATGTGTTGACCTGGCTCGCTTGAATTTTGAGTCCCTTCTCTTTCCTCTCTGACCACACCTGGTGGCTCCTGATTCTTGGTAGCACCTGGAATTATTTCCTTGGCCTGTCCTTTTGACCCCATGGACAAAACAGCTTGAAGTGTACCTGAGTTCTGAGCTGCTCTGGGCCATCCCATAAACCTCATGCTGTTTCAGTTACATCGGAGAGACTGGAGGAACTGGTTTTAACTCCTCAGGGAAGGGGGCTGTGTCCGCCTACTAGACAGACATGGAGACTCCCTTTGAACACCAAAGAGGCGACTCCTCCTCGTTTTCCTGGTTAGAAAGAGCCATTTATCTAACGTGTGTGGGGTGTCTGATCCCTAAGGGGTGCTCTTGTCAGAAGTGATGAGTGGAGTGTGGATATAGAATGAGGGGTGCTGGGAGTCACCTACGTTCATTTCTCCCTGACTTCTTATCCCTTCTAGGCGATAATTTTAGAACAAAAGATGTATTGTAAAACTTTTTTAGTTTCTGTTTTGTAATTTGGATCTTGAGAGCAAAGAGGTGATTGGCAGTGTTTTTGAAAAAGTGTTTATAATCTTCATAAATGAATTATTCCTATTCTTGATTGGCTGGGGACTAATTCCCTTTTGTGCCTTGCACATAATCATTGATTAATAATTAGATGTAACTGCATATTTGTAAATGCTTATCACTGAATAAGAGAAGGATCAGATGAAAACGGGAAACTGTCATTACCAGCAAAAAAATGATAATAGAAACAGAAAAACCCCAACTATGTCTGAGAATCCATATTCTAACTTTTGTATACAAAATCAAGCTATAATCACCCACATGTGATTCTTTGACTATAAATTTCTTATTCAATGTAATTTTATTGTTTACAAATTTAATATTCCAGGGGAAAACAGTTAAATTTTAATTTTGAGAATTTAGAAATGCTGCTGGGCACTCTCTACCTAGCAATACTTGAAAAGATGGCAGAGTACATCTCTAATTTATAAACATGTTTCAAAATATTGAGCCTATTTTTTCCTATTGTGGAATTTTGCTTAACATGTAATTTTTCTGCATCAGGACATATATAATTGCTAATATTTCCTGAGGAGGATAATTTGGGGATATTGCAGAAGTAAGTTCTCTCCCCTATTTTAAAATTATCTTTGTGTATATTTGGAGAAAAAGTATATAGCATCTCTCTCTCTTTTTCCTTCTTACAGTGAGAACACAGGATTCTGAAGGGAGATGTTTTGTATTTAGAAGTAGTTCTCATGGAACTCCACAAGTGATTGTTATTTTTAAAGAACGCTTTCAGCACTAGTTGTTTTCCTCTGTGCTTTCTCTGGCAGTTGCCAGCATCGCTCTCAGTCCTGGAAGTTATCCGATCGTAATCCAGGGAGGCTACTGAAAACGCAGCTCTGGGGACTGTTGGTGTTGTCCTCCGTGGATACTGAGTCCAAGGGCTTCTAGTGTTGTGAGCTGGTGAGGTCCTCTCCCCATATTTCTGTGCACTTCCCGGCTTCTTTGTCCATCAGAGTCTCTTAACTTTGGGGATAAGTTTGGTGGTTACAAAAGATCCCCTTAGAAATCCTATGATACTGACCCTGCAATCATTCTCTGTAATACAGGCTTACTTTTCTTTACAGGAAAATTAATTGATTTTTCTAGGCCTGTATTTTTTGCAATTTAGGCCCCCTAGGCTAAGTGTATCTGTATCACAGGAAATAACACCCAAGATAATCCAAATCTCCCTGAAGTCACTTGTAAAAGTCTTCCTCTATTTCCTCCCCAGTCTCCAGATTGATTTAATGCACCGAGGTGTTTAAAATCCTTAATGAATTACCTGACAGCTCATTTGATTTGAATGAACCACATGACCAGATGAATCAGTTATTGGCCGGCTGTAGACTTGGCTTATTAAAGAGAAACGATTGATTGGGTGATCATCCATAATTAAATGCTCTTAACGTTCCAAGGATAACTAATTTCTGCCTTAAAATTTTTGCCACACTCTCCTCCCTCAGATGCTTCAAGTATGAAATGAGTATCCTTAGAAATTGGAAAATGTTTTGGGGAGGGAAGACCATGGGAAAAAGGATGGATTCAGGAAAAATACTTCTTAAAGGAAGGTTTTAGTTTTTACTTCTGCTTTTGCCGGGGAAAAGAGGAAAATCTGCCAGCAAAGGAAATTAGATAATTTTATGATTTAAACTTAATTTGGAGTACTACTTAGTCTTTGAGGCAATTAGCAAGAAAAAAAAAAAAAAAAAGGATTTTTTTTTTTTAATCAGCCCATGGACCAGGCTTGCAGAGTTTTAAATGTATCTATTTCAGGTTGTCTGTGTGCTGCAAAAGCAGTCATCTTCCATCCTGGAATGTTCTCAAGGTGACATCTAGAGGATGTTGTGGTGATATCTCAGGAAGTTTTTGATATGTTTGCATTCTAGAAGGAGGTGTTGTTGGACAGCTAGATTAAGCTAGATCTCCTGGGTGTGGCTCGTGGTTCTATAGAGGGGAGGCCCAAATTATGTGGATCCATAGTGAGATCCCTTCTTTAATCCTTGTGGATAAAAATAAGTCCAAAAATCCCATCACCAAAATAAAGCAATTGGAGGTCCTACAAGAAGGCAGGCATCTTGGCATAAACCACAGTGAATCTGTGCACTGTGCTGAGTTGTCGTGTCCATCCGTGTCCACCAGCACTTCTCATGAGTGTAGAATGGCTTGTTCTGCTCCTTTATTTTCTTGGCCAGTTTCTGCACGTTTTCATTTAGGGCGATAAGTTGTGACTAGATCAAAAAGCAGATATTTGGTTGTAGGAAATCAAACAAAAATGAACCGAAAGCTTGGACACTTCCTGAGCTGGGTAATCAAATCTCCAGAAGTCTACCGTGAGCACAGAGCTTTCAAAGGGGAAACTGAGGTGATGGCAACTCGCAACTGGGGTGGATGGGATTGGATCATCAGAGGCTGGAGAGGGCCTGATGGAGAACAGTGAGGAGCTTAGAAAATTGGGAAGGAGGAAACTAGGCAGAGCCTGGAGAAGAAAGGATTAATTAGCAAACAAATTAGTTCCAGGTCTCAAGGATGATCATTTATAACTAGCTACGGCCTTTACTAGGGCTTCCCTGGTGGCTCAGATGGTAAAGAATCTGCCTGCAATGCAGGAAACCCAGGTTCGATCCTTGAGTTGGAAAGATCTCCTGGAGAAGGGAATGGCTACCCGCTCCAGTATTCTTGCCTGAAGAATTCCGTTGTCAGAGGAGCCTGGCAGGCTACAGTCCATGGGGTCGTTAAGAGTCGGACACAACTGAGCAACTAAACCTTTCACTTTTCATTGCCATTGCAGAGGCTGAAACAAGGGCAATAGACAAAATCTCAGCACCCAGAAAGTTTAGATAGAAGAAAAGATAACCAGGACCCCGAAAGTTGCTATATACCAGAGTGAAAAACTCGAGGAAGAAAGGTACGGTTCTTCTACCCAGTGATCTTCTAGGAAGTTCCCAAGGAACCGTGCTTTTTCTAGACCATGACAATATCATCCCTCTGTGCTTTAACATTCAGTCTCCCAAAGCCATCCCGAGCCGTAGCTAAAATAGCAGATGATTCTTGACATTTTGAACAAAAGCATCTAACCCAGATAAGCAAGCATTTAAATCTTAATATCTGCCATGCGCCCCGCTCTACCATATACTTACCTTGGGGTGATACCCTGAGAGCCGGTGGAAAACTGGATTGCAAGAAGGGCCATGAAAGGGGATAGTGTAGTTGGTGGGGGTTTGGGGGGGTGCCTCATGCCTGGGGGCTGTATGAATCAAAGACAGACAGATACAGGGGAAGGGAGGAGGGAAGAAAGCTTGAACAAGTGAAGAGAGAAGGCCATGGAAACAGGAACAGGAATAAAAGCCGTGAGGCAGGGTGCGCAGGGCGCTGATAGCTCCAGAATAAAGGTTAATCTGATGTTGAAAGCAAGGCAGGCTCTCTGGGAAGATGGGAGCAAGTAGAGGGACCTCCGTGCAGAGGTCAGGAGGCTAAGAATTTAACCTCGGAGGGGTCACCTCGGGGTTGAAATTAGATAACGGAAGGGCACTGGATGTGGCTCCGGCCACAGCAGTAGGAGTATTTTCTGCATTAACATCGTCTACCACCCCTGCAGCCTGGCTCTGCCCTGCCTGCCTTCCACCCCACCTTACATGCTCTAAGCTACCTTTCTCCAGGTTGGGCCGGTCACTTTGGAACTTGTTTTTTGTCCGGGCTGATACAGCAGTGATGTGATGAGATTTCTCCCTTATCATGGCGCTGCATCATCCGTGCTTCCCCGTGTCTTGTCCAGAGTGATCTGTTGGGACACCTGCCGTGTGGTGGTTATAGTGGTTGGCCTGTCAGTCCAGCCCCTGACCCACTGCTTTCTCTGAGCCTCGTTCCCCAGCCGGGCCCTGACTCCCACTTGTTCACCAGGTGATAACCTGCAGTCCGCCTCTGCCGGCCAGTGCCTTCTCCCGTTTGAGAGGCAGACATGGGTTCCCACCCCTCTTACAGCCACCCTTCTTGTGCGGTGGGAAAGGGCCCGGCCATGCAGCCTGCCAGCCCAGTGTGAGCTGGCGCTCAGAGAAACATTGCAGAACATTCTGGGCTGGAAGAAATGCCTTTGTAGACCAGAGAAGGAAGTTGGAGCAGCAAGTCCACTTGGGTGAACAGGGGAAAAGTGAGCATTGGGGGGCAGAGAGCCTTGTTTTGAGAGGTGGAGTGGGGCCACATTCAACTCGGCCACTGCACAGGCACCATGTTGTGAGGGACTGGGAGATGCTGCTCAGCCTTTTGGAGCCGGTTTCCCTGAAGGAGGGGTAGGATGGTGACGATGAAGAGCATAAAGAACAACCAAAACACACATGTAGAGTGCTGACTGTGTGCTGATACACTTCCGAGGGTTTTGTGTGTGTTGTTTCATCTTCAGGACTGCCCCGTGCACATACTGTGCTTATCCCCATTCTACAGATGTGGAAACTGAGGTTCAGAGAGGTGGGCGTAACTGAATCACAACTGTACAGCTCCTAAATAACAAGAGTCAGAATTCAAACCCAACAGCCTGGCTTCAGACTCCATGCTGTTAATCCACCTGGCTCTTCTGCCCTTCAGGAGAAATTACATGGCAAAAAGTTTCTCATCATTGGAATTGTTTAAGTTCTTAGCTAAGGCATTTTATTTTAGCTGAAAATGTAGCTGCAGATGTGGTGTTATGTCTGTACTGCTTCCTCACCTTTGCTAAAGAACGTGGTGCTGCTGGACGCTGTCAGTGCTTCTAAGCTTGGGGCATAGCCATGGGGAAGAGTATTGTACTCTCGTCATACTCCCCTAACTCCTGTGCTCCCATACTTTCCTCATTCTTGATTAGGAGCACTCTTTGTGATGAATTGCCTCTTAGAGGCAAGAGGAGAATCAAGAATATGCCATGAACAGATAGGTGGAGAGAAACATGACCTTTTCAGAATACACAGTCTAGGCTGTGAACAGTGACTGGCTCTTTATATACAGTTACTCATATCATTATCATAATAAACCAGTGACTTGTAATTAGCGTCCTTGGTTTACTAACGAGGAACTTAAGCATTCAAAGGATAACGTCCTCAAGATTACTCAGCATGAAAGCAGGGCAGACCGAGGATTCCTCGGTCCTGGTTTGTCAGCCTCCAAGGCCCCAGTGCTCCAAGCTATTCATTTTGTTGCCAAGCCGTTGGGAGCAAATAGCTTTAATCATGCCACTGTTATTAATGAGTTTCTCTCATAGTCCCTTCTCACCTGGAGATTCTGGAATTATATATCTCTAAAAAGTTTTTAAGTAAAAACTACGGCTCAGTAGCCCTCTGGTCAGCGTACTGTTCTCAGAAACTTCCTTTTGGGGGTTCTCTGTAAAGCCTGCAGTTGAGGTTCCTGGTGTGGGCTTAGCTTCCACATCTTTTGCTCAGTCCTTTCTCATCGAGTTGCATAAAGGACGGGGATCCGAGGGGATAGTGTGATTTATATCTCAGCCCCATGAAATCTGAAGACAAAATACTATATTAATATTGTACCCTGTAAATCTTTTCTCGCATTAGCAGCCTTCTGGTAAAGTTTGCCAAGGAAGCATTGCCACATGTGCTGATGGAGCTGAACTAAAATGAGAAGATTAGAAAACTAACCACACTAATAAATTTCATTTGAGGCAGTTGGAAAACAGACTGCTGTTTTGACAAGTCAGAAACAACACACACATGCATTCTCTGTTTCTAATGGTTAAAATGAATTTCCAGAATCCAACAGAAACATCTTGTATTAGAAGCCTGATTTTTCTGCTGAGTTATCCAGATGTCAGATATACATGTGCTTTAAACTTCAGTGTGATCGTGTTGAGCCGCCTTCCCCAGGCTGGCTGTTTTAGGCATTACCAAGCCACATCACCCTTCCTCTTTCTGAGGTCAGGGAATCAGGAGGTTGTCGAAATCCCCAGCTCTCTGGGGATTGTCCTGCAGATCAGGACCCCTCCCGGAGGGCATTTGGCCACAACTGATGGCGTCAAGGCCCACATGTCTGCTGGCTCTCAGATTGCCATCCACAGCCACCCTTGATTCCCAAGGTCACCACCACAAGAATGATACTGATCCAGTGCCTCCCTGAGTGCCAGCATCTGGCCTAGGTCTTAGGAATGGATTTGTACTTTGGTTTTATTCTTACTGGATTAAGTTACTCATTTTATACAGTGAAACTCAGGGCCTGATATTAAATTACCTTAACCTCCCAATTATTCTTCCTGCCTTGGGTCTCTGCCCTTACCATCTGTCCTTCACCTGCCTCCAGAACTCTTTTACTTTTCGAAGTTTCCTCTTTAAAAGCCACCCAGACTTTTCCCCAAGCCCCTTCGTGTGGCCTGAGGAGAAACAGTACAGTGTACTTGTTCAGGAGCACCCCCTAGAGCCAGACTGCCCGGGTTGAACCCCCACTGCCCCACATACCAGCTGAGTGACCCTGGGCCGGCTCCTGGAAGTCTGCCTCAGTTTCCTCATCTGTTGATGGGATAAAAATGACATGCGCTGAGTTTTGCTACTGACTTGGGGTGTGGGTTTCATATTAGGGCTTTCCTTGTGGCTCAGATGGTAAGGAATCTGCCTGGAGATAAGAATGGTAAGGAGACCTGGGTTCAGTGCCTGAGTGGGGAAGATCCCCTGGAAAAGGGCATGCAACCCACTCCAGTATTCCTGCCTGGAGAATCCCATGAACAGAGGCGTCTAGCGGGTTACAGTCCATGGGGTCGCAAAGAGTTAGACACGACTGAGCGACTAACACTTTCCGTGGTGTGGGTTTCATATTGGGGCCTTCCTGGTGGTTCAGATAGTAAGGGATCTGCCTGTGATGCCGTAGACCTGAGTTGAATCCCTGGGTCAGGAAGATCCCCTGGAGAAGGGAATGGCAACCCACTCCAGTATTCCTGCCTGGAGAATTCCATGGACAGAGGAGCCTGGTGAGTTACAGTCCATGGGGTCGCAAAGAGTGGGACATGACTGAGCGACTGACACTTTGACTTCCTATGGCGTGGGTTTCGTATGTTGCTTCCCATACAGCACGCACAGTAGTGTGCGGCATGTAATAAGTGCCCCCAATAATGTCATTATCTCCACTGTTGTTGATTCGTTGAATTACTTCTACTCCGTTGTGTGTTTACAAGGTCTGTGACCTCCCCCAGCCCTGCCCATGCCGTGAACTTGAGATTTGGGTGCCTTTTCACAGTCTGTTCTCTCTGCCTAGGCCTCCTGGCTCTGCACCCTCTTGTGCCTCTCTCCTCCAGTGAGCCTCTGCTTGTCCTTAAAGAATCACACCCAGGATCTCCTCCTCTCTGATGCCCTGCTCTGCCCTGCAGGCAGAGTAGCTGGTTCTCGCCACTGTGTTCCCAGAGCGCTTTGGCACCCCAGGGCTTTGACACCCAGCACTCTGTTTTTAGGTGCTGTGCCCCGTCTTTGGCACACAGACACCTGGGTCTCCCTCTTTCTCTAAACTGACACTGGCTCCAGGGGACGCCGCAGATCTTACTATTTCAACCTCGTTTCTTCCAGTCCCAGGCACAGACAGCATTTGGTAAATGTTTGCTGAACAAATAAATATTTGCCGCCCTATATTTAGTCTTAAATGCAGGGTTTTCTCTATTGTTTTGTTTTGGTCTCTGCTGTTCACAGGGCATTACTAAATTTATAGTGAGAAAGACAAATCTCGGTCGCTTAAAAGCCTGGCTGAAGTGATTGTATCTAACGCTGTAGTCATTTGGCTGTGTGGGCTGTTTTTTATTAGTCATTTAAAAAGACTGTCACAGGGTAGTGATAGAGACAAGAGATCATCATGCAAATCACAGTGCTATCCACCCATCCATGGTTTGGGTCTACAATTTAATGATGAGAAAAATACATCCAGCAAGTAAATATTTAGCTAAACATTTCCGTACTTGACCTCAGTGTAGAGAGTAGAATGGAAATTGTGAATGTTACGATGTAGTTTAAATAGCTTATGCCTGAATTTTACTGGTAGAAATGAGTGTTATGTTTTCATGAAGTAATAATAGTGCTTTTTTTCTCATAGATATTATCTCATGGTGTAAGTAAAGGATTAATAAGTGAGTATAGTTCAGGAGGAGGAAATTCTTACTTTGAATAAGAGTGCTTGCTTTGCCCAGATGGTTCCATATTCACATTTTCTGTGCTGTTTCGGTTCATTTAGGTTAAAAAGAGCATGGCCATACTCAAGCTAGCAAGAGCATAGGGGAACTTTCCATAAGAGTTCACATGAGGGAGAAGGAAAACCAAGCGCTCGTAGGGATGCCAGGGCAGGAGTTTCACTGGAATCTGGCCCCAGTGGGACCAGAAGCTGGTTACGGCCGACTCTCCCATCTGGGCACCGTCACAGCCTGTGTGTTCTCTCTGGTGTCCGTATTCTATTTGTGGCACATTTCTCCTCTCTGCTAGGCCACTTCCTTTCCTATTATAGTCTCTGCTTCCTTCTGGCGTTCACACATACATGGCTTCGGCTGGCCACTTTTCCCATATCACGTGGCACCTTCTCAGCTTGTGCCTCTGTGTTAACTGGCTCCTCACCTCTGAGGAACTAAAAAGCCTCTTGATGAGGGTGAAAGAGGAGAGTGAAAAGGCTGACTTAAAACTCAACATTCAAAAAATGAGGATCATGGCATCTGGTCCCATCACTTCATGGCAAATAGGAGGGGAAAAAGTGGAAACAGTGACAGATTTTATTTTCTTGGGCTCCAAAGTCACTGTGGACGGTGACTGCAGCCATGAAATTAAAAGATGCATGCTCCTTGGAAGAAAAGCTATGACAAACTTAGACTGAGTATTAAAAAGCAGAGACATTGCTTTGCTGACAAAGGTCCATATAGTCAGAGCAGTGCTTTCTCCAGTGGCCATGTATGGATGTGAGAGTTGGACCATAAAAAAAGCTAAGCGCCGAAGAATTGATGCTATTGAATTGTCGTGCTGGAGAAGATGCTTTTGAGAGTCCCTTGAACTGCAAGGAGATAAAACCAGTCAATCCTATAGAAAATCAACCCTGAATATTCATTATAAGGACTGATGCTGAAACTCCAACACTTTAGCCACCTGATGCGAAGAACCAACTCATTGGAAAAGACCCCAATGCTGGGAAAGATTGAGGGCAAGAGGAGAAAGGGGCAACAAAGGATGAGATGGTTGGATGGCATCCTCGACTCAAATGGACATTGGAGTTTGAGCAAAACTCCAATGAGTTGGACTCAAATGGAGATGAGCAAATTCCAGGAAATAGTGAAAGACAGGGAAGGCTGACACATTGCAGTCCACTTGGGTCATAGAGTCGGACACAACTTGGCAACTCACCAACACTGCCACCTCTGATGACTCTGTCATGCTCCTGGGAGAAGGATTCTGGACTCGTAGCTCCACTTGTGGTGCCAGGTCCATGTTGCTGAACTCATCGGTTATTTGCTTTTAGGTGCCTTGCCCTTGTCCAATTAGTTGTAGCCCTGGAGGCTCAAACGTGGCTGGCTAGAGAAGATGTTGCAAACCCAAATAATTATAGGATCCAGGCAGATTAGTTATGTAAGTGAACAAATGAGGCTGAATATGGAAGGGCAGATACATGTTTGCATATTAGGCATGCTGCTGCTGCTGCTGCTAAGTTGCTTCAGTCGTGTCCGACTCCATGCAACCCCATAGACAGCAGTCCATCAGGCTCCGCCGTCCCTGGGATTCTCCAGGCAAGAACACTGGAGTGGGTTTCCATTTCCCTCTCCACATATTAGGCATAGGACCGAGTTAGTCAGTTCAGTCGTTCAGTCATATCTGACTCTCTGTGACCCCATGGACTACAGCACACCAGGCTTCCCTGTCCCTCACCAACTCCCGGAGCTTGCTCACACTCATGTCCGTTGAGTCTGTGATGCCATCCAGGAGGGTTGGGTGTTGTCTAAAGGCATGGACTCTTGAGGGAGAGGGCTTAGACTCGAATCCCAATCTCACTATCTATCATCTGCACAACTTACAACAAATGACTCAATCTCTACATGCCTCAGTTTCCTCTCTGCAGGGAGTAAGGCTTAAATGAGTTAGTAAAGTGCTTAAATTGGCCCCTGACATAGAGTAAACAGTATGTTAGCTGTGTCTTTAGAGAACATTTTGATTGGCATCAGCATCCTTGTCATTTATGTTTACAATGAAATGAACTTTCTTCAGTTTTCCTAAAACATGAAGCTCTCTTGGTTTCATTAGTTCTTTAGTTTATCCCCTTTTTGCAGAGCCTCAAGCACAGAGAGGTGTCTCCTCTAGTGTGAGGATATCAACAGAGCATGAAAAATGATGAGCAATACTTGCCCTTATTGCCATGCTGGCATTAGGGCGTGGTAGGGACCTTGCTGAATTGATGCTCGGGTCCTGTCTAAAGGGTGGAGCCTCCCCTAATGGGAAATAGATGCTTTGTCAGAAGGAAGCCCAGAGTTGTCAGATCATTAATCAGTCAGTCCATCAGTCCAGTCATCCATCCAGACATCTACCTATTTATCTTTAAAATTAGCTCAAATTAGGTTTCAAACCTGTGCTACTCAGCAAAACACATCTGCAGACTGGATGCACACATCCCTGGCACTAGAGATTTTTGGCTGTAGACTGTTCTTTTAAGAAGATGGTATGGCCAGAGCTGGTCTCTCCAAAGAGGCTGGAAGCAGAGCTTTTTGTATAGTGAATTAGGAAAGTGAACTTACTGGTGAAGAATGACACCATGAAGCCCCTCCCAAGGACAGCAGCATGACCTGGGAACAATAAATTCTGACCCTTGGGTTTCCAAGGAAAAGTGTCTGTCTTTGATTTTATTTTCTTAGAGCAGATGAAAGGATCATTTTAGCTCAGATAGGTAGGTCCACAACTGTCATAACCACCTTTCCTGGAAGTGGCCCTTTCCTGTCAAAGACCACACCTCCTCCTCGTGTTTTGATTCTTATCGTTGCTTAGTCACGCGGTTGTGTCTGACTCTGAGACCCCATGGACTGAAGTCTCCTCTGTCCGTGAGATTTCCCAGGCAGGAGTATTGGAGTGAGTTGCCAGTGCCTTGCCCAGGGGACTTTCCTGACCCAGGGGTTGAACCTGCATCTCCCATATTAGCAGGCGTGCTTCCTTACCACTGAACTGCCTGGGAAGCCCTGTGTGCTGATTGAGTCCCACTCCCACTGATGTGCTCAGACCTGAGCTCTTCCCTCTCCACCCCCATCCTGTTACTCCCCACAGCCATCTCCACTTCCACCGGGTGGTTTTTTAGTACTAAAAAACCAAGCGCTGGCAGTTAGACGGTTGTCTCTCACAGTCTCTTCTCTCTGCATGCACACACTCACACCCACACACATCAATGCACATCAATATGCCTTGTCTCCACAGAAGCCAGAGCAGTCATTTGACAGTATGTGTTAGCGCATCACTCCTCCAGATGGAAAACATTCTCTCCTAACTTACAGTTTCTCAAACTCGGGTCCTGGCTTGCGTGTGGCTCCTGCATCTGGCCCCAGCTGTGTCTCCCTGTGCCCGCCTCATCCAAGAGGGCATACTGATGTGCTCCTTCATGTTTGAGTACAACAGGCTTGTTCCCACAGTGCTGGCTTTGCCCCATATGTTCCCCTCCCTGAAATACCTGCTTCCCAGTAACTGTCACCTTTGCAGGAAGGCCTTTCCCTTCCCTCCATCTGAGACTGGTCAGAGCAGGAGCCTTGTCTGTCTGGTGTTCATCATCAAGTCCTAGTTGCTAAGGGTATAAATGGCTGAACTGTGGGCAGTGAGGGAGCAGGGTGGGGAGATGAGAAAAGTATTTAAAAATATATATGTATTCACTGAAGTCCACTTATTTAAGAGGTGGGAGGGAAAAGAGCAAATTTGTGAATAATGAGATTTCCTGATTCACTAACACTGTTGACTTACCCAACGTGCAAACGATCTAAAACGTGAGAGGAAATTTGCTCAGACCTCGCTTTCTGACATTAGTACCTGAACAGTCCGTTTCGAGTATTCTCATCAAAGGTAAGAACAGAAAATTGCACCCCAGACTGCCCCGGTTTTTACATGGTGATCCCTTCTTTAGAGCTGCTGATATGTTTAGTCAATGTTAATTCATTTAACATGCTTGTACTTCTCGTTGTTTTTCAGGTCTGTTGCCACAGTTACTGGGAGTCGCCCCAGAGAAGGCCATAAAACTTACAGTAAGTCTTTTGATTTGATGCTTCTGATGAAGGTAGTTTGCACATATTCAGGAATCTAGCAGAGATTCTTACGTGAAATAGCAGGTCTGTGTTTCCTCGGAGGCGATAACTGATTTGAATGTAGGGCACTCACCACACACAGCTTTTTATTATTCCCCGAGGTAACACTGAACATCCGAAAATGTGATAATGTATTTGAACAGGATTTTTGGTGGTTGTCACCACCATCATCTTCGTCATAGCAGGGGCAGCGGCAGCAGCTGAATTTCCTTCAGTGCTGACTGTTCTAGGTGATTTCACGTTTTACCTGTGGTTCCTTTCATCTCGAGCACACTGCGTACAGATACGGAGAGTGAGGCCCACGGGGGTGAAGTGTTTACCTGCGTTTGCACAGTTCATCTGTGGGAAAGCTAGACTCCAAAAGCAGTTTTTTCTGACTCCAGAACTTATCACTCAAGTACACAAGTAATTTGTGTTCGAGGTGTAACATTTGCCAGAGCGACAGGTTGAGGAGTCTGAGTTCTGGTTGATGTTGGTGTTCCATCAGATTGGTTCTCCAGTGGCTGACTCCTATCTGACAGGTGGTAAGTAGTTAGTTCGGATTTCTGGAACGGGTCAGTGATCTCATTGTCATCACGAGGGTCATAAGGCCCCGGAGAGTTAAACCTTCCCTCTGGATTGGGCTGTGTAGTGCTGGTGCTGAAATTTTCCTTTTATCATCTTCCGATGTGACTGGTGGGACAGCTAATCTTCTGATTGATCCTTAAAATTGCTTGTAGTGTACACCATTTTGAGAATATTGTACTTAATTAATTAATGCTCTTGATGTTCTTTGAGAATCCTTGAGAAATTTCTTAGATGCTGAATTTCTACCATGCTGAAAGATCTGCTCAGCTAAATGTGTTTCATTGATGAAGCTGTTTGAGATTAAATCCTGTTAGAAGACTTGAAAGTGATTTTTAATCAAATCTTCTAAAAGTTTTTAAGTTATAAAATGTATATTTTAATTGTGTGTCTGTTCTTATTATGTCTCTCTTTCTATGCTATGGTAATTGCAGACATATATGAATTAGGCTTGTTAAACCACCTCTCTTAATTTATTTTCTCCCCCAAACATCAGGAATGCATATCTATATATTCTGGCTTTCAAAAACGACATATATGAGATCAAGAGCAGTCTTAAGCTTGTTCTTTTATTCAGTTTATGATTACTCCAGAACACTGGAAGAAAAATAACATTTATGTACAGTTGTATGTGCGTTTGATGACTGTCTCTGTATTTTTTATCAGCTTTTCTAAATATTTTTCTTCAAGGTGAATGATTTTGTGAGGGATAAATTTATGCGCAAAGATGGCTCAGTCCCACTGGCAGCAGAAATTCTTGCCGGAGGCTGTGTAAGTACCTTTTGCGGATCTCAACACTGAAAAGACTTGTTTCGTGTACATAGCCCTACCATGCTACCCAAGTGTGGACTAAGGCTTCTGTTCCCCACAGATCCTGCTCAAGGGCCCTGTCTACTAGGGCACCCTGGTGTTTCCTAGACAGGCAACCGTTCCTGAGGTGGAAGGGGTAAACGTCTCTGGTCTTACTGCCTGTTGAATCATGCCTGTTAAATCCGCCATTGCTTGCAGCTCGTTCTGCAATAGAAGTCGTCTGTGGCAGAAGTGTTTGGCCTTTGAGCACATCTTTGCTGACCTTTCCTGGAGTTTTATTTTTCGTGCAGTCTTTCCTCACGGCACCCTCTGCTGGGACAGGCACTGGAGTTTGTGGTTTGAAGCCAGCAGCCATGGCCCTCTGCTTTGCTTTACTTCACACACGTCAGCAGGTCTTCAAGGCTCCCGGTGCTTCCGGGAGAAGGAGGTGGGGGGTGATGGGCCGAGTGCGCTCTGCATTGTCAGAAATGCTTGGAATGAGTATTTCTTTATGTGGATGAACGACCTGCATCTTGTTCCTGAGCTCGGCACAACATCGTGTCTTTTTTTAGTTCACCTACGGGTTTGTTCATGTGAATGTAAATACCTTAAGTAAGTTAAACTCTTCTACAAAGACGGGTGCTATTTAAAGATAAGGTTGGTTAAGTAAATGGTCTTTGATCACTGGGGCAATAAATATGGGTATATTTTCCATATAAACCTGTTTCTTGTACAAAAGATGAGATCACTTTTTTTTTTTGTTTTTAATTCACTTGTTCTGTGCAGGAATTGGTGGTCATAAAATGATCTTTTCTTGAAAAATCATTGAGTTTAGAAGTTGGGAAAACACCCGAGAATATTAAACCTTTGTCTGGAGAGGGCTTATTGTCCTAATGTTGAATGGGGTTCCCTCAGTGTAGCGGGAGCGACAGAGTCCTAGCCTCTGGTGATTCTTAAGAGGCGGACGGAATTTGGCTCCGGCCTGACTCTTTCTGTTTGATCACTGACCTGTCAGAGACGGCCAGGCAAGAGCCCCTTGTCCTGTAACTTTAGGAGCATTGAGGATGGAAAAAGGGAGCCTTTAATGTCCTAAGTGAAAAGGACACACAATAATAATCAAAAAGAATATGAGGAGCTGCAGACATGGCTTTTGCCAGTAAGTATTCCTTTAAAACAACTCTAGCTTCCAGTTGAATAACTAGGTTTTCTAATTTTCAATAGGCATAACCATGGGCTATATTTAGTGTACCCTCAAGGCTGCCATCAGGGGCCCAAGAGAACGGGCCATTTCAGTAGGTCAGGTAGGTTTGTTATTTTTTTTAAAGTCAGGTTTTAAACTTGCTGAAAAGACATGATTATATATCTCTGTAAGAATTTGAAGTGAAAAACTAACTATGTGATACTACTCAACATTTTTGGCAATAATCTTGAGCTTTATTTTCTTTATATGAAAGCGTTTTGCCCACACACAGGCCTGGGTGCCAAGGAGATTGGTTGTGGCACGTATCGTCTGCCGTAGGTGGTCTTGTTTTTCGTTTGTGGTCGCCCATTTCAAATACAAAGCACCGATTGGCATCAGACGTGGTGCCTAGTTATTGTAAAGTGGTGCAGCCCCTTTTCAAACCTGATCTAAACACAGGCTTAAAATTGGAGCCACTGGGGCTTTACAGCTACTTAAAATATCTGCGAAATGAGGTTTGCCATCCTTCATCTCAAAGGTTGGGGAGACAGTGGTCCTCCGTGTTTCAAGCCTCCTGTTTTGATTCGTCCTGCCCCTCCTACCCCCATGCTACTGCTTTAAGAAGTAAGAGTTTATTTTTCAGGTAAGCAATCCTGTAGGTGGCAAACAATCCAGGTCCTTTAGATCTCTGAGTAGTGGGTGGCTGGTTCCATTCAGCGTGTGTTTTGGAAGTAAGCAGCCACATCTTTCTCTGCAGGCTCTGGTGGCCTTGTCTCCATCCTCAGAGCCCATCACATGCCCCCTTAGAGGGTCCTTGTGAGAGTGCTTCTGCCTTGCTGGCCAGCCTGGACAACAGAGAATTTAAAAGATGGTGTCACATGGGCAGTTCCCCTTAGTTCACCCAAGCATCGCCTAGCCACGGGAGCTCACCTTGCTTTATTATTATAGAGGATTAGCATACGTGGCTGGCTTTTGCACTTATAACCCCAAATTCTGGTTTCTTTGAAGATGGTTTTTTGTGTGTGTGGTTGGTTTGTAATCTGTTTTCTATAAAAACAGGGCTAAGATGCAAGGAGGTCCTTGTCTCCTAACCTTAACTGTCTCCTAGCTAAACTAAGGCTTGTTTTATAAGATACGTATTAGGAAAGCAACAAAAATGATAGTAAATTTGAAGGAAAGGGTTGGAGGAGAAAGAATAAAATTGATCTCATTCGTTAATTTTTAAGATAATTAAATTTGTGACTGAGAGATTCAAAAAAAAAAAAAACTGTTTCATTGATGTGCATAAAATGATGAATCTAGCCCTAAACTTACTACACTAGCTGAGCTGTGCTCAGTGGTGTCCTACTCTTTGTGATTCTTTGGACTGTAACCCACCAGGCTCCTCTTTCCATAGGATTTCCCAGGCAAGAATACTGGAGTGGGTTTCTTCCTGACCCAGGGATCAAACTCCAGTCTCCTGCACTACAGGTGGATTCTTGAATGCTGTGTCCTCTCACCCCTGCACTAGTTTAGAGCACTGTTAAAAGTTTGACTTCAGTTTTCCAAGTGTTTTTGTAGGTTGACACTTACCAGTGGTGATATAATCAGAACACTAGATGCTGAGACTGGGGTGTACAAACTTTGGAGTCTGAAAGGGGCCTTTTGGTTTATGCTTGCTGTGTTTAAGCTGGTTTTCTGCTAAGTCAGACTAGGAGTTGTAGGAGTATTAACAAAAACCTGCAGCCTCGAGTGTCCCTACACAAGATATATATTACTGTCTGTTTCTTCCATCCTTTCTTTCCTTCCTGGGTCGAGAGCTCAGTCCAGGAGGGAGACCACTCTGGGGTGGTCACGGTCAGCCATAGTGGAGGCTCTCAGGATATGGGGCAGAGGACCTGTTGCCACTACCCATCTCCAATTAGGCTCCCAGTGGTTTTAAACCTGACATGTCGTCTCTGAGTATGTTGTTGTGATTGCAGTGTTGCTGCTGCTTTAAGAAAAAATAACATATATGGTGCCATGTGGTCTGTAGGTTATAGTCCTCAATTCAAGTAGTGGAATAGAGGCTTGAAATCCTGAAGGCACTGGGGTCTTTGGTGTTTGATCTTCTGATCTTAAGGTTGTCTGAAAAGGAGACACAAATGGTTCCATCATGGCACCAATAGATCAGCGGTCTAAACTACTTGGCCTGAAAATCCACATTGAAATGAAAAGAAGTGAAATGATATTCACTGGGAAAAAATGTCAAAAAAGGATAAACCTCCATCCTATAAAGCTTGTATTTAGTAAAAATTATCTGCATACCAATACATATTAATAGTATTCTGCAGTAATTTTTGGAAAGACAAGCAAATATGCTTGATAATGGGCTTCCCTTGTGCCTCAGTGATAAGGGATGTGCCTGCCAATGCAGGAGATGCAGGCACCACCAGTTTCATCCCTGAGTTGGGAAGATCCCCTGAAGGAAGAAATGGCAATGTGCTCCAGTATTCTTGCCTGGAGAATCCCATGGACAGAGGAGTCTGGTGGGCTACAGTCCATGGAGTCACAAAGAGTTAAATGCTACTGAGCATAATGGGTCCACAGTATTTTTCTTTCATTTTTTAAAAAATTTTATTTTATATTGAAGTACAGTTGATTAACAGTGTTATGTTAGTTGTAGGTGTACAGCAAAATAATTATATATATATATAAATATATATATTTATATATATATATAAAGTTATATATATACATGTATGTATTCTTTTTAAAGTTCTTTTCCAATTTAGGTCATTACAGACTATTGAGCAAAGCTCCCTGTTCTATACAGTAGGTCCTGCTGGTTATCTATTTGAAAAATAGCAGTGTATTCATACTGATCTCAAATTCATTCTCTGTCCCTCCCCTGCCTCCCCGCCAGTTAACTGTAAGTTTGTTCTCTAAGCCCATGAGCCTGTTTCTGTTTTCTGTGTGCATGAGTGCTCAATCACTCAATCGAGTCTGCTCTCCACAGCCCCATGGACTGTAGCCTGCCAGGTTCCTCTGTCCATGGAATCCTCCAGGCAAGAACATTGGAGTGGGGGCTGCCATTTCCTACTCCAGTTTCTGTTTTGTAAATAAGTTTATTTATATCAGCCTTTTTTTTTTTAAAGATTCTGTATGTAAGCGGTATCGTAAGGCGTTTGTCTTTATGTGACTTCACTTCACTTAGAATGATGATCTCTGGGTCTGTCTCTGTCGCTGCGGATGGCATCATCTCACTCTTCTCCACGGCTGAGTAGTATTCCATCGTACGTATGTACCGCATCTTCTGTCGATGGACGCTTAGGTTGCCTCCGTGTCTTGGCTGCTGTGGACAGTGCTTCAGTGCACATCGTGGAGCATGTGTCCTTGTGAACCATGTTTTCCTCTGGATATATGCACAGAGTGGGATTGTTAGGTCATATATTAAGTTGGTTTTTAGTTTTTTAAGGAGCTTCCACACTGCTCTCCATAGTGCCTGTACCAATTTACATTCCTACCAACAGTGTAAGAGGGTTCCCTTTTCTCCACATCCTCTCTAGCATTTATTGTTTGTAGATTTTTTTTTTTTTTTTTGGTGATGGCCACTCTGGCTGATATGAGGTGGTATCTCATAGTTTTGATTTGCATTTCTCTAATAATTAGCAATGTTGAGCATCTTTTCGTGTGCCTGTTGATCATCTGTATGTCTTCTTTGGAGAAGTATCTATTTAGGTCTTCTGCTCATCTATTGATTGGATTGTTTGGCCTTTTTTGATATTGAGACACATGAGCAGTTTGTAAATTTTGGAGAGTAATCCCTCATTTGTCACATCATTTGCAGATATTTTCACCTATTTTGTGGGTTGTCTTTTGTTTATGGATTCCTTTGCTATGCAAAAACTTCTGAGTTTAATTAAATCCCATTTGGGTTTTTTTGGTTTTTTTTTTTGTTGTTGTTTGTTTTTATTTCCACTACTCTAGGAGTAATGGAAAGATAGTAATGGAAACTGCAGAAAAGATATTGCAGTTTATGTCAAAAAATGTTTTTCCCCTGTTTTTCTCTAAGAATTTTATAGTATCCAATCTTACATTTAGGTCTTTAATCAATATTGAGTTTATTTTTGTGTATGTTGTTAAAGAATTTTATTTCATTTTTTACATGTAACTGTCCAGTTTTCCCAGCACCATTTCTTAAAGAGATAGTCTTTTCTTCACTGTATAATCTTGCCTTCTTTGTCATAAATTAATTGGCCATAGGTACATGGGTTTATTTCTGAGCTTTCTATCATGTTCCATTGATCTGTTTTTGTGCCAGTACCATACATTTTTGATGACTGTCGCTTTATAGTATAGTCTGAATTCAGGGAGCCCAATTCCTCCAGCTCCATTTTTCTTAAGTCTTAAGATTGCTTTGTCTCTTTGGGGTCTTTTGTGTCTTCATACAAATTTTAAGATGTTTTGTTCTAGTTCTTTGAAAAATGCCATTGGTAATTTTTCCATCAAGATATATACCTGTACATTTATGTGTGTATATGTGTGAATCTTTCTAATGCTTATGGGAGTTCATATTCATTTTAAGAGAAAAAAATAGTTGATGTGTTCACATCATTGGTTCTGAAAGGGATTGGTGAGAATATGCACATGGAAAAACATGACATGAAGAGCAATCTCAACACATTGTTGACTGGGGGATTTTTGCAGAAATTAATGCTTATGGCCAGTTGATTTGTTATGTAAGTGAATATTGAAATATCTCCTGTCAATACTGTCCAAGTAACAAGAAATGTATTAATATGTCTCTGTTCAGTAAGTTAATTGTTCACCCCCAGAAGTAAGTATGACCCTAGCATTGTTGCCTATATTCCCATTACTGTGGTAATTTCCACATACATGATATTTTTATGCCTGTATGTATAGCTGTGTATAAAAATACCATTTTTAAGGGATATTTTTATAAATTTTTTTTCGCTTTACATTCAATTGCAATTAGTTTTTATGGTTTACAAAAATAAAAAGACACAAACACCCATGTGCCTACCACTTAAGATGTCAAACTTGACACATGCAGCCAGAAGCCCGCATGTACCTGTCCCAAGAGCTCCCCCCTCTCCCAAGAGATAAACCTATCCTGAAGTTGGTGTTTTTCACTTCCACACCTGCTTTTTATACTTACTGTAACATCTGAGTGTATCCCTAAGCAAGATAAGTGTTTGCTTTTGGATGCTTGGTTCTCACCCAGTGTAACAAGAACACAGACCCAGAGGTTCCTGTACTGGCGCCTTTGCCTATTTTCATACTTGTGCAGCTGTGTGCTTTGCTTGGAAGAAAAGAATAGTAAATGGAAATATTATTTTCAAATGCTGTAGTGTGGCTACAGTAAGTCTGTCTTATGGATGTGTGGGTTTATAGGATTTTGCATAAATATAGTTGGAACAGTATTTTTCATTGTTTTTTAAATTTTTACTATTTTTTCTGTCATACAAAAGGAATCAGTCATAATTATACATATATCCGCTCCCTCTTGAGCTTCCCTCCCCTTCGCCCATTGCATCCCCCTAGGTCCTCACAGGGCACCAGACTGGGCTGCCTGTGCTGCCTAGCAACTTCTCCCCAGCTCTCCATCCTATATGTGATGGTGTATATGTGTCCATTGTACTTTCCCCATTCATCCCACTCACTCCCTCTCCCACTGTGTCCACAAGTCCATCCGTTCTCTTGTCTGTGTCTCCATTCCTTCCCTCAAAACAGTTCATCAGTACCATTTTCTAGATTCCATATATGTGTGTTAATGTACTGTTTATTTTTCTCTTTCTGACTTGACTTTGCTCTGTATAGCTGGTGATAGCTCCATCCACTGGAGTGGTGCACAAGCTCCCCCACTGCCTTACTGTCCCCACTCCTGCTCTTCTTCCTAATGGGAATGATGTCAGTGTTTCTCCATCACTGTGGAGGAAGGGTGTTCTGGCTATCTATTGTTGTGTAACAAGTCATCCTGAAACAGTAGTGGCTTCAAACAGCAGTTGACGACTCTTTCTCCTGGTTCTGTGGGCTGTCTGGGTGCACTGCGGCAGTTCTTGCCTGTGATCTCCGTGTGGTGATGGGCAGACAGCAGCTGGGCTGGCATCATCTGAAGGCTGTACTGAACGGCCAGGATGGCTCCCGCATGTGGCTGGTGCTTACTCTGGCCCGGGAGCGTCTGGGGCTCTTGTCCAGAGCACCTGCTAGGTTCCTCACTGTAGGCTGAGCTTTTCAAACCTTGGCAGCTTGATTCTAAGAGAATGCTTCCCCAAAACAAGCATTCTAAGGGTACTGGGTAGAAACTGCAGAATTTCGTATGGCCTAGCTTTCAATAGCATTTCTGCTTCATTCTGTTGGTCAGACAAGCACTCTGCCAGTTCAGCTTCAGGAGGAGAGAAGTTAGACTCAGTCTCTGAGCGAATGAGAATGACAGCAAAGAATCTTTAAAGTGTCATGGAGGGTTCAGTTAGCAGTGTCATGGGATAGGAGCATCCTCATTGCCCTGAACTTTATGAAGGTTTCCTAGTTAATCACATGTCTTCTCCAAGGACCTGTTGGTGATTCTAGAACCCATTCCTGTTCCATAGCACTCTTGGTTGCAGGGAGCAGAAGCTCACTGAAAAAGGAGTAACTCAAAGTTGCCATTAAAGGTATACGTGAAATCAAGGGCTCTTGAGAATTTAAGTGGGCTACTCTCTCTGTTTTCTCTGTGGCTTCTTGGTCTCTCTCACAGTGACTTTGCATCTCTGCATAGTTTTAAAAGACTTTCCTTTTTTCTTATTGGAGTATAATTCCTTTACAATGCTGTGTTAGTTTCTACTGTACAATGAAGTGAATCAGCTACAAGGCTTTTCTTTTTTTAGAGCAGTTTTAGATTCACAACATTGAGAGAAAGATACAAAGATTCCCCATGTACCCCCTGCCCACATACCTGCATAGCCTCCCCATGATCAACATCCCCACCAGAGTGGTGCATCAGTTACAACTTATGAAACTATATTGACACGTTAGTCCTTCGGAGTCCATAGTTTACATTAGGGTTCATTCATGGTG
The DNA here is from genome assembly GCA_935064755.1 of Tragelaphus eurycerus. Classification (NCBI taxonomy): domain Eukaryota; kingdom Metazoa; phylum Chordata; class Mammalia; order Artiodactyla; family Bovidae; genus Tragelaphus; species Tragelaphus eurycerus. The sequence continues at coordinate 11,674,645 of CAKXYN010000025.1, read as the reverse complement.
CCATGGATTCTTTGGCTTTGGACAAATGTATAATGACATATACCCATCACTATAATATCATGCAGAGTGTTTTCACTGCCCTGAAAATCTGTGCTCCATCCATCCATCCATGTTTTCCTCCCTGCCCCACCTCTAGCAGCCATTGATGTTTTTGCTATCTCCATAGTTTGACCTTTTCCAGAATGTCTTATGGTTGGAACCATGCAGTTTTGTACTCTTTCCAGATTGACTCTCTTCACTTAGTAATGTGCATTTAAGGTTCCATGTCTTTTCACAGGGCTTCCCTAACGGCCCAGTGGTAAAGAATCCACCTGCCAAACAGAAGATGTGCATTCGATCCTGGGTTGTGAAGATCCCCTGGAGAAGGAAATGGCAGCCCACTCCAGTATTCTTGGCCTGGGAAATCCCACAGACAGCGGAGCCTGGTGTGGGTACAAGTCCACAGGGTCACAGAAGAGTCAGGCGTGACTTGGCAAATGAACAACAGCAGTCCTCCTTTGAGTGTATCGTAGTTTATCTGTTCTCCTGCTGAGGGACATCCTGGTTTCTTACCAGTTTTGGTAGTTGTAAATAAAACTGCTGTAAACATCCTTGTGCCAGGTTTTTGTTGAAAACATAAATTTTCAACTCCTTTGGGTAAATACCAAAGAGTGCGATTGTTGAATCTTTACTATGAGACTGTAGTTTTTTAAGAAACCGCCTGTTTTCCAAAGTGGCTGTACCATTTTGCATCCTGCCAGCAGGGCTACTCTGCATCCGTGTCAGCATTTGGTGCTGTCAGCGTTCCGTGCATCTTTTTGCTTCTATAACCCATCTTCTGTTCCTCATGGTGTTCACTTCTTCAAGAATTCCTTTCATATTTTTGCTGGCCATGTGGTCTCTCACTTTACAGTTTGACCTTCAACTTATTAATTATCCTCAGCTCTAGCTAATTGCTTAATTTTGTTTTGTTTTTCATTTAATTTTTTGAGAGGAAATTTGGCAAGCCTCAACTTGTGTGCTTGGTCGTAGAGCACTTGTGTGTGTGTGTGTGTGTGTGTGTGTGTGTGTGGTATCTGACTCACTGCAATCCCTTGCATTGTAGAGCACTAGTGTGTGTGTGTGTGTGTGTGTGTGTGTGTGTGGAGTCATATCTGACTCACTGCAATCCCTTGCATTGTAGCCTGCCAGACTTCTCTGTCCTTGGGATTCTCCAGGCAAGAATACTGGAGTGAGTTGCCGTTCCCTTCTCCAGGGGATCTTCCCGACTTAGGGATTGAACCCCAGTCTCCTGCATTGTAGGCAGATTCTTTATCATCCGAGCCTCCAGGGAAGCCCATGACATGCCAGATATTCATACCTTTGCTTGACAAATCTGTTTGTTTCAACTATTTATAAATGTGTTCAAACCCTGGTTGCACCATTTTGGCTTTTAGTTTGAATTCTGTAAGTATCCTGTGGATAACAGTGTAGGTACTTCTGTCATAAAATATACCCAAAGCCTTATTCCTTATGACTGAGCGTGGAATCACTTTCACAGTCATTTCAAACCAGGGAGAAAATGCCCTCATGTGATGAACACGTGTGTCCTGGCAATCAGAGCTGGTCGTCGGAGTGTCTCAATTGGATTTAAGTCTTCTGTGATCATTCTCGTCCCAGGGTTTTCTGTGGAAATGTGGCCTCATGGTATAGTATTCTTAAGGCAGAATCCCAATTCCTCTCTGCAGGTGCACATATCCTACTTAGAAATATAGACTGACACAGGACTCAGTCATTAAGTTGAATTTCTATGAGATTGCTGATGTGTCACATGTCAAGTACCAAGATTTATTATGTGTTATAATGATGCTTTGGAAATAAGGGTATTATTTTTAATACTTTCATTATAATTTATTTATAGTTTAATGAAAAATCTAACGGCTAGTTACATTTTGTTATTGTTTTTATTTGGAGTATCTCTATGAGACTTTTTGCATACCCCTGAAAATACAAAACCATGTTGTAAGGCTCCCCCCACATGGTAATTTATAGTAATAGTTTAATAGATGACTTCCAGCAAGATTATAGTGAATTAAATTATCCTTGTTTCATAAACTTTAGATTATTTAAAATCATTTTCATATTTTTACAAACAAAAAATTGTACCAAACATACATATTTTAGTCAAGATCATATCATAAACGTTTTCTGTCTTTCAACATATGATTGTGATTTTTCATTTAAAAAATAACCATATTAAAGCTAGAGTAGAAAACAAAGCAAAAGAAACTGTCCATAATTACTCAGTTCTCACACTGTAAGTTTTCTTAACTGTATTTATGCTTTTTCCCTGACTTCCAACTCTACTGACTTCAAGGCTCAGAGGTTGTATCAGGTATTATTAATATGTATGACCTGTTGTCTTTGTCAAACGTGGTCCTGCTTTGCTATTTGAGCTCTTCCTTTATAACTTTGTGCTGACAGCTAATTGTATCCTGGGGGCCTTGGGTAGACGTTGACAGAACTGAGAATCTGTAAGTGCACAGGATAGGACTCTTGTCTCACTGTTCTGCCTCTGCAGAACCTTGTATCTGACATACAGGAAAGGCTTAAAAGTATTTATGAGATGAATAAATAAATGCTTGACTAGAAGGTGTTGGTGATGAGGCCAGTAAATGTAGGATAGTCATTTGATACACTGTGTTGCCACTAACTTAATTATAGATGGGCAATGAAGACACCGTACCTCCAGGGATTGGAACAGGGTGAAGGAACCGATGGACCTTAGAGCATACCTCCAACATGCCTACACACGTACACCCCTGGATGCGTCTCAAATAATATTTTCATTGGTCACTCAGTAAAGGAACCAAGCTTTAAAAAGCTCATCTTGGTTTATTTGACTTCAGTTCTAAAAATGGCAAATAAACTAACCTGCAAATATATGCAGAATCTTAAGAACAGGATGAAGATATACAACTTGGGGCATTTGGTATAACTTACTCATTATTGCTTATGTTCTTAGTAGGAAAGATTTTGTTAGATGGTTAACATGTGAAATTATGTCAGAATCATGAAGGAATCACAGAAAAGAATGGCTTAAAAAAAAAAAAAAGACTTTCAACGCTCAAATACCGCAACACACCTACTCGAGTAGGTAAACTCGAGAACACTGGCGGTACCCGGGCTGGTGAGGATGTGCAGCAACAAAAGCTCTCATTTGTCCTGGTGACGGTGCACAGTGGCGCAGCCGCTTTGGAAGACAGTTTGGAGGTTTCTCAGCAAAACCTCCTCTCACAGTAAGATCCAATAACTACATTCTTTGGTATTAACTCAAAGGGGTTGAAAGCTACGTTTTCAGCAAAAGCCTTAAAACTGCTTCATACTGTATGGTTCCAACTACAGGACATCCTGTAAAAGGCAAAACTATGCAGAGAGCAAAAGGATCAGTGGTTGCCAGGCGTTGGGAGGAGGAAGGGATGAATAAGCAGAACACAGGATTTTTAGGGCAGTGAAAATACTTTGTATGATATTCAGTTCAGTTGCTCAGTCATGTCCAACTCTTTGCAACCCCATGAATCGCAGCACACCAGGCCTCCCTGTCCATCACCAACTCCCAGAGTTCACTGAGACTCACATCCATCGAGTCAGTGATGCCATCCAGCCATCTCATCCTCTGTCGTCCCCTTCTCCTCCTGCCCCCAATCCCTGCCAGCATCAGGGTCTTTTCCAATGAGTCAACTCTTTGCATGAGGTGGCCAAAGTATTGGATTTTCAGCTTTAGCATCAGTCCTTCCAATGAACACCCAGGACTGATTTCCTTTAGGATGGACTGGTTGGATCTCCTTGCAGACTCTCAAGAGTCTTCTCCAACACCACAGTTCAAAAGCATCAATTCTTCGGTGCTCAGCTTTCTTCACAGTCCAACTCTCACATAACCACTGGAAAAACCATATTATAACGCTGCTAATATGTCGGTAACCATTTTACCAAACCTATAGACTATACACCTCCTTGAGTGAACCTTAATTAAACTGTGGATTCTAGAGAATTATGAAAATAATTTTTTTCATTCACAGTTAGCCCAGTAAGTCTTCTGGGGGGGTAGGATTAAAGCACTGGGCTGCAGTGAGAATTCTGTGGCCTACCTGGTGCTATGGAAAACTCTTTCTCCAGACTTGACTTGAACTTGGAGCAAAAATAAAAGATACCTGATGGCAGTCAGAATTCCGAATGCTGGCCTGACTGGCTGAGGGCTGCCTTTGTGTGTGTGTTAGTCCCTCAGTTGTAACCCCAGGGACTGTGCCGCATTAGGCTTCTCTGTCCATAAATTCTCAGGGTAAAGAACACTGGAGTGGTAGCCATTCCCTTCACCAGGGAATCTTCCTGATGCAGGGATCAAACTCTAGTCTCCTGCTTTGCAGACAAATACTTTATCATCTGAACCACCGGGGAAGCCAAGGGCTGCCTTTGGTGTCTCAGAGACGTCGTCTGACCCGAAGCAAGTCCATCTCATGATAGACCCTGAGCCAGCCAGCTGTTGCTCTTCCCTTCTCCTCCCTTCCCCTTTTTTGGGAAAATCTCAGAGTTTTTGTTTGACTCAACACAGTTCAAACCCTGGGTTGTCCTTCTGGTTTTCTAATAAATAGGGGAGGGGTTTGTTGTAATATGAAAATATGAAGAAAGGTTGGGTCCCATCTTTAATACAGTTAAGATACTTTAGACATTGAAGGTCTGTAAATCATTAAGGAATTCTGTAGTCAAAATAGACATAATATAACAGGCAGACCCCAAATGTGAATGTATTTGACAGGTCTATAACTTAATTACTTTTTAATATCGGTCAAATCAATTCCACTTCAGTTTGCTGGCCAGGCTTCTATAGGCATGTTAAAACCCTATGAAGTTGAAAACTTGAAACTTAATATTTGTAAAGCACTTTAACAGTATACTTTTTTTCTGCCTTGCCATGTAGTTAAGAAATTAAGAATAGGAGATTTCAATTTGGTATCTGTCTCAAAAACAGGTAAGTGGTGAGAATCTGTTCTCTTTTCAGAATTCTTAACAGTCAAGTCACAGATTTTTCGCTTAAGAGCTTAATTTACACATCAAATCAAAGGAGAAAATTCCATATTGCTTTGTGTTAAGAGGTGTGCATTTAGTAAGTTTAACTATAGTTTTCTAGGCTGCCATAGCAAAATGCCACAGGCTTAACAATAGAAGCGTGGCTTAAACAACAGAAAACTTTTTCCTCACACTTGTAGAAGCAGGAAGTCCAAGATCAAGGTCTGCACACTTGGTTTTCTTCTTAAGCTTCTTTCCTTTGCTCGCAGGTGGCTGTTTCCCCTGCCTCCTCACATGGTCACCCCTCAGTCTGCGCCGTCTTTATCCTCATCTCTTAAGGACTCTGGTCATATTGAATGAGGGCACACCCATAAGACTCCACAAACTGTCGGTCAGGACTGAAGCGACTTAGCACGCATGCATGCATGTGACTTCATGGGCTTCCCACGTGGCACTAGTGGTAAAGAACCTGCCTGCCAATGCAGGAGACGTAAGAGACGTGGGTTCAATCCCTGGGTCAGGAAAATCCCCTGGAGGAGGAAATGGCAACCCACCTCAGTATTCTTGCCTGGAGAATCCCATGGACAAAGGAGCCTATCGGGCTACAGTCCATGGGGTTGCTAAGAGTTGGACATGACTGAAGTGACTTTAGCACACGTGCATATGACCTCACGTTCCCTTCATTACCTCTTAAAAGGCTCTGTCTCCAAGTGCAGTCACGTAAGAAGTATAGCCTCAGGTCTTCAGCATATGAATTTTGGAGGGACAGGATTCAGCCTATAACCCCAGGAGGTAAGAGTTCTTTTCTCAGCTGCAGTACAGGTTCAGGTTCTTGATCAGAGCAGGGTGCCTACCCCTCGTGCGGCCACTGGGTCCAGCACCTTCCCTTCACAGCTGAATGGAGTGAGCGGTACCTCAGCCTTGTGCCCTCATATTTGCCAGCTTCTCTTTAAGATTGCCGAGCACCTGCCCATCTTCAGTATTTGTGAACAGCAGCTGAGTGCTGTTGGGCACTGCATTTGAATTTAATTCACCCACTGTTATTTGCCAAATATCTGCTTTTGTACGTGTGTTCTTCATATACCATGATAATACCTGCACTGCATACAAGTGACATGCAAGTTATTTTCATGTCTCCATTTAGCATTGAGGTAGAGAGTAAATGGAAAATGTGTCCAAGCTTAGATTTCCTAAGAAATCTTTGTTTCCCAATTTATTCAAATATCACATTTTGTATCATTCTGTATTCCCCTCATAGCTCAGTTGGTGAAGAATCAGCCTTCAGTGCAGGAGACCTGGGTTGGATCCTGGGTTGGGAACATACCCTGGAGAAGGAAATGGCAACCCGCTCCAGTATTCTTGCCTGGAGAATCCCATGGATAGAGGAGCCTGCAAGTTACAGTCCATAGGGTCACAAGAGTCGGACACAACTTAGTGACTAAATCACAAATCATTAGACATTGACTAGTGTAGACCTTTATTGTAGTTACAGTTTTATAGCTTTATTTGTATCTAAATAATCAAAATAATGTACATAGGTTTTAGTATTAAAAAAAAACACCTCATACTCCATAACTTCATATTAATCTATTTTTGACACATGTAAGCACACATATTTGAATGTCACGGTGCAATTAGATATTCTTAGCACATGTCACTTGTGAAAAGCACTTTAAATCTAAGTACATTCAATTGAGCATAATTAAAATATCAAGATACATATTCTTCATATACATTTTGCCACTTAATTTTTTAAGTAGCTCTAAGTATCTACCATGTGAATTCAAATTAAAGGGAGGTGATTAAATTACAGTTATATTTGATGCTTTTAGTTTAAAATATAGCAGAAATTACACTGTGTTAAAAAAAAAATACACTGCTGTTTTCTGTGGACAGCAGATTGATGACAGAATCAAAATTTTTTTTTTTTTTAAACATGGAACACTGTTCCCATTCTCTGAGAATTCACAAGACTGGTGCCTAGAATGGTGGGGGTAGGAACAGGGATATAAGGGCTTTATCATCTCGTGAGTTCTTTTGACGCCTCCCAAGTCCCAAGAAAGAATGTTCAAGGAGGGCATCTTGGTTAGTAAAGAAGCATTAAGAGAAAGGCTCATTTAGTTTGTAACAGGTGAGAGAAAATGAGTTATGGGGCCCCTGAATCTTTTAGATTATCTAAGAGGTGATCTTTTAAATAATGTGTTTAGGTTGCTGCTGTTTCCTGTGATTGTAATCCTGAGCAGAACGCCTCAAGTCATGTTTAATTCCCCTGTAACTTTTGTTTTTATTTCTTCGCACTGCGCAGTTTGAGAGATCTTAGTTCCCCATCGTGGGATTGAACCTGGATGGAGCCTGGCGTGAAAGGACCAAGTCCTAACCACTGGACTATCAGAATATTCTCTATTCCCATGTAACTTTAAAACCTACTTGGTCATACTCATTGGCCCTAAAATAAGTTACATTTTAGTGGAGAGCATTGTTCTTGGAAGAGAGAATTTGGGCAGTACATTAAGATTCTACATCCTGTTGCCTTTCTAAATCCTTGATTTCTTGAAATTCTGTTTTTAAGAAAGAAGTATTTCTTCCCTCAAAAAAGTTAACTGTGCAGATCAGAAGTGTCAATAATGAAGTAAATCAAATAATACGGCAGAAGGAATTTGGGGGGCGAAAGTGGGAGAAAGAGAAGAAAACATCAAGCCAACAGAAGCATTTGGCACTGAGCAAACGCTGTGAGAGAAGCCACATTTCAGGTTCTTTGCAGACTATCTCGCCCCTTTCAGAGAGGGGGTATTAGAAGGAAAACACCTATATTTTACTTTGAGGCTTGAGGACCGTATCAGGGGAAAAATTAGAGCATTTGGAAAGAATGATGCTTTGTGTGGATAGAGTGCCATTCACTGGAGAAGCTTGGTGCTCGGCTTCCTGCTGACATAGTTGTAGCTTCCGTAGCCCCACGCCCCTCTCTGGTTGCTCTCAGCCTTCCCGGAAGCAGAAGTGGATTTATGAAGATCACAGACTTTAGAGGGACGCACGCAGCTAAAAGTCTCATATGCAGATGTGCACTTTATTTGTGTCGGGCGCAAGATCAGGCGTCTGGCGTCCACTTGTACTCTTCTCAGTTGCTTCAGTTGTGTCCAACTCTTTGTGTTGACCCCATGGACTGTGGGCCGCCAGGCAAGAGCACTGGAGTGGGTTGCCGTTTCCTTCTCCAGGGGATCTTCTTGACCCAGGAATCGAACCTGTGTCTCTTAGATCTCCTGCATTGGCAGGCATTTATTCTTTGCCACCATTGCCACCATAAACCCTAGCATCCTGTTGGGATGGCTTTAAAAGCCAAATATTAGAACTTGATCTTGAACATTAAGGGTGATCGTGTTGCCTTTCCCTTCTAGCAGTTGTATCGCCTGATCAGAAGGAGCGCATGGTGCGTCGCTTTCGGCAGGGGAAGCTCTTCTGAACTGTACTCAGGCTAGTCTCTTAGCCCTTCTGTACACATCTCCACAGTGGCTTGCCAGCTGTTGAGAGCAGCCCACAAATAGTGTTCTAATCTGTGCTGGTTCTCTACCTAGAACATTATCATTTTACCAGAACATGATGATTAGCTGTTTCTCAAAAAAAAAAAAAAAAAAACTTCAAAATGTGTAAGTACCCAGAATGTATTGAATGTTAGTGTGAATTTCATTAAATATAATTTAATGAATTTGTATTAAACAAAAGCCACCAGGTTATGCTGAGCTCTAGGGCATCATCTGTCACTCAGTTGGAGGAGTTCTTTCCATCCTCTTTTTTACTCCCCCTTTTTTTTTGACCTGATAAGGCCACGTCCTATGAATCCTGAGTATGACCGTGCTTTCCTATGAAAGAAGGTTTAATTTGCAAGTTCTTAGGAAAGAAAAATTTGAAAACTCAGTTGCACTGGCTTTAAAAGGGCTTGTTTAAATTCACCTAAACAGAGTTCCGTCATGTGTTTATTAATGGTACCCAGTACCACTGATTGAGCGCTATGGTGTGCTGGTGCTTGGTACTTGTTTTGGTACCAGAAACCAATTTGGTACCAAATCTGGTACTTGTTTCCATGGTCTGCTCTCATCACCCTCTAAATAACACCCAAAATATGGGCTCCATGAGGGCGAGGATCTTTGTCAGTTTCGTTTATTCCTGTCCACCTGATTCTACAGTTGGCACATTGAAAGCATGAAGAACCTTAATGTCACTGTGTGCATTTTACAGATGAAGTAAGTTCTGAGTGTGTAGGAAGCTTGTCAGAGCCTAGGCTGTCAATCATGGGGCCGCACCGACTCCCAGTAGCGCCCCCCCGTTCCTTGAGCAGCTGCTCTGTGTCAGGCCCTGCGCTGGCTGTTGGTACATACTACTTTATTTAGTCCTCACGATGGGTCTGTGAAATGGTTACAACTCTTTGTTGTTGTGAAGTAGCTAAATCACGTCCGACTCTTTGTGACCCAGTGGACTGCAACATACCAGGTTTTCCCCTCCTGCACTATCTCTCGGAGTTTGCTCAAACTCAGGTCCAGTGAGTCGGTATTGCTATCTAACCATCTCATCCTCTGTTGCCCCCTGTTCCCCCTGCCCTCAGTCTTTCTTCACGTCAGGGTCTTTTCCAGTGAGTTGGCTGTTCGCATCAGGTAGCCGAAGTACCGGAGCTTCAGCTTCGGCATCAGTTCTTCCAGTGAATATTCAGAGTTGGTTTCCTTTAGGATTGACTGGTTTGATCTTCTTGCTGTCCAGGGGACTCTCAAGAGTCTTCTCCAGCACCACAGTTCAAAGGCATCGATTCTTAATGCTCAGTGATCCAGCTTCTTAGTGGTCCAGCTCTCACATCTGTATATGACTACTGGAAAAACCATAGCCTTGACTAGACGGACCTTTGTCAGCAAAGTGATGTCTCGGCTTTTTACTTATTTATTTTTTTGTCTCTACTTTTTAATGCACTGTTCAGGTTTGTCATAACTTTTCTCCCAAGGAGCAAGCATCTTTTAAATTTCATGGCTGCAGTCACCACTCACAGTGATTTTGAAGTCCCGCAAAATAAAATCTTTCACCGTTTCCACTTTCCCTATCTGTTTGCCGTGGAGTGGTGAGACTGGATGCCATGATCAAAACAGCCCTGGGTAGTGTTTAAACTCTGGCTGCCTGCTGCATCTTCCAGTCTTCAGGCGGAGGGCTTGAAAGCATGAGCGGTGGCCTTGGGCTCTCCCTTAGATGTCACTGATTGCTTCATCCTCTCATCTCTGTTGCAGGTCAGACTGACTTCACCATAACTTACACAGGAGAGCCAGAGTGTAACTCTCCTGTTGCTTCTTAGGGCTCTTATGTTGTTGTTTTGGTTTATGCTTTAGAACTTGAGCTGTGGCTCCTTACGCCAAATCCCGATCCATTTGATTCTATTTTCTGTATCTTTGAAGGCTGTATAGTAAGACTAAGACTAATAATTGTCAGTTTCTGCTGTGAATCGAAATTATCCTACAACTCTGTGTGTGTCATTAAAGCAAATCTGCAAGCTTTACAAAACTCCCTTCCACTCCTCCTCCTCGCCTCAGAACTTGTGCTGTTCTGCTTAAGTGTAACATAATTATCTGTTTATCTTTTCACTCTCCCGAGATCTTTTTCTCCTTAATACCCTAAATAAATTTCCATTCCACCTTGCTTGTTTCCGTAAATGACTAGCATTCTCTCTTTCTCCCCTTCCCTTGAGAAGTGGAGATGACAGGAGCTCTCTGATTTCTCAGCCTCCCTCTGCAATCACAGGTCGCTGCACGCACTGGACTTCACCTGCCTGTTTCAGCAGCCTTGGCTGGCTGCCTCCTACCCTTCAGGAAGCCCCTTTCTTGATATCTGTGCCTGTGTTACCATGCACTGTGGTGTACAGCTGGAGGGGCTCATCATTTCTTAGCTCTTTGTTGTTTTCTTAGTCACTTAATTGTGTCTGACTCTTTGTGACTCCATCAACTGTCGCCCACCAGACTCCTAAGACCATGGAATTTTCCAGGCAAGGACACTGGAGTGGGTTGCCATTTCCTCCTTCAGGGGAATCTTCCTGACCCACGGTTCAAACCCGTGTCTCCTGCATTAGCAGGCAGGTTGTTTACCTCTGAACTACCAAGGAAGCCCACAATCCTGGGTGTTTCATCTTCTTTCGCCCCATATAAACCCTCGCCTTCAGATAGCACATACGTAGGATGATGCCCTCATCTGTGTCTCAGCCCTTAATTCCCAACTTGCCCTTTTATTGCCTTCTGGATGTGTCATTTCTCTAGGTCTCTTTGTTCCTCCATTTTACACATATGCAAAACCTCAGATCCTTTCTCTGATCCTACCCACTTTCAGTCCTGCATTCAGCTCCAAGCCCTGCTGATCTCTGCTCCATCTCCCCACCACCTGTCTCAGGGCTTTCCTGATGGCTCAGCAGTAAAGAACCTGCCTGTGAGCAGAAGACACACGAGATGTGAGTCCGATCCCTGGGTCGGGATGATCCCCTGGAGGAGGGTTCCCCTGGAGGCAGCCCACTCCAGTATTCTTGCCTGGAGAAGTCCATAGACAGAGGAGCCTGGTGGGCCCCAGTCCACGGAGTCGAAACAGTCAGATGCAGCTTAGTGACTGAGCACACACCCCCGCCCCTACCTCACCACCAAGTAACAGTTCTCATTCCGGCCTTTCTTCTCTCTCACCTAGTCTGCTAAATGCTTACTTTTCATCCCTGCCTCAGGGGCTCTCCCTCCTAGTAAACTCTCCCCTCACAGCTCAGTTGGTAAAGAATCTGCCTGCAATGCAGGAGACCCCAGTTTGATTCCTGGGTCGGGAAGATCCCCTGGAGAAGGGATAGGCTACCCACTCCAGTATTCTTGGGCTTCCCTTATGGCCCAGCTGGTGGAGAATCTGCCTACAGTGCGAGAGACCTGGGTTTGATCCCTGGGTTGGGAAGATCCCCTGGAGAAGGGAAAGGCTACCCACTCCAGTATTCAGGCCTGGAGAATTCCATGGACTGTATAGTTCACAGGGTCGCAGAGTCGGACACGACTGAGTGGCTTTCACTTTGCTGCCCAGTCACCTTTCTGAGACCTAGACACTAGTCCCAACACTGGCTGGCTCCTAACTTATCAGCTTCGCTTCAACCGCAGGCTCACACCCAGGCACCTCCCCAGAGGGCAGCTCCACTCATCAAGGGTGGCAGTGCAGGCCTTCCCCACTCTGGCCCCAGTAGTTTTATTCTCCCCCATACTGTCTCGTACCCCTTCCAGCCATTTGAAGCGATGATTCTTCCATGCTCCCACGATAAGCAGTGGAAATCAGTGCTTAGGCTCTGGCATCCAGCAGGTCTAGTTTTGAATCCAGGCTTCACCTTCTTAGCTGTGTGATCTCTGGCAAGGTACATAACCTCCTTTCAGCCTCACTTGCTTACTTATAATAAAATAGGAATAAAATGGGAATAATATTATCACCTATCTGATGATGTTTTGAGGACTCAAAGAGAAAGTCTAACAGAGCTTTTAGCAAGCCCTCAATAGACGTTCCGGGATGATCATGTTGATTTCATTGTAATTATCCTTATTAGAATCTCTCTGGACAGTTGTGCTGCTGGTTTTGTCTCCCTCCTGAGTGTGGCACAAGCTCTTGTCGGGGTGACTGTGTCTTTCTCTGCCTGGATTACCTAAATCCTAACTGTGGTTCAGTGACCAATTTACATGTTATCTTCTTTTTTTCTTTTTCGCCAATTCTGTTTTTTTTTTTTTTTTTTTAGTTGTGGCAAAAACACATGACATATAATTTGCCATCTTAACTGTTCTTTTTTCTTGATTTGTTTATTTTTGATTGCGCTGGGTTTTCACTGCTGTGTGAGGGCTTTCTTGTGGCAGCGAGTGGGGCTACTCTGTTGTACTGCACAGGTCTCTCGTGGTGGCTTCCTCGTTGCAGAGCATGGCTCTCGGTGCGTGGGCTCAGTAATTGTGGCTCACGGGCTCCAGTTGCCTGTTGCACGTATCGGATCCTCTCAGACCAGGGATCGAGCCTGTGTCCCTAGCATTGGCAGGTGGATTCCTCTCCGTTGTACCACTAGATAAGTCCTTAACCATTCTTAATTGTATGATTTAGTAGTGTTACGGGGAAGGCAATGGCACCCCACCCCAGTACTTTTGCCTGGAAAATCCCATGAACGGAGGATCCTGGTAGGCTCCAGTCCATGGAGTCGCTAAGAGTCGGACACGACTGAGCGACTTCACTTTCACTTTTCACTTTCATGCATTGGAGACGGAAATGGCAACCCACTCCAGTGTTCTTGCCTGGAGAATCCCAGGGACAGGGGAGCCTGGTGAGCTTCCGTCTATGGGGTCGCACAGAGTCGGACACGACTGAAGTGACTTAGCAGCAGTAGTGTTAACTGTATTCGTACAGCCATGCAACACATCTCTAGAAGTATTTCATCTTAAAAAACTGAAACTCTGCTCTTGGAACACCTTCTCTTTTCTTCCTTCTGCCAATCCCTGGAAACGATAGCTTTCTATGAATTTGTCCTTGAGGTTCATCCATGTTGTAGCATGTGACAGGATTTCTTCCGCTAAATAACAGTCCAATATATGTATTTCCCACCTTTTCTTGGTATATTCATTGGCTGATGGACATTTTGGCATAATATATTTTTAATATTCTCCTTTAAGAAAGGGAACTCAGAGGTGCAGTCAAACTAAAGTGGAAACCTTGTTTACACCTTGATTCAAACAAACCAGTAAACACATTTTGGAGCCAATTTGTATTTTTAACTTTGGACTAGGTATCAGATGATACCAAAGAGATATTGCCAATTTTATTATGAGTGAAAATAATATTATGATTTTGTTAGAAAATGTCCACACATTTAGGGAGCCAGACTGAATCATGTAGAGTTAAAAATTATGTTGTGTGATATCTGCTGTAAAATGCATCAAGCAGTGAAAGGGAAAGGGTGTTTTAAAAAAATAGGTCAAGTTATACAAAGCCACAGAAATCCAACAGCACGGTACTGGCATCAGATCAGATCAGATCAGTCGCTCAGTCGTGTCCGACTCTTCGCAACCCCATGAACTGCAGCACGCCAGGCCTCCCTGTCCATCACCAGCTCCCGGAGGTCACCCAGACTCACACCCATCAAGTCAGTGATGCCATCCAGCCATCTCATCCTCTGTCGTCCCCTTCTCCTCCTGCCCCCAATCCCTCCCAGCATCAGAGTCTTCTCCAATGAGTCAACTCTTTGCATGAGGTGGCCAAAATACTGGAGTTTCAGCTTTAGCATCATTCCTTTCAAAGAAATGCCAGGATTGATCTCCTTCAGAATGGACTGGTTGGATCTTCTTGTAGTCTAAGGGACTCTCAAGAGTCTTCTCCAACACCACAGTTCAAAAACATCAATTCTTCGGCGCTCAGCCTTCTTCACAGTCCAGCTCTCACATCCATACATGACCACAGGAAAGACCATAGCCTTGACTAGGCGAACCTTTGTTGGTAAAGTAATGTCTCTGCTTTTGAATATGCTATCTAGGTTGGTCATAACTTTCCTTCCAAGGAGTAAGCGTCTTTTAATTTTATGGCTGCAGTCACCATCTGCAGTGATTTTGGAGCCCAGAAAAACAAAGTCTGACTGACATAAAAACAGGCATATTAAACTAATGGGATAGAATAGAGAACTGAGAAACACACCCTTGTGCACATGGTCAAATGATCTTCAACAGAAGCGGCAAGACCATACCGTGGGAAAGAATAGCTTTTTCCAACAAATGGTGTTGAGAAAACTGAATATGCCTATATGCTAAGTCACTTCAGTCATGCCCAACTCTTTGTGACCCTGTGGACTCTGGCCTGCCAGGCTCCTCTGTCCATGGGATTCTCCAGGCAAGAATACTGGAATGGGTCCCCATGCCCTCCTCCAGGGGATCTTCCCAACTCACATCTTTTATGTCTCTCGCATTTGCAGGCAGATTCTTTCCCGCCTGGGGAGCCCTTGAGAAAAACAGATATCCACATGTAAAACAATTAATTTGGACCCTAACCTTACATTAAATGTAAGACCTGAAACCATAAAACTACTAGAAGAAAACGCAGGGGGAAACTCCATGACGTTGGATTTGGCAGTGATTTCTTGGTATGATGCCAAGGGCACAGGAGCAAGATTAGACAAATGAAACTGTATCAACTTTAAAAACATCTGTGCACCTGTTATCTTCTTATGTATTTTACCCCCTCCCCAGATTATCTGAGCTAGCAGAAACCTTTCCCTCCTTGGAATTGTGTGGCAGTATGTCTGGACCTTAACTCTTACCACATATTTATCTTATGTGCCATTTTTTGTATTCATAAGGGATATATTTCTTGGAGTCAGTAGAAAACCCTTCCATCTGCTTGTTGGTTGTGTAGCTCTGAAGTGTAAGTTGCTGTATTCATTTGTTAGAGCTGCCATAACAGAATACCCACAGGTGGGGTGACAAGGTAAATTTATTTTCTCATATTTCTGAAGGCTAGACGTCCAAGATCAAGATGTTAGCAGGGTTGGTTCCTTCTGAGGCTCCTCTTCCTGGCTTGGAGACGGCTGCCTTCTTACTCTGCTCCACATGGTCCTTTCTCTGTGTATACGTGTGTCTGTATCTTGGTTTCCTCTTACTGTAAGGACACCAGTCACATTGGGTTAGGGCCTATCCACAGAATTTCAGTTTACTTTAATGAGTTCTTATGAAGTCCTGTATTTGATTTTAGTCACATTCTAAGATACTAAGGGCTAAGATTTTAATATATGAATTTTGGTGGAACACTGTTTAGCACATAATAGTTGCTTCCATCTTTCTATGCCTCAGTTTCCTCTTATGTAAAATCTGGGGAAAAAATTACCTCTTGGGTGAACAGAAAGCATATAGAATATTGATGCATGCAAAACCATACCCTAATAGCCTATGGTGGATGCTTAATGAATGTTTATTACCTCCAGTCCTCTTTAAAACTCTTTGAGAACAGGAATGCTTTCTCACTCATCTTGTGTCCTTACTGTTGCTAGGACAAACTTGGAACCTGATTGCTTAAAAATATTTAGTGAATTGGGACTTCCTTGGTGGTCCAGTGGCTAAGACTATGGGCTCCCAGTGCAGGAAGCCCACGTTCGATTCCTGGTCAGAGAACTAGATCCCACATGCTTCAACTAAGAGTTCACATGCTCAACTAAGACCCAGCACAGCCAAATACACACACACACACACACACATATATATGTTTCTTTTTTAATTTGTTGAATAAATACATGAATGAATGAATGATCAAGCCTCAGAAGTGAATCTGCAATAGATGTGTGAGTTTCTGTTTAGGTGGATCCAGATACTGGATATTAACTAAGATTTCAATCACAAACACTATACTGAGAAGCTGAAAGCAAGTCAGCGTCCCTGTTGTAAATATTTTATGCCACATGCAGCTGGTTCTGATGTAGAAAACTGTCGCCTGGCCGGCTTGCCACAGACTCCAGAAAGTCACAGGGACGTGCTTTGTGACAAAACTGTATGCATACAAAAAAGCAGTATCTTCCCAGCCAGAGGCTTCAAGTGATGAGGGACACGAAGACATCACGTGCACAATAGGTGCTCCTGTCCGCGGTCTGCAGGTTCAGCTGTCTTTGATCTCTGCAGAGGAGGGGTGTGGGTACGGCGCTGTGAATGGACAATCGGCCAGGAGGCTGAAGAGCAGCCGTGGCGCACCGTTCAGTGAGCGGGTCGTGGTGGTGCCCAGAGCCTGTGCATCTGATGATAAGCATCTTCTCTTGGTGCCTCGGAGTCTCTCATTTCCTCCCACTTTGACTCCAAAGGACCGATTCGTCTTCAGCCCCACTACAGCGTGCCGCTTTGAGTCTGTAGTTCTTTCTTTCTGAAGCCTCAGAGGTAATGAGCACATCATCATTTTTCCCTAGTATCACTCCACTCTTTTCTCCACACTGCCTCTATTTTCTGCAGCTCTCTGAAGGGAACTTTTGCACCATCTTTAGTGATTAGACTTCACTGTGCTGTCCTAAAAGGTTGATATTTATCAGTTGGCTTGGAGTCAAGGGAGTTGAGTATTATTTCTTATTTTATGGTATATAATATTAACTTTTGTGGGTATTATTTACAAGATAATGAATGGGCTTCCCTGGTGGCTCCACGGTAAAGAATCTGCGTGCCATGCAGGAGATGTGGATTCGATCCCTGGGTCAGGAAGATCCTGTGGAGAAGGAAATGACAGCCCACTCCAGTATTCTTGACTGGGGAAATCCCATAGACAGAGGAGCCTGGCGGGCTACAGTCCATGAGGTTGCTAAAGAGTCAGACACAACTTAGCAACTAGACAACAGCAACCAAGGTAATGAATAAGGTAGCAATTCTATACCTAAACATCATAACCTTTAATAATGTTATTACTACCTGGATATGTATAAAAGGTTTGTTAGAAGTTCAGATGTAAAACACGTAAATGTTACTCTCTGAAAGTATGTAGAAAACTGGAATTAGAAATCAAAGCCTTAAGCCCTTTAAGCAGCCTCTCAGAGTTGAAAGGCAGCCTAGAGATGATGTAGTGAAGTAAAATGATTCTCAACTCTCACTGCGCATTTTAATCACATAGGGAGGGGCAGATGCAGAAATTCTCATTTAATTTGCCAACAGTAAAATCTAGGAGTCGCTGCTTTTGAAAAGCTCTTCAAGCAGCCATAGCATGCCACTAGGGAGGACGGTCATCAGCCTGAGAGCTAGAGGAAAGGAAACCAGTGTGTTTAGAATCACGGAGCACCGTGCGGGCTGCTGTACATTCGCCATCTCTTTGATCCTCGTGACAAGTGAGATGGTTCGACCAGCAGTGACTGAGGCTCCGTCGTCACACGTGATGCTCAGCTGCCCCTTAACTGCTCTTGGCAGCACGTGGTGAGTGTGCGTTGGAGTTCTGTTCTGTTCTTCTAGAAGACCCAAGTACATGTGCACTGACTGCTGTCTATTCTACCCTTGGTGGACATGATCTTCCCTACTTTTGAGCTTTTAAAAGTCAGCCTCAGGGACTTCCCTGGTGGTCCAGAGGCTAAGGCTCCATGCTCCCAGTGCAGGGGGCTCGGGGTTCGATTCCTGGTCAGGGAACTAGATCCCACCTGCTGCAACTAAGACCCAGCACAGTCAAATAAATAAACAGAAACAAATATAAAAAATAAATAAATAAAAGTCAGCCTCAGGCTAATTCCAGCTTAGCAAATCCTTCCCAGCAGTTCTGCCCCATGGAACAGTTTTTAAATTTTTATTTTTTTTTGCAACATGCAAACTCAAGTCCAGAAGCACAAACACAGTCCTTTACTGTGCCCTCAGCCCTGGTATCAGGCTAGGTCCTTTTCATCTCTTCGTTTTGCCTCTCTTAGGCAACTCCCTCCCTGTCACTTGGAAAGATGCAGGTGCAAACTCACAAAATATCCCATGGCTGCAGGCAGAGGCAGGGCTTGGTCTCCTGGCCCACCTGCAGGTCTCAGGCGTGTGAGCAAGATGTGGCTGTTCCGAGCCCTAGAGCAGGGGAAGCAGCCTGGCTTCGTGTGGGCAGAAGACCCCAGCAGGCTCTCCTTCCCCTGTAGAGGGGCCTTCTGTGGGGCTTTTCATGAATCCAAACCAGATTTTCTCTGCAACTTCCTTAGTCACCCAGGAGAGATGAAGATGATGGGTGAAACACGAGATAAGCAGGTACAGACAGGGAGTCGGTAGCTGTCTAGACAGACTTCTCCGTGGTTTATATGTGTGGAGAGAGGAACATCCTAGACTGTTTTTAAGAATGTGTGTCTTGACTAAGTTTGGTAAAAATGGAAAAATGATTTGACTTAGTTAAAGGATGAACATTTTTCTTTGTTTTTTTTTTGGTTAACATTACCTCTCGTATTAGATAAGTTATGCAGCAGTATTTATTTTTCTTTATGGAAGCATCACAGGGTCTATGTGGAAGAAACAAAAAAATATAGCAGAAAAGAAAATAAACCTCCTGTTACCAGTGTAGTGTATCTCTGCTACGTGATGGTCGGGGATAGCAGGCAGAGAGGCATGCTTGTGGTTCCACATCTGAGAGTTTTGCTTCATAATGCGTATTATCTCCCACCTTATTCTTATTGGCAGCATAATATCTCATTGCAGGCATATACTCAAGAGCGTTTAATCTATCCCTTCCCACTGCGTATTTATGTTGTTTCTGATTTTTATTTCCAGGTATTAAACCATACTTCAGAGGCCATTCCTATAACTGGTTTTGATTAATACAGGCCATTTTCTGAGGGCACACACATTGGTAGGATCAGAGACTCTAGCAAGAAGTAGTTTGGTATGAAATTGACCCAAACTGTGCCTCTTACCACAATAGCATCTGCTACGCTGTAAATGTCAGCACCGTGTCTGTGGTCTGGTTTGGTGATGTGGCTACGTAATGAAGATTCTGTGTGGGTCAGCCTTAGTTTGGTAGATATAAAAATGTAATATGTTTGAGACAAGGAATAACAAGTTGAAGTATAGTAAGAATGTAATTGCTTACAATCAAAATAGCTTAAAATTTCCCTTAGAGTGTGCACTTTAGAGATTTCCACAGATGATCTTGGAGGTGTGGCATCCAGCCATTTGCCAGAGTGAACACATGTTGTTCATAGTTTTGGCTGTAATTGATTTAATGCATATTTTTTTACTACTTTGACATTTATCTTGTATGAAAAGAGCAATTCTATACTCAGGTTAATACAGAAATAAAATATAATAATACCTAAGACCATAAAATGGTGTTTGATGAGGGATCTGATTTTTTAAGAGAAGTTAAAAATAGCTTTCATCTAAGTTTGCCTGTTCTCTGGCAATTTTTGAAATAGTGATAGAATTGTGAAGTATTTATTAAAAAAAAAAAAAAATCATGGGAAAGCCCGTGTCCTCCTTGCCCCCTTCCCGTGCTGAGGAAGGAACAGTCATGTCTCTCTAACTGGACACCACTTGACTTTCATTTCGTGGCTGCCTTTGTGTGCTTGGCTTTGAGTCTTGTGGTGGCAGCTGATTGCGCTTCAAGGAATGTTTGTCACTGTAGCGAGAGGACTTCGGGGGGGCCAACAGGAGTCTCTCTGTGTTAGACCAGGTCTCTGGTGTTTGCTCTCTTTCAGCCTCCACATGAAGAAAACAGAGCCTGACCCAAGTCCTCCCAGGCAGGCACTGTATTTTGATTCAAACTCATAATCGCTGTTTTAATTGTTGGGGCAAGAATTGAAACTCCAGTCTATTGAGAATAGAATAGTCTGCGCTCCTTGGAAGAGAATCACTCCTCTCTTCCTGAACCACCCTGCTTTATACTAAATCTTTTCTTTTCCTCCTTTTTTAGGCAGGGGGCTCCCAGGTGATTTTCACCAACCCTTTGGAAATTGTCAAGATCCGTTTGCAAGTGGCTGGAGAAATCACCACAGGGCCCCGAGTCAGCGCTCTGTCCGTCGTCAGAGACTTGGGCTTCTTCGGGATCTATAAGGTGAGTCCTGTTAGTCGTTTATTTGAGAGCATGCTCATCTCCTACACAGGTAAGTGTTCCTTGGTGTGAAATTGATGCCTCACATTTGTGCACCTGGAGAAGATCTTCTGCCGGAGCTCATAGGGCATCTTCATGCCAGTTAGGAAGAGGTGCCCCTTCCTGGCATCTGCCAAGTAGCTGTCCTTAGAAGACATAAATCAAGGATGAATATGATGCCGTGACCCACACAGTTTGCCACGGCACTGGCTAGAGTTTTGTTTGGATTTGTTCAGGTTCAGTTCAGTTCAGTTGCTCAGTCGTGAGGTCGACTCCTGGGGTCGACTCTCTGTGACCCCGTGAACCGCAGTACGCCAGGCCTCCCTGTCCATCACCAACTCCCAGAGTCCACCCAAACCCACGTCCATCGAGTCGTTACTTATGTAAAAATCTAGTTCTCAGCGCTGCTGCCCATGAATGGCGGCTGCCAGGCTCACAGGGCGCCATCTTTCAAGGGAGACGGGCCGAGTTCAGTTTACCCACACATGTGAAGCCCATACTAGATCAGGAATTTATGTTCTGATCCTGTCGTTCCAAACCTATCCGCACGTGTGCCGTGTCATAATTGTTTTGCATGCCAGCCATTTATCATTTAGGAAAGAGTTTTTGAGAACAATTGCAGAACAAAAACTTCAGAAGATTCTTCAAATTTGTTATTTATGCTTTTCTGCCAAAGAAGTTGTAATGAACTAGAACTAGCTTTATATTATGCCCTGCTTTAAGGCTTCATGAAACATGAGGTGTTCACCATTTTTCAATGAGAAGATTTAAAAAAAAAAAAAAAAAACAGTTTCATGGCCAATTTGAGTAAGTAAACCTTCAGGGATATAAGAAGGTAAGTCAAATGTCTACTTAAAATATCTTTCATTTATTTGCACATAGATATATAAAATCGCATTGTACAGAATTAATGTAGCTTTTTTCTATGTAAACATGTCTAGAAATATTTAATTCTTCATATGAGTTTTGAATCAGTTTCGTGATCACCACTTAATCCACATTTTAAATCAGCAGTTCATATGGTTTTGCAAAGCCTGCCATCTTCATTTTCATTCCACACTGACAAGAGGAAGGCCTTTTGAATGTTGTGTAATACTGGCCCAGGAAACCTCATCCCACAGACACATAACATTAGAGTTGTTCCTTTTTTTTTTTCTATTCCCAATTTATCCTGAATGGATATAAATGGTCCACGTGTAACATACTGCTTTTTCAAGTGAACTTTCAATGCTTAGTTTTGCCATTCAGCACAGCATTTATAGAAGTATCCCCTAGGAATATTTTTTTTTTATCCTTTTCTTTTTAACTCAGTTTTTTAGGTGACCTTGGTAAACAATCAGCCTGAGTGATAACTGAGGTTGTTTCAAGCAAGTTTGCCTTCCTCACCTGGAACTCTATACTTCTCAAGGTCAAGTAGTGGGAAGAGTACTCCAAGATCTGAGACTTTGTGAGGATCAAATATTATGTGATGCCCTCTTAGTGTTTTGGGGAGAACCTCACCCTTTATTTAGACATCTTGTAGTGTTTAAGAATAAACATGTTGATTTTTTAAAAGTCATTTTATGTATGTATGTATTTTTGGCTGTGCTGGGTCTTCATCGCTGTGCGGGCTTTTCTCTAGTTGTAGCGGGCAGGGGCTGCTTTCTAGCCCTGGTGCCCTGGTTTCTCATTGCAGTGGCTCCTCTCGGTGTGGAGCACCGCGCTAGGGCCCCTGGGCTTCAGTAGTTGCAGCCATGGGCTCAGAAATTGTGGCTCTTGGGCTTAGTTGCTCTGCGGCATGCGGGATCTTCCTGGATCAGGGATCAAAACCCGTGTCTCAAAGCCCTGCACCGGTAGGCAGGTTCTTCACCGCTGAGCCACCAGGGAAGTCCTACGCTGGTATTTTTGTTTTTAAGTAGCACTTTAAATGCTCAGTGTGATCGTGCAGTGGAATACGATTTACCAAATTGTGATCCAGCTGTAAGAAATAAACAGTATTGTCATGAGGCATAGCATTCATCATCAATTTGAAGAAAAGTCATCTTCTGTTCTGAATTTTTAGGCTCATGCAGACTTTCACATGATATAGCAGCATGTCATTTTGACAAGATGCCAAGCAGTCTTTCAGTGGCTTGTCTGGTAAAAAGCACTTAGGTGCTATGGCAATGACTGCTATCGAAATGTCTAGATGGATAAAATGGTAAAAATTTGTTTGCTGACACAGAAACAGAGACTGTTAAACTACCTGCAAATGATACAAGACTGAGACTCAGTCCTTTTCATCTTCATAGGATTTCATAATCTTAATCCCCTTTAACACCCCTTGGAAGGAGTCGGTCTCCTCATTTTGTAGTTAGGAGAACAGAGGTGCCAATGGTGGTATCTGAGCTGAAATTGAGGCTCAAAAGTTTCTTGTTTCCACTTTTGTGCTAAAATGGCTTTCTTGACATGAGCAGGATTGCTCAAGTTTGAGCAAGAGACCTCTCCCATATAAAGTTAGTTTAATTACTAGCCTGCTGTCTTAATCTAGTTCAGAGGCATTCCACAGGCCTGGCTGCTGCCTTTCAAAACACTGCTTTCGGTGTATTGGTAATTACCAAGTGAAGTCACTAACAATTTGAGCTTTGAGCTTCTGGAAACTTGATTGCCTTGCGAGAGAAGGACCTGGCAGGCAGGCCCTTCCATTCTGCTGGCCACGGGTGTCCTCAGCAGATCACCAAGTACGCCTCTCGACTCACTCAGTCTGATTGGGCTGTGCCGCCACCCTGGCTCATTCTCATTTGTTTTGTTCCACTTTCCAGCCTCAGGTTTTCTTTCCCGTGAGTTTCCTTTTCTCTGGGCATATCTACTTTGCCCCCAGTCCTCCATGGTCAGAAATCTCTTTATTGATTCCAGATCCTGCCTTTGAGGGGCATTGCCTGGAGAATCCCCATGGACAGAGGAGACTGGGGCTACAGTCCATGGGGTCTGACTGAGGAAAGGGCCTTCCCTGATGGCCCAGTGGCTAAAGCAGCGTGCTCCTAGTGCTGGGGGCCCAGGCTTGGTCCCTGGTCAGGGAACTAGATCCCACATGCAGCAACAAAGACCAAAGATCCTGCACACCTCAACTAAGACCCAGTGCAGCCAAATAAATAAAATTTAAAAAAAAAATTTTTTTTTTTAGGACTCCCCTGGGAGCTCAGCTGGTAAAAAAATCCACCTGCAATGCAGGAGACCCCAGTTCTATTCCTGGGTCTGGAAGATGCCCTGGAGAAGGGAACGGCTACCCACTCCAGTATTCTGGCCTGGAGAATTCCACAGACTGAGGAGCCTGGCGGGCTACAATCCAAGGGGCCCCAGAGAGTGGGCCGCGCCTGAGCGGCGTTCACAGCTTCAGCATTGCTGTGTGCTGTGCCGAGTCATTGCTTCAGCATGCCTCTTTTCAGTGCTCAGGTTTTCTGTTTCTAGTCTTGGTGCCAAGTAGAAAATTGTCAGTGACCTGGGGTGACTAATACCCTTAAATCTGGTCTGTGTCCCTCTGGGTGAGTCTTGAAAAAGAGGACCTCTATCCTAGTTTTAGGTGGGACAGATAATCTTCCTTTTCCTTCCATTGCACCTTTTGTTTGCTGTTGTTAACATGACAATATGAGACCTAGGAGGGCTGAGGGGAGGCTCTGTCTGTGTGTTTAGACCTGCAGTGTTTAACCTCACTTAATTGGACTTAACCAGGCTTTCTGTTTTTCTCCTGAATTGACTTGCAAAATACCCACCTATTCTAACTGTGACTTCCCAGTAAAAGGTAATTAGAATAGTTGCTTTCCATATACATTTGCAACTGAAAAAAATGTGGACGTGGTAAACATTTCACATTCCTAAAGCTAGAAATAGTTTAGATAGAAGCGGACTCTGTAAACAAAGCACCCCCCATTTTGGTAACATTTAGAGAGATTGCTACAATTCAGAGTCCACAGGTGATTGAAGTAAAGGCAGGACAATTAATTGTCCTTGAAAGAGCTATTTGAATATAATGTAGTTTTTAAAAATCTGCAACTTTTTAAATATACAAATATATTAAATATATATACTACTACTTTTAAATATATATACTACTTTTTAAATATATATACTACTTTTCTTAAACCATGAAAATTTCCGTGGTATTTCCCTTTCATTAGGTAACTAAAGAATAAGCAAAATAAATTCTATATAGAGAAGTGATACGTATCTACTTTTGATTATTGTTTTTCCTTAGGTGCCAGCAGAGCTTTATTTAGGGCAAAGATTGCACCTTCTTAATGAAATAGGACTTATTTAATGTTAAATGGCAGCACAGCTGAGATAGACTGAAAGATGCTTCCTTATGAAGCAATGGAATAATTCATGGCTCTTTTTGAGAACAAAAGGTGGTCAGTGAAGCAGTGATGATTAAGATCCATCAAGCTTTGTTGAAAATTGTTTTCAGATTGTGTAATTGCAAATTAAACACTTCCATCTAGCATGGAAAGTCACCTAGGAGTATGAGCCCTGTCTGCTGTTTTCTAATCAAAGGCCTCTGTCCCACTGCATTTGACAGAGTGAGTCGTCCCTTCAGTACCTGTGGGGACAGGTGCTCACGTCCCTTGTATAAAATGCTGTAGAATAATGAATACAGTTGGCCCTCTGTATGCACAGGCTTCACATTCAGCTGTATATTCCATCCAAAAACTGGATGTTGTGTATGTGTTCTCATTCGAAGTGTATATGTGAAGGAGTTATTGGAGCTACTGTTCATAAAATCAGAAAGCAAGTAACGAAATATCTTCTTGATTCAGTTCAGTTCAGTCGCTCAGTCCTGTCTGACTTTGCGAACCCGTGGATTGCAGCACGCCAGGCTTGCACCACCAACTCCCGGAGCTTGTGCAAACTCGTGTCCATCGAGTTGATGATGCCATCCAGCCATCTCATCCTCTGTCATCCCCTTGTCTTCCTGCCTTCAATCTTTACCAGCATTAGGTTCTTTTCTAACAAGTCAGTTCTTTGCATCACGTAGCTAAAGTATTAGAGCTTCAGCATCAGTCCTTCCAATGAATATTTAGGACTGATTTCCTTTAGGATTGACTGGTTGGATCTCCTTGCAGTCCAAGGGACTCGCAAGAATCTCCTCCAACACCACAGTTCAAAAACATCAATTCTTGAGTTCTCAGCTTTATGCTCCAACTCTCACAACCATATATGACTACTGGAAAAACCATAGCTTTGACTATACGGACCTTTGTCAGCAAAGTAATGTCTGTGCTTTTCAATATGCTGTCTAGGTTGGTCATAGCTTTTCTTCCAAGGAGCAAGTGTCTTTTAATTTCACGGTTGCAGTCACCATCTGCAGTGATTTTAGAGCCCAGGAAAATAAAGTCTGTCACTGTTTCCACTGTTTCCCATTTGTATGCCATGAAGTGACGGGACTGGATGCCATGATCTTCATTTTTTGAATGTTGAGTTTTAAGCAAGCTTATCACTCTCCTCTTTCACTTTTATCAAGAGGCTCTTTAGGTCCTCTTCACTTTCTGTCATAAGAGTGGTATCATCTTCATATTTGAGGTTATTAATATTTCTCCCTGCAATTTTGATTCCAGCTTGTGCTTCCTCCACCCCAGCATTTTGCATGATGTACTCTGCATATAAGTTAAATAAGCAGAGTGACAATATACAGCCTTGATGTACTCCTTTCCCAATTTTGAGCCAGTCCATTGTTCCATGTCCAGTTCTAGCTGTTGCTTCTTGACCCCCATACAGGTTTCTCAGGAGGCAGGGAAGGTGGTCTGGTATTCCCATCTCTTTAAGAATTTTCAACAGTTTGTTGTGATGCGCACAGTCAAAGGCTTTGGTGTAGTCGATAAAGCAGAAGTAGATGTTTTTCTGGAACTCTCTTGCTTTTTCGATGATCCAACGGATGTTGACAATTTGATCTCTGGTTCCTTTGCCTTTTCTAAATCCAGCTTGAACATCTGGAAGTTCACAGTTCATGTACTGTTGAAGCCTAGCTTAGAGAATTTTGAGCATTACTTTGCTAGCATGTGAGATGAGTGCAATTGTGCAGTAGTTTGAGCATTCTTTGGCATTGCCTTTCTTTGGGGTTGAAATGAAAACTGACTTTTTCCAGTCCTGTGGCCACTGCTGAGTTTTCCAAATGTGCTGGCATATTGAGTGCAGCACTTTCACAGCATCATCTTTTAGGATTTAAAATAGCTCAACTGGAATTCCATCACCTCCACTAACTTTGTTTGTAGTGACACCTTCTAAGACCCACTTGACTTCATATTCCAGGATGTCTGGCTCTAGGTCAGTGATCACACCATCATGATTATGTGTGTCATGAAGATCTTTTTGTACAGTTCTGTGTATTCTTGCCACCTCTTCTTAGTATCTTCTGCTTCTGTTAGGTCCATACCATTTCTGTCCTTTATTGTGCCTATTTTTGTATGAAATGTCCCTTGGTATGTCTTCTTTTGTTGAAGAGACCTCTAGACTTGATTATTCTGCTAGTTATCTCAAAGGGATATTGTTTGGTCTTTTAAAGTGAAATACAAGTTTGTTTCAAAACAAAATCAAATAATTAATAAATGTCTGTGATAATGTAAAATTTTCTCTCTACTCCTTACCATTCTATTTTCTCTTTAAAAGATTACCACTGCATATATTTTTTATAAATAATTTAAATTTTTACTTATTTCTCTCCTCCCTCTCTCTCTTATCACAGATTGCACACACACACACACATCAATGTTATATCTGTGTTTTTTAACAAAAACAAAATCCACCTGAGCACAGTGTATCTTAATGTTCTTTTCTCATTTAATAACTGTATACTGTGTTTTTTTGTTTTTAAGCAGTTTCTTACTGATGAATACTTGTTTCTAGTTTGGGGATATTACAAGCAATGACAGAGTGAACATCCCTGCAGATATTGTGATATACTTTTGTGAATAAATACAATGCTGCTAAGTCACTTCAGTCATGTCCGACTCTGTGCAACCCCATAGACAGCAGCCCACCAGGCTCCCCCATCCCTGGGATTCTCCAGGCAAGAACACTGGAGTGGGTTGCCGTTTCCTTCTGCAGAATAAATACAATGAATCCCTAGCAATTAAATCGTTAGGTTAAGGGGCATGTGCAGTTGTTAGTAGATTTTGTCAAATCCCATCAGTTTATCACTTTTATCTTAGCAATATACACATATGTCAGAGTAATTTCTCAAGATAGCGGTTTATAAAAATACCTGCTTTTGTGAGTTCTTAGCCCCACATAAGGAAAACAAGTGTTTAGTCCTGATTTGGAGGATGTCGTGCCATGCTAATTTTCTAATATCAGGGGATGTTTATATGGCTTTACAACCACCAAAGCAGTAATTCATCCATCTTTCTCTTTCACCTGAAGCTCTGTGGAATATTCCTTGTTGGTTTCTCTGTTTTGACTCTTGACTCCCTCAAGTCCATAGCCCCCACAGCAGCCAGAGTGATCTGAATTTAAAATCTAAGTCAGATTAACTCATTCTGACTGTGTACCTGGCACTGGTCTAGTCGTTTAGAATGTCACTATGAAAAGCCAAGTCCCTGCTGACATTTATGTGGGTAAAAGAAGTCAGCCATTCAGAAGACTATATGACATCAAGTGAGGCTGAGAACCTTGAAGAAAAAGGAGGCAGGATGAAGGGATGGAGAAGGGCCAACTCCAGATGAAAGATGAAAGTGGGGGGTGGGGTGGGTGGGCATGCTTTTAATAGGGCTTCCCTAGTTGTTCAGATGGTAAAGAATCTGCCTGCAATGCAGGAGACCCAGATTCAGTCCCTGGTTCGGGAAGATCAGCTAGAGAAGGAAATGGCTACCTACTCCAGTATTCTTGCCTGGAGAATTCCATGGACAGAGGATCCTGGTGGATCCCAGTCCGTAGGATCGCAGTTCAGTTCAGTTCAGTTCAGTCACTCATTCGTGTCCAACTCTTTGCGACCCCATGAACCACAGCACGAGAGGTCTCCCTTTCCCTCACCAGCTCCCAGAGTATACCCAAACTCATGTCCATTGACTCGGTGATGCCATCCAACCATCTCATCCTCTGTCGTCCCCTTCTCCTCCTGCCCTCAATCTTTCCCAGCATCAGGGTCTTTTCAAATGAGTCAGCTCTTCGCATGAGGTGGCCAAACTGTTGGAGTTTTAGCTTCAGCATCAGTCCTTCCAATGAACACCCAGGAGTGATCTCCTTTAGGATGGACTGGTTGGATCTCCTTGCAGTCCAAGGGACTCTCAGAGTCTTCTCCAACACCACAGTTCAAAAGCATCAATTCTTCGGCGCTCAGCTTTCTTTATGGTCTAACTCACACATCGATACTTGACTCGGACATAATAGAGTGGTCAGAAAGGCATCTCTGAGATGATGATATTTGAGAAGACACCAGAGGCAAGAGGAGGCTAGTGTGCCCAACAGAAACCATGTCTCTGGTAGAAGCTTGTCTAGCAGCTTCTGTGCTACTGCATGTAGACCCCAGCCCCGGCCCCTTTCTTGCCGGCCCTTCCTCTCCAGTCTGAGCCCTGGGCCCTGACACCCCCCGCCCCTGCCGCCTACTCTGCTCACTACACTGGCCGCCTTCCTCTTCAGACCCTTCAAGCTCATCCCTTCATTTTCAGTTGCCTGAAGGTTCTTCCCCTCACATCTTAGCCCCGCAGATAGCTGCTTGGAAGGACACCATGTCCCTGGCTGTCACATCCCCTCATCCAGGTCTCTAAGCAGCCCATCGCCCCCTGACACCTCCCTCATGTCTCTCCTCTTCCAAAGTGAATGGTGATAGCAGAGACCTCGCTTGCTCACTGCTGCATCCTTGTGACAGCGTCTGGCGCACGAGTAGACATTTGATAGATATTCATTGAGCAAATGAATGGTAAGCAAAAGCCAGGTGTTGCCAAGTTATATAGCAAGGATATGAAAACACAGAAAGAGGATAAGTTGACAAGTAGTGACCAAAGAAAACTAGACTACTGGGGAAGTTGAATGTGAAGGAAATAGCTAATTAGGTGAGAGTTCACTTTCCCGAGCTGTAAGGCCTCCATTTATTTATCCACAAGCTTTGCCCTGGGCCCTGGGAATATGAGAGTGAATTCTAATGCATATTTTTAAAAAATTATTTATTTATTTATTTTTGGTTGTGCTTGCGTCTTTGTTGCATGGGCTTTTCTCTAGCTGCAGCAGGTGGGGTCCACCTTCTAGTTGCAGTGTGTGGGCTTCTCCTGTTGCAGGGCATGGGCTCTAGGCATGCAGGCCTCATAGTTACGACCCACAGGCTCAGTAGTTGTGGTGCACGGGCTCAGTTGCATGTGGGATCTTCCCGGACCAGGGATCGAACCCGACGCTCCAGCACTGGCAGGTGGATTCTTTACCATTCAGCCACCAGGGCATCACTAATGCATGGTTTAGTAAGTAGTTTACCATCTCGTAGGAGCAGCAGACAAGTAACGAGATTGTTGGACTACAACATGTGCAGTTGAGAAGGGCTGTCAGAGGGTCAGCCATGCAGCGTTCTAACAGAGATGGAGCTGACACATAGCAAGAAAGCCAGGAAGGCTTCCAAAGGGGAGACAGCATTGAAAGATGAGGTGTAGTTAGCCAGGGAGAAGGCAGAGACAAATGGCATGATCAGGTTTGTGTTGAGGAGGACTCATTCAGCATCAGTGTGGAGAGTGCCGTGTTTAAGAGCAAGAGGAGGGCTGGGGATGGTGGGGAGGAGGGATGACCGTGGCCTAAACTAGGGAGCGATGGTGTGTGGGTGTGTGTGTGGGGGTGAGTGGGTGTGTTTTTTGGGGAAGGTGATCTATTTAAGGGGTATGTGAGAGTTAGACTTATCGAGTCTTGGAAAGTAATGAAACGAGAGAAGTACAGGAAGATTAAAAGCCAGATTTCTGGCTTGAGCACCCGGGTGGATGATAATTCTGTAAATTTTGTAGTTTCATAATATTTGACAAGCTTCAGGAGACCTTAAAAAACCTTCTGTTTGGTGCTACCTTTATAACTGAGGAATCAAAAGCACAGAAATCTCAGGAGAATCTGCTAGGTGATTGGCAGGTGGAGGCACAGCTGCACCGAGACTTCTCCTGACTCCCTGTCTGGTGGTGTTCTTGCTGCACCCTCTGAATGTAGGGCTCGAGCCATGTCAGAGGACGGGGGCTTGAGATGTTCTTTAGGGGTCATGTGCGTGCATGAGGCTATGAGAGTGGGTACAACCCCC
This sequence comes from Tragelaphus eurycerus, assembly GCA_935064755.1. Classification (NCBI taxonomy): domain Eukaryota; kingdom Metazoa; phylum Chordata; class Mammalia; order Artiodactyla; family Bovidae; genus Tragelaphus; species Tragelaphus eurycerus. Next base: position 11,643,882 of record CAKXYN010000025.1, on the reverse strand, counting down.
AAACCGATGGGACACCAATGATGGAACTCAGCAACAGCCCTCATTTGCATGCAGGAATAAGTCAGTGTGGGGCAAAGGGTAGTTGAAACAGCTGTCCAGTGGAGAACTGGGAGGAACAGGTGGGAGCCCCAGGAGTGACGAGCTGGAAGTGGAGGAGAAAGAGGTGAGTGCTTTTCAAGTCCTGCAGAGACCAGGGGACTGAAGTCCAAGAAAAGGCCTGTGAACTGAAAGATGGAAGTCACCGGTTATCTTTCAGAAATCAATTTAAGGAGACTGGCAGAGGTAGAAACCTGGAGGAGAAAAAATGCACAGATACAAACCACTCTGCCTAAAGATTTTACTGTGAAAGAAACAAAAGGGAAAGCATATAGCAACTGGAAGAAAAAAAGGAGCCGAGCAGCAACGTTAGCAGGGAGAAGAGGTTGGGAGATTTATTGTATTTTTTTTAAATTTTGTTGGGAGAACCATGCCTGTCTGTAGACAGAAGAGTCACTGTCAATGGAAGGATTTGAAAAATCTGAAAATATAGCAGGGTCAAATGTGGTGCTAGGACTTTCAGGAGGGGCAGAGGCAGGGTCCAGCCTTAGATGTGTATGTGTATGAGTGGGTGTGTTAATGTGTGCACACAAGCCCTTTAAGGCCAATGCTCACTCTGAGCTAGGCCCCATGCTTAGTGCTTTATACAGTTTACATCATTTAATCCCTATTACAGCCTATGATGGGCTCCCCTGACAGCTCAGACAGTAAAGAATCCACCTACAATGCAGGAGACCCGGGCTTGATCCCTGGGTTGGGAACATCCTCTGGACAAGGAAATGGTAACCCACTCCAGTATTCTTGCCTGGAGAATTCCATGGACAGAGGAGCCCGGCGGGCTATAGTCTAGGGGGTTGCAGAGAGTTGGACATGACTGAAAGACTAACAATTACTTAACAGCCTACGATGCAGATAGTTGTTTTGTTTTTAAGCAGTTCCGAGTTATGGTTGAGGAAAGGAACGCATGATGGGTTTAGGTAATTTTTCTAAGGTCATATACCTTACAAGGAAGTGGGAAGCTGGGTTTCAAACGCAGTGCAGTCTCTCTGTGGAACGCAAGGTATCACATAGAGATATCAAGCCGGGTAAGAGAGAGCCTGTGCCTGAGAGAGAAAGCAAGGAAGTCTAAAGACAAGGTTCCGTGCTATGCACAGATGTGGAGCAGTGCACAGGTCTGGTGTCACTGTTGACACTCGCTTGCTCAGAAAATGGAAATGAAAAGAGCTGCTGCTGCTGAGTCACTTCAGTTGTGTCCGACTCTCTGCGACTCCATAGATGGCAGCCCACCAGGCTCCCCCGTGCCTGGGATGAGAGGTCACTAAATGCCATGCATTGTGTAATAGTTTAGGCTAGGGTAGTTAAAGGATCATTTTTTTCCTAATTGCTTTTAATACCAAATGCTTTTTTAAAACGTTAGATGCTGCTAAGTCACTTCAGTCATGTCCCACCCTGTGCGACCCCATGGACGGCAGCCCACCAGGCTCCCCCGTCCCTGGGATTCTCCAGGCAAGAACACTGGAGTGGGGTGCCATTTCCTTCTCCAATGCAGGAAAGTGAAAAGTGAAAGTGAAGTCACTCAGTCGTGTCTGACTCTTCGCGACCCCATGGACTGCAGCCTACCAGGATCCTCCATCCATGGGATTTTCCAGGCAAGAGTACTGGAGTGGGGGTGCTATTGCCTTCTCCGAAAACGTTAGATAGAATGACTCAATTTTGCTTTGTTTTGCTGTTTAGAATAAGCACGTTATCTGTGATCTTATATCAGCTCTTTAAGTTATAGAAATTAAAATTATCCATTGTGAGGCAGTTCCGTTTCCTTAACTCTTGCATTGACCAACGTAGCAGCGCACAGTCTGCCTGCCTCGCGGAGAGACACATCATCTGACGGCGAGCCAAGCGGCTATCCAAATGATAGCACTGAAAAATAACTTTGTGCCTTCCTGATAACTTGGTCACTAATATCTGCCATAAAATGAACATTGGGGACATTTTTGTCTTATTAAAAGGCAACATTTTAGAAATTAAGGAGTATCAAGTACATCAAGAGGCCAGGTTTTGTATCTAATGTGGTGTGAACTTGTGTCGAATATTCAAAATGATGTAATACTGTCCATATTGTGCTTAGAAGTTTGCATTAAAAGAAAATAAACTGGAAGAAAATATTTTAAAAATCTCTCTGTTCCTACATTTCAGATGCATTATCTGTAAAAAGGGGGATAATAATAGTACCTACACTTGCAACAGCAAATAAAATGGGACACTGTGAAAAATATTTTTTTATTAAATGATGCCTAAAGGAACTGAATGTGCTGAACAGAACTAGAAAAGATCCTTTAAAATATTAGAAAATGGTTAGGTTTTTTTTATCATTCTTCCCATTCATTCACCAAATATTTGTTGAAGGCGGACCTTCTATGAGGTGTGCTGAGTTATGTAGATGAGGGTGGCCCCATCACCTTCAGAGTGATGCGTGTTCAGGGAGGTGAGAGAATAATTCAAGTGCCATAAAGTTCTTTCAAAAGTTAATGTTAGCAGATAGTATAGTTTTTAAAAGAAGAAAGTTCATCAATAAAAAGGTATGTAATAACAACACAGGGAGTCCTGGCATGCTGCAGTTCATGGGGTCGCAAAGAGACACGACTGAGCAACTGAACTGAACCTCCTAGCCTCATGCGGCAAACATTTTATTAAGTTAGTATTTTTATGTTGTTGTTGTTTCTTTGTTTTTGTTTTTTGCTAAGTACCTGCAGGATTAGTTTCAACAAAATACTTTTTCATATTAGCTTTTGGAATATAATTTGCTGTCCTTTTTATTTAGAAGTACTGAAAACGATGCTACCAATCCACTGTTAGTAGAGGGCTCTGAATATATTTTCCAGAAGTGATAGGTATATTTCTTGTAATTTGTTCTTTCGTTTCTCTGGTTTCTAATTTTGACCGTGGTCTGTATTTAAAAGATGGCTAACTTGAGAGATATGCATTGAATATAAAATAAAGGAGATATGTCTTGTGACAGCCAGAGTCCTATGTGGGGTATGATCAGTATAGCAAATAACTTTAAATTTACTTGCTAGAATTAGGTCTTTTGCCAAATAGAAGATTTGCTCTTAGCCTGGTAAATGTAGAACTCTCACTGTGATCCATGTAGAAACCATATAGGAGTCATACTCCAGCTGCCAGCTTTTTAAGACTATGTCAACTATTTCTATTTTCCTCTTTGACAGGACAGTGTGCTTTTCATTGATAATAGTAATTATCTTTATATAATCACTTTTTTAATTGAAGATGCTTGTACTAGGCACTTTATATTAATCATTGGATTTCAATTAAATCTTATGTCAGTACAAATATTCCTCACTGGTTTTGGAGAGGAACTTGAGGTGCAGACATTTTAAGAACTTTGCCCAGCATACGGTAGTTCAGTGGCAGAATAATGATCTGAGCCCAGGTTTCTGACTCTGCAGCCTGTATTCTTGCTCTTTCAGTGTCCTGGCCATTGATGTGGAGCTGACAGAATTCAGATATAGATCCACATTTGAGATGATATATTTTGACTATTTCTTTGAATGCAGTCTACCTCTTCTCATCCTCTTTGAGAAGACTTGTACGTAGATGTGCATATGTGTGTGTGTGTGTGTGTGTGTATAACTGAATCACTTTGCTGTACACCTAAAATTAATGCAGTCTTGTAAATCAAGTATAGTTGAGTAGAAAAGCTTTTTTTTTTTTTTTTTTTTTAATGCTCTCTTATACTATCTAGACAGCAAGGAAAATTGCTTTGTGGAGGAGAGAGAAGGGAGAGGGGGAAACCCTTCCCTAAGCATCAGGAACGCCAAGCTTGTTTCACATGAGTTTACAGACTGAATTTATGTTTCTTGAGTGATATGAAAGCTCTCAAGATATAGGAATTTATTTTTAAATAACCTTGAATTGGTAGTGCCTCTAGCTACCTGAGAGAACACAAGTTTTCTCAAGAGGGACCCACCTTCAGCTCAGATGTTAAAGAATTTTCATAGATAGTGTTCCAAGGAAAATGAGCAGCTCTTAAACATCTCAAATCACACAAGGAAACGAGGCACTTTAAAAAGAGGTGGCAGACGCAACCTGACAGCATTTTAAACCTTCAAAGATTTAAAATTTCAAAATTATTGTAACTATAAAGTGAATTTTTGTAATGTAGAAGTGAAAATATTTATGATGATTGAAATTTAGAATTCAACATTTCAAAATTCTGCCTTTAACAGCCAATTAAATGCAGCCTAAGAGAGAATTAGTATACTAGAAGATAAGAGAATTACTCGGAATAGAGACATAGAGTGATACACAGGAAATTGTGAGCTGGTTTAATGGGTATAAACAAAAGCCAGGAGGAAATGATGGCTGAAAATTCTCTACAACTATTGAAAGCTATCCATCTGGAGATTGAAGAAGTACAGCAAATCCCAATCTGGATAAATTAATCCAAACTACACATGTCAGAATGCAGCTGCTAAACACTGAAGCTGAAGAGAAGCTGAAGAGGGGCTGCAGAGGAAAGCAGATTGTCTTTAAAGGGGAGCAGTTGAACTGCTGGGTGACTTAGAAGCAGGAGCAGAGGAAGCCGGAAGTCATTTGAAGGACGTTGTCAGTGTGTACAGAAAAAAAAAAAAAGCCTTTCAACCTAGAATTCTATGGCCTATGAAAATGTCTTCCAGGAAGAGGGTAAAATAAAGATATTTTTTTAGACTAGCAAAACTCCGAAAACATATCATTGGTAGAACCTTCGCAAAGGAAATTCTAGAATGCACTTCAGGTAAGATGAAAGTGATTCCAGCTGATAGTTTGGAGATGGAACAAAGGATGAAGCACAAAGAAAGTGGTAAATATTTACTCTAAATAACTTTGCCTGAATTTAAATGTAATATTTCTATATAATGGTAATTATAATGCTTAATGTAATTTGAGCTAGAATTAAATACTTAACAATAAGATGGAGTTGCTTGTAATTTAAATAGTCTAATGTGCAAGTATCGTATAAGAGGAAGGTGAAGATTACAGAGTATTAAAGTTTTCAGGATCTAAACCTGGGGACTAGGAACAAAGTATGCAACTTGTAAATGAGTAGCATGGAGAAGTTAGGGGCAAAGAAGGCAAGAAAGGAAAGAAAGATTGAAAACATGGGACATAGTTTACAGATTAGCTTTGTGAAGAAGGCAAAATGTGTTTGAGACTAAAATCCCATGTGGTAAAGCTCTCCATCCCCTCTGAATGATGAGCGTCATTGATGGCAGAGCAACATGCAATGGTAGAAGACTAGAGAATTACACCCGGCACAGGTGTGGCATTTCCTACCCAGATCCCTCACGTTGTCAAGGTGCTTTTGTTAGGACTGCAGTGCAATTAAAGAGACACCAATATCCTAAAAGTCCCTGAACTAAAGAAAGCAAAGAATAAGCATTGGGATTGTATCTACAGGCTGAAGTTAATTTCAGTGTCAGGTACATGGAGTCTCCGGTTGTTGACTGGTTGATTCGGTTGTTGACTGGTTGATTCGGCTTAAACACCAGTGACGCAACATCAGGGGCTAAGCGCCAGTGGTATTTCTCAGTAAGATGCTGAAATGCACCCTTTTCAAATCCTTAACTGTCCCTTGACTGGGTGGGAAAGGTGCTGCCAGGTTGCGTATCCAAGGGTTAACTCGCTTGGGAGAAACCAAGAGGAATGCTCAGGGCTCAAGACATGACATGCCGCCCATTGTTTGCAGTTCCAGGATCAAAATATACAATTATACATGCCAAATAAATTCTAAACCTGGAAGGTAGGAAAAGAGGGGTGGCTCTGCCTACAGGTGCCAGAAGCATTAAATAACCTTCCCAGACAAGGTGCACCACTGTTGGCCTGAAGGCTGCAGGGTCCCCCAGGTCTGGCATTTTCCCTCGTGTTAGACAATGTGCATTCACTGCAGGAGTCTCTGTTAAGCCTCCGTCTCCCAGACCTGCTGGCTCCTGGTGCCGGGCCCTGACACAGAGGTGCCTTTGTGAGTGTAATTACCTTCCCCTGTATTAGAAGTAGTCTGCTTGGAGCTCTGTTTGTAGGTGCAGCTAGAATAGGCGGGAATTAGCATGTGAAAAGGCCTGCCCTGGCCCTGACTTCTTTATCAGCCACCATCCTTCAGGATTCCCGCCCCCTCCCCCCTCGGATTATTGGGCAGGTGTGATACCATCCAAGATGAAGAGCTTTCAAAGAAGGAGAAAGACACTGGAGATAGCAACGTGAATATGTGTGTAAAATACAAATCCTGTTGTGTTACACCTTTAGACAATTTCATGCCAGACAGAGCTGGCAGAGTAAACTTGGGTGGATGATTCCAGTAACTTAAGAACTGATTAAAGCTCGCCTGGGCTTTCACCATAGCGTCCACATCAGAAAAAAAAAATGAGACGCAAAACAAATAATTCCTTTACCCTGGCTGTGCTGTGGCCAGCATCTCTAAACTGTCTAATTGTCCTATCCATCAGGGACTATTAACTTGGGGGTAAGTGAAGTTCCTAGACGTTATCAAATAGAATGGTGATCGAGAGACTCTGGATGGATATGGGATTGGAATGGAGCCAGAGTTGATAATTAACCTAGATCTGAGTTTTGATTCTAGTTCATTCACATATCAGTCTCCCCTAAGATGCCTTTTACTATTCCTGTGTGTTATTAGTGGGTCTTTTACTAACAAGAAAAAAAAAAACAAAACACATCATTTCCCCTTTTTGGTGAAAGAGTGCTTTAATGGAGAATAAGAAAATTAGATGATTACTTTTTTCATATATTAATTTCCCCCAAGTGATTTTACTCTGTGTACAAAGGAAATGCGGGGCCAGCCAGGGAATGTCTGAGGGCAGGGCTGCCTAGAGCAGGGAAATCTGTGGATTTTTCTTACGGGGAGGAACATTTAAAGATTTATTTTGGGTGGTACACCCTTTGTCATTTATTAATTTTTTAATGGCCAAAGTACTTAATTTTGTGTTGCTGACGCAGGTTTTTGGGCAGCATGGAATGTTTCCCTTTATTATTAAATATAAGGTTGCCAGTTCAGAATGGGTGACGACTTAGTAAAAACTGTACATGGGGCAAGTAGCGTTCGAGTCAAACAGGTTGTTTTGATGTAGGACGGGAGAAGGGGTGTTCACCACAACGTGAAGGATTTACCAAGGAATCTGGGAAACATTCTCAGTGTTGGAACTTGAAAAGCCCCCCTCACGTCCGGCCTCTCTCCCGTGGTGCGGGAGCAACAGGTCAGGTGCTGCCTGAGGCAGCCTTACAGATCTGCACCTGCCTTGGCGCCTAGACTGAAGGAAGTGGTTGGGAAAGGAGACCAGGGGAAGTCTGTGCCTTTTTCCTCAACTTTTTTCAGAGTTAGCTTTCCTCGGGAATTGGGCTTTAACGCCTGGCATGTGAGAGAGGTGAGGGGCACCTCATGGCTAGGGAGAAGCTGTGGGCTGCCAAGAGACGCCCGAGCAGGTGCCAGTCTGGGCAGGGTGCAGGTGCCGAGAGAGGCAGGGACCACAGACCTCCTCGTCCCCGCCGGCCCTCACACTTGCACTGGATTTGATACTTTACCTGGGACTTTAATAATTATTTCCTCCTGGATTCCCAAACCCCTGTTCCCCTGCCTGTCCCAAAGCAGGCAACCTTTGGTGACCCTTTTTGGTAGAAGTGGAAGATTTCGCCTTTAACTTTCCTCCCTGCTCCTCTATCGACCGGCCATATAGCCCCAGGAGATGGTACATCTGTTAGGCCCCAGGGCCCCTTCACAGCTCGCTCAGTGGAAAGTAGAGTTTTTAAACGTTTTCATTTGTGGACAAGACATCCCTGCTTCTATGGAGCAGAGATGGTGGCTGTTCCACAAAATATCTATCTTCTTCCACTCTTCTCTTCTCTTCCTTTTTTTCTTTCAGATAATCAGAAACCTAAAACCTCTTACAGGGTCTCACCTTGGCTCCAGCACATGTAACTTATCTGACCACATGATCTGATCCCTGGTAGAAAAAAAAGATAACAAATTCCCGACCATTTTTTCCTTTCGTGTTTCACAGTATAGCTCCGCCTTTTCCTTCGATGGGTTTTGTTTGTTCATTGTGTTTCGATCAAGTCATTTTTCTTCTTAGTCATCTGGAACTGTTTTCAAACATCTCTTAAAGCACACTACACCTCTTGTTAGCCTCTTGTTCTCACAGTGATACATGGCTTATTGCCATGATTTCAGGAAGGCAGAGTTCCTTCTCGGGAAAACCCAGCTGCTTCTTCACTTCTCCTTACTCTTCTGTGTCAGAGTAAGGGATGTTTCTAATTTCAGATCACATATCGGTGTATCCCAAGCCTCTCATTTCCCCCTTTAGTTGTGGTGTTTTCTATGGGAGTTGGCAAAGCCAAATCCGTGTCACCAGGAATGTGTCTTAGGCCCTAACAGCCAAGGCGTTTGTTGTTTTCTAAATTAAATCAGATGTAGTTTCTGGCTCCCAGTTGTTTGCACTCTGAAGCAGGCAGCAGTGATCCAGGCAGACAGAAGAGCATGACGCAATCTCAGAAGAGCGTCGAGGAGGTGTAGGCAGTGTGATGTGTGCACGCTCAGTCGTGTCTGACTCCGCAACCCCATGGACAGGCTCCTCTCTCCATGGGATTCTCCAGCCAAGAATATTGGAGTAGGTTGCCATTTTCTCCTCCAGGGAATCTTCCTGACCCAGGGATTGAACCCACGTCCCTTGAGTCTCCGGCATTGGCAGATGGGTTCTTTACCACCTTGCCCCCCGGGAAGGCCAGACAGTGTAGAGTCGTGTGGAATCCACTCCTTGTCTACTTACTTTGAAAGAGTGGTGTTTGGGTTAAAATGAATGAAGAGGAGGTATGTAAGGGTTCGAAGTGCCTAGCTCAACCGTCATCAAAGAAGATGCAGAGTGATAGATGTGCCTTGATTGATCAGATGAATGAAGCTTTCACTGAGAGGAATCAGGCTGCCCAGGAGAGGAACATGGGACAGGGAAGCCATTGCAAAGCCTTGACAAAGGTGAGAATACGGGGTCTAATCCACAGGACAGCCAAGACCATGGTGACGGTGGGGTTTTTGAAACAGCATATGCTATGCTGCGTCGCTTCAGTCGTGTCCGACTCTGTGCGACCCCAGAGACGGCAGCCCACCAGGCTCCACCGTCCCTGGGATTCTCCAGGCAAGAACACTGGAGTGGGTTGCCATTTCCTTCTCCAGTGCATGAAAGTGAAAAGAGAAAGTGAAGTCGCTCAGTCATGTCCAACTCTTAGCGACCCCATGGACTGCAGCCTACCAGGCTCCTCCATCCATGGGATTTTCCAGGCAAGAGTACTGGAGTGGGGTGCCATTGCCTTCTCCGTTGAAACAGCATATAGAAAAGAAATTTAGGCATTTTGGCTAAGGCTCATTGGAGAAGACTCTGATGCTGGGAGGGATTGAGGGCAGGAGGAGAAGGAGACAACAGAGGATGAGATGGCTGGATGGCATCACTGACTCGATGAATGTGAGTCTGAGTGACCTCTGAGAGCTGGTGATGGATAGGGAGGCCTGGCGTGCTGCAGTTCATGGGGTCGCAAAGAGTCGGACACGACTGAGCGACTGATCTGATCTGATCTGATATTAGACCATATCACCCCCTCACTCGCCCACAGAAAAGAAAACCAGATAGCATGAGTCGAAGGAGAAGAAAAGGCGTAAATTAACCACAGAAACATGATCCCAGATGTGGAATGGTTGTTACTATTACTTTTGAAGGTGGTGCTCCAAAACATATATGGTAGTTGCACTGTTTATCTCTTGTTGAAAATTAAGGGCAATTTAAATTGTTAATATTCTCCTGTATTGTCTGAGATCAGCACTTAATATTTTATAATCAGAGAGGAAAATATGTTAAAGGGAAAATATTACCAGTAGTATAACCAGAGCATATAGACTAAAGTGCTATAGATGCAAAGATTCGGGAGATGAGATCAATAGTTAAAAACTAATAGATTAGTAAAAAGCAAGCTTTGTGTGAGGAGGAGTGACATCGCTCTAACAATTACTCTAAAGAGACTTGTTTAGAAAGTCAGTAAAATGGCACTGTTTTGTTTTGCTTTTTTTTAACTATACTGAGGGAGTCAAACATGAAGTTTTAACTGATCTTAATTTGAGATGGTCATTTGGTATCTAATTTGAATGTCTCCTGGACAGACTCTGCTTGTGAGCAAAAGGGAAGAGAACTTACAGGCAAGTTTGGAGGCAAAATAGGGAAGAGGAAGTGAAAATAGACAAACAAATGAGTAACAATATTACCCCTACACAGGAACTCCCCAGATTATAATCTTTAAAAAAAACAAATCGTTAGGAAAGGATTGAATGCTGAACGGATACTGGTGTTACACTGTATTGTTACACTGTATTTTTCCTCGTGAAAAAACTGGGCGAGATGGCCAAACTCGAGCATCCTGCATTTTGGACCCGTCCCTGGCACTGCCTCCAAGAAGTCCCTTGAGCAAGTCAACAGCGAGGCCCTTAATAAATATGCAGTTGATAGGTTAACTGTCCTGGGCATCATCTTGCACATGTGTAAAATGAGGAATTTGGCTGTGGTGAATGCTATGGTTCTTCTTTTCAGTTAGTCATTTAACAGGTTGGGGTTAACAGAAGTGTGAGCTGATTGGCCATATGTGATAGAGATATGTCCTTTATTTATTTATTTAGAATATCTGTACTCACAGTGGGCAGAGGCAGCTTATTAACCTATCCATGGGTGAGTTGGTTGAAGAACAGCCAACATGACAGAATCCAGATTCCAAGCATTTGTTCCAGTTGGAAGGATGGGCCAAACCAGGATGAAGTTTAATAGGATTAAACATAAAGCCCTGCTTATGTTACTTGTTTAGGGCAATCAATTAAGTTACAGTAGACCTATGTTAATAGCAGGTCCTATGAAAAAGACTAAGGGTTTTATTACCCACAAGCTCAGTGTGAGTCAGGAGTGTAATTCGGGTGTCAGAGAAGGGAAGGCTACGATAACAGATGTGTAGTGTTAAGGAGCTTTGACAGATTGAAGCCTGGCATCAGGCTAATAGCCGAGATCCAACATCACTAGACCTCAATATATGTCACTGTGCTTGGCTAGATCTGTGGAATCGAATGGATTCATTCCTGTCTTTGAAGAATCTCTCAATTTGGTGAAAATTTTTAGGTATTAGAAATCTATGAAAGAAATGGTGTTGAAAAGGGGGGCTTCCTTCCCATTTAGCCTACCTAAAACACATTATATGTCTTGCGGTTTTTGGTAGAATTTTATATCATATTTCTGGGCATGCATCAATTTTCAAGGCCTCCCCATAGCATTATTTTGGCACCAGAAATGATTTGGTGAAGACCTTGCCTTAGCTGCTAATTGTTCTACACAGAGCTCTTAAATGTACAGGAATTATTATAAACATTTTAAGGTTTTAGTACAGGCGTTTATCAACGTTTCATAGACCCTGGAGAGTAGGGTAAGTACATGAATAAATTGGGGGATCCATGAACCCCTTGAAAAGGTATATAATTTTTTACATATGTGTAATTTTTTCTGGGAAAAAATCCAACATTTTCATGAGAGTCTCAAAAACAATACAAAAAACAATCCCCTTCCCCTGCCACCTCTATAATTTGCCCACGTCCAGGTGTATAACAAAGAGGCATCTTGATTGTTGATGCCTACCTTCTGAGAACAAATCCTCCTTGAAATGCCAGTGACCTGCCATCAGTTAGGGATTTAAAAGGATGTTGCAGGCAGAGTTCCAAAACAGTTTTCACCAAAATCTTACCATGAGAATAAGGAAGAACTCTCCCTTCTTGCTCATACCGTGCAATAAAATGCTTTAAATTACAAAATTCTGATTTATTACTTGCACAATCTGGGTCATATATACTTTTTTCCATTCCCCTTTCAGCTTGTAAGTACACATTTGGTCTTCTCCAGGAATATTTTGTTCTGAGGGAAGTTCCAAAGAAGCTTGATCTTCTCAATGGGATATGTGTTTCATGTGGTTTCTCTTCCTTTTCAAACGCACAGGGTGCCAAAGCTTGCTTTCTGCGGGACATTCCTTTCTCGGCCATCTACTTCCCGTGCTACGCTCATGTGAAGGCAGCCCTTGCAAGCGAAGACGGGCAGATTAGCCCTGGAAGCCTGCTCTTAGCCGGCGCCATAGCTGGTGAGTGTCCTTGGAGCTCTGCTCCCACCCATACCCCTGCGCCGGGGTCTTTGCTTACAGTTACTGATGTGAGATGGCCAGAGATTGCTTTGAAGAGCTCCTGAAAAGAAAGGGAAAGAAATGAATCTTACTTCTGGCAGATTTGGCTGTTAGACAAGCTTAATTCGTTAACTACCTCCCTGCCTACCACCAGCAATAAAAAAAGGGGGGCTTGTTATAGATCTGTGCATTTTGTAACATTGTCAGATTCCAATTCAAGCTCATGTCCTTTCCTAGTTTCACTTACTAGTGCAAGAACAAGCACTATTCAGTCAGACTTTTTTTTTTAAATGTTAATGTGAGAAAAAGAAAGTGAAGTCACTCAGCCGTGTCCAACTCTTTGTGACCCCATGGACTGTAGCCCACCAGACTCCTCCATCCATGGAATTTTCCAGGCAAGAGTACTGGAGTGGGTTGCGATTTTCTTCTCCAGGGGATCTTCCCAACCCAGGGATCGAACCCAGCTCTCCCACGTTGTGGGCAGGCACTTTATCATCTGAGCCACCAAGGAATCCCTTAAATGTCAATACTTGTGCCCTAAAAGTGTCTAACCGAAGTAATACATAAAAGCTCATCCAGGGAATTTAAGCAATAGTTATTCTCATCGAGAGAAAAGAAATGTAGTGGAACTGGAAGCAGCTTGGGTCCGATTCCAGCTAGCTGTGTAGGTTATAAGATTGGAGTGCATGCATGTCCTGAATCTCAGTGACAAGTGACTGTCTTCTCTAGGGCTGCGGTGCAAATATGAAAGGAAGAAAACAGATGCGGAAGTTGGCTTTTCCATTCCCAATGTAAATCCCTTGAGCCCCAACAGGAATGACTGTGCTCTTTGAGGCTGCTCCTTGTTTAGAGACCCCAAGGGTAGAACAATCTGGATTAACTCCCCAGGCGGTGACAAACATTTAATGAGTTAACAGATCCTGAGGCAGTCATGGGGTGCCTGGCTTCAAAGTTTCCATACAGGGGGTGCTCTCCTCAGACGTGTGGCTTGCCTCTCTAGAGACCTACCGCCTGCTTTGAGAAACTTTCTGCCGTCTTGTGAGCCCTGTGTCCTGCCTGTAGCCCGAGGAGCCCTGAAGGCAGGAACCCCTGGAACTACTCTTTAAATTCCTACTATTCTGTTGGGTGCTGTGCTCAGTCATGTCCATCTTGAACCCAGGTCTCCTGCATTGCAGGCAGATTGTTTACCATCTGAGGCCAAGCTCATGAAGTGAAGGTGTTAGTTGCTCAGTTGTGTCTGACTCTTCACGACCCCTTGGGCTATAGCCCACCAGGCTCTTCTGTCCATAGGATTCTCCAGGCAAGAATACTGGAGTGGGTTGCCATTTCCTTCTCCAGTGGATCTTCCTGACCCAGGGATCAAACCTGGGTCTCCTACATTGCAGGCAGATTCTTTGCCATCTGAGTCACCAGTTCAGTTCAGTTGCTCAGTCGTGTCCGACTCTTTGCAACCCCGTGAATTGCAGCACGCCAGGCCTCCCTGTCCATCACCAACTCCCAGAGTTCACTCAGACTCACGTCCATCGAGTCCATGATGCCATCCAGCCATCTCACCCTCTGTCGTCCCCTTCTCCTCCTGCCCCCAATCCCTCCCAGCATCAGGGTCTTTTCCAATGAGTCAACTCTTCCCATGAGGTGGCCAAAGTACTGGAGTTTCAGCTTTAGCATCATTCCTTCCAAAGAAATCCCAGGGCTGATCTCCTATAGAATGGACTGGTTGGATCTCCTTGCAGTTCAAGGGACTCTCAAGAGTCTTCTCCAGCACCACAGTTCAAAGGCATCAATTCTTCGGCGCCCAGCTGTTTTCACAGTCCAACTCTCACATCCATACATGACCACTGGGAAAACCATAGCCTTGAGTAGACGGACCTTTGTTGGCAAAGTAACGTCTCTGCTTTTCAATATGCTGCCTAGGTTGGTCATAACTTTCCTTCCAAGGAGTAAGCGTCTTTTAATTTCATGGCTGCAGTCACCATCTGCAGTGATTTTGGAGCCTAGAAAAATAAAGTCTGACACTGTTTCCCCATCTATTTCCCATGAAGTGATGGGACCAGATGCCATGATCTTCGTTTTCTGAATATTGAGTTTTAAGCCAACTTTTTCAATCTCCTCTTTCACCTTCATCAAAAGGCTTTTGAGTTCCTCTTCACTTTCTGCCATAAGGGTGGTGTCATCTGCATATCTGAGGTTATTGATATTTCTCCCGGCAATCTTGATTCCAGCTTGTGCTTCTTCTAGCCCAGCATTTCTCATGATGTATAAGTTAAATAAGCAGGGTGACGAAGCCTTAAATTCTTGGTTAATCGTTTTTCTTCAAAGGTGGTGATGTTGCTGTATGAGGCAGGGTTGTCCTTTCCCAGCAGCTCAGGGAGCCTTATTATATGAATCCACAGTGAGATTACTCTACCTACATCAGAAAATCATGATTTTATAACCAGAGCATAGAATTCCCAGTTTTAATGCCTGTTTGGCCATTGACTCACTGTCTCCTTTACATGTCATTTACAGATGTATAAATGATAATGTTTTGAGCCCAAAGGTTATAATACCATTTATTTCAAATCACTTACCCAAAATAAGTGAGAAATTTACCAGCTTACCAGTAGGACCTACTGGGGAAAACTAACATACCACTTACCTGCCAGTGTAGGAGCCAAGGGTTCAATCCCTGCATTAGGAAGATCCCCTGGAGAAGAAAGTGGCAACCCACTCCAGTATTCTTGCCTGGAAAATCCCATGGATAGGTGAGTCTGGAGGGCTACAGTCCATGGGGTCGCCAAAGAGTGGGACACGATTTAGAGACTAAATAACAACAACAACTCCATTATTCTATGAACCTAAGATAATCATCATTTAACATTTTTGCTGATTTCTACCCCTTGGGTGGTTTTTAACAGGGTTGTGATCACACTGTGGGTATGCTATTCACTCACTATCATTTCTGAAGCATTGTTCACCGTCATGGCAAAATGAAAAACAGCAGGTGCTGTGGGATCAGGCTGCTGCTGCTGCTGCTGCTAAGTCACGTCAGTCGTATCCGACTCTGTGCGACCCCATAGACGGCAGCCCACCAGGCTCCCCCGTCCCTGGGATTCTCCAGGCAAGAACACTGGCGTGGGCTGCCATTTCCTTCTCCAATGCATGAAAGTGAAAAGTGAAAGTGAAGTTTCTCAGTCGTGTCCGACCCTCAACGACCCCATGGACTGCAGCCTACCAGGCTCCTCCATCCATGGGATTTGCCAGGCAAGAGTACTGAGTGGGTTGCCATTGCCTTCTCTGTGGGGTCAGGCTATCTAGGTTCAAATTCTAGTTTCCCCACTGAGAGCTATGTGACCCAAATGAGTTACTTAATGTCTCTCTGTTTCTCTGCCTATGGATAGAGCTATGAATAGTCTTAGTCTCATAAGACTATTATGAAGATCAAGTGAATTAATAGATACAAAGATCCAGGAAAGAACCTGGGACATAATAAGTATCTTTATTATTTCTTTTTTTCTAATAAGTATATTTGAATGTTCAGTACTAGTATTAATTTTCTTAATTTAAAACTTTGTAAACGAATTTTTAATTGCTGCATGCTTACATCATTGTCAATCTTAGATGATAAACTTTTTTCAGAAAATACATAATATTGTTAAACATCTTTGTGCATAAGACTTTTCTCCCTGTTTTAGATCATTTCTGTGGGAGACATAAATTCTCTGAAATGAGTTTGCTGGTGAAAAAAAATATATATATGTATATTATTTAAAGGCATACTAGTTTATATCTGCATGCTGCTATTATTTTAGCCTTCTAACCATCCTGTCATCTTTCAGAGTTGCTCTCCAGATACTGTCTATATTAGTTATTGATTGTCACATAACACATTATGCCAAAACTTATCAGCTTAAAACAACAAATATTTATTATGCCAGGATCTGTGGGTCAGGAGCAGCTTCTGTGGGTGCCCCCTAGATCAAGTCTGTTGTGGGCATGTCAGCCAGGGCTCCAGAAGGCCTGGCCGGGGTGGAGGAAGCATTTTCAGGATGGCTTGATCACGTGGCATTGGCTGGTCCGTTGATTCCTTGCCATGTGGCTGCTCTGTGGCTCCTTGGGTGTCCTCATGCCACGACCACTGGCTTCCCCCAGAGCAAGATGAGGGAGGGGTAGGAGAGAAGGAGAGAAGCAGAACCTGCAGTGTCTTTATGAATAGTCGCACCCCTTCATTTCCACACGGTCCCATTGGTCATTCTGATCAGCCTCTGTAATGTCACAGAGACGACAGAGAGGCAGAGGTCAGAACATCAGGAGGGGAAGACCACTGAGGCCCATTTGGGAGCGAGCTGCACTGTGACCATAGAAGGTTTCCTGTCCACCTCCCCTTCCCTGTAAGACAGGGTGACATATAAGACAGAGGTTGTCATTGGTTTTTTTTCTCAGAAGGACAGATCAGCCACAAAGCTTGATGATCTTGAATATTCCACAGATCTGTATCAACTTTGTAAGGAGAACTGAGCTACTTCCTTAATTTCATAACAAATATCAGGAGCCATGGCAAATGTCATGACCTCCAGTCTCATTAAAATTAAGAAGGCTTTGGTTACCCTTTGTTTGAGCCTTGTTTTGGAGGTGCCAGTCAACATGGTAAACGTGAAAGGGAAGGAACAGTCATAAGTATTAGAAGAAATGAGTCTCTCATTATTTGAAAATGATTATTTACCTGAAAACCCAAATTAAAATACCTAAAAATGAATCTGGAGAGGACATGTTGATGAGATGCATAGTCACAAAGCCCAGGGCGTAGTAGGTTCCAAGGCCAAACTGATCTTTGTTGTCATTAAGAGAAAGGAGGAACTCTGATCTCAAAATAAGCTGTAAGGAATAATAATTGACCACTAACTTATTTATTATGAGAAATGTCTCAGTACTATTTTTATGTGACAGAATAAACATTTTTATACAAAATATAATTTTTATATTTTATACTTCAGTTGATCTCTTACATAAGCTACATCTATTTTTTGTTGGACAATGCTATTATACATAAGATCCATCTGGGTTCAGTGAATATGATTTTCCCCTTTTATGTTCTGACAGGAATTTCAGTTATTCAATAAGTATTACCTGACTTTCTCCAAAAAACTTGATTTGATTTAAAGTTAGGTTGCTTTAGTAATATGCAACTTTTGTTAACAGGTGGTGGTTGGTATCTTAAAATGTAGAGAATATTACAGTTTTTTGGGTCTGTGTATATCTGGTTATAAACTTGGAAGATCTTTAAATACTGGGAACATCTCTATTAATTCACAGGATTGAGTTAAGACTAACAGATGTTTGAATTTATGTTCATTAGCCAACGTGCTTCACGTGTCAGAAGGTGAGGGTTGATGCCAGGGACCTGAAATTAAGGAACCAAGGTCTAATTCACTCTAATTAAGTGTTGCTTTTTTGATTAAAGAAGGGCATTTCAAAGTGCTTTATGGATAATATGAAATGAAGGATATCTAATACTTATCAAATATTACAGAGCAGCTCATCCCAGAGGGTCTTAATTTCAGACTGGTGAGGCAGAGGGACAAGTCAGACTGCAGTGATGGTCCTGTGATCGTTGAATTAATTTAAGTAGCAATTCAGAAATATCTTTAACAGCTGTTCAAAGTACAGATATGGGAGAGTTATGAGTGTGACTGATCATGATGCTTTCACAAATATATTAGAAGAATTGAGTTAGGAGAAAAGTACCATTGGAACATAATTATATAAAATACAGCAATTTTAAAATTATGTAGACATAAAGCTTAACATAATTTAAAAGCAATTCTTAGATCATTAAAAAAAAAAAACAAGTAGAGAAGGTGGATGAAGGTAATGGACTGAGCATGTTCATCCATCTTGCCTCGCAGATACCTTAAAATGTTAGAAAATAGTTTCTATAAGTCCTTATTAGTACCAGCCTTCAGAAGACAGGAACCAAACTTGAAATGACAAAAAAATGCCATAGCTCAAAACACAGGCAGGACAAGCTGCTATTATTAATGTCAGATCTATTCAGTTCAGTCGCTCAGTCATGTCCGAATCTTTGCGACCATGGACTGCAGCACACCAGGCTTCCCTGTCCATCACCAACTCCTGGAGTTGACAAACTCATGTCCACTGAGTCAGTGATGCCATCCAACCATCTCATCCTCTGTTGTCCCTTTCTCCTCCCGCCTTCAATCTTTCCCAGCATCAGGGTCTCTTCAAATGAGTCAGTTCTTCACATCAAGTAGCCAAAGTATTGGAGTTTCAGCTTCAATATCAGTCCTTCCAATGAATATTCAGGACTGATATCCTTTAGGATGGGCTGGTTGGATCTCCTTGCTGTCCAAGGGACTCTCAAGAGTCTTCTCCAACACCACAGTTCAAAAGCATCAATTTTTTAGTGCTCAGCTTTCTTTATAGTCCAACTTTCACATCCATACATGACTACTGGAAAAACTATAGCTTTGACTAGACAGAACTTTGTTAGCAAAGTAGTGTCTCTGCTTTTAAATATGCTGTCTAGGTTGGTTATAACTTTTTTTTTTTAATTTTTATTTTATTTTTTAACTTTACAATATTGTATTGGTTTTGCCATACATCAAAATGAATCCGCCACAGGTATACATGTGTTCCCCATCCTGAACCCTCGCCCTCCCCATACCATCCCTCTGGGTCGTCCCAGTGCACCAGCCCCAAGCATCCAGTATCGTGCATCAAACCTGGACTGGCGACTCGTTTCATATATGATATTATACATGTTTCAATGCCATTCTCCCAAATCATCCCTCTCCCCCTTCCACCGAGTCCAAAAGACTGTTCTATACATCAGTGTCTCTTTTGCTGTCTCGTATACAGGGTCATTGTTACCATCTTTCTAAATTCCATATATATGCGTTAGCATACTGTATTGGTGTTTTTCTTTCTGGCTTATTTCACTTTGTATAATAGGCTCCGGTTTCATCCACCTCATTAGAACTGATTCAAATGTATTCTTTTTAATGGCCGAGTAATACTCCATTGTGTATATGTACCACAGCTTTCTTATCCATTCATCTGCTGATGGACATCTAGGTTGCTTCAATGTCCTGGCGATTATAAACAGTGCTGCGATGAACATTGGGGTACATGTGTCTCTTTCAATTCTGGTTTCCTGAGTGTGTATGCCAAGCAGTGGGATTGCTGGATCATAAGGCAGTTCTATTCCCAGTTTTTTGAGGAATCTCCACACTGTTCTCCATAGTGGCTGTACTAGTTTGCATTCCCACCAACAGTGTAAGAGGGTTCCCTTTTCTCCACACCCTCTCCAGCATTTATTGCTTGTAGACTTTTGGATTGCAGCCATTCTGACTGGCATGAAATGGTACCTCATAGTGGTTTTGATTTGCATTTCTGTGGTAATGAGTGATGTTGAACATCTTTTCATGTGTTTGTTAGCCATCTGTATGTCTTCTTTGGAGAAATGTCTACTTAGTTCTTTTGCCCGTTTTTTGATTGGGTCATTTATTTTTCTGGAATTGAGCTGTAGGAGTTGCCATGCACCTATGGACACCTTACCTTTGACAAAGGAGGCAAGAATATACAGTGGATTAAAGACAATGTCTTTAACAAGTGGTGCTTGGAAAACTGGTCAACTACTTGTAAAAGAATGAAACTAGAACACTTTCTAACACCATCAGATCAGATCAGATCAGTCGCTCAGTCGTGTCCGACTCTTTGCAACCCCATGAATCACAGCACGCCAGGCCTCCCTGTCCATCACCAACTCCCGGAGGTCACTGAGACTCACATCCATTGAGTCAGTGATGCCATCCAGCCATTTCATCCTCTGTCGTCCCCTTCTCCTCCTGCCCTCAATCCCTCCCAGCATCAGAGTCTTCTCCAATGAGTCAACACTTCACATGAGGTGGCCAAAGTACTGGAGTTTCAGCTTTAGCATCAGCCCTTCCAAAGAATCCCGGGGCTGATCTCCTTCAGAATGGACTGGTTGGATCTCCTTGCAATCCAAGGGACTCTCAAGAGTCTTCTCCAACACCACAGTTCAAAAGCATCAATTCTTTGGTGCTCAGCCTTCTTCACAGTCCAGCTCTCACATCCATACATGACCACAGGAAAAACCATAGCCTTGACTAGGTGAACCTTTGTTGGCAAAGTAATGTCTCTGCTTTTGAATATGCTATCTAGGTTGGTCATAACTTTTCTTCCAAGGAGTAAGCATCTTTTAATTTCATGGCTGCAGTCACCATCTGCAGTGATTTTGGAGCCCAGAAAAATAAAGTCTGACACTGTTTCCACTGTTTCCCCATCTATTTCCCATGAAGTGATGGGACCGGATGCCATGATCTTGGTTTTCTGAATGTTGAGCTTTAAGCCAACTTTTTCACTCTCCACTTTCACTTTCATTAAGAGGCTCTTGAGTTCCTCTTCACTTTCTGCCATAAGGGTGGTGTCATCTGCATATCTGAGGTTATTGATATTTCTCCCAGCAATCTTGATTCCAACTTGTGTTTCTTCCAGTCCAGCATTTCTCATGATAAACTCAAAATGGATTAAAGATCTAAACGTAAGACCAGAAACTATAAAACTCCTAGAGAAGAACATAGGCAAAACACTCTCCGACATACATCAAGGCAGGATCCTCTATGACCCACCTCCCAGAATATTGGAAATAAAAGCAAAAATGAACAAATGGGACCTAGTTAAACTTAAAAGCTTCTGCACAACAAAGGAAATTATAAGCAAGGTGAAAAGATAGCCTTCAGAATGGGAGAAAATAATAGCAAATGAAGCAACTGACAAACAACTAATCTCAAAAATATAACTTTTCTTCCAAGGAGCAAATGTCTTTTAATTTCATGGCTGCAGTCACCATCTGCAGTGATTTTGGAGCCCAGAAAATAAAGTCTGTCACTGTTTCCATTGAATTTTTTCCAGTCTGATTTGGAACAGACTGGTTCCAATCAGGAAAGGAGTACGTCAAGGCTGTATACTGTCACTCTGCTTATTTAACTTATATGAAGGGTACATCATGAGAAATGCTGGACTAGATGAAGCACAAGCTGGAATCCAGACTGCCTGGAGAAATATCAACAACCTCAGATATGCAGATGACACCACCCTTATGGCAGAGAGCAAAGAAGTAAAGAGCCTCCTGATGAAAGTGAAAGAGGAGAGTAAAAAAGTTGGCTTAAAACTCAACATTCAGAAAACTAAGATCATGGCATCTGGTCCCATCACTTCATGGCAAATAGATGGGGAAACTGGAAACAGTGACAGATTTTACTTTGGGGGGCTCCAAAATCACTGCAGATGGTGAATGCAGCCATGAAATTAAAAGACACTTGCTCCTTGGAAGAAAAGTTATGACCAACCTATACAGCATATTAAAAAACAGAGACATTACTTTGCTGACAAAGGTCCATCTAGTCAAAGCTATGGTTTTTGCAGTAGTCAGTCAGTAGTATGGATGTGAGAGCTGGACTATAAAGAAAGCTGAGCACTGAAGAATTGATGCTTTTGAACTGTGGTGTTGGAGAAGACTCTTGAGAGTCCCTTGGACAGCAAGGAGATCCAACCAGCCCATCCTAAAGGATATCAGTCCTGAATATTCATTGGAAGGACTGATATTGAAGCTGTGAAAGTCCAATACTCTGACCACCTGATGTGAAGAACTGACTCATTTGAAGAGACCCTGATGCTGGGAAAGATTGAAGGCAGGAGGAGAAGGGGACGACAGAGGATGAGATGGTTGGATGTCATCACCGGCTCAATAGACATGAGTCTGAGTAAACCCCAGGAGTTGGTGATGGACAGGGAAGCCTGGTGTGCTGCAGTCCATGGGGTCGCAAAGAGTCAGAAACAGAAAGTGACCTGAACTGTTTCCCCATCTATTTGACATGAAGTGATGGGACCAGTCCATTCTCAAGGAGATCAGCCCTGGGATTTCTTTGGAAAGAATGATGCTAAAGCTGAAACTCCAGTATTTTGGCCACTTCATGAGAAGAGTTGACTCATTGGAGAAGACTCTGATGCTGGGAGGGATTGGGGGCAGGAGGAGAAGGGGACGACAGAGGATGAGATGGCTGGCTGGATGGCATCACTGACTTGATGGATGTGAGTCTGAGTGACCTCCGGGAGTTGGTGATGGACAGGGAGGCCTGGCGTGCTGTAATTCATGGGGTCGCAAAGAGTCGGACACGACTGAGCGACTGATCTGATCTGATTCCGACCAGTTGCCATGATCTTAGTTTTCTGAATGTTGGGTTTTAAGCCAACTTTTTCACTCTCCTCTTTTACTTTCATCAAGAGGCTCTTTAGTTCTTCTTCGCTTTCTGCCATAAAGCAAAGTGTCATCTGCATATCTGAGGTTATTGATATTTCTCCTGGCAGTCTGGATTCCAGCTTGTGCTTCATCCAGCCCAGCATTTCTCATGATGTACTCTGCATATAAATTAAATAAGCAAGGTAAAAATATACAGCTTTGACGTACTCCTTTCCCAATTTGGAACCAGTCATGTTCAGTTCTAACTGTTGCTTCCTGACCTGCATACAGATTTCTCAGGAGGCAGGTCAGGTGGTCTGGTGTTCCCATCTCTTTAAGAATTTTCTTCAGTTTGTTGCGATCCACACAGTCAAAGGCTTTGGCATAGTCAATAAAGCAGAAGTAGATGTTTTTCTGGAACTCTCTCGCTTTTTCGGATGTTGGCAATTTGATCTCTGGTTTGTCTGCCTTTTCTAAATCCGGCTTGAACATCTGGAAGTTCACAGTTCATGTACTGTTGAAGCCTAACTTGGAGAATTTTGAGCATTACTTTGCTAGTGTGTGAGATGAGTGCAATTGTGCAGTAGTTTGAACATTCTTTGGCATTACCTTTCTTTGGGATTGGAATGAGAACTGACCTTTTCCAGTCCTGTGGCCACTGCTGAGTTTTCCAAATTTGCTGGCTTATTGAGTATAGCACTTTCACAGCATCATCTTTTAGGATTTGAAATAGCTCAACTGGAATTTCACCTCTTCCACTAGTTTTGTTCATAGTGATGCATCCTAAGGCCCACTTGAGTGCATTCCAGGATGTCTGGCTCTAGGTGAGGAATCACACCATCTTGGTTATCTGGGTCATGAAGATCTTTCTTGTATAGTTTTTCTGTGTATTCTTGCCACCTGTTCTTAATATCTTCTGCTTCTGTTAGGTCCATACCATTTCTGTCCTTTATTGTCAGATCAGAAACAGATAATTTCAGCCTCCAAGTGAACAGTGGATAAAATTCCTGGAATGTGGGAGGGAGGTTGTAGGGTAAATGGTTAACACGAGTTAAGGAACTTCATTTACTGCAGGAAAATCGGCTTGCTCCTCTCTCTCCTCCTTTTTATATGAAGCTTCAGGCAATATTTGAATCCCCGCTAAAAGCCCAGAGCTGTGTTTTAAAGAAAGGAAACACTTGCCTGGAGAGGGCAGTTGTAAAGAATGGAGAGCAGGGCAAGGTTTATGGTAATTCCAGACCTTTACTAAAGTCGCAGGGGGTGAAAAATGAACTAATGGCAGCTCTTCCAAAGAAGGGTAGGAAATAATTCCTTCTAAGTCCTGCGTGAAGCATCCCACATGGCAGGATTTAGAAGGTCCCTGCCCTACAGGCCTATCTTTAACTCCTGTCCAGCTGCCAGGCCTCACCCATTTCACAAAACCTGTGAATGGACCGTCCTCCATTCAGGAGCCCTGTGGGTGAGGCTGACCTGGGTGCAGCGGGAGCCGTCCAGAGCACTCATCAGCCTGGCCTTTGAACTTGGATGCCAGTAGACAGCCAGGGGTCCTCAGACAAGAAGGAGCAATAAGCTAAGTAAGAACTATAATTAAGGTCCTCAGATTTGAAAGAAACAACCTGTCAGGAAGCTTTCTCAAACGTTAATGAAAAGGTGGCTAGAATTAAAAATCCAAAGAAAAACACCAGATTTGACGTATGGGAAATAAAGGCATGGGGGAAAACAAAGAAAACCCTGTAGAATACGGATCACAAACGGGGCTTCCCAGGTGGCTCACTGATGAAGAATCCGGCTGCAACGCCAGAGACGCGGGTTCGATCCCTGGGTCAGGAAGATCCGCTGGAGGAGGAAATGGCAACCCACTCCAGTATTCTTGCCTGGGAAATCCCCTGGACAGAAGGAGCCCGGCGTGCTATGGTCCACGGGGTCGCAAAGAGTCGGACACGACGGAGCAACTGTACATGGATCACAAATACAGAGATGAGAAATAACAGAAGATCTAAGAGATACGTAAGATGAGCCCAGGAGGTCTAACGTCTTTAATAGGACTTACCCAGGGAGAAGGATAAGGAAAAGAGGACAGAAAACCAGCCAGTAATGGAAGACTGGCCGCTCGTCCATGGTGCCAGATTCCCTCACAGCCCCAGGAGGGGAGGGCGTGAAGCGACGTCTCCTTCCCAGTGGGTGCACTCGCCTTCAGGAGTGGGTGCCAGTCCCAAGGTGGTCCCTCCCAGCCAGGGCTCAGGGTCCCCCACAGACCTCTGGGAGGCAAAAGGAATGTAAGTGAATTTAAGAAAGAGGAGAAGGTGGGATGTACCAAACCGAGCAAATCAAAGTTAAACCCTAGAGTCGGTCTGGATAACTGCTCACTTTGCCTTGTGTTTCTTATCCAGGAAGGGTCACTGGGAGGCAGGTGACAGAAAGCAGGACAAAGTTGGGGGCGGGGAGGGGGTGAGGTGCCGGGTCCTCAACGTGCAGAGAAGACGTCAGGGCTCATCAATTGCACACGCTGTAACTGTCACACCTGTGCAGCAAACACACATCGTTCAGTTGAACTGAGTCAGGAAAGGGTGAAATCAAAAGGGATGCACCTAGAAGCAGAGAAAATAAAAACCGGAACCCTAACCCAGGATGGCCAGAATCGCCTCTGAGCCACAGCTGAATGCCTTCAGTGTCCCCAGTGAAAGCTAACGCTTTTAGCTAAGTTGTGAAAGGAAATCCAGTCATCTGAAGTTTGAGAAACAGTGACATAGAAAGATGGAAACAGAATGCATGGAAAATATGTACCTGGCAAATACCAACGATAAGCAAGGGTAGCAATATTAATGTCAAACAGAATGGAATTCAGGGTTTAAAAACAGCATTCAGAAGCACAGAGGCATATTTCACACTCCTGTAAAATTTACCAAGGAGCCTCACTGTAGTATCAACATAATGTCTTATAAAACTTCAAGTTAGAAGTATGACGATAATGTGATATTTTCTCTTTCTAAATGAAAATCTTTATGCTTTTCTTAGCAACTGATACATCATGTAGATAATGTACATAAAGGGTGCAAAGGGATTTTGGCAAACTCTTAACCTTGATTCCCAAATAATAGCTGTTAACTTTTGTGTCCCATAAACAGAGAAGCAAATTTTTTTTTTTTTTTTACAAATACTAATGGTATATTTGTTAAAATTAAGGATGACATCCTAGATTTGGGTGTTTTTTTTTTTTTTTGGTCTTATGATATCTGTTTATCGGTCTTTGCTGGGGTCTTTTTTTTGGGGGGGGCAGTTACAGGTTATATATAGTATTATATGTTTCATATGTACAGCATAGTGATTCACAATTTTTGAAGGTTATATTCCATTTGTAATTATTGTAAAATATTGGCTATATCCCCTGTGTTATACAATATGTGCTTGTACCAAAGTTGTATTTTGCCAATCATGCTTTCCTTTTGTGGCAACAAACTTCTGTCTAGCTACTGGGCACCCCCTTAAAGAGTTATAATTTTTTTGATTGGCTGGAGAACATCCCTGTCATACATAGTAATGGTCCAAAGATCTCATCATATGTCTCATCATTGAAGCATCAAGTGGGAGGCAGGTCCCGTCCCTGTTTCCTAGCCTCCTCTCGCTCTCCCATCTTTGGGACCAGAGGAAACTTGACCTCTTGATCAGCGTCATCTTATCCTTAAGCAAGCCAGGAGAACCAGGCAAATTTGCCCTGAGTCTCTTCCATCCCTGAGCCCCCAAATCAACACACGTCCGGGAGCCAAGCTTTTCCTGGTAAATGCTGCCTTCCTGGCCTAGCTGTGGAGCAGCCTGATGTTGCTCTCCTGGTGAATTTAGCAAGTCTCCACACCAGAAATCCCGTCCACAGGGATTTCTCTGCCCCTCCACAGCCCTAGCAGCTGTCCTCCAGGGAGAGGTGGGAGCTGGTGGTGGAAAGGATGAGAGTCCTGTGCAGGCCACCCCGACTCCACACACACACACACCCACCCACACACCTCAATCAGTTTTGCCAGACAGCTTATTAAACATCTTACACGTTTCCCTTAGCATTCTTATTCCACTGATCAGTGTCTTTCCTCCCTGCCCTCCCCAATCCTTCTCTCTCTTTTCATAGCAAGTAGCTATTTATGAAAACTACCCTAACTGAAGGAAACTTGTTACCCATTTTATTGCTTGGGTGTCTTTCACAGTCACACTCTGCCATGCCTGCCCACCCTTGTAAGAAGGATTTTATTACATGTCTAAAGCAGACAGCCTTGCTAAACTCTTTCTAAACCAGGAAGTGAAACAAAATTGGTGGTGTGAACACAGTGGGTTTCTAAGCATTTTTCATGTTTCCTTCCATTATGTTGGAGGATAAATTCCTGGCTTAAAGTTAAAATAATTCCTCTAAGCTAATAGGAAATTCAGTATGACTTATCCAGTGAAGCACTGGATATAAAGCAAGCTTTTTCACATGCAAAGATGCCATGTGTTTCATAAAAACCGTTCAGATGAATGGTTGAGGAGCCTCGGGAAAGATGGAAGAGGAGAAGATACAGCTTAGCAATACAAATGCAAACGTGTACTATGCGGATTCCCCCGGGCGCGCACACACACACCCTGTAACTTTAAAGCTGTCTCTTAGAAGGATGAGATGGAGCTGTGAGCCAGACCACGTTGGTTTGGACTGAAATTCTTACAGAATTATTAAGCCTTAAAAAAAGCAAAGGAGATTTATGCATCTGCATTTGACCAATTTGGTTTGGAATAGGTTCATAATGGAAAAGTAATAAAACCATAAGAGACAGTGTCTTCTGAGTACAGTCTCGCTTTTAAAAACTCTAAACATGGGCTGCCCCAGTTTGGATAAAATGACTGTAGAAAAATTTCCCATTGGTAATTCTGGGAGGGTTTTGTTGTTGTCGTCGTTGTTGCTTTTTCATTGATTATCAGCCAGTATAAATGTTAAGATTTCTGGCAGATATTTTTTTCGGGAGATGTCAGTCATAGGAAAGAGGAGTCCTAAAGTATTATCTGTGGGTGCCTACCCCTCAGGTCAACTCCCCCCGCTTTCACACATGCATACACACACACACACACACACACACACACACACACACACACACACACACACACACACACACACACACTATGTTTGTTTAGCTATCAGTAAAGTCTTTTCTGGTGTAACCGGAGAGGTTAGGGTTTGGAGGGTGCGAGCGGTTGAATGTGTGTGAGAAGGCACCTCTGCTGACTGCCAGCAGCCGCAGAGAAGCAGGAAGAGGAAACGGATAACAAGCTTCACCTCTGAAAAATCAGACCCAGTAACTCTGATTTCAACAGGAAAGCAGAAAAAAGGTAAAACAACAACAACAATAAAAAACCCCCAAATTGTTCTCCATTTGTTTTCAACCACTTGAAGTTGTGTTGATCTATAATTCCTGAGACTGTGTAAGAATATAAGCGTAACAGATGGAGGTTGGTGGTCTGGGGACGGAGAGGCAAGGCGTGTACTCCATTAGGTGTGGTGGAGCCTCCACGCCTGCGGACCAGAGTCACAATTGCGTTTCCCAGAGGCCACAGTGAACAGGCCTTTGGCCCGATCCCAGCCTTAGCTTTCTTTCCATGGCCGGCAGCGCACAGCACAGTTGCTTTTATGCAGTGAGAGCGTGACCCGACTGCAAAGGAGTTGTCTTTTCTGGCAGGTATGCCTGCAGCCTCACTGGTGACCCCTGCTGATGTCATCAAGACGCGATTACAGGTGGCCGCCCGGGCTGGCCAGACCACTTACAGCGGAGTGATAGACTGCTTTCGGAAGATCCTGCGTGAGGAAGGCCCGAAAGCTTTGTGGAAAGGAGCTGGCGGTATGGAAATAATTCGCTCTTAATTAAACCTTTGGTATCAGGCGAATTTTTAAAATCTTAACTGTGTCTGTCACTTCCTGTTCTCCCCCCAAGCTCGTGTGTTTCGGTCCTCCCCGCAGTTTGGTGTGACTTTGCTGACCTATGAATTGCTCCAGCGATGGTTCTACATTGATTTCGGAGGAGTGTAAGTATCTTGCTAAACTTCAGCTGCTTCTAATACTCTGTCATCATCCAGAAAGGTATGTCCTTTTAGTCCCTGTGATGAAGTAGAAGAGATGTAGGAAAATACTGAAATCATGTTATCAGATTCATTTCAAAAGGGAACATACCAGTAACCAGAATTCCACAACTCCTCTATGATCCAGATGTTAGCAGTTTTTGAATGTTGCTTTTACCAAGTTAAACAAAAACCCTCAGGTTCTCACTCTATTTTCCCTTCTTGTAGGAAACCCATGGGATCAGAGCCAGTTCCTAAATCCAGGATCACGCTGCCTGCTCCCAATCCTGATCACGTTGGGGGCTACAAACTGGCAGTCGCAACATTTGCAGGGATTGAAAACAAATTTGGACTTTATCTACCTCTCTTCAAGCCGTCAGCGTCTACCTCACAAGCCATGGGTGGAGGCCCATAGGAGGCCTGGCACCCACCGGGCCGTCGCTGCGTCTCTGGTGCAGCTGTTGGAGAAAACACCCCATCCCAATGCAAACACTTCGTCCCTGTCACTTCCATCTCCTGTTTAAATTCAAGTCAAGGCTTTTGATAAGGGGAAATCATTCCTTTTTCTGTGTGTTTTCCTAACTAGATCATTGTGAAATTATTCATAGCTATTCTTTGGGCCTCTTCTCACAAACCTGTGCTGGTACCTGACATCTCCTGGGATATGGCCAACATTAACCTGATCTGGAGGAAGAAGCAAGTCTGAATAGGAATTAGAACCATTCTCCTCAGATTAGGATGACAGCCCAGAAGAAGCTGCTGAGAAGCAATCATGGTGCTCCGAGCAAGTGCTCCTGTGCAGGAGACTGGGTGCATCTTTATACAAAGAGAAAAAAACGCTGGAAGAAACGAAAACATTATCAGAAATAGCCAGCCTGGCTTCGGATTCTAAACACACACTAATTCTGACTCTGGATTGTATTATGAAGCTTTGATGTGAAACATGTTGTTTTGTAATGAAAACCACATTGAAGATGTTTAATAATCATATTCTGTTACTGGTACCCAGGCTACCAGGGGGGAGGTCTTTGTACTTTAGAGAAAGTACTCTTGGCTCTGCACTCAACGGACGGAGAAACCCAGAGACACAGCCCCGCTCCTGGCTTGGGATGACTGCTCGGAGGAGGCGCACGTGCTGACCACCGCCTGATTCAGTAAACACTGCAGAAAAACGCGTGCCCTCTCACTGATACCTACCCTCGCCCCTCCCAGCCCTCTGTAGTTGGCATCCATTTGCTTTTAAAATCCACTTTACCTTGAATCATGGAAAAATACATTGTAATATGCATTTTTATTTAATTTGTGGTGCCTCAAACAATGGTCAGAAGGCTCGTGTGTCTGTGAGGAAGGAAATAAACTATTTTTAAAGCTACTGAGTGTTTTTGCTCTTATTACGTCATGTGGCAAATGACTGAAAGAGTGGTCATGATTGGACTCTCGGACTCTCATCTTGAGGGTGACTGGTTCACGTCAGCCTGGGTTTGTCGCGCTGGTCTCAGGGTGATGTGCGCCCGCGTCTTCAGTATGCCAGAGTTCAACGTGAGTAAGAGAGGCTGTTCACGTTTGCTCCCCGAGGAGTGAGGCCCCTAGCAGACTGACACTTGCTCCAGTCATCCTGAGTGCTCTCTGCAGTCTCTTACTGTTGAGAATTAATACCGAGTTTCACTGGAGGTTGGGCATGAAAACTGGTACAAAATGGCAATGGTGTCTTCTAATCTTCCTGGCTTTTCCTCACACCAAAACCGTGGACCACTGTGTGCAAGCTTTGGTCATATTTGACCCACACTGTAATGACCAGGGGGAAGGTGTTAGTCTTGAACAGAATTTCGGGCGCTCCTAAGGCTGCAGTTGTGCTCCTGAGTTACTTATTGTCAGTTGAGTTTGAACTTCCTATGTCTCCAAAATTTGCCTCCAGAAGAGAGTCGTTCTCCAGTTTCTGTCTTGCTGTAGGTCAGCAGGTTGACATTCAGAGTTACTGTTCAAAATGGGAAAGTGTAAAAACCATCTGTGAGTCTTTGTTGTTGTTGTTTTGGGTTGTTTTTCTTTTTTTTTTTCCAGTGAACGAAAGCTTTGTTATTCTTGCCAGAAATAGGACAGATACATACATGGCTCCCTCATGGTTTTGGTTTTGCCAACACCAAAGAGAATCCCCTCCGTCTCCCTGAGCTTGCCCCCTCCCCCAGTCCCTTGCTCAGCGTGACAAGCAACATTTATATTTTAATCTCCAAAACCAGTCACAAGATTCCACATATGTCATAGAAATTTAGGTGGTGTTACAGTAACACAGCATTCAAGCTTTGTTATTTTGAATGCGGAGAAAAGTCCCCTGAGTGTAAACCCTGCCTCCCTTTTCTTCAACTGCTTGAAATTTTATGGAAGATCAGATTTTCCAGGTATAAATACTGACCCCAGATCTCAAGACACGGTGTATTGCCCTGCTTGCTGCTTTTTTGTTTTAATATTTGCTTATTTATTTGACTGCTCTGGGGTCTTAGTTGCAGCACGTGGGATCTAGTTCCCTGACCAGGGATCGAACCTGGGCCCCCAGCATTGGGAGCTCAGAGCCTTAGCCGCTGGGCCACCAGGGAAGTCCTCCTGCTTGCTTCTTTAGGAGGTGTTGCATCTGGTGGGAGAGTGTCTTGGCTTCCCTTAGTCCTACCTGCAGCTGAGAATGATCCTCTTTAGTAAAGGAGAAAGCAGAGAGGTACCAGGAAGCCAAGGAGATAGGCCCACACTGCTGTGTTTCTTTAAAATCCTTGGCTTAGTCTGTTCCGGGGTAGGCAGTGACTGGAGACACGCAGGAGGCCCCATTTCCTTCTGAGTTGTGCTCAGTGGGTGGTGGGACTGTGACATCCTTGAATAGGACTGCAATCACCGTGCGGTGAAAACCACGTCAAATTTGTTCTGGGTTTTCCTTCTTCCTGAAGTGACGGCACAATACTTAGCAGTGCTGTGGCCGCCGTTTCTGCAGTGGCTCTTTTCCTGCTCCTCGCCAAGGGACTGAAAGCTGAGCAAGGCCCACCCAAGGGGGCCAGCCTCCCCCTGCCCTACCGGCCCTGGAGTCTCTCCCTCTGCCCCTGTCCACTCCTGATTGCTTGAGGGGGAGCAGGGGAGAGGCCTGACTTTTGTGTAGGAACTTTTTTCTAGGAGGGGAAAAAATGTGGAGCTGACCACAGAATGAACACGCTGATTCTTGGGTTCCAGCCGTGGCTGGGTTTCTTGAGGCTGGGTGGCATGCTGTCGCCAAGCTCATGCTACACCTCATAACCCACAACCATTCGCTGTGCTCCCTGGGGTTGCCTTAATCCCAAGCAGCCGGGGTTGCACAGGGGAACATAAGAATCCTGGCACAGAAAGGAGTCATTTAAAATGCTTATTGCATTTCAAGCTTCAGTTTTTACTTAGTGAAAATATTTACCATTGCTGGAAAACAATGTTTAAAATTTTCTTGCTTATATGTTGTTTAATGGTGTGGCCGATGTAAACCTCAGGATGCTTACATTTTGACAGTCTTCTGGAAATGTTTAACAGCACATAACTCAGTGAGCAGGGAATAAAAACTGGGAACAAATTGTGCTTGAAACTTTGTAACCTCCCCCCGGACTAGGTATTCTGCAAGGCACGCTGGAATTCTTCAGGTAGAGACAGGGAAATCTCTAGGCAATGGAATTTGGTGTCTTTATTCTGCAAGGCACGCTGGAATTCTTCAAGTAGAGACAGGGAAATCTCCGGGCAATGGAATTTGGTGTCTTGTAGCCCCATTTAGCAACCTTGTAGATAAACCCTAAGAGTCATCATGTGCCTTTTACCGCAGAAGCCATCCTTGTGGGGATGAATTTGTATCTTTGCCACTGAATGAAATCCCATTTTCAGTTCAAGGTCATCAAACGCTTTCAGGATGGGGATTTTTCCAAAGATTTTTTAAAAGACATTTCCTGATGAGAGCAGTGAAATGTTCTTTCCACAAATGGTACTGCCCTCAAAGTGTTAGTCACGCAGTCATGTCTGATTCTTTGCGACTCCATGGACTGCAGCCCGCCAGGCTCCTCTGTCCATGGGATTCTCCAGGCAAGAGAACTGCAGTGCGTAGCCATTCCCTTCCTGACCCAGGGACCGAACCCTGGTATCCTGCATTGGAGGCAGATTGTTTACTATCTGAGCCACCAGGGAAACCCCTTGTGGGGGCGGGGAGAGAGGTGCCTTTGTTTTACCATCTGGGAACAACCCAACCCTCACCAAAGAGTTCTGTTTTCCATGTTATGAGGACCACGGGTCGGGGGGTGGGGGGGCATGGGGGTGCACGTTTTAAGATCTGAGGCACAAAAGAGCACTGTCACTTGTTTCTTTAAAACAGTGGAAGTCTTTAACCTGAAAGCCCAGGCTGGGCTCCATGAGAACGGTGCTTGTGATGCTGGTTCCATAGAGCCTACTCTGAGTAGGCTCTTTTCATTTGGATGGACGGATGAATAGATGGATGGATGGATGGGTTTCCATAATTTTTTTTTTTTCCCAATCAGTAATCTCTATCATTTTCCCACTTTATAGGCCTTTTCAGTAGTGTTTTTAGTGGCTGGAGTTAAAACCATAACTTAAAACAACCCTATTCTGATGTATATTGCTCAGTTACTTTAGAAGTCGTAAGTACATCTTTTATTAAAGCAACTACAGCTATGTAAATTGGTTTTAATTAGCTGGTTACTCTGAGTCATCAGGAACTTTCATGTAAACTATATGATCTTTGAATTTCCTGGTCATGGTTAAAAATAAAGATGTAAAAAATCATCCTTTTGAGGTTAGTGGTACATTAGGCTTGTACCATTAGCCACATGAATACATTAGCATTAAAACAGCTTTTCTTATCAATGAATGTTAATGACTTAGAACTCCTCTGCTCTTCGCTGGCTGACATCTGTAGGAGCATGGTGGCAAGTTTTCCTTTAGAAGCTGCTGAAGACAACGGGGACTCTCTTTCAGAAGGGTTTGTTTTTAGCTAATGCATTAATTGACTCCAAAAGGAGTCCAAATGGAACACTTTGCTTTCATCTGCTGGGGTAACCTAATAAAATAATGTTGTTTGTTTTTAGATTCCCGGCTGGTAAGGGGGGTTTTGCTCAAGGCAAAACCACAGTCCCCTCGAATAACTTTAGAAGGAGAGTTAAGAAGACACACTAATTGTGCCTGTCTGAGGTTTGCTTCTTCAAGGGCCCAGACACACCCCTTGCACACTGGTCTGGCCACCAGGGCTCTGGTGCCCACCGCCGAGTTGATTCTTCTGGGCTGGGCTGGGCTCCTGCCCCCTGGAAGATGCTTGATTTTGCTGTGAGCAGTTCTTAAGGAGATTTTAAAACAGACTCAAGCTCTTGGAACAGACTCAGGCAAGCACACTGTATATGTGATTCGTCTGACACACAGAATGGGGAAAAGGGAATTCAGGTTAATGAAAAATGACTGATTACAACAGGCTCCTTAACTTTCATCACCCACTCCTCCATCCTTTGCTACTTAGCCAAGCTCTTGCTCTGGTGTGTTACTGGGCTGCTTTCAAATAAGAGGGGGACAAGTAATCCTGCCCCAGCCTGGAGTTCTTCAGCCAGTCAGAACTCATTAAATATGAGTATTACACGCCAGGCATGATCCCGTGAAACCCTTCCCACATCCCTTAATGTAGATACTATTTTACCCCATGTGACAAATGAGGAAACCAAGACTCAGGTTAAATATCTTGCTCATGGTCCCAGCTAGCAAATAAGGATGCTAAAATTTGAATCCAAGTCTGATGGCAGCCGAAGGCCCTGTTCCTTCTACACGAGCATTTCTCCAACCCAGTAGAGGGAGTTCGTATGACCGTCTATGCCCAGAATTTCTTACTATCTCCAGTTCTCAGTGTATCATTCCCAGCTCAGAGCCGAAGGGAAGGGTGATCCCAGGTTATTACTGTTATAAGTACACTTGCTATCTCAAGACAATTCCAGAGCTTGAGGACCAGGTGAATCCTGACAAGCCTTTTGAGGTTCATCTTAAACTATTTTACAGCCTATTAAAGTCAGTAAAGAGAGGATTAAGGTACACTTGAAGCATTTGCCCCACGGGTTTAAAATTGGAAGGTAATGTGGAAAAAGCAGAGATAAATTTACAAACTGTTACAGTGCAACGTGATATGACGTGAACTGAACTGGACCATCTTAAAAATCTCTACTATAATTAGAAAATGCCGTTCTTCAACAAAAGTTGGAAATAATGGAAAAGCAACTTAAAAGTAAATATCTATGGGTACTTGGCCTCAAAGTGTGTCTGGAGGGAATGGAGACGGTTTACAGAATGTGGGATTTGTTGGAATTACTTTTGGACATAAAATCTCCATCACCCCTAATGGTGGAAAGTCTTGCTCTATTCCCATCAAGTTACCTGCTGCCCCTAAACTTAAAGGAGGATATCTACCACTGCATTTTGCTGCCCCCTCTCCCATTCTTATATAAATGAAAGCAAATTACTGACTAACCCACACCAAAAATTTGTGGAATTTTCTTCCTAGGCAAAAGATATGTGTGTGTGTAAACACAAACATATATGTATGTATATAAATACATATATGTTTGTGTATATATGTATTTGTGTATTAAAATGTCATGTTCCTTTTTCAGAGGAGTGATAGACCTCAAAATGTGAATTTTCGTTTTGAAGCAAGCAGAATTTCCAAATTTAAATTCTAAGTATGGAATATGCTTAATCAATCTGAAAATTTATGAAGAGTTAGCTACTCCATGTAAGAGGTTGCTTTCTCTGATGACCTCTTCATTAGGGCCAGCTCGTGTTATAAAAGGCTTACAGTCTGTTAGAGAAACATCACATCAAAAAAGGAAAAACTGGGGAGGACGGAAATTGAAACTGGTCTTTTTCCTTCTGAAGACAGAAGTGAAGTGATTGGTGACGTCTGAATTTTATTACAGTGAAAGCAGAGATTTCTCCACACTTTTAATCTCAGCCTTTGTCCAGTCTCGTTATGAAATGTATATTTCACCTTCTGAACTGAAGAAGCAGTTCACACTTGACCTGGAACTTCAAGTTACCTGTGACCACTACTTATTAAGTAAGTGATTTCTTTCTTTTTAAAAACAGTTTGCCTGTCTGAAAGTAAAAGAGAAAAACCATTATTTCTAGCTCTTTTGGGGACTTGAAATTATTGTGACATTTTTCCCTTTTACTCCATTTAGAAAGTATCTTGATTGGCTTAATAACTTACTGTTCTAACCATACATATCTGGCTAAGTTATTGCAAATTATTAAGGCATTTGAAATGAGTTGGTTATAAAGGATTACTACTATCTCTATTAAAGCTATGACATGCAAATTCATGAAGCATTCCATATTTTGGGGGCTTCCCTGATAACTCAGTTGGTAAAGAATCTGCCTGCAATGCAAGAGACCCCAGTTTGATTCCTTGGTCGGGAAGGTCTGCTGAAGAAGAGATAGGCTACCCATTCTTGGGCTTCCCTTGTAGCTCAGCTGGTAAAGAATCCACTTGCAATGCAGGAGACCTAGGTTCAATCCCTGGGTTGTAAAGATCCCCTGGAGAAGGGAACAGCTACCCACTCCAGTATTCTGGCCTGGAGAATTCCATGGACTTGTATAGTCCTTGCGGTTGCAAAGAGTTGGACACAACTGAGTGACTTTCACTTCCAAAGATAAATTACAAAATAATTATCATTGGAGCCCTGAAGTAATTAATAAATGCTTTAATTTTTATAGACAGTAAACTCTAGTTTACTTTTTTCTACCTTAAAAATTACACCTTTGTGAGAGTTCTGCTTCTGGCCATGACAGACTAGGAGAGAAAACTAGAAAACTGGGCAAAACACATTATATAGTAGTTTTAAGACATGGGATATGAGGCAAAATAGATCTGTGACCTCTGAGGGAAAGGAGACAAAAAGGTGAGACCTACTGTTGCACCAGCTTTCCACCGGGAGGCAGTCTCCAGCCAACGTGCAGGGGAACGAGAACCCAGACAGGGCCCAACCTTCTCCCCAGGTGAAAAGACGTAGGTCAGAAATCAGAGAAGCCAGGATAGCTAGAATTTTAAGACACACAGAAGAACCAAAGAGGAGTGAGCTGATCTGAGAGACAGCTCTGGAGTTTTACAGAGCGTTCCCCAATCTTTGAGTACTGGAAGCAAACTACCAGGCTTGGAAAAGAACCACTGGAAAGGAAGAAGCAGAAAAATTCTGGAGCTCACAGAGGAGAAAGAGTTTGTTTTCCCACCAGTTGGAGTAGAATTTTCCTCCATAATATATAGAACATCAGGTAGAATCCTTAGAAAAAGTGTCTTAATAGTGCTAAATAAGAACTATGATAAAGGCTGCTCTGACCTTAACAAAACTCAAAAGCAGACTTCACAAAGATCTGATTCCAAGTAATTTAACTACTTGTCAGAACACAATTTGATACTATTTCAAACAATATTAAGAAAAGCCCACAAGTCACAATAAGAAATCTAATAAAAAAAAACCTGTCACCCATAATAGTAAGGACAATATCAATGTAAGCCATAAAAAATGAAAAACCAACCAACAATAATAGACCTAGGAATGACAAATGTTAGAATCAGCAGCAAGGCCAGTAAGACAGCTACCATAGAATATATAAGGTAGGGGTAAACATGGACATTATATGGAGAGAAATGGAAGATATGAAAGGTAGAACAAAAATTACAATATCTCCAATGGAAAATAAATGGAATGTCTGACTATGGTAAGACATTATATAAGTGAAGATCAGTGACCTTGAAGGCACAGCAAAAGGGGTTCCAGAAAAAAATATTTAAAGAAATAGTATTCAAATATTTACAAGCTTAAGATACAGTTCAGTTCAGTTCAGTCACTCAGTCGTGTCCGACTTTTTGCAACCCCATGAATTTCAGCACGCCAGGCCTCCCTGTCCATCACCAACTCCTGGACTTCACTCAAACTCACATCCATCGAGTCAGTGATGCCATCCAGCCATCTCATCCTCTGTCATCCCCTTCTCCTCCTGTCCCCAATCCCTTCCAGCATCAGAGTCTTTTCCAATGAGTCAACTCTTCGCAGGAGGTGGCCAAAGTACTGGAGTTTCAGCTTTAGCATCATTCCTTCCAAAGAAATCCCAGGGCTGATCTCCTTCACAATGGACTGGTTGGATCTCCTTGCAGTCCAAGGGACTTCTCCAACACCACAGTTCAAAAGCATCAATTCTTCGGTGCTCAGCCTTCTTCACAGTCCAACTCTCACATCCATACATGACCACAGGAAAGACCATAGCCTTGACTAGATGAACCTTTGTTGGCAAAGTAATGTCTCTGCTTTTGAATATGCTATCTAGGTTGGTCATAACTTTCCTTCCAAGGAGTAAGCGTCTTTTAATTTCATGGCTGCAGTCACCATCTGCAGTGATTTTGGAGCCCCCCAAAATAAAGTCTGGCACTGTTTCCACTGTTTCCCCATCTATTTCCCATGAAGTGATGGGACCAGATGCCATGATCTTAGTTTTCTGAATGCTGAGCTTTAAGCCAACTTTTCCACTCTCCTCTTTCACTTTCATCAAGAGGCTTTTTAGTTCCTCTTCAATTTCTGGCATAAGGGTGGTGTTATCTGGACATCTGAGGTTATTGATATTTCTCCCAGCAATCTTGATTCCAGCTTGTGCTTCTTCCAGCCCAGTGTTTCTCATGATGTACTCTGCATATAAGTTAAATAAGTAAGGTGACAATATATAGCCTTGATGTACTCCTTTTCCTATTTTACTCACAAATCCATGTGGCTCATTGTACCCCAAGCAAAACAAATGTAAAGAAAGAAAACTACAGAGATATATATATCATAATGAAAATGATGAAAACTAATGAATGATAAAAAGAAAAATCTTAAAAGCAGCCACAGGAAAAGTTCCTATAACCTATAAGGAAAGATGATAATAAGAGAACATTTCTACTTGGAAACAATTTAAGGCAAACAACAGAGTAACGTCTTTAAGGTATTGAAATATAAAGCTAACCAAGAAATCTATACCCAGTGAAAATATCTTTTAAAAACAAAGGCAAAATAAGACAGACAAAAACTAAGAGAACTCAGAGTGTTGCTGTAATTACTCTGAAGGAGACAGTCCATGGAATTCAGGCTGGAATACTGGAGTGGGTAGCCTATCCTTTCTCCAGTGGGTCTTTCTGAGCCAGGGATTGAACCCAGGTCTCACACATTGCAGGCAGATTCTTTACTAGCTGAGCTATCAGGGAAGCCCAAGAATACTGGAGTGGGTAGCCTATCCCTCCTCCAGGGCATCTTCCCAACCCAGAGATGGAACCCAGGTCCCCTGCATTGCAGGCAGATTCTTTACCATCTGAGCCACCAGGGAAGCCCCTTGAATTAAAGATGTTCATGATAGGTCATCACGCAGTACACAAGTGATACCAGATGGAAATTTTATATCTAGACAAATTAATGAAGAGTTTCAGAACTGAAAATAAATGAATAATTACATTAAAAAAAAAATTCCTTAAAAGATAACTCACTCTTTAAAGCAAATCAGTGATGATGTATTGTGAGGTTTATAGCATGTTGTTGTTACTTAGTAACTAAGTTGTATATGCCTCCTTTTTGACCCCATAGACTGTAGCCCACCAGGCTCCTCTGTTCATGGGATTTCCCAGGTTAAGAATACTGGAGTGGGTTGCCATTTCCTTCTCCAGAGGATCTTCCCGATGCAGGGATCAAACCCACATCCCCTGCATTAGCAGAAGGTTTTGTTACCACTGAGCCACCAGGGAGGTCCCCAGTTTATAGCATCCATACCAATAAAATGCACAGTAACAGCACAAAAAAGAAGAAAGGAAAATGATAATACACTGTCAAAAAAGTGCTTATACTACTATACATGAAGTAATATACTACTATCTGAAGGTAAAGTGTAATAAGTAAAAGATGTTGTAAACCCCTAGAGTACACTAAAAAATGAAAGCTAAACAGATTTAGCTAATAAGACATTAGTGGAAACCTTTAAAAAATACAAATAAGACAGAAAAGAGAAAAAAAGAATAGATGATAAAAAAGAGCAAGATGGTAGATTTGACTTGGCTTCCCAGGTGGCACTAGTGGTAAGGAACCTCCCTGCCAATGCAAGAGACTTAAGAGACCCAGGTTCAATCCTTGGGTTGGAAAGATCCCTTGGAGAAGGGAATGGCAACCCACTCCAGTATTCTTGCTTGGAAAACCCCATGGACAGAGGCGCCTGGAGGGCTCTTGTCCATAGGATTGCAGAGCCAGACATGACTGAAGTTACTTAGCACATATTTATAATTACATTAAATGCAAATAGCCTAACCCCCAGTTAAAAAGAAGAAATTAAAGGGGGAAGAAAAAAAAAAAAAACAAGGTCCAACTACATATATACTATCTAAAGAAGCTCAATATAAAAACACAGATAGATGGAAAGTAACTTGACAGTAAAAGATACACTATCTCATCACAAATTTTAAAAAAGGTTTAGTAGGCTATATTGATATCAGCCAAAGTATATTTTAGAAAGAGAACTAGTAGTAAGGATAAAGAGGGACATTTCATACTGATAAAGATGTCAATTTATCACAGAGACACAAAATCCTAAATGTATATGTACCTAATAACTGCTTCAGATCAGATCAGGTCACTAACAAGACATAAGAAATAAAAGAAATATACAGTCATACTTTGAATTTTGAAATACTTCTCTTGATATCATAGGCAGCAATCAATAGTATATAGAAAACTTGAACAAATTTATCAAATAATTGACCTTATTCACATTTGTAGAATACTCAACAACAGCAGAATATACATTCTTCTTAAGTATACAGTAAACTTTACCAACATTGATATAGGCCATAAAACAAGTCTCAATAAACTGAAGAGAACTGAAATCATACAGATTATATTCTCTGGCCATTAATTAAAGATGGATCATGCACATAAATATGAGTTAAAACTATAAATATTCATAAGAAAATGTAAGAGAAAATCTCTATGACCTTTGCTTAGGCAAAAATATTTAGATAAGATTCTAGAAAACATTCTTAATGAAGAAAACACTGTCAAATTGGAATTCTATATCCAAAAAAGGAAAGCTTCATACATGAAGGGAAAATAAAGGCATATTTATACACTCAAAAACTGAAGAAAGTATTCTCTTGTATAATCTCACTACTGGATATGCCAAAAAAATGTTACTGGCTGAAGACAGATGATAGTAAATGGAAAGCCCAGATTTCCAGAAAGAAATGAAGAGAACCAGAAAAGAAAAGAAAAATGGAAGGCAATAGTTTTTAAATCCTTTAAAAATTATCTTTATAAATACTTTTAATTCATAAAAGACTGAAGCACAGACACTAGTGCATTGTGGGGCTCACAGTAAATACAGAAGAAAATGCATGACGAGGGAACAAAGGATGGAGAGAAGGTAAATGGGTTATCCTGTTGCGTATTTGCATGTGTGTGAGAAGTAGCGTAACATCATTTGAAGGTGGTGGTGGTGTAGTCGCTAAGTCGAGTCTGACTCTTACGACCCCATGGACTGTAGCCTGTCAGTCTCCTCCATCCATGGGATTTTTCAGGCAAGGATACTGGAGTGGGTTGCCATTTCCTTCTCCATCATTTGAAAGTAGTCTGTTATTAAACTCATCACTTCATGGGAAATAGATGGGGAAACAGTGGAAACAGTGTCAGACTTTATTTTTGGGGGCTCCAAAATCACTACAGATGGTGACTGCAGCCATGAAATTAAAAGACGCTTACTCCTTGGAAGGAAAGTTATGACCAACCTAGATAGCATATTCAAAAGCAGAGACATTACTTTGCCAACAAAGGTTTGCCTAGTCAAGGCTACGGTTTTTCCTGTGGTCATGTATGGATGTGAGAGCTGAACTGTGAAGAAGGCTGAGCACTGAAGAATTGATGCTTTTGAACTGTAGTGTTGGAGAAGACTCTTGAGAGTCCCTTGGACTGCAAGGAGATCCAACCAGCCCATTGTGAAGGAGATCAGCCCTGGGATTTCTTTGGAAGGAATGATGCTAAAGCTGAAACTCCAGTACTTTGGCTACCTCATGCAAAGAGTTGACTCACTGGAGAAGACTCTTATGCTGGGAGGGATTGGGGGCAGGAGGAGAAGGGGACGACAGGATGAGATGGCTGGATGGCCTCACTGACTCGATGGATGTGAGTCTGAGTGAACTCCGGGAGTTAGTGATGGACAGGGAGGCCTGGTGTGCTGCAATCCATGGGGTCGCAAAGAGTTGGACATGACTGAGTGACTGATCTGATCTGATTGTGTTCTTGTGAAATTACTAAAAATAATGAAGGTCACTAGATTAAATGTAAGACAGTACTAAGAATTATTTGATCCCTCAAAAAGAAGGCAGAAGAGGAAGAATGTAAGAACAATGAATGGGACAAAAAAAAACAATTACTAATACAAAATAAAAAATCAATCATGCCTCAAAGTACATTAACTGTACATGGACTAAATCCTATAATTAAAAGGCCAAGATTATTAGACTGGATTAAAAAAGAGAAATGGACCCAACTTTAAGATGTTTATAAGAAACATACTCCAAATATTAAATCTTGAACAGATTCAAAGTAAAAGAGTGGGAATGACATCAGCCAAAATGGCAAAGTAAGAAACTCCAAATTCTGCCCTTCCATAAAAGCAATAAAGAACAGGCTGAAACTGTCAAAATCAACTCTCGTTCTTAGTTTCTGGAAATTAACCAAAGACTTGTAGCAACTAAGGGAACACTGACTGAGGAACAGTATTGATTCTCTGCAAGAATCATGAACTTTGAGTCATTTTAATTTACCCTAGTCCCATCTGCCCTCTCTAGTTCAGCAGAAGCTGTGAAAATAATAGCTCACATTCCTGGTACGATGGGAAGCAGAAAGTACTTCATTCACAAAGAATTCTAATTATTTATTCTGACCTATCTGGCTCCTCCCTGGTAGGCAAAATACTTGTCTCTATTGCACCTACCTTGGAACTGGTGCAATGCTAACATTGCTTCCTGGGGGGAGCATTTGTCAAAAGTATTCACGGCTAATATCTTAGTTGATGCTGGCTGAGGTGATAAATAACAGTTAAGGCAAACAACAGACTAACCAAAAATTTGAGAGGACAGGCTAGGGAAGGAGATCTCTGAGGGCTGTGAATAATTCTGACAGACCCCTGGGAATCTGGAAAGAAACACACACGTACTCAGAATTGTGCACATGCTCAGAAAAGTCGTGAGAAGGCCGAAAGATCTCACCTCCTGCTGACACTGAGGCCCTGAATAAACAGGAAGAGAAGGCCAGTGTTTCCAATTGAAGGGGAGGGAAGAAAATCTGATTTCTAGAGTTGTATGTTATAATATTATAATGACTGTATATATTACAATATTAAGTGTAATTCTTTGCATGTGTATGTTCACCACTAAAAATACACATGCAAAGAAATAATGTATTGCATGTGTACGAGGAAAAAAAGTCAATAGAAACTATGTCTGAGAAAGCCCATATATTGGATTTTTCTAGACACAGACCTTAGATGAACTATTATGAATATACTCAATTTAGCAACTGAACAACAACTAAAATGTCTAAATAACTAAGGGAGAGTATCCAAATAACATCTCACCAAATAGAAGATGTTAATAGATATTATAAAATGCCAAGTAGAAATTTTAGAGTCAAAAAGCACAATAACTGAAGTGAAGATTTCACTGTGTGCTCGCTCAGTCACTTGAGTGATGTCGGACTTTTTGCGATCCTAGGGACTGTAGCCCGCCAGGCTTCTCTGTCCATGGGCTTCTCCAGACAATACTGGGGTTGCCATGCCCTCCTCCAGGATATGGTCCCGACTCAGGGAAAGAACCTGCATCTCTTATGTCTCCTTCATTGGCAGAGGCATTCTTTACCACTAGTGCCGCCTGGGAAGCCTGAACATTTCACTACAGGAGTTCAGTAGTAGATTTCAGTAGACAGAAGAAGGAATAAGAAAACATGAAGAATCAATTGAAATTATGCAGTCTGAAGAATAGAAAGGAAAAATGAGAGGAAATGTAACAGAGACCTGTGGGACACCATCATACATGCCAACATAAACACAATGAGAATTCCAGGAGGAGACAAACAGCAGAAAGAATACATGAAGAAATTAATGGCTAAAATTTCCCCAAAATTTGATGAAAAACAATCTATCCATTCAGGAAGTTCCATGAATTCAAGTAGGAAAACTTAAAAAGGCTTACACCTAAATGCATCATAATCAAACTGTCAAAGCAGATGAAGGAAACTTGAAAGTTACAAGGGAGAAACAACTCATCATATACATGGGCTCCTAAGAAAGACTAACATCTGATATCCTATCTGGAAACACAGTGACCAAAAGGCTGTGAGATAAGATATGCAACTGCTGAGGAAAAAAAAATTGTCAGTGAAAAATTCAACTTCTGACAAAATTGTTCCTTAGAGATAAAGGAAAAAGTAAGGCATTCCCAGATAAGCAAAAGCTGAGAGTTTTTCCTGGCAGACCTGCCCTATAACAAATGCTAATGGGACCCCTTCAGGTTGAAATGAAACACCAAAGGGAGATCTCATAATAAAATAATCAGTTTATCAAGAAGATACAATAAACTTAATGTGTGTGTATCTAGTAACAGAGCTTCAAAATGCAAAGATAATAATGGAGAGAACGAAAAGACAAATAGGAAAAATCACAGCCATAAGTGGATATTTTAATATCTCCGTCTTGGTCATT
The DNA here is from genome assembly GCA_935064755.1 of Tragelaphus eurycerus. Classification (NCBI taxonomy): domain Eukaryota; kingdom Metazoa; phylum Chordata; class Mammalia; order Artiodactyla; family Bovidae; genus Tragelaphus; species Tragelaphus eurycerus. The sequence goes on along the minus strand of CAKXYN010000025.1, from coordinate 11,599,484 downwards.
TATAGAACACACAGAAAATAATCAGTAAGTTTATAGAAGATGGAAACAACACTCTCAGCCAGTTTAATCTATTTTGCATTTTTAGAACCACATACTCAACATATGAAGAATTCACTTTTTTTTTAAGTGCACATGGAACATTGACCAAGCTAGGCCATATCCTAGGCCATAAAATAAATCTTAATAAATTTCAAAGGACTTGGAAATACAGAGTAGTATTTCTTACTCTGTATGTTTTCTTACTAAGCAGAATCAAACTAGAAATGAAAATAAAGATACCTGGAAAGTTTTCCAAATATTTGGAAATTAAACATGCTTCTAAAAAAAGGTCATGAGTCAAATAACACCACAACGGAAATTAGAAAATATTTTGAACAGAATGATAATGAAAGCATAACATATCAAAAATTTGTGGAACACAGTAAAGGCAGTACTTAGAGGGATTTTTACAACTTTAAAGGCCTAAATTAGACGAAAAGAAGTGTTTTACAACCAATGATTTAAGCTTTTACTTTAGGAAATAAGAGAAAAGAAGAGCATATTCAATCCAAAATAGAAGAATAAATGGACAATCAGCAACTCTAAATAAGTGGAGAAAATCAGCAACTCCAAAAGCTGGTGCTTTAAACAATGAATAATACTGATAACTGGCAAGACTGTTTTTAAAAAGGCAAAGTACCAACACATCAAGAATTAAAAAGGAGACATCACTATGACTTTATATTCATGAAAAGCTAGTAAGGGGAATTCTATGAGCAAGTTTATGTTAATACATTTGACAAATTAGATGAAATGCACACATTTCTTGAAAACTACAACTTACCAAAATAGAACCAAAAAAAAAAAAAAAAAAAACATCTGAATAGCCCTATTCTATTAAATAAATAATTTATTACCAAAAACCTTCCCACAAATAAAACTGGGGCTAGATGGTTTCACTAGTGAATTCTACCAAACAGTAAGGGAAGAAATAATACAAATATTACACTCTGTCACAAAACAGAGGAGACTGGAACACTTCTCAGCTCATTATATGAGCATAATCATGGTTCCTAAGCCCTGACAAAAACATTCCAAGAATAGAAAATTACAGACCAGTGTCCCTAAGGAACAATTATGGGAAAATCCTTTAAAAATTATTAGCAAGCAGAATGAAACAGAATTAAAAGGATAATACATTTGACCAAAGGAGGTTTATCCCAGGATAGCAAGGTTGGATTAGTATTCAAAATAACAACTCAGGGTGATTCACTACATTAGTAGAATAAGTGGCGGGGCGGGGGTGGGGGGGGGGGTGGGGAATGACCGTATCAATGGATGCAGAACAGAAGCATATGAAGAAATTCCGTATCTGCTCATGATAAAGGTTCTTAACAATCTAAAAATAAAATGGAATTTCCTTCATGTGATAAAAGTGAAACATTAACACTCTTTGATTTGTTTTGTTGTTCAGTTGCTAAGTCATGTCTGACTCTTTGCGACCCTGCAAAGAGCACACCAGGCTTCCCTGTCCTTCACCGTCTCCCTGAATTTTCTCAAACTCATGTCCATTGAGTCAATGACACTATCCCACCATCTCATCCTCTGTTACTCCTTTCTCCTCCTGCCCTCAGTCTCTTTGATACTAAGATTAAAAAAGACATAAGGACATCTGCTCTCATTTCTTCAATACAACAGAGAGCTTAAAGTCTGAGCTAGTACTATAAGGCAAAAATAATAAAATTGGAAAGAAAGAAGTAAAGTCTTCATTATTTTCAGAGAGCATGACTATATACATAGTCACCAACAGGATTACGGAATCCACTAGAAGTTAGTAAGTGTATTTACCAAGGGTGCAAAATACAAGGTTTTTGTATTTTGCAAAATTAAATTTTAATTCTGAAAACTAGGAGGTTACTAAATGGGAAGATACACCTTGTTCACATATTAGAAAATTTTAAATTAAGATATCTACTCTCTCAAATTTATATATATTGTAGATTAATGAAATCCCAATAGAAATCCAAATAATATGGTTTTCTCGTGAATTTTATAGTGATTCTAAAATTCATGTAGAGACACAAAAGGCCTAGAAAAACTAATAATTTTTCACAGTGCAGAACACAGGTGAAGTACATACTACCTAATTTCAAGACCTAGTGAAAGCTATAGCAGTCAAGACAATGAGTTTATTTATTTGGCTGTACTGGATCTTAGTTGCAATATGCAGGATCTTCAGTCTTCACTGCGGCATGCAAGTTCTTGAGTTCCAGCATGTGGGATCTGGTTCCCTGACCAGGAATCAAACCTGAGACCCCTTGCATTGGGAGCATGGAGTCTTAGCCACAGGACCAGTAGGTAAGTCCCAAAACAGTGTGGTATCATATAAGGACAAACTTGGTGAAAGAGAGCAGTGGGACCCCTTGTGGTTGTTCAGTCACTAAATTGTGTCCCGCTCTTTGCGACCCCGTGGACTGCAGCATGCCAGGCTTCTGTCTCTGGGAGTTTGCTCAAACTCACGTCCACTGAGTCAGTGATGCTATCCAACCATCTCATCCTCTGTCGCCCTCTTCTCCTCTCTTCTTGCCCTCAATCTTTCCCAGCATCAGGGTCTTTTCCTAGACCTTTAAGGTAAATATGACTCTGGCTACTGTGCTAAACTGCTACCATCTAGCCACTGTTACTTTGAGATCTCATTTCGAGGTTTCCCACGATATAAAAAGTCCTGCTCTGTGACTGTCTCCTTCCGTCAGCTCTAGCTGGCCTCGATTAAAATTCCGAGAGATGCTGATGCTTCGCTCACTAGCTCACTGCTAATGGTTCTGAGGAAGGGTGTGCGCTCTAGGTGCTCTTAGACACCTTAATTGGTGGATGTGTCTTCTAGCCTTATGTAATTCATTCACTCTAACCCCTCCCCCCCACTTCCCTCAGTCTCTCTGTTCCTATCTGTACCATCAGTCAGGGTGACTCAAACATTTTCACCAAGTGTAGGCTGCAGCCTTTTCATTCTTCTAAAGAGCCACTGTAACAGCCAACCCATGCCCTGGGGTCTTTGCTGGAGTATAAAATCACGTATCCCAGAAGAGCGTCTCAAAGTCAATAAATTCTTATCTACCCAGTCTTACATGCTGGCCCCTTAATCAGACTCCTTAAAATCTAACCCCAGTCTGCTCCCTGGGCCCTAATGGCACGTCTAATTCTTGTAACCCTTTCAGTGTATATAGTGTCTTACTCTCATCAGGACTCACATGTGCCCAGCCAGGAGAGCTGGGAGAGCCATTAGAAAGTGATGTCAGTCTGACCCTAAGACAGAGAGAGGGAGAGAAGGGATGGAAGGAAGATTAGACTCAGGCTAACTCCAAGAAAGTTTTAGCAATGCTGACAGGGAGTCCTTGAGCCACTCACGTCTCTGAGAACTCTTGCATCTCCCAGCAACGGGCCTGCCTCACTACAGCTGCTATGCTCAGTCTTGGCTGGGAGCAGCCTGTGGGGAGCACAGCCTTGCTCAAACATACTGGAGGATTTTAGAGCAAAACAGCTTGAGCTGTCAGTTATGCTCTTTGCAACAAGAGATCTTGAAGGCAGATTTTCATGACTCCCACATTCTATCTAGGACCTCAGCTGGGATACCTTGACACGCTGTGGGCTGGCTGGATATCTCTATGTATCCCCATGGCCCCCCAGTGGTGAGCTTAGGCCTTTGAACAGCCTAGAGGGGACAGGGTAAGTTGCAAAATGGCTTGGGAATGAAGAGTGAGTGTGCCAAAAAAACCCAGAAGGAGTCTCTATGTCTTCTTAAAACCTTGTTCTGAACTCCACATAGTATCACTTTCCTCATATTCTCCCATATTCCTCCATTACACGTCCCAGATGCTTCATAGGACAGTGTCACACAAGAAGTGGGAAACTCTCTTGGAGACTGTACCATGGTGGGATATACACGCATATGTGTGCGTGCTCAGTCACGTCCCACTCTTTTTAACCCCATGGACTGTAGCCCACTGGGCTCCTCTGTCCATGGGATTCTCCAAGCAAGAATACTGGAGTGGGTAACCATTCCCTTCTTCAGGGGATCTTCCCAACCCAGGAATTGAACCTGCATCTCCTGCGTCGTCTGGGAAGGCATACATGCGTGTAAGCTCTCACAATTCTTCACGTGCCTATGACAAATGACTAGCCTTTGAAATTTTCATAGTCCTGACACATTGACTCATTCAGACGATGGTCTGTAGCAACTCATGGGTTATTGATTTGTTCTAAGGTCCTTTAGCTTATGTTTGAGAAGCTTTTTTCCCCAGTACATTGGATTGCTTTTTAAAAAGAATTTTATTATAGATGATTTACAATGTTGTGTCTCAGGTGTATAGCAAAGTGATTCAGTTATAAATGTATTCATCCTTTTTTAGATTCTTTTCTCATATGTTATCACAGAATATTGGGTAGAGTGCTGTGTGTCATACAGTAGGTCATTGGTTATTATTGGTTATCTATATTAGTAGTAGTGTATATATATTCATCCCAAGCTCCCGATTTATTCCTCCCCGCTCCATGTTTCCCCTTTGGTAACTAGAGGTTTGTTTTCCATGTTTTTGTAAGTGTCATTGTTTTGTTTTGTTTTTTTTTTAAATTAGACCCTACATATGAGAGAGAGCATGTGATATGTGTCTCTCTCTGTCAGACTTACTTCATTTGATATAGTAATCTCTAGGTCCATCCATTTTGCTACTATTGGCATTATTTCATCCTTTTTAATGGGTGAGTAATATTCTGTTGTATGTGTATACTTCATCTTCTGTTGATGGACATTTAGGTTACTTCCGTGTCTTGGCTATTATAGTGCTGCCATGAACTATTTTTATATAGTGTGTGTGTGTGTATAATATTTTATAAATAGTGTGTATATGTCAATCCCGATCTCCCACTTTATCCCTCCCCAACCTTACCCCCTGGTGACCATAAGTTTGTTTCTGCATCTGTGACTGTATTTCTGTTTTGTAGGTAAGTTGACTTATACCATGTTTTTTAGACTCCACATAGAAGGGAGGGATTGGGGGCAAGAGGAAAAGGGGACGACAGAGGATGAGATGGCTGGATGGCATCACTGACTCAATGGATGTGAGTTTGAGTGAACTCCGGGAGTTGGTGACAGACAGGGAGGCCTGGCGTGCTGCAATTCATGGGGTTGCAAGGAGTCGGACACTACTGAGCGACTGATCTGATCTGGTAAGTGTATGCCCCACATCTGTATGTACTCCTCTCACTGATGGACATTTAGGCCGCTTCCATGTCCTGGCTACTGTAACCAGTGCTGCAAATGAACACTGAGGTGAGTGTTTCTTTTTGAATCCTGACTTTCTCTGGATATATACCCAGGAGTAGAATTGCTACATCATGTGGTAAATCTATTTTTAGTTTTTTAAGGAACCTGCATACTGTTCTCCCTATTGGTTGTACCAATTTCCATGCCCCCCACACACTTTGGAGCATTTGTTGTTTGTGGATTTTTTGATGATGGCTATCCTGCGTGATGTGATGCCTCATACCCCACTGTTGTTTTCAGTTTTGAAACGATTTTCATTTCTCTTAATTAATGATGTTGATTATTGATTTTTGACCATTTGTCTTCTTTGGAGAGATATCTGTTTAGATCTTTTGCCTATTTTTTGATTTTTTTTTGACATAAGAGTTACATGAGCTGTTTATATTAATCCCTTATCAGTTGCTTCATTTGCAAATATTTTCTCCCAGTCTGTAGTTTGTGTTTTCATTTGGTTTATGGTTTCCTTTGCTGTGCAGAAGCTTTTAAGTTCAGTGAGTTCCCATTTGTTTATTTTTGTTTTTAGTTTCATTATAATAGTAGCTGGATTTAAAAAAAAAAAGATACTGCTGCAATTTATGTCAGTGTTCTGCCTATGTTTTCCTCTAAGAGTTTTATAGTATCCAGCCTTACATTTAGATCTTTAATCCATTTTGAGATTCTGTGTATACAGCCTTAGGGAGTGTTCTGACCAGCTTTCCCAACATTGCTTATTGATGAGACTGTCTTTTCTCGATTGTATGTCCTTGCCTCTGTCATAGATTAATTGATCAGAGATGCATGAGTTTATTTCTGGGCTTGCTATGCTGTTGCATTGATCTGTAGTTCTGTTTTTGTCCCTGTACTGTGCTGTTTGGATGAATGTAGCTTTGTAGTACAGTGTGAAGTCAGGGAGTCTGGTTTCTCCAGGGAGTCTGATCGCTCCGGTTCTGTTTTTCCTTATCAAGATTCTTTTGGCTATTTGGGGTGTTTTGTGTTTCCATACCGGAGAAGGCAATGGCACCCCACTCCAGTACTCTTGCCTGGAAAATCCCATGGACGGAGGAGCCTCGTAGGCTGCAGTCCATGGGGTCGCTAGGAGTCGGACACGACTGAGCGACTTCACTTTCACTTTTCATTTTCATGCATTGGAGAAGGAAATGGCAACCCACTCCAGTGTTCTTGCCTGCAGAATCCCAGGGACAGGGGAGTCTGGTGGGCTGGCGTCTCTGGGGGCGCACAGAATCGAACATGACTGAACCGACTTAGCAGCAGCAGCAGCAGTGTTTTCCATACAAATTAAAAAATTTTTTGTTCTAGTTCTATGAAAAATGCCATTGGTAATTTAACAGGGATTGCATTAAATTTGTAGAGTGCCTTGGGTAGTATAATCATTTTGATTGATTATATATTGATTGAAAGAACCAGTATGGTCAATATTGATTCTTCCAATCCAGAAACATGATATCAGTATATCTTACCATCTGTTTATGTCTTCAAATTTCTTCCATCAGGATCTTACACTTTTCAGAGTACAGGTCTTTTGTCTCATTGGACTGTGGACTGGTTTTAAACCTATTTTAGACACTCATTTTATCTTTAAAAACGTAATATATATTAATAAAGAATTTTAATACTGATATACCTACCATATGACACTTTGAGAAAAAGCAATTATTTCAAAAGTATAAGAAGTCTCACAGTTCAAGGAATCCCAACCAACAAAGCACCGTGGAAATTCTCTTCCTAAAACACCAAAAGCCTCTCTTCAAATAATTTTCATGACTCAACCACTATTTATTTTAATTCTCTCTTAAGCATGAAATGACTTTTTGAAAAAAAAAAAAAAATCCCATAAAGTTGTTTATAGACATGTTTCCTAGTCCAATAGTAGATAGTAGTATACATAATTTTCTGGTATAAACTGAAAAACAATGAAATGTGGAGCATTCGGTAAAGGTTCATCTTAACCTGTTCTTACTCCAATGCTGAAGATATTCTTTGGGTAAAAAGAGTGGTTCTGGAGGAGACCAAGAAAGAGCTTTCCAGAAACACCACACATGTTCCTTCATAAAAATAAAACCAGAGATTTGGTTTAAGTCCAGCCAGGTTGGCTGCCTGTAAATTCATTATCAGTCTTTAACATGGCTCTAATGTATCTCTCTTACCCCCTGGCCACAGCAGAATTTTAATCAGGCTTTTCCCAAGCAAAGGGTTTATCCACGCTGGTGCAGACCTGGTTTGGAACATTTTATTGGCAATGCTGGTGTCATATTTAGGAACCACAGACTTTTGTCAGACTGGGTTAGCTTGAATGACAAGTATCAATGATCAGCTATATTTGAAATATTGTTAAAGTACCTAGAAATAATAGGCATTAAAATTCATTCCATTCACTGCCAACAAACCTCTAAAGATTTCTTGTCCTCAGTGGAACCGGCATACTGTAATTGTTATTTGGAACTTAACGTAACCTCAACAGCAACAGAGAGACAATGCAGTCCTCTCATTAGGCACATGCTCTAGGATCGTTTATTTTAATGCTTTCAAATAAATATGTTCCATGCAGCACACCACAATAAATAAGGAGCAGCAATGTTCTTCTAGTAAATCTATTCATAATGTGAGTCACCGTGTAAAACACCACATCTCAAGTCTTTGGCCCTGTACCATAGCATGAAGCACACCACATCTGTACCTAATCATATCTGGCTTCATATGGATTTAATAGGACTATGCCAGGAGTGTGTGTAAGCACAAATTTAACCAGAGGTTTCCAGCTATTAAATACAGCTACTAAGTAGTTAAAAGGCAACAACTCAACCCAGAAAGGCTCCCACCCCCCTACTCCCATTTTTGAGACAGAAATATAAAGACAGAAATGCTCTGGTGAGTTTCAGGTTAGTGGACAATATGGTGGGCTACATCTGGAATACTTGGAGCAAAGCTGGCACAACATGGCCCTCAGAAGGCCACGGCAATACTGATACTGAATGAACATGAATACAAGCTGACTTGACCGCAGATGCTGAGCTCTAAGTCTAGGTGGGGACGGCTCACGTCCACTAGGCAGATAACTCAACGGCGCCCTCCTCCTCGCTGTCAGCTCTGTTAGCACGGATCTCCACGAGGGTCCTGGCAAATCGGGTCCACTCGTCATTGTGGGGAACTGCAAGCTGCAAAGCAAATGAACGGAAAATGGTCAACAAACTATTTTTTACACCGAAAGCCTTGAAGCCTGCATGACCGTTCCTCTTGAAACAGATGATTCCCGTGGAATGCAAAGGAAATCAGATATTCTTCCTTGAATCAGAGCTCTGAAATGCTGCTCTTAAACTGATAATTTAAAAGAATACTGTCACTCTCAGAAGCACAAGTATGTGTGCGATTTATAAAACATTAAAAAAACTTCTGTAAACTATACAGTTAATACAGTAGCCGCATTAAAGCACTTGCAGTAAGATGACCAGAATTATGGCGAACATGACAAATAAAAACTGTATTATTAGGACTTTGAAATGATGGTGGTATTGTCTAAGTCAATGCTATTGATCCTTTTTAAAAAGATGTTGCTAACATGCCAGGATATATGACAAAAGTATAGTTTATATATACAAAGAAACCTTACTACTGTAATAAGATGCTTTGGCTTTTCTAGCAAGATCCTACGATGAAGCCGATGAATAATAATAATAGTAACATTTATCAAAATTTCTGCTCTAAGTACTTGACACGATTTCTCCTCTTTCCTCACAGCAGTCCTATGTTGGATAATCAGGAGTATTTCCATGCACCAAAAGATCAACTCATCTTGCCAAAGTTGCCCAGCTTGCCAGTATCCGGTGCCAATGTCATCCGGTATTTATATCCTTAGCCAGTATTCTATCCTAACTCACCAAAAAGAGGGACTTATAATCCTATATGTATCTTCTCCTGTGCACAATTGAGTAAGCAGAAAAATTAATCCCATCTGACACAAATCACACGCATGAATTTTTGTGAGCTGAGTTGAAGGGTAATGATTTCTCTACATGGCATCCAAAGATGAACTGTTTCAGTACCATGCAAGTGTTTGGAATAAAACAGAGTTATGTGAAGATGAGAAGCAGGATCAAGTAGGAGTCCAAATGATTTTCATATAGAACAAAATTTATTTCGACTGGAGAGCCATTTACTCAGAGGATTGCCCTACAAGACGGAATCCGTCTACAGATGCTGGGGCCACATGTGCTATCCACGTATTTCATAAACGTCAATAACACATTCATCCCAATCTGTACATCTTCAAAAATAAGCAAGTAAATCTGAACTCTGAGATCGCTTTTACAGCTGAAAAATTTCTTACTGTATAAAACCAAACTTTTAGAACTTAACATTTTTATTACAGGGGCTGGTATTCTCTGATATGATCTATCCAAGACAACTTATTAAAGAGTTGTATCTTCACCCTGCAACGTACATCCTTCAGTGCATGTTCTGATCCTCAGGTGGTTTCAAGGATATAATTCTGCAAATGATATATACAGGTGCTTGTTTTCTTAAACAACATTTTTGGGGGTACTTCTTACTTTGATATTTTGAGAAACGCAATACTAACAAGAACCCTGATTTACTCACGTGAGTGAGTTCTGAATGGTGAAACACCTAGTTACTGAAATGAATCCACATTCCCGTTCAGACAGTGACACAAGTTCACAAGTCTCCAACGGCACTATTACCTCTTTGCTCAGTTCATTTTCTCTACTTGGAGTTCTTTTCCTGTGTTCTACTATTCTTCATTGGTCTCTTCAATTTTAGAAAATACTGCACTGGGGAAATGAAGTCCTCACAATAAATTATACGAAAGAGCTAACAAAAAGCACAAGCAGAAATGGGCTCCACCGTATTTATATGAAAGCATAGGTCTACTCTCCATCTCTTCTCCAACTCCTGACCAAGCACCCTCCACCCCAGTGAACCACAAAACAAAAAGCTCAGGAGGAGACAAACGCCAATCATGATAACATACTTAGGAATCGGTCTCATAGAAGGTGAGAATCAAGCTAAATCTGAAACACCTCGTAACTTCATATAACATTAAATATTGGAAGAAAGCAGATCTCACTAATAAAAGTGATATAGTCTAGGGGTTTGACTCCTAAACATAAAACTACATTCATTATTAGTTAAAATGCTACAAATTTAAATAACTGTATGATGCTATATGTAATGTTTTATTGATAGCAATGTATAGAAAATATATCCTAAAAAAAAACCCAGGTCCATGTGTTTACAGTTTCATGTGGTGGTCATGGCAAGACTGTTAAGAAACAACTCTAATAAACACGATGAGACATGAAGGGTTGACTTTGCAACCGAATACAGTATGGGACAGAACACATGTAATTTCTTAAAAATGCATTTTTCAGAGGTCCTTTTCCTTTATTTAAGAAATCAAACTAGTAATTCTAGTATTTTTAATAATAAAGCATTAAATTTATGTAAGTAGGTTTCACCAAAATTTTGAGGTGTTTTTTTTTTAATTGAGGCATGGTTAAAAATTTTGCTAGTTTTAGTTGTACAGCAAAGCAACTTTTTTTTCAGACTTTTTTCCATTTTCCATTACTACAAAGTATAGAATATAGTTGTCCATGTTAATCAATAAATTTTTGTTGCTTAATTATTTTTACATATAGTAGTTTCTATCTGTGAACCCCATACTTCTAATATATCTCTCTTCCCCCTTATCTTCCCTTTAGGTCACTTTGTTTTCTATGTCTGAGCCTGTTTCTGTTTTGTATATACATTTATTTCTATCATTTTTTAGATTCCCACACTATGCAATATTATATTTGTCTGGCTTACTTCACTTAGCATAATAATCTCTTGGTCCATCATGTTGCTACAAATGGCATTATTTCATTCTTTTTTATAGCTAAGTTATATTCTGGCCTGGAGAATGCCATGGACTTCACAGAGAGTTGGATATGACTGAGCGACTTCACTTTCACTTTATATTCCATTATGTATCTATACCATTTTTTTCTTTATCCATTCACTTGTCAATGGACATTTACATTGCTTCGTTGTCTTGGCTACTGCAAACAGTGCTGCTATGAACACTGGGGTGCATGTATCTTTTTCAATTAGAGTTTTGTCTTTTCCAGATATATACCCGGGAGTGAGACTGCTAGATCATATGGTAACTATTTTTAGTTTTGTTTTTTAAGGAAACTCTATACTGTTTTCCATAGTTTCCACACCAATTTACATTCCCACCAACTTTGCTGGAAGGGTCCCTTTTTTCCACACCCTCTTCAGCTTTTATTTTTACTCTTTGATGCCCATTCTGATCATTGTGAGATAATAATATCTAGTTGTGGTTTGATTTGCACTTTTCTAATAATTAGTGATGGTGAGCACTTTTTCAGTGTGCCTATGTGGCCATCTGTCTGTCTTCTTTGGGGAAAAATCCCATTTCTAAATTTTTTATTTTTTGGATACTAAGTTATATGAGCTGTTTGTATATTTTGGCTATTACACCTCTCTCAGTCACAGCATTTGTAAATATTTTCTCCCATTCCTTACTGTGCAGAAGTTTAAGTCTCATTAGGTCCCATTTGTTTATTTTTGTTTTTATTTCTACTGCCTTGGGGGACTGATCTAAGAAAATATTATTGCGATTTGTGTCAGAAAATGTTTTGCCTATGTTCTCTTCTAGTAGTTTTATGGTGTCATATATTTAATTCTTTAAACTATTTTGATTTTTTTTTTATATGGTATGAGGGAATATTCTGTTTTCATTGATGTACACGCTGTCCAGCTTTTGTTGAAGAGACTGTCTTTTCTCCATTGATTATTCTTGCTGCCTTTGTTATAGATTGACAGTAGATGTGTGGGTTTATTTCTAGACTTGCTCTTCTGTTCCCTGAACTATGTCTATTTTTGTATCAATACTATCTGCTGTTTTGATGACTGCAGCTTTGTGGTATAGCCTGAAGTCTGGAAGGCAGGTCTCCTGCTTTGTTTTTCCTCAGTTTTGCTTTGAAAATTCTAGGTCTTTGGGGATTCCCATATAAATTTTACAATTATCCGTGCTAGTTCTGTGAAAAATGTCATGGGTATTTTGATAGGGACTGTATTAAATCTATAGATCGCTTTGGATAGTATGGCCATTTTAACAATATTAAATCTTCTAACCCAAGGGCATAGGATATCTTTCCATTTCTTTGAATCATCTTCAGTTTCCTTTATCAGTATTTTATAGGTTTCAGAATATAGATCTTTCACCTCCTTTAAGTTTATGCCTAGGTATTTTATATATGAATATGTTTTATTTATATATAATTTTTTTTTTTTTTTTGCACCACACAGCTTGCAGGATCTTAGATCAACAACCTGGGATTGTGAAAGTGCAGTCATACCCACTGGACTACTGGGAAATTCTTGGTAGGTACTTTTGATGTGATTTTAAATGTGATTTTTTTTTACTTTCTTCTTCCAATATTTCAGTATATAGAAATGTAACAGATTTCTGTTTATTAATTTAAAAATGAGTTTTAGCAAATTTAAAAGTTTTTGATAAAAATATAGCCTACCATAGAACTTACATTTGACTTTTTTCCATAGTGGTAGAAATAACAGTCCTTAAAAATGCAGATTCACCCTCATAAAATGTTTCACCATATTCTAACATAGCTTGCTGTCTTTTTTATCTGTGAAAGTTTCACTTAGGCTCGGAAAATATTAGAAGTTTTCTTTCTTTTGATTATTTTGCTAAACATTTTCCTCACTAGAAATGTTCATTTGCTTTGCTTGATTAGCACAGGATGAAAACAAAATTGCTTCTAGAAACTTAAATTTATCTACCTCATTCTATTACACCTTTTCATCTAGCTGACAATAAAAACAAGATCATCATAATGTTAGAAGGTGAGCTGCATACTGCCCCATTTTTGGAATTAAATATCACTATCAGGAAGCACTTTGAGTGTAATCTTAGCCTGAATGTGTGGATGTGTATTCACAGGTTGTATCCACACCCAAAATTAATAATCTCTGCCATTTTAATACTTGTAGGTGAGACCAAACAGGTGTCCTAACAAACAAGACCACCATTCTTTTCATTTTAATCAGCATCTGTCTGGACAGAATTGTGTCCTCCTTACCCTTGGCAGCTCCTAACTCTTCTCCTGAGCGCAAATGCATTTGAAACTTTCTCTAGGAGACTTAATCCAGTAATGCCTTAATAAGTAAGTGAAAAATCTCTGTCATGTTTCTTAGTAAAAAAGACTGCTGTCATGCCCTTCTCACTAGCATATATATGTCTTTTTAATAATGATTTCAGCGTGGACTGAGTACCAACTATACGCCAGACACTAGGGGTAGGACTGAAGATATAATGGTTAATCATTCTGGCATATGAAGACAATGCATATTAATTACCATATTTTCTTAAGTCAAATGTGGGAATACTGGCATAGTTTTTTTAAAAAAAAACAAAAACAAAAACAAACTTCACTGCATTCAGAAAGTGAAGTACTTGAAAATTTACCTTCTGACAGTGACAACTGCAACATTCCCTGGGATGTGCTGTGTGTCACGCAAATAGTGGGGAAGCAAATGGCATGTTAATGACATGGTTTCAGCATCTCTTCAAGGTTCTATCAGGGCATTAAAGGCACTATAGACTGCACGCATGCACACACACACACCACACACACACACACACACCTGGAAAACACGCACACACACACACCTGGAAAACAGTAGTTTAATTTTCAAACAATTGACATTTCTGATAGGAAAAATATTCATAAGTTTCTATTGGTGATGAGTAATTTCAATTAACCATGAGAACTGGGAAGCAAATAGCTTAGTTATATCAAAGGATACCATAAAAAAAGAGATTGTAAAAATTGAGCAGTATTGTACTGAATCAAAGTGGATCTGGAAACATTTTCTGCCTTCAGATTCATCTGCCAAAGTCCACAACCTAGGTCAGAGATGACTCAGATTTTCCTACTGCTTCATATTCAGGGTTCACCAGTATCTAGTCCACCCCCACCCCCCACAACTGTACGACTGTTTTCTAACTTTTTGCTAAATGTATAAAGTATTTTTATGCCAAAAGCACTCAGGGCGCTGATTCCTGAAATAACAAAATCTTAGCTCTAAGAGTAAATGCCTTTTATAGGATATGACCATATATTTACAGCTGAGGGAACTAAGGCAAAGGTAGTTTCTGAGGTAGCAATTTGGCCTTACGGAGGAGGTAACACAAACCCTAGATTTGCACAGGAAGCTTATGTCCTGCTCTCAGCTTGCTTAGAGGCCGTGGTCAGGCACCTAACCTCTCATTGCCTCAACTGTAATGGAGATAATGGCATCTGACCCATGTATCAGCAGAGATGTGGAGAGGATGAGAAAGGTAATCTAATGAAGAACCATGAGGTCAACACAGAACAGCCATGCATTCTTTTTCTTTGAACACTCAGATTGAACATATTCCTAAAAATGATACATTAATATATTGAGTGGCATACATGTCAATTCTATATTATTTTTGTGGTTCTGTTTTCCTTAAGAATTCTTTAAAATGTCTGCTATGTGAGGACTTTAAGGAACAGGCCTCTAACAGGTAGGAAATGGAAGGACGGGGAGCTCAATGATTTGCTCCAGACAACGTAACTTGCCCCAAGTCAGTGGGGCAACTGGGAGCCTCACCCCTTCAGGGAATAAATGCCAGCGTGCCATGGCAGAAGGGCAGGCAGGTCATGTGCTCTCAGTCACCTGCTAAAGGAGTCTAAATATTATGTTTAACCTTCTAAGGCTCCTGAAAGATGCACGGGTCAGAAATAAAAAGCAAAAGTTGTGGGGCAAACTCACGAAAATCTATCCTGTTCATGCTTCCCCTCCATCCCTCCGGTTCGGAGGCTGTCACAGGTCTGCCCTCCTCCCACACTGGAATGGGCCCCCCACCCAGATCCTGGGGCACTGCCTCACCCCCAGGTAACTCTCTAGGCTAACCACTGTGCCACAGACTGCATAACTCAATTTTGAGAATGAAGCCAGGAAGGACTTTTTTTTTCAACCTCAGACATCATCCAGATATGATTTCTTTCATAGCTCTGCCAATAATGTGCTGTGTGTCCTTAGGAAATTTATGTCTCTAGCGTCTCAGATCTTTCTTTCCTCATTTGTGAGAAAGGAATTCTGGCCACTAACTCCCAGGGCCACTGTGAATATTAAATAAGACCTTCCCCCAAATATAAAGAGTTTAAGCTCAGTGTCTGGACATTACAAACCATGACTAAAGGTTGTTTGCCCTATATTTTTCCTTCTTAATGTTAATTCCCTCTCCTCCAATTGCTGTTGCTTCCTTTTTTCTTTCTTCCATTTCCTTCCATTCACCTATATAGAGCTGCATATTTTTGGAAGTACACCTTAAATTTTATCACATTTGCTTTCTTAAAAGCCCACACAAATCACTTCCTAGACAGTCACACATTTAATAATAGCTAAGGTTTATGAACTGGGTGTGGTGGGGAAAGGGTTCTTTCAGATCACAAGAAAAATCAGAGGATACTTTGTTAATTAAAAAACTTAAAGTATAATTATTCCTTGTAAACATACACACACATGTATCTTTTCCACATATGACCAATACAGTTTTATCAAGCTATGTCCTTTTTATGGCACTTTCTATAGTGGGATTCTACATTTTTAGCTCAAGTCATAAGGCCTTGTAACCACTGAACATGCTGTTATAAAAATCAAATGACTTTTTATAACCAGGGTTAAACACACAAATATCATTCATGTGTCCCTTTTTATAAGCACATGGCTAACCATTCTGAACAGTCCTCAGTCAAGCCTCCCTCATTTGTTAGTAATTTTAAAGGGTTTATAGTACCCAGCAGCTGATTTTAAATAGCTGCATTATCTGCAGTAACTCCTACCAGCCCAATGCTATATTTTTTATGGTAAAAATATATCTCAGGCCTTGCTTAGTATAAAAGTAGGTTACTTTTTTTTAAAAAAATGTGGATAATTAAGATAAAAAGTGTTCCGTGATTTCAGTTTATGATTCTTAATGTATCTGAGAAACCAAGCAAAATGAACAGGACTCCAGGTTTCGGGACGAATATCCCATGAGTATGTGGTTCATCAGCATCTTTGTAATCTTTCAATTAAACGGAGTCATTTTTGTTTTAACGTCTGATTATGTTAACCATGGATTCCAAAGATACATAACAATTCAGCTCCTGTATTAACCTAAAAATGAAAGTTTTCTTTTAAAATGATATCGTACAAATTACATTTTCACTTTAATAAGCATTGATTTGTTTGTTTGTTTGTTAATGCATTTATAGAAACTGTGGAGATGAACATGGATTTCTATAGAACTGCTAAACCCTCCTAAGCTCTAAGAGCTTTTTTTAAAGTACGATTATTAATGTCACCTCAGTTCAGGAGACTGCGGACTTACTGGTGTACAAGCACACATCTGTGTTCAGAGGAAGCCTGTATTTTTTAGGACAATTCCCTTTGCCACACACACAGATGGAAGCAAAGTGGGAGGTAATAAGCAAGGAAACAGCCGTCGGAATGGAACGACCAAGCTCCACTGTATTTAACTCTCTAGAGAGTCTACCATCACTGGTAACAATGGATGAAACCACGAACCAAAATCCCAAGCCAGAATGCAGTGTACAGAGCACATAAATATACTAGAGTGCATACTGTGCGGTAACTAAGTATTTATAGCAGTTTTAGAGAAGTCCAGAAAGTAGAAGTTACGTTTGTCTCCGCTCTGTAGCATCTGCTATTACCAGTCAGTAGTTAAAATTTCTGTGAAATTTAGCAGCATGCTAACCCATGGGCATCTGATGATATCTGACTATTTTTTGGTTAAGAAAGAATTTCTTTTATCTAAAAATCCCATCTAAGGGAACCCTCAGTCACTCATGAAGCTTGAGACCTTTCTGCTAAAGTTCTCTTCCTAGAATCTTTAAATGACTTTTATAGCATGTTTGTTAGAACAATACTTTTAAAAAATCCATTACCACCCAATTAAGGAAAGATATAAAGGTAGAACATAAAAGTCCAAAGTAAACAGTAACAAAAATGGGCCTCTATCAATTTCAATAAACCAGCAAATGTCAAAGGAAATCATTTTAAACACTAAACACTGTTCTTTAAAAAAAAAAATGAACATTTAGAAATATTCATGTTAAAATTTAGCATCATGGGATGCATGACAAAATTCCAAAGTTTTTACCTGAGAGGGAAAAAAAAAATCACACAGCTGAAAAAGAGTTAATTCACTAAGGCTTAAAGATGACCTTGCTCACATCAGAATTAAAATCTTGTCACCCTCTTCTTTAGAAATGTCTTAAGCATTATTTTTCTATTATTTTGAACCATCTATTTCTCTGTTCAAAAGATGGAAAAAAATGCTAAAGACGTTTGACTGATGGGCAATAATGGAAAATAAACTTTTTAAACTTCATTACCACTCTTTTTCCATAACACAAAAGATCAGGATGACGGGGAAGTGAAAGCGCATACACTACTCAAACTGATCTGTCATACTAGCTGACTAAACATATATCCTTTCTCTTTCTGATATTATTAACTATAGTTTTTCTAGTAAATTCCTAGCAACCACTGCATCTAAGCAGTTTTGACAAAAAAGAAGGCTTATTGCTAAACACCTTAAAAACATTTACCAAGGTAATAAAGGAAATGTCATTCCCTCCTACTGAATGTTTGGGCATAAAAGAGGTATTTGTATAATGTAGTTCATGATTTACTGTATCTATAGTGTCCAAAAAAAGCATAATGAAAAAGAAGCATTTTTCCAGTGGTTTAACAACTATTTGAGTCAACTGTTAGGCTTTCATTATAACTAGTGACCAACTGCTCACTTTTAAAAGCAGAGGAGAGAAGAGTAAGTGGAATAGCGATTGGAGAGGAAGAACAGCACTCTTTTCTATGTTCTACATACCTTTCCCCATGCAAATACAGTTATTTTTTCCTGGCCATCAATCTATAGACAAGTTGGAGGCTACCGTCTGAACACTTCACACAAGTACGCTTTTTCTTAACCTTCAACTTTCACCTGTGAAACATTCATTCACCTGTTTACTACTACTGAGAGCCTGTATGTGCCAGGCACTGTTCTAGGCCAGGTTGTCCTGTTCAAATAGACGACAATGGGTAAGTATCTAAGGACCTGCAGATGTGGCTCTCGAAAGATCAGAAAAACTCTAGTGAGGAATGTGATTACCTGAGGAGGGCTGCCAGACTGATTAAAGGTTCTGTCTAAATGTTTCAAAGGTACTGGCGACCATGAGGACAAAGATCAGAGAGAATTCCGGGCCACTGATCAGTTTTATCTGCCAGCCTAAAAAGTAAGAGTGCAAAACTGCTCCTACAGTGTTAAGCTCTGACATTCCCTAAATGATAAATAATTCATGTTTTAAAATGGAAAAGATGTTCTGATAGCTGACAGTCTCAGAAATTCATGCAAACCTTTCATGAAAGTGGAATACAATGATTCATTCACTTCCTCACTCTGCAAGTCCAGCCTACATGGCATATAAATATTTATACATCAACATGTATAAGCAGATATTTGATTTCATATTGTATTTCAGATATACCAATAGTAACACACATACTTACAGAAGAAACAAATAACTCTTCATTTCTGTACAGGGCAGTGCTAATCTAGACTCATACGACTGGAGCAGCTTCATGCTTGGCTGGTCCAAGCCGTGATTTGAGGCTACTGTTCTAGGCAGTAATGTTTCAAGATAAAATTTAGCAGTTTTGAAATTCAAAAACTAAACACAATTTTGTTAGACATAAAAAAAAAAAAAAATTAACACTATAATTAATGACTGCCTCAGAATCCAAACTGCTATTGAAGATGACAGTTTGAAACCACAGAAGAATCATAAAGATGATTAATTATACAAACTAATACTTGTTTCAGAAGGTTTATATTCAAAGACCATTTATCACCAAAATGGGAATATATTAATCTCATTGAATATTGCAAATTACTATGCACACGTTAATTTGGTTTTTATAAAATTAGATATTAGGGTTTTCTTTCCATTTAGTCAACTACTCCGTAAAATATAAGTCGTAAGTATTTTCTTATCAATTCAGAAAAAAAGTGGCTTGAAAATTTATAAACTAATGCTACCTGAATAAGCACACTATTTATATAATAATTAGTTTAATCATGGTCTTTAACATATGTAATTATCAAAATAGACCCACTGCTACTACATTTACTATAAGATGAATAATTATAACATTAATTGAAATAGCACTTTCTTTTTAACATACTTTTCCTAGAAAAAAATCATGTTAACACTAAAATTATAATCATATATTTTAACCAGATGATTTTATTTCAAATGCATATAATTTATTATGACAAGGAAATGAACTAATATATTATTTCAAAGTAGCTTATTTTATGTAATTATATTTATTAGCACCCCAAATCTGTCCACACAAATATGCCTTTGTGCTTTTTACGTAACTGCACAGGTTTGTGGCTATGATAATAAACATTCAGGTTAAAAACACTAAGTATCTGGATTTTCAGTTTTTATCTGGATTTGGGCATCACATAAGTCTTTCCCATGGAGGGAAAAACCAAAAGAAGTGTTTAGCATTAACGAAGGAAAAAACACTGTTTAACCCACGGAAGAATAAGCTAGCACTTAAAAGACCTTCTAGAGTCCAGAAACCTATGGCCACACTCGTTTAATGAGAAACACAAGTGTTCGGGGCAATTATAACTGGACTCCAGTAAGCTGAGCCTAGCTCTGCCCTCCCCTCCTCTCCTGGATACTGCCAGAGCTGAGCCACGCGATCGGGCTCGTCGTCGGCAGAGGATAATGGCTTTCATAAAGCACAATAATTAAATCGACTGATTTCAAGTGCAGTTCTTTTTCATTAAGGAACTCGTATTTGTATCAACCCCCAAATTTCAGTTTAACTTCGTATTTTGTGTTCTGCATGCCAGCCTTCCCCACAGAGGGGGATTATTTATATTCAGGGCATAAATTCCTGTGGAAAAGGGATGTGGGCCCTGTCCTACTGGAAAACGTGAAGTCATTCCACGAAGCGAACAATTATTGCCTCAGTGTAATCCACTTAAAAACCATACGTGTATTATTTATTTTGCGCCGCTCAAACACTCTTTTAACTCCCAATATGTCCAGTTTATCAGGTGCTACTATTAAAGTACAAGGAAAACGGCTCACGGAATCTCTTTTTCTTCTTACTCTAGCTGTCTGTGAGAACGACTGGAGGCACTTTTTATAGTCCCTGTACATTACACCTTGACCACCATTCTAAAGTATCTTGCATAGGTCATTTTTCCTACTGGGATTCCAAGTAGAATTTTCATTCCAATTTTTAATTGTAGCTTTAAAATAGATTCAGATGAACGTTTAAATCCATGCTTTAGCGACTGCATTTGATCTCACATTCTCCTTTTTCCCTTCCAAGATTTTTTAAGGCACTTTTAACATATTGACAAGTGTCAAATTTACTGCATTTGTTACAATTTCTATAAGATGACTGCCTTTCTTTTGGCCCCCAAGAGTCACAGCAAACAAGGCACACGAAATACTGCCAGAGCTCAAGGTTAAAATTTAAAGATTAATACACATTCCCTTAGATGATGAGTGAACAGGATACTAAACAGAGAAAGCCAGGGCAATAAGACCTCCCCATCTCCCAAATTACAATTTTTCAGTTGCTGTTTTATTTTTCCAACTCTACTTTCAGCCGAAATGATTTTGGAATTTTATCGTTTGACTACTGTAGGAATATAATCAGGGATTTGAAACTTACGCATATTTATCCCAACTGAAAACAAAATCTTCCCTAGAAGAGGTTAATGGAAAAAGAAATAAATAGGAGGTAGAAGATAAACTGCTTCTTTCACAACTGGGGCTGCAAACAGCATTCTAACTAATTCAGGTAAGCAGCAAACACAGTTGTTAGGGGATATTTATGACAGCTGCATCTGTGTGACTGCACTGAAGCATTAACAATGGCAGCGGGCTTTCTGTAAAACACATCGGCAAGAAAGACAGGTAGCGAGGCTGGTTATCAATCATCAGGACACGTGAATAATTCTACACTCACTGGCCCATGTGCTGTTAAAATCAGCTTTCTCTCTATATATATAGAAAACCTTGCAATTTGGTAGAGAGCCTTGGCCGTGAGTAACTCTTATTTTTAATTCTGAAGAATATGTGTGTTCACACATCATGTTTGAAAAACCCAACAATGATTAACAGGTCTGAAGAAGAATACACTCGACATGTTCAGGTTATATTTGTAGTTAATTTATGACTTGTCATTTTACTCATCTTTCAATTAATTGAATGGGATCACACAGATCCAAAACAGATGGCGTCCCATAGTTTGGGGAGCAAAATCTTGCAAACTTATTCAAGTGCTGGGCTCATCTTAAAATTTAGATCTTCGAATTTTAAGTGGTACATGCAACCACTGTCTATTTAAGAAACTTTTGAGATGCATGAATAGAATAAAAATTATAGCCAAATAATAAAATGGGTCTTCTCTTTCAAGGAATTCATCTAACTTCCATTTATGCTAATGGGAGGTAAGCACCTGCTCTGCAAAGAAAATAGACCCCTATCTGTGAAAATAAATGTGTACAGTATATTTTCCAGATACAATGCCAAAATGAAACAACCAAAAACTCATGCTGTATAAACAAAGCATCATGTGGCCTACCTGAAAACACCGCGTTTTATATTTTACCTCCTTACTCATAGGGGGTTACTCATAGTAACATGAGATGTTACTCATGCCTTTGCCATTTAAATGTAACAGGAAAACAAAAAAAGGATGGACAGACTCAATCCAGTGATTTCAGTGAGCGCACACACAATCCCCTGTTTACCCCTTTAGAAGTTCATAATAAATTGCATCAGTAAACCTGGATCCGAGCCACTGCTCTCTGCCATCATCTTAAAACTCATGGAGGACAACTGTACATAATAGAGGTGGACACGATCAGGGGGCACTGTGCTGGGCCTCGCTGCAGCAGCCGCACCTCCGCTGAGACAGGAGATTAGGCAGACGGTTGTTAATGGCTTGTGACACCGAGTCCCTTTCTGCAGTGCCCACTGGTTGAGAGTCAGGTCCCACAGGAAGGCACGTCGGGCTGGACTTGAGTGGCACCGTCTCCACTGGGAGTCACAGAAGTCTCCTTTCAGGGGACAGAGAAAGGCTGTCCCTCTCAACTCCACCTGAAGGTAGGTATCATAGAGCTCTCTCCCTAAAACTGTATTACATTCTCAGTTAAAATTATGTGATCAAAAGAGGGTTGTGGGGACGGGAACTACAATATCCACCAAATACCCAAACATCATGATACTGAGAATGTGGAAATATTGCTCTTCTCATTCAACATTTTAAAATAGTCCTAAGGAACAGGTAATATCAATACTGGGCTTCTCAGGTGGCTCAGTGGTAAAAGTATCCGCCTGCCAATGCAGGAGACACGGGTTGAATCCCTGTGTTGGGATGATGACCTTGAGAAGGAAATGGCAACCCACTGCATTAT
This sequence comes from Tragelaphus eurycerus, assembly GCA_935064755.1. NCBI lineage: Eukaryota > Metazoa > Chordata > Mammalia > Artiodactyla > Bovidae > Tragelaphus > Tragelaphus eurycerus. The sequence goes on along the minus strand of CAKXYN010000025.1, from coordinate 11,576,589 downwards.
TCTTGCCTGGAGAATCCCATGGACAGAAGAGCCTGCCAGGCTGCGGTCCTTGGGGCCGCAAAGAGTCAGACCCAACTGAGCACGCACACATGCATGCAAAGAATAGGTAATAACATCAGACAGCAGGTATGACGTTTAACCACCTCTCTAAAGATTTCTCTTTCCTAACGGTCTACGTCAAGATCAGAACTTTTCATTTCTGATTTGTACTGTGAGGGTACTGAAAGCAACACTCTCCTGGACCAGACTGAATACAGAGTTTGAGGGACCCAGTGCAACCTGGAAACATGAGGCATCTTGCTGGAAAATGTCTGAACAATTGCAGGACGATGACAGCAGAGCTTTAAACCAAGCTCAGGGCTCCTCTCGGAGAAGGCAATGGCACCCCACTCCACTACTCTTGCCTGGAAAATCCCATGGACAGAGGAGCCGGGAAGGCTGCAGTCCATGGGGTTGCTAGGAGTCGGACACGACTGAGTGACTTCACTTTCACACAATGGAGAAGGAAATGGCAACCCACTCCAGTGTTCTTGCCTGGAGAATCCCAGGGACGGGGGAGCTTGTCGTCTATGGGGTTGCACAGGGTCAGACACAACTGAAGCGATTTAGCAGCAGCAGGGCTCCTCTGCATGGGGCCCTGCGAGACGACAGCACAGATAAAGCCAGCCTTGCTCTAAAACGGGACGTTAGTGAAAGAGAGCCTGCTGCTCTCACCTCCTTTCTCCACAGCCTAACAGAAGATTTGGTCAAGAACACCACAGGAGAATGAGCGCGGGATACCCTCTGGCAGACAAGACACCCATCTGATGTACGGAGGTCCAAAAAAAATGGATCAACAGAGTGTCCTCTCAAAACTACCATTAACTCTCATATACAGATTGTATTATAAGGCTTACCTGAAAGTGTTTCATCTTCTTCCTAGAAGATTCTATAGGCCAGGTTTTCTATCCAAAGGCCAGCGTGACACTGGTGATGGGTTTCGTTTTAATGGGGACTGGAGGACCAATTTTGAATACAGATAATGGGAGCACAGTTTCTGGGCAGTCTGATCCTCAATGACATCCTTTTTCTTTTCCTCTATATTTTTTTCCTTTGAAAAATCACTTCCTGCTCCAACCCCTTCTCCTTTGTCAGCCGTGCACTGGTATTGGATTTGACCTTGAATTCCAGATGGGCCAGGATGCTGTAAAGATGCTCTACCTGGCTTTCCACAATGTGGGTGATTACAGAGGCTGGCGGGGTACTGTTTACTGGGTGCCCTTCTCTTCTAAGGGGCGTCCCTGGTGGCTCAGACAGTAAAGAATCCGCCTGCAATGTGGGAGACTGGGGTTTGATCCCTGGGTTGGGAAGATCCTCTGGAGAAGGGAATGGCAACCCACTCCAGTACTCTTGCCTGGGGAATCTCAAGGACAGAGGAGCCTGGCAGGCTACACTCTATGGGGTCGCAAAGAGTTGGATGTGACCAACACAACACAACAACATTTAAGGACAGTTATGCTCTGTCAGTTCCAGGTTGGTGAAGGAGACAATAGTAATTACCGTCATGGCAGTATCTCCCATGATCTACCATCTCTCCCAAGTGGGCTTCAGCTAAACTTAGCTGTTGGAAAGTCATCTTTCCCTTCAGTACATGGAACTCTACAGAGTTGGTCTTCAGAAACTTAGAACAGGGTATTAGGACAGAAAAGTACCCCTTTATTTCTCCCCCAAAATACACGAGATAAATTTGTAAATATGTTACAAAAATACTCAAGAAAATATATACTTTCAGCAAAATTATGTTGTAAAGTCTGAGTTTTTTCTGAGCTATAGATGACTTTTTATAGGATCAAACAATAGAGAAGGAACTGTTCGAATATATAAGCCTATCCCGATTTTTGGTCCTTCAGAAAAGGGCTAGAAGATTATAATAGCTTCTCTCAATAAAATTGTATAACCCTTTTTTTCCTGGTAGTGAATTTGTAGGGATAAACAACCCTACAAATAGTTGGGCCTATTATATGTCACAGAGATTTTTCTATAGCCTGTCTAGACTCCAGACAATAGGTGAGACCGGCCTAGAGTGGCAGACATTTCTATAGTCTGTAATATCACTTAGAAAAGCAAGGGCAATAATACCAAAATGAAAACCAGCCTGACCTGCTAGGACGGCAGAGGAAATATGAGTGTAACAACACTATACAATTTAGAAATGATGACAACAACGTAGGGAGAAGTTTTAGCAGCCACATATCAGTCAAAGCAACTTACAAAATAAAATATACTCCCAAAATATGAGTCATATTCAAGTAATTCTGTCCCATGGCTATATTACAACTTATTGCAGTAAATTCTGTATACATGTTATGCTGTATTTTTTTATTGCCTAAAGGTGGTGTGTGTGACTGTATATTACATGTATATATGAATCATGTTTATATATGAATTATGTGTGGTCAACATACAGATTTTTCAAAATGCCTGACTTTAAATAAACCAGACTGTCGAACTATTATGCTTTCCAGTCCTCTTGGATAAAGTAATGTTGCATGTACTCCTAAAAGACTTAAGGAAGGTTACGTATAATAAGCAAGGGAGGTAGAGAAAGGAGTTTTTAAATTTCATCTATTTTCTACCATTTCATCTCTGAGCACATCTGTTTTCTCTGCTGCAATTATACCCATTATAAACAAAGGAAAAAGAGAAACTTTTTTGTTTCTTAATATTTCCCTTCATTTCTACCTCTCAAATTTTTTAAACAAATGAACCAATGTAGAATACATGTTTTTGCTGCTTAGTTTTATTTTGATGAAGACCATGAAAAAGAGGCACTGACTAAAATATTCACTGAAGGAAATATTGGCAAGATTTTGGCTTTAGAATATATTGGCAATATTTTCGGTTCCGAAGGGTATTCTCTTTCTCAAAGATTCCGAGCTACATCAGCAGTCACCAGACCATTTCCTTCTCACCACTGGGGATGAATATTAACAGAGCCTTTGGCACTGTTGGGATGACTCAGCTTGTGGCATCAGGAGTAGTTAAGGGGGAGTCTAATGAAATGGTATGCAGTGAAACTGAGAGATGCTTCTAGACATTTTACTTGGAGTGGTACATCCCCAAACAGGAAACTCCCATCTCTGAACAAGTACACACACAAATACCATCCAGCTTGTAACACAACCAACTCTGCCATATAGCATCGCCAAAGTTCCACTGTAGAACAGACCATCCAGGACTGCCAAAATCGTAGAAAGCTCACAGATGAAACCACAAAGAACCCTTCTCGGTGACCAGCTCTGCCCACCCACCAGGCACTCCAAGCACACTCCTGAGGTGGAGGATGTTACACCTAGAAATGTGGTGTATTTTCCCCCGGAATGCAAATGTTAGATTCATATCACACTAACACAATTTACACAACATGCTTATTTTGTTTGGCTTTGAAAGTTCAATATTTTGTTTGTCTTTAAGAAAAAACTTCTTTCACCCCATCAGAAATGAAGATTTTTGTCAACACTTTCTCAGAGAGTAAAAATAAACAGATCTGCTTCCATAAAATTGCTTTGTAAACTGTAGTATGGATATTCAAGGAGATTTATCTGAAATCAAATATGTAGTTCTTCTGATGTGTGCCATAATATTCAGAAATATTTTACACATCATATGTCAAGATAAACCAAGACGTATACACTACACATAACAACTTTGAATATCACGAAAACCGTACAAAGTTCTGACTCACCTCAGCTATTTAATTTGCTACTTTTAATTAAAGAGTAATAGTATATACCTTTTAATTGAACATACCAACTAAAGCTTGACTTTTCAAAATAAACAACAAATTCCAAATTCAATGTTAGCGTGATGAACTTGGCAAACTTTTCATTCTCATGAATTGGCAGGTGGGGTGAGGAGGATGGGGGTGCAGGTGGAGAGAGGACCATGCTTCATCACAGGACAGCTGGGAGTTCTACAGCACTCAGAAAGTAGCCTGATCCTCAACTAACGGGCCCTGTGTGTGGAGTCGGAAGACCAAATTAGGCCCCAAGGAAGTCTCCCCAAACTCCCACTGAAGTCAATGGAAATTTGCAAGCATACTCGAGAGGGCTCTCATGGTCCACAAGGTGCTGCCAAAAATTTCACTACATATTTAAACCAGATACACAAGCCAAACAAAAAAAAGAAGCCTGAACACCAAAACACTAAATCAAAACACCCAAACTAAATAACAAGTACCTCTCCGACGTCGTAGATCCAAATACGGCCTTCTGAGTCCCCAACGGCAACTTCCTTGCCACCTTGAGCCCAACGAACACGGTTCAGGGCAGACGCCCCCTCAATGGCCACACTCGCTGTTGGAACCTGCCAAAGGGGTTACAACAGAAACCAAGAATCTCTGAATATGAATTTAAATATACGCATTGACAATGATACGTTTAACCGGATGAGTCACCTCGGCCTGCGTGTGCATGAAGTAATATACGTCTCTTGTGCAGCTGGTAAAGGATTCATTGTTCGTAAATCATACACTCTACTGAATTAAGAGGTAGAGAGGAGAGACACTTTAACAAAAAAGGAAAAGAGAGGGAGTCTTTTGCCATAGTCAGTGGGCAGTAAGTGACATAAATATCTCTGCGGATTATGGCAGGGTGCACAGACAACATCACACAGCAAATGTGAGACTTCTTGATTGGGTCTTGATTTATGGATTGATGGAGAGGAGGGAGACTTCTGGATTTACCAAGATTAAGGATACTAGAAAAGGCAGGGATGGGGTGTACGGTGAAAAATAAGTCATATTCCTAAGTGTCTTCAGAGGGGAAAAAATGTATTGATCCCTTGAAACCTCATCGTGGAAGGGATGCTCAGAAGAAAAAGTTCAAAACCTCAAGTTCTCCTGTTTTCTTTTCCTCTTTCCACCCTGTTTTCCTTCCTCCCAGCAGCATCAAGGTTCAGGAAGTGCTAACTCTGAAAACCGACGATACCCTGACAGAGTGGAGCAGTTACTTATAGAAAAGGCCTTCCACCTCCTTTAATAAGCACCTGAAATCTGACAACATTGATAATTACAAATACTAATCATTATTAAAGTGAACTGGAGGTGCTGAGATGGATCCTGCAGTATTTGTTATAAGAACCTTACTATTTGGAAAAAAGAATTTTAGTGGGTCTACCCCTCTTTCATCATGAGTTGTGTAAACTCATATCTGGAAGTTTGGGAGTTTATAACTGATAGAAAGATCAGCTCTCTGAGCTTTCTACAAGAATGTTGAATAGCAAATGACAACAGCCCATTAAAAAAGGTAAATGTTGAAACAAAAAGGAAAAAAATATATAGTGAAAAGAGGGCCACCAACATCATCTCATGCCACTGTTTCAAGACCTGTGTCTAATACACATGACTTCTTAGGGTGGAAACACGACCTGGCCTGTGCCTCTGCACCCCCGGCGTTCTGTTATTAAGGGAATTGAAACCATCTGTTTATATGAGATTATTAACCCAACACCTATCTTTAAAATAGCAATAAAAACTCCATCATATGTAAGAATATATGTTTAAATTTAATCTTGAAATCAATAAAAATTCTTTTACCTGCTTAAATCACGGTATGTCAATAGATAGCAAAAATGTAAAACAAAAGTCCCAGCTCATGTTTTTTTTTTTTAAATACACAATTTCTATAATAAAGGGACCTGCTGTGCAGTGCTATAGACTGAATTTTTAACCAAACTTTTCAAAGGCCAAAACAATATGAATTGCAATAGGCCATAATTCTGTCAATACACTTTATTATTAGTGTGCTACTCAGAAAACAAATCTGAGAATCAGCTATATAGTTTTCAGAGTTAAAATTTTTAACTCCATAATTTAGGGAGACATAAGGCTCCCACTTTTCAAAATGCTGGTTAATATCAGATTTTATCTCTGAACAATCTCAAAAATTGAATAAAAAGTATTTAATCTTAATATAAAGATGACAAAAGATCACCCAAAATAAAATGATTTTTTGATACATTTTAAATTATGCCTGAAACATATTAAAGAATTTTATATATTTATTTAGAGTTAAGTAATGTAGCAAACTGGAACAATTTTTATTTTAACCATTTAAAAATATCTTCTTTTCATAGATATCATGAATGGTGGGGGTAAAAAAATAGAAATTGACAGTCTATAACACAGGCTAAAAGAATTATGAAATGTATGAAGAAAATGACAAAAATATTTCATTAATTTGACAAGTAATGAATTTTCAAAAGTTGCTGAATCTATAGTGAAAATAATGCATAACTGTCTCTTACTCTTGTATTTCAGGTTTCTTATATATTTTCAGTTTTTAATCATTTTAATTGCAAACACAGAATATATACACATAATTTACCACACTGCGTAGAGATCAGTAACAGTGCAGTAGGTGAATGTAAAGCTGTCCTTGCATAGGAGTACTTGGAATAAGTTGGTTTAAAAAGCACTGCATTTTGAACACGGACAAAGAAGCACCGAGGTTTCAGGTTTTTTGCGTTTTCTTTTAAAACAAATCTAATTTCTAATCAGACAAATATTTGAAAAATCTTGTTCAACTTGACAGAAGACAAAAATGATTTGAGGGTTTTAAAAAGTGTTCAGTTTATTACTGGATCTGAATCAGGCTCAGTGTATCTACTATTATTGCAAAAGCAGAACTGCATTCACCGCAAAACTAAACGATTTGCATGCCCAGTAATGATTTCTTAAAATGCTTAGCTATAAAAGACTTATGTGGTTGTCTCCTGATACCTAGAGAGACGGAAGGGGGGGGGGGATCACATTTGGCAATGCTGAGTTATTATTTCATTTTACCTAAAGAGCAGATAAAAAAACAAAACTAAACAAAAAGTTACCGAGGAATTACTGCATCATATTAACAGTTGAGTATCACCTGAACTCACTTCTAGTAAATCTGATTTCTAATTGTGTGTGTGTGTGTGGCGGGGGGGTGTTTCCTAAGTCAATCTGAAAACTGTGTTTTTTTGGTTGTTTACAGTGAATGAGTTTATTCTACCAAAGAGAAACAATATGATTTTAATCAATGGTGATGAAAGACTTTGGGAAACCATTACATTATCTAGTAGCAGGCACCTTTCCATGAAAGGCAATAATGTTAGAAACGTTTCAATGTCTGAAATGATGGGCCCTGCACGTACTGCTGCCCTTAACATTTCCAAAGACGCTTCATTACATAACTCTTGTCCTTGTCATGTAGTTCTGGGAGCCAAAAGGAAAAATCAAAAACAGAGTTAAGTGGAAAGATCTGTAAAAGACAACTATTTGGCAGTGGTTTTAGGTGAATATAATCTTGTATGATACAGTGACTCGGTAATAACACCTGAAGGATATTTCCCTGCCCCTCCCCCCAAAATATCAGGGCAGCCCGCTTCTCCTCACATCCCCCAGCTGTAGGCTTCCTAATTAAAAAGGCTGAGCTGTTTCCTGTTCAGAACACTTCAAAAGACCTCTCTCCCTTGTTCTCCACTTGACACGTAGTTTTCAGCACTTGTTCTTCTTACCTGTCCACTCTTACTGATGGAGAGTTACCTTGAATCATGGACCAGCTGATGACCAGACCATTTTATTGTATTCAACTGAAGGACCTTTAACATTCATGTTTCTTTTTAAACTCCACCCCAAACTCTAGTACCTGAAAATCAGCACCTCGATAATTTTGAGAGTGGAAAAAAGGAATAAGACATGACATAATTTTACAAACATGAATATATACAGCATGATTTTTAAAAAGACTATTTCCCTGTTGTTAATTGCCTTTTGAAAAAAATTTCACTTGTGAAGTACTCCAAATGTGACATGTTAAAATAAAAAAAATTACTGAATATACATGTTCATAGATAGAAACTATTATAAAAGTGGTGAGTTCAGTCTGTTAGACAAGGATTATTTACCTTCTAAAAATTAAATGGAGACTAGATCTAAACATCAACAGTCCAGAGAATCATCTTTTACGGATTTAAAACAGAAATCGTGCAAACAGCAAACACTGGCAAATAGTCCTTTTAAAATGCCCAATCTCAAGTCAGTCCACAACAGCTTACTTTTCCAAGTGTTTGCCCACAGAGTTATTTCAACACCACTCTCAAATATGCCCCAGTGTCCTTTCCCGCAGTGAGAGGCGTGAACACGTATGGTTTTGCTCTTTGCAAAGAAGGGTCGTCAATTGTCCAGGATTCTGCCACGGTTTTAGGGATGAAGTGAGATTAAATGATTTGGGGCCAAATGCATCTGCCAATTCCCTGCAGAGCAGCGGAGAATGGGGGGTCGGCAGCACAGCTGCAATTAGAGGGTCTGTCCAAAAAAAGGCCGTTTTCAGAGAGAGGGGGAGACGGAGAGAAGCCGCCGGCGCCCCCCTCCCAGCCCGCCGGGTCCGGCGCCTGCGCTCACCTCGGTGTCATTGTTGAGGTTCCAGAGGTCCAAGCGCCCCATCCCGTCCACGCAGGCAAAGAGCGCGGGGTGCACGGGCGACCACATGACATCGTACACATAGTCTGCATTGTCTTCAAAGGAGTAGAGCGGCTTGTTGTGCTGTAAAGCAGAGAGACCGTGAAGACTTTGTGGCGCTGCCGCTGCCTCGGGCTGTCTAGCGAGCCTAATTAAAAACTTTGCACATTCACAAAGTGTCATAAAACTTCCCGAGATGAAAGTCCCCGGGAAGGTGAACCGCAGCTTTAAAGTTACTAGAACTGTCCACTGGCATAAATAAATACCGGGGGTGGGGGGCGGGGAGGGACTCTTAAGGGGCTGGGGGCAGGGACGGGCCTGGAGGCGGCTTCAGACACAGTCATGGGAGACATTCCACACAGGTGAACGGGCGGCCCGGCAACTCGGGGTGCTCGCCGGGTTACGCGATGCGAGATGTTGGGGGCCGAACCCAGGCGTGCTCTGCTTGCTGGGGTCAGACCCGCGGGGGAAGGCTCTGGAAGCTCGGGCAATCGCGGTGACCCAGAACCCTTAGCACGGAAGGCAACGCCTGCCACCTAGCGGTCGTTTTCTGTGGCTGCAGCTCTGTTTCCAATCCGACTCCCGGGCCAGATTTATACTTTAATGGTTCCTTTGCGCGGGAATGGGGTCACGTATTTTAAAGGGATCTGTAGCTCTTCGGGCACGTGAAACATCTTGCGGTTCTGAGACTCTGGTCTCTCAATCTAGGATCAGTTCACCCAAATCAGGTGGACTGGTGAGGCTCAATGCACTGTCCCTCAACCTCAGTGGAAGGCGAATGACATTTTCTAGCTCACCCAGTATTTCTAAGAGCCCTGAAAATCGGTGTTTTGGGGGGAAATGCATTAACACACCCCTACTGCATACAAATGCTTTCCCTCCGGAGGGATACAATAAACTAAAATGGCACTCCTGATTTCCAGCGAATATTGTCACATCAAAATAGCACAGAAGTCAGAGGCAAGTATGAAAGTGTACCAGAAATAAAACGTAATTGGACTTCATGAATTATTCATTCCATCTGGCTTGTCTTATTCTAATTTCTGCATAATGGCTTTACTAATCCCTGATCAATTAATGTAAAATGAAATTTAAATGATAATGAAAGCCCTAGAGATAAAAGAAATTAAGTATTCTTATATCCTCTGACAGAAATCTAAACAATGGGAGTTTTTTTCCCCAATGTCTTCATCCAGTCAGCTGTCTGTACCCTCTTCATGGGCTCAGTCGAATGCCTGTACAGGCCAGAGTAATAAGACCAAAAGATGATGACGCACAATATGAACAAGCAAATCCTTTCTGCAGAAAATGTTCAAAGAACCTATCTGTGGGGAATCAGCACCAAATATCTGAGCAAATTCCCAAGATGTACCGTGAGGGAAAATAAAAAGCCCAAAATCCACGTGCTGAACTCAAAGTGGGAAAAATCAGTGAGACGACAATAAAACTCCCATAGCCTGAACCTAATGCAAAAATTTAAGGTAGTGACTAAGTGATTTCTCCTTCCATGAATTATCTGGCTTTGGCATTGCTGAGACGTGAATACAGTTGTAAGACTATTGAAGCAGCAGCAGATTTTAGGTGAGACATTGCGTGTGTAGAGTGGGTAGTGTGTGTGGTCTTATTTTTAATTTAAGAAGTACCTAAAAAAACATGTAACACTGTGACTGCAAAAAGAATTAAATGGACATTAGTTTTATAGTTTTGTATTTTACTCCTCTACATTGTAACTCTTATGCCAATATATCTCTTCTATCCCATATTTGCACTCTAATTTAAACCTAAGATTATGTGCCTATTTGCTATTGATGTAGCTTTTTTCCATCCTCTCTCACTGCTTGGACTAGATGATTCAAACTTCCTTCTTCAGAGAATCTGAATATCCAGTGATACCTTAAAATAGTATGATAACATCATCTTTTTTTTTATTAATATATTAAAAAAAGGGTAGATAAAGTAGGTGGTCCTTCACTGATTGCTTCTGAGTATTAAATTCTCTTAGTAGAAGATTATTCCTGTCCCAAATTCCTGATTTTATAGCTAGCCAGTCACTATTTGTTAGAGAATATGAGTAACACATTTTTCTTAAAATCAAAGAGTAGAAAAGATTTACACATGCTTTAAAAAGCCAGTTCTCAGGACCCTTTATTAATAACCCAGTTGATAGGATAACTGGGTATACAGAGGTGTAGACACCGATGAACACAGACATTCAATAAATATATAACTAATTTACAGTCCTTGCTTTGCTCAGTTAGAAAACCATCCAGCTGTAAAGCCATCCAGGCATTTTCTAAGAAGCTGATATTATTTGATATGTTAATTCTCTCAAACTACATTGCTAATTTCTAGTGTTTCTTTCCTTTTCTCTTTTGGTGGCTTCTTTTTTTTTTTTTAGAAACTTAGAACTGTAGTATATCTTGGATATTTTACCTTTTAAACATCTGGAAATAACTTTTAGTTCATCTGACCAAAAGCCAATTTTCTCATATTAAATAGTCTTGTACTGAAATGCTAATATTCCCTTATCACCTCCTACCTCCAAGACTGAATCTTTCATTTAAAAGTCACTATGCAAGAAATTCTAAATTACAGATTGTGCATGTTTGGGGCAAGGGAGAGGATTTATATTTTCAAAGGATTTGTTTTAACCTTGATAAATTTACAGGATGAAGACGCCTTGGTCAGGATAGAAGGCATTAACAGGGTACCAAGGGACCCACCATCCATGAACCACTAGTTCCCAAGATTAGATCAGCAGACGTCATAGGCTCAGGCTGATGCCACTCTTACAAGCACTGCTGTTCTGAACATTAAGTGCAGTTTTTTTTCAATAAAGGACCTTTCATTCTATCTTATTTGGGACTCAAAAGGTAAGCTGAAAACCTCACGGAAAATTTGTCTCAAACACTTAATATAAAACATTTCCTAATTTACATATATATCATGAAATATTAGCACTTTCATACAATACGTCAAAAGCATTAGGGCCTAAAGATTCTGGTTTTGAATTCTGAAACGTAGATGCTTGTATACACAAAGTTGTTACAGCTTGCTATTGCATTAGCACCAGTTTTAAAACACTACAAGTTTTGAAAAGGTGGAAAGTGTAGGGGTAAATTTGACCAATGATTTTTGAGGAGGAACCTGTAACATTATTTGTATAAACCTACAGAAGCTTGATGATCTTAGATTCTTACTCTGCAAAATACTAGGCCACTTAGCAAAGTAAATATCATTCCACTGTGTGTTACTATAGAAAGTGTTTTTCAAGACAACCAAATTTCACTAGGCAAAAACCCCTTCACTTGTGTATTCTCTTTTCTGATGCCCTGCTTGGTATTGGTGACCTGTTAGAAAAAAGAAAAAGGAAAATTGCCTTTTAAAGCAGCCAAAAGTATGTGTGACACACGCCAATGAAATAAAGCTGTAACAACCAGACAAGTTTCCAGGGCTGTGCCCCCCGAATGCTGAAATATCCAGACACGGATCAGCATGATTTTAATGCCCTGATTCTCCAAGTGGAGAAGTAGGCCACCAGTCACCTCCCAGACAGACTTGAACGGCAGGGAAGGGGAAATTACTGGGTGTTTGCATGTGCCTGACTCTATATACATATTGCCTAATTTAATTCACATCAAATCTCTGAAAGGTAGACAGTATTTACAGAAAAGAAAATGATAGTTCAGCAAAGTCAGTAGCTTTCCCGAGGTTGTACGTGGCAACACTGGAGTTGGTTCTTTGGTTTTTCTAGCTGTTAAGTACATTTTCTGTTTGCTGGAAATCTATGAAACACAGTGAAGGTCTTCAGTCTTCACAGAGAGAGAAGATCTGTTACCAGTCCTGGCTGCTATCCCATTCAATTCAACCCATACTTACTAAGCACACATTATGTAACTTATAGGAAGAGTTAAAAATATCACAGTCAGAACGTTTCATTTCCTGAATAAGTTATTAATCCCAAGGCTGTTACCCATACAATTCCAGGGACCCTTAGCATCTTGTAATGCTAACAGAAATCTTTCTCTCCAGCAAACTAAGAAAAAGGGTGGAAATGGCCCTCTAGCCAGCAGAGATTAAAGCAGGCCACGCATTAGAGAGTAGAATAAAATGATGCTAAAAGCAAAGGTCCAGGTTCAAGTTCACTCAGTGCCGATACAGCCTTGGGTGAAGGACTCCAAATGAATTATATTATCTGATAGATGGGGATAAAACGAGGAGGATGGAACAGAAAAGGAAGAAGGAGAAAGTGCAAAAACTACAGACCTTGGGAAATTTCAATTTAGCACCCTTGGATCTTGGTTTATTTTCATCTGTAAGATGGAAATCTGGACAAACTGACCTCAAGGGTTCCCACTGGCTTTATGATTCTATGACTGTTCTGTGGTTAAGAGCTGAATGGAATAAAGCATGTGAACGTTTAACAACGAGTTATTCAAAACTACATATTGTAATTAAAGCCATCTTCCTTGATGTTCTGTGGAATTTATATCTCAGCAAGTTTTTTGCTTTGAGTTCATATGTCATCAAAATTCACGAAGATATATGAAGGTAGTTTTCAGTGGAAAAAAAAAAAAAAAAATAATAAAAGTAATAAAAGATTTATTTGACCAGTTGGAGAAGGGATAAAAAATATTAAATTTACATACAAGAGGCAGGTAGTGAACTCTGTTCAAAAATGAACAGTTACAACATCCATCAACGTTTTACAATAAAGACTTGATCTCTAGATTGAGCTTTGATTTTATAAGTACACTTCTGACAATGAGGAGAGCCGCACATTTTTCCAATCAGTTAAGTATAAAATGATTTCATGAGAGGTGAATTTCTGTTTCTGATGTCAGAAATGTACCAAAGTCACATCCAGGAAATACAGTGTTTATTTTCCTCTATATGATTTATTTTCCTCTCATCAGACAGCTCAAGGCGTCCCAATGGGCTTTCGCTTTTTGAAGGTTGATGAAAAGGAATATTTTGTGCTAAAATGCCTCTGAACACCTCCAAACACTGTGGTTCTTGAGGCTGCATCTGCCTGTAAATGATTAGCTTTCAAAGCCAACTTAGAAATGTCGACCCAAACCATGAACCTTTCTTTGGAAGGGCGGGGAATAGGGAAGAAGGTATTATATGGGTAGGTCGGATAGGGGTGGACAACTAACAGGAGCATTTCTGTATTTTTATTCTGAAATACAAGGAAAGCAAATGGAATCTTACCTTGAAAACTGTATCTTGTTGGGGGAAAAAATCATCATCACCCTAATACTAAACAATAAGTAATAAGAAAACATCCTTCAAAAATTGTCATGTGGGTTCTGGTGAAGTAATTAAATAGCCAGCCAGTTCTTCTAGGAAACATTAAAAATGTGAGACCACAATATCACTTAAAAAAAAAAAACCAAAAACTAAAGGACCCCAAAACTTGAAGCTCACAAAAATGGATGCCTCTACCATTAAAAAAAAAAAAAAAAGTCCTTATACAAACAAATCCAAACTCACAAACCAAACTGAAAAACCAACTCTGCTGGCCCAAAAAAAAAGGTGCTGAGAAGTTTGGTGCTGTTGAACCAAATGGAAAATATTATTTGCAAACTACATGCTGGGTCCTCCTGAAGCACAAAGTAGCCTGTATTTATCTTAATTTGTGCGGCTCACATTGTAACAATACTCCTGATACCCAAATCCTACCTTTACCTGCCTCCATCATGGTGAGAAATTCAAAGTCAGGCATAAACACTTTGGCTGAGCTATTCTTAACAGAGTTAAGTACAGTGAGTCTGTTTGTTGTTTGATATTCTCAACCAAAAGTACATCTGAGGACTTTAATTTGAATTAGTTAATATAAAATAATTAGAAAGAAGGCTCTAGAAATCCAGGAATTAAGCCTTTGCCTCTGTATAAATGTAGAAGTTCTGCTGAATAAGCCACATAAAAGGTGTTTTTTGTTACACTACCTTCCTCTCCTGCTTATTTGCATGAAAAATCCTTCTAATCCAGGAGGCGCCACCAATAAAGAGGATAATTATCCATATAAAAGAATGTATACATATTCACAGGTTTTGACTAGTATTTGAGTGTTTAAAGTCACGGGAAAAAAACCTACAAGCTTCGCCTCCCTCGTTCATAAAGGAGTGTATTTCTCTCTGCACAGGCACAATTTTTATGCGCATCAGCTGCACCTAAGGGTTCGCCTTTAAAACAGGCATTGTAGTGAAGCCTGTAGAGAATTACTGTGAAAACACTCCAGCTGGGGTGCTCTCCTGAACTGAACTGTTTGGGTTCATCTTAGTTGCTAGGGCGCTTTGGGTAAGTTCTGCCTCCTGACTGGGGGAGAGGCAGAGCAGAGAGTGTCAACTGATGGTTGGCTCGTTGGTACCCATTCGGGTGGTCTTTCTCTGGACTGCTGGCTTCTCTCTGATACAGACCTATAACTGTAGAAGGAAGCAAGCCAGTTTAAAAAGAGACCCTCCCTGGTTACTGCTGCCCCGACTCTATTTCTACCACGGGTGAGTGGTTTCACACCAAACATGACGCTGGTTAAAGAAACATTCATTGTACAGATAACGTTCAGGTTGATGAGAGACTGTGTCAGGAGGGAGGAGGGAATGGGTGGAGACTGATGTTTAGGACATGCTGGTGGAGAGGGATGACCTCGGACTGGACCTATGCAGCCCGAAGTGTGGTTGTAAGCCGTACCTTTAAAGGTTAGAGAGACAAGCAAGGATAGCCGAACTTGCAGCCTTAAGCAGCTTTGCGTATTTCTTTGTTACTATTTAGGGTTAAACTGCACAATGGCATTTTGTTAGTGGGTAGATTCAGTGGTAGAACATCTCCACTCTGGTCTAAACTGTCCACCTCCATCCACTCTAGCGTCTGGCTTACAAACTCTCTCCCCATTGTAAATAAATTTATATTTACTGTATATTTGTATATATATATTTATAAAATACACATATATGTAGAGAAATGGGCTTCCCAGGTAGTGCTACTGGTAAAGAACCCACCTGCCAACACAGGAGACATAAGAGATGTGGAATTGATCCCTGGGTCAGGAAGATCCCCTAGAGGAAGGCATGGCAACCCACTGCAGTATTCTTCCCTGGAGAATCCCATGGACAGAGGAATCTGGTGGGCTACAGTCCATAGGGTTGCAAAGAGTCAGATACGACCAAAGCAACTTAGCACGCATGCAAAAATATATCAATTTAGAAATACATAATTCTTAAAGATTTAAAAAGGTAAAGGTATAAGCCTAGATGGAGTTCCCAGGTGGAAAAGTGGTAAAGAGACTGTCTGCCAATGCAGGAGATGCAAGAGATGAAGGTTTGATCCCTGGGTAGGGAAGATGCCCTGGAGAAGGAAATGACAACCTGCTCTAGTACTCTTGCCTGGAGAAGCCCACGGACAAAGGAGCCTGGTGGGCGTTGCAAAGAGTCAGACACGACTGAGCAGGTGTGCAGGCATGTACATAAGCCTAGATCCATAGATTACATCTTCCCTGGTGGCTCAGCTGGTAAAGACTCTGCCTGGGATGTGGGAGACCTGGGTTCGATCCCTGGGTTGGGAAGATCCCCTGGAGAAGGGAACGGCTACACACTCCAGTATTGTGGCCTGCAGACTTACATGGACTGTACGGCCCAGGCAGTTGCAAAGAGTCAAACATGACTGAGTGACTTTCACTCTCACGTCATAGAGTACCTCTTGACTCTCCCTTCATTCCTATGTCTAAATTCCACAGGGTAAACACGTGCCAGTTCTCAGAGCTAACCTGACATTAGTGGTCACACTACGTTTAGTAAATATAACATTTAGATGAATTTTGTTTCTTTGCAAGAAGTCATATATCCAAATACTCGGCTTTAAAATCTAATGGTAAAGTCATCTAAATAATTAAATCTCCCATTCTACCTGCTCAACGATTCAGTGAACATCGTGTACATTCAATTTTGCTTCCCAGGTGGCGCTAGTGGCTAAGAACCTGCCTGACAATGCAGGAGACCTAAGAGACATGGGTTTGATCCCCGGGTCGGAAGTTCCCCTAAAGGGGGGCATGGCAACCCACTCCAGTATTCTTGCCTGGAGAATCCCACGGACAGAGGAGCCTGGTGGGTTACAGTCCATGGGGTCACAAAGAGTTGGACTCGACTGAAGTGTCTTAGCACAGCACACATATATACATAAGAAAGGCACATTTTCAAAGGGTCAAGGCAAGTTTTTTTCTGGGTCTGCACCTGTGCGTCTCCTGGTGTTAAATGCAATGTATTTTTTTAAAATATTATATGTAAGAGTGGGATAGCTGACAATTTATTTTAGTGGTGGAAACAGTGTATTTATTCTAATTGGCACAGAGAATCCCACACAGCAGAAGTTCAAAACATTCAGTTCAGAGAGAGAATACATTTGATACGCTTCCTGCTTACCCTCTTTATTGATTTGATGACCTATTTTATTTTGCCTAAGCCAAGTTGAAATTAACGTCTGTTCAAACTGGAAATACCAGCTAAGCATGAGATGAAGTGATTCAGGACACTGGAGATGGGCATGAGAAAATAACCTAGTATAAATGGTGAACCCTGGACAATTTGCAAGGCTAAGAGGTCACATGAGGCTGCCCTAGATGGACCTACCCTGGTTTGATCCAAACACAGCTATTTTGGGGGATAATGAGGAGTTTTAATTTATCTTCCAACATCAGACATAACATGCAGGTTAGATCAGGAGGTGGGGATGGAGGTATCTTTGAATTTCATAATTGTGTCGGCTTCCCAGATGGCTCAGTGGTAAAGAATCTGCCTGCAATACAGGAGACACAGGAGATGTGGGTCGATCCCTGAGTCAGGAAGATCCCCTGGAGGAGGAAATGGCAACCCACTCCAGTATTCTTACCTGGAAAATCCCATGGACAAAGGAGCCTGCTGGGCTATTACAGTCCATGAGGTCGCAAAGACTTGGACACGACTGAGCGACGAAGCGTGGATTATGTACATAGCTGTATCTGTTATTTGTCACTCTCACTCTCTCTTCAAACATTAGCACTTAGAAGGAGGATGAAGGCAACCCCTCCAGCATATCACTGAAATGAAAGGTCAAACCCTTCTGCTCTGGTTAAAAGAGACAAGAAAGGATTCAGCAAGCCCTGCTTGCGCAGGGGTAAAGGACCAGTCAGCAGGGCGAATTTTAAGTCTCAAAAGTGTTTGTACTCTTATGGATTATTCACACATGCCTGTATACATATTTAACAGGTATGTGTTGGTGGGTGACTGTTTTGGGGGGGCGGGGGGTTCAGGGATAAATGGACAGAAAGCAGGAACACAGGCTAGGTCTGGCTGTGACTTGATGATTACATTCTTGTGGTTTCTTTCACAGTTCAAGTATTCTCCCTGAGTGAGCTTAAAAAACGGAACCCCCTCCTTCTGCCCACCCCCCACCCCCCCAAATAAAGGGAAGAAAAGAATTTGATGACTGGCATAGGTAGTTTTCTAGAAGGCTGATTTTAATGTTTGCCACCTTATGTTAGGAAGGGAGGGGAAGAAGGGGTGAAAATGAGGATAAATGAAGAAAAAATAAGTCAGATACCACCTGAAGGTCATGTTTATTACAGAGGCAGCCAGCAGGGCTTTGGGGTTGTGGGGAAAAATGCACTTTCATCCAGGAAGTTTTAATGGCCACAAACTACTGATTCTGTTCATCATCTTCCCTGTGTTAAGGGTTATGCTCAAGTTACTGTAACCTTTTTATTTTTATTGTGTTTTTCTTCTGATGCTTTAAACATTTTAACAAAATGCTAGCAGAAATAGATATGCTTCAGGGCCCTCTGCTAGAATTATGTAATATTTAAGGAGATGTTACCATCGGAGTTTAAAATAACCTTACCTACCTTAACAAAATAGATTATTTCACTTAAGCTCTTTAAAAGTATGAATTCCTCAACAATGACTTACTGAGGACCTACCATATTCTTCCTACTTCGGGAAATCAATAGAGAGACAAGATGTGACTGTTTAGAGGGACTTGGAGTCCAGGTAGGAAAATGAAAATTATGAAGTAATAAGAGAAAATTGTTTCCTTGGGAGCCCATTTTCTCATATTGTTCCAAAAGGACTTATGTTGTCTTACAAGTTAAACAGACCACAAAAGTAAGAAGAAACACACAACAGAGGCAGGTGAACAGAGAGCTAATAGGATCCTGAGATAAACTGATTACCACAATCTGGTAGTGAATCGGCTCTATATTTCCTGATAACTAAGACAAAGGGTAAAACCCATCATGTCACAAGGAGGTATGCAGATTTCCCCATCTGAAGAAAGAAAAAAATATAAAAGAATGTCCTCAAAGACACATTCTTTGGGAAAACTCAAGGAGGAATTTACCATGTCTGTGAATCTCTGGAAAAGAGACTGGCTTTCTGGTTTGTTTATACCAAAGAAAGCGAACAAGAGGTAGCCAGGTGCTAAACTCTGTGGTACAGATGTTAGGTGCCAGAGGAATTCGGAGATTGGGGTGATGGCATGTTGGTGGTTACCTTTAGTCTGATGTGGTCAAGGAAGGTATTATCTGGGACAGGTGATGGGACCCACCTAGAAAGATGCACAGACTTTGATAGATGGTAAGGAAGCCAGGCAGTGGGTGGGGGGAGAATCACAACATGAAAAGACTTGGCCGTGAACATCAGCATGGAATTCCCAGATGGAAGGTGAGACGTGGGGACAGGCTGTGGAATCTGAGGATTTGTCCTATAGAATAATAGGAAATCATTTCTGTTTGGATAGAGTCAGGGGTAAAGATGTGTTATGAATGGTCTTGGGTATAGAGTTAAGACTTTTTTTTAATGCAATAAGCTACTCATTTATTAAACATGTAGTGATAAATGTACAGGGCATTGGTTCAGAGATGTCTAACATTCATGTACGAGTTTTCAGCTTTTCTACTGTAGAAAACAGAAGCAGCGGCACAGTGGGGCCAGAAGATCTGATTTATATATTAAACATGGTGCATTTGAGTCTCTGGAGATGATACTCAGGTTAAGCTGGCGGTCAAACTGTAGGTCTGAAACTGAAAGAGGGGACAAGCTTGAAGTCCATGGCAAAGAATCTTTCACAAGAGATGCTGAAGCAGAGGAGAGAGGGCTGCAGGAATGAGTCCTAGGCAGACAGTATGATACAAAACGAGAACTAAAAAGAAGCCATCACACTCAACAGTTAGGGGGTTCACAGCGATCTTGGAGAGAGAAGCGTCAAAAAGCTAATAACAGTTGGTCAAGGAGTGGCCAGGAAATACGGCTGCAGTTGGACTGGAGGCATGTTGGCTCTTTGATTGGTTTGGCAAGCTAACCCAAATTTTTGGACACGCTTGTGATAGTTAAAGCCATCCAATCACAAACCACCTATCTCTCAGTTCAGTTCAGTTGCTCAGTCTTTTGCAACCCCATGGACTGCAGCACGTCAGGCTTCCCTGTCCATCACCAACTCCCAGAGCTTGCTCAAACTCATGTGCATCGAGTTGGCCATCCAGCCATCTCATCCTCTGTCGTCCCCTTCTCCTCCTGCCTTCACTCTTTCCCAGCATCAGGGTCTTTTCTAATGAGTCAGCTCTTCGCATCAGGTGGCCAGAGTATCTCCAAGATCTCTAAGAGGATCCTAGTGTTAAACTAGTGTTTGTGTTGAGGGCTGCTTTCCTTATTCCATAAGGCCACCCACTTGCCACTTTGATGTACCATCCTTGATATTTCAGACAATTTCTTATGGAGCTTTATATCTCACACTTGGCAATAGGCCTGGCAAACAGGAGGCAGAGGAGATACACCGAAGGTGGGTGTTGATGCAGGTAACATCTGGGTGCCGTCCCATCTCTTTCTGACACCTCTGAGCAGAGCCTAGAACTTTCCCCTGATTCTTCGGGCTCTGGATTCTTTCTTGGTCACTCCGGGGCTGAACCTCTGCTTTTCCTGATGTGTTCTTGATTCAGCATCCTCCTAGGAATATCTCTTATTCGAGCATGCTACTCTGGCTCGAACCTTTCCCTTCACTCTGCTACGTTAAATATTATCTCTGATGAAGAGCACCCCATCATGGCAAAGGGGTCAGCATGTTTGTACAGAATGGGCAACCAAGCAGACACGAGGGACTGTTCTTGTGGAGGAAGGTGATGTGAAAAGTAGGCTGGGACAGGAGGGAACCTAGTCAGGGACTTCCTGTGTATCATAAGAACGGGGTATTGGGAATTAAATGTCTGATGAATTTTATCTCATTGAACACAAACAAAAGTAATCCGTGGACTTAAAACATAACTATGTACCTGAGATTCTTTTTAAAACATTCAGTTCTATTAGTGTGGGGGCGGTGGGGGAGGTGGAGAGGAAAAGAAAGAGAGAGAGATTGACTGAGAGGGAGATTAACATAATTTTTCATGAAATATTTTTACATTCACATATTCTTATGTTTATTTGTCTGGAGAAGAGGAGAGATACCTAGAAACAAGAGAACGTTGTATTGATGGTAAAGGATCCTGAATTGAAATCAGTACCACGCAGGGACTAGGCATCCCGCACCAGTTTGTAAATGTATTCTGAACATAGTAATAATGACGAGATAGGTCTTTGGCTTCAGGGTCAACAAACTTACTTCTCTACAGAGCTACCGTACGATCCAACAATCCCACTCCTGGGCATGTATCTGCAGAAAACTATGAGCGAAAGGATATACACACTCCAGTGCTCATTGCCGCACTGTTTACGATAGCCAAGACATGGAAGCAACCTGGGAAGTTCATCAACAGAGGAACAGATAAAGAAGATATGGGGTGGGGTGTACACACACATACACAATGGAGTATTATTCAGCCATGAAAACAAAAATAATGCCACGTGCAGCACCATGGATGGACCTAGAGACTGTCATCCTGAGTGAAGTCGGTCAGACACAGAAAGAAAAATATCACATGATAATATCGCTTATATATGGAATCTTAGAAAGTGGTACAAATGAACTTATTTATAAACAGAAACAGAGTCATGGATGTAGGAAACAAACTTATGGTTACCAAGGCGGAAAGTGAGGGGAAGAATAAATTGGGAGACTGTGACTGTTATGTACACCATTCTGTATAAAATACATAACTAGTAAGGAACTACTGCACGGCACAGGGACCGCTACTCAGCACTCTGTAATGACCTATATGGGAAAAGAATCTGAAAAAGACTGGATATATGTATAACTGATCCACTGTGATACACAGCAAAACCACAACATTGTCAAATCAACTGTATGCCAATAAAAATTAATTTAAAAAAAACTGCAGAGATAACTACTGATGTTACTTCTAAACTGTGAAAGAAATTTTCTATAAATTCAGGCATTTAAAGATGAAGCTATTAATGTAAGTCCATGATTTTTATGCAAAATCCCATTCACAAATGCCAATAATCAGGAATTAAATGTATTAAAGTCCTGTAGGAGGCAACACTGTTCCCCCCACCCCAAGCAAACAAACTTACTTCTCACATTAGCTATAATGCATCGACTATTCCTGCAACTTTCCCTCACCAACCATGGGTCCTTCAAGGCTCTGCTGCCCCTGGGAGCCAGCCGTGGAAGGATTAGAGGTCTTCAGGCACTAGGAGTGTGGGTGTGCGTGTGTGTGTGTGTGTGTGTGTGTGTGTGTGTAAGAACATCAGGAGATGCTCATTATTGTTAAGCTGTTTGTCCATAACCAGGCTCAACCCTTAGCTTTTATCATAGGCTAAACTGTGTTGGCCCCAAAAGTCACTGTTGACGTTTTAACCCTCAGCATCTCAGAATGTGACTATTTGGATATAGCCTCCAGAAAGAGGTGACTAAGGTTAAATGAGATAATGGGGGGCTTTAATCCAATGTGACTGGTGTCCTTATAAGAGGAGGTGATTTGGATACAGACAGGCACGGGGGAAGGCACAGCGGTAATATGGCCATCCACAAACCAAGGAGCGAGGTCTTAGAAGACAACCCTATTAATACCTTGATCTTGGACTTCCAGTCTCCGGAACTGTGAGGAAATAAATTTCTGTTGTTATAACCATACTATCTCTGATACTTTGTTATGGTGACTCCAGCAAACTGATGCAGCTCTCAAAGGAAAAGAGAAAGGAGGCTCTCTTTTTTTCCTTGGCTTCCAGTGCACACACACATGGGCACACATACCCTCTGAAATTCTGAATTTATGGAATTTCCCCCAAGAGCACAGGACCAAACACTGTGCGTGGACCTAACATGCAGTCAGCAATGGCAGGCCCACCCTGTGTCTCCCACGGGAAGACACAGGGGCAGCAGAGCCTCTTTTTAATCTTCAACTGCACCTTATATCACACCAGTAGTTCTGCCGTGTGTCTGAGACCACTGGGACAAGGGAGGATGGAGACTGGAAAACTCTGTGCAACCTCAATGTGCCAAACCATTGCAGGGACCCAACTGAACAGGAACCAGAAATGACTGTTCCGTCCGATTCAGTTTCTTTTGCCCGAATACAGAGCCATTTCCCTCCCCCTCCCCGAAATGAAGCCTTCTGTGCTTGAGATAAGAGTGTATTTTGGTTTAATCTTGTGACCCTCTGCAGGCTCCATCTTGAAGTCTCTTTCTTTTAGACAAGGTAGTTGGAGGGTGAGGTAGGGATGGGGTGAGAGGGCAAGCAGGCAGGGTAGCCAGCCCAACTAGAGTCCCCAAGCAGAGCCCTCCTCTCCTGGGTTGTTAACCTTTCAATTCCAGAGCAGGCAGGCTCCTGCCAGGCTCTCCTGTGTGCCCAGTCCTGTCCAGCTCCTTGTGACCCCATGGACCGTAGCCTGCCAGGCTCCTCTGTCCCTGGAATTTTCCAGGCAAGAATACTGGAGCGGGTTGCCATTTCCTACTCCAGGGGATCTTCCCGACCAAGGAATCGAACATGCCTCTCCTGTGTCTCCTGCCCTGGCAGGTGGATTCTTTACCACCGACCGTCTGGGAAGCCCACTCACTATCAGTCTCCTTTAAAGGCTAACTCCTGCATAATGGGTTCCTGAGGCTGGAAAATTTTCAAAGAATTTTTGAATACATCTCCACAGCCCCTTCTCTTAACAATAGCATCTATCAAACGGCGAAGGGAAGGCTCTGTTGAAAAGCACCGATGGCAGATCACAAGAATGTGTTTGATTGCCCAAGTGACTAATTTATTTTTACACAGTATTAATGATGCTACAATAACTAATATCTATAGCCTGGTTTTGACAGTTTATTGCAAGTGTTCCCATTGTTTAAATAAAGGAGAAAAAGGAAGAGGGAAAAAAAAAGAAAGTATGGAAGAGAGTTTTATTTTGCTACATTTCCATTTGTTAACAAAACTCCCCATAAGCAAAACCAGAGGTCATTAGCAAACAACCAAAACATGCCTGTCTCCAGAAGAATAGAGCTCCCTTCATCATTCAAAATACAGCTCTGCTGAAAACCCAAATCAGGACAAATCCTTAACATGAAAAATTCAGTGCAGGCTTGAAACCACCTGACTTTACTTTGGGTTTGTGCTCCTTAAAATTACCTAGAAAATACCATAATCTTCCCATCATGCGGCTGGATGTGGGCCAGGGCCCTGGCTCCAGAGGCAAAGGGCAAAACTAAGAATCATGTCTGAACAGACAGCTCCACCCCTCTCTCCCAAGTCCACTTGGCCTCGTGACAAAAAGTGAGGTCTGAAGCGCATTCATCCAGGGCCTGGGTTTTTGGCCCAAACTCAAGACTCTCAGAGGACAAACAAAAATGAAATCCAAAATGTTATCGTTCTCACCTTTAGAAGTCAGATGGGTTTAATAGGTACTGCGTGTGGCGAGTGGTTCTTGTTTACCATGTAATAGGGAACAAACAGAAGTGCACTCATTTTTAGCTTTTTGTTCAGGAGAAGGATCTTATAGCTGAGAGTTTAAATTCTAAAGTGATTTTTTGGTAATAATTATGTGTATGTGTGTGTGTGTGCATGCAAAAAATGAGATTGAGAGAGAGTGCGAGAGAGATTTCCATATAGAACCAAATACGGTGAAAGTGAAAAGCCAACCCTGAGGAGCGTGCAGGCACAGGGGCCCCACCGTGGGGGCCCGTCCGCCTGGCACGTGTGGCTCTGGACTGTGAGCAAGGCTCTCAGTGCCTGTTACGCTGCTTCACTGAATGCTTAGCTCTTAAGCACGCCCTCTCCCCAGCGCCCACCCACTCTGACACCCCCACTCTCTCAGGCTTTGGATGGGTGAGAGCCAGGAGAGACTGTCAAGTGATTTTTACCTCCTGCCGAGCTAGTGACAGGCTCGGTACAAATAGCTACATTGAGAAAGTACCTCCACGCCACACAGCCAGAGCCAGGGCTCCAGCAAGACAGTCCCGGGACATGAATACCACCATCTGATCCCCCTGGGGCAGATCAGTGCTGAAATGGACCACGTGTTCCAAATGTGCCCCCCACCACCACTCCTCACCCCCTAATCAAAACCCTCTGCTCTAGCCAGTTGGCTGCATTCACAATCCCCTCTGCACACTGGATCCCTTTTGGCCTTCAAGCTTGTGTTCACACTGCTGCTTCCTGTCACTTAAGAAAAAAAAAGGATTCTCTCTCTTCTGAGCAATCCTCTCTTGGACCCCTACACACACAGTGATGTCTCTTCCTCCCAGGCCCCCATCTTTGCTTTCTGTTTTCTTCTTAGGTGCTCTGTCTGTGGCTGTCATGAGTCTTGTATGGTTATATTTAAATATATCTTTCTTTAATAAATGGTGCTAGGAATCAGTCCATCCTAAATGTTCAAGCTGAAGCTGCAATACGTTCGCCATCTGATGCAAAAAGCCCACTCATTGGAAAAGACCCTGATGCTGGGAAAGATTGAGGGCAGGAGGAAAAGGGGGTGACAGAGGATGAGATGGTTGGATAGCATTACCAACTCAATGGAAAATAAATCTGAGCAAACTCCTCCAGGCAAGAATACTGGAGTGGATTGCCCTACCCTCCTCCAGGGGATCTTTCCAACTAAGGGGTCAACCCCAGGTCTCCTGCATTGCAGACAGATTCTTTACCACTGAGCCACCAGGGAAGCCCCATAAACCTACAACTATATAAGACCTTTTAGAACTAACACCCAAAAAAGATGTCTTTTTCATTTATAGGGGACTGGAATGCAAAAGTAGGAAGTGAAGAAACACCTGGGGTAACAGGCAAATTTGGCCTTGGAATACGGAATGAAGCATGGCAAAGGCTAATAGAGTTTTGTCAAGAGAATGCACTGGTCATAGCAAACACCTTCTTCCAACAACATAAGAGAAGACTCTACACATGGACATCACCAGATGGTCAACACTGAAATCAGACTGATTATATTCTTTGCAGCCAAAGATGGAGAAGCTCTCTACAGTCAGTAAAAATAAGACTGGGAGCTGATTGTGGCTCAGATCATGAACTCCTTATTGCCAAATTCAGACTTAAATTGAAGAAAGTAGGGAAAACCACTAGACCTAATTTGATTTAGGTATGACCTAAATCAAATCCTTTATGATTATACAGTAGAAGTGAGAAATAGATTTAAGGGACTAGATCTGATAGACAGAGTGCCTGATGAACTATGGATGGAGGTTCATGACATTGTAGAGGAGACAGGGATCAAGACCATTCCCATGGAAAAGAAATGCAAAAAAGCAAAATGGCTAAGGAGGACTTACAAATAGCTGTGAAAACAAGAGAAGAGAAAAGCAAAGGAGAAAAGGAAAGATATAAGCATTTCAATGCAGAGTTTCAAAGAATAGCCAGGAGAGATAAGAAAGCCTTCCTCAGCGATCAATGCAAAGAAACAGAGGAAAACAACAGAATGGGAAAGACTAGCGATCTCTTCAAGAAAATTAGAGATACCAAGGGAGCACTTCATGCAAAGATGGGCTCGATAAAGGACAGAAATGGTATGGACCTAACAGAAGCAGAAGATATTAAGAAGACGTGGCAAGAATACACAGAAGAACTGTACAAAAAAGATCTTCATGACCCAGATAGTCACGATGGTGTGATCACTCACCTAGAGCCAGACATCCTGGAATGTGAAGTTAAGTGGGCCTTAGGAAGCGTCACTACGAACTAAGCGAGTGGAGGTGATGGAATTCCAGTTGAGCTATTCCAAATCCTGAAAGATGATGCTGTGAAAGTACTGCACTCAATATGCCAGCAAATTTGGAAAACTCAGCAGTAGCCACAGGACTGGAAAAGGTCAGTTTTCATTCCAATCCCAAAGAAAGGCAAAGCCAAAGAGTGCTCAAACTACCACGCAATTGCACTCATCTCACACACTAGTAAAGTAATGCTCAAAATTCTCCAAGCCAGGCTTCAGTAATACGTGAACAGTGAACTTCCAGATGTTCAAACTGGATTTAGAAAAGGCAGAGGAACCAGATTGCCAACATCCATTGGATTATGTAAAAAGCAAGAGAGTTCCAGAAAGACATCTATTTCTGCTTTATTGACTATGCCAAAGCCTTTGACTGTGTGGATCACAATAAACTGTGGAAAATTCTGAAAGAGATGGGAATACCAGAGCACCTGACCTGCCTCTTGACCTATATGCAGGTCAGGAAGCAACAGTAAGAACTGGACATGGAACAACAGACTGGTTCCAAATAGGAAAAGGAGTACGTCAAGGCTGTGTATTGTCACCCTGCTTATTTAACTTATATGCACAGTACATCATGAGAAATGCTGGGCTAGAAGAAGCACAAGCTGGAATCAAGATTGCCAGGAGAAATATCAATAACCTCAGATATGTAGATGACACCACCCTTATAGTAGAAAGTGAAGAGGAACTAAAAAGCCTCTTGATGAAAGTGAAAGAGGAGAGTGAAAAAGTTGGCTTAAAGCTCATGGCATCCGGTCCCATCACTTCATGGGAAATAGATGGGGAAACAGTGGAAACAAGTGTCAGACTTTATTTTTCTGGGCTCCAAAATCACTGCAGATGGTGACTGCAGCCATGAAATTAAAAGATGCTTACTCCTCAGAAGTAAAGTTATGACCAACCTAGATAGCATATTCAAAAGCAGAGACATTACTTTGCCAACAAAGGTCCATCTAGTCAAGGCTATGGTTTTTCCTGTGGTTACCTATGGATGTGAGAGTTGGACTGTGAAGAAAGCTGAGTGCTGAAGAATTGATGCTTTTGAACTGTGGTGTTGGAGAAGACTCTTGAGAGACCCTTGGACTGCAAGGGGATCTAATCAGTCCATCCTAAAGGAGATCAGCCCTGGGTGTTCTTTGGAAGGACTGATGTTGAGGCTGAAACGCCAATGCTTTGGCCACCTCATGTGAAGAGCTGACTCATTGGAAAAGACTCTGATGCTGGGAGGGATTGGGGTCAGGAGGAGAAGGGGACAACAGAGGATGAGATGGCTGGATGGCATCACTGACTCGATGGACGTGAGTCTGGGTGAGCTCCAGGAGTGGTGATGGGCAGGGAGGCCTGGCGTGCTGCAACTCATGGGGTCGCAAAGAGTTGGACACGACTGAGCAACTGAACTGAACTGAACTGATTGATACATAAAAGAGATAACTGATAAGAACCTACCCTATACACATGGAACTCCACTCAGTATTCTGTAATGGCCTACATGGGAAAAAAAATCTAAAAAAGAGTGAATATACACACATACACACACACATATATAAACTGTTTCACTTTGCTATACAGCACAAACACAATATTGTAATCAACTATATGTCGATAAAAATTAATTTTAAAAATATACCTTTACTTTATCCCTGAAGTGTTTGGTTTTCTATAGAGCAAGATTTTTGTTTTTGTTTTGTTTTTATCTTTATTAGAGCAGTATTAGATTCACATAAAAACTGACAGGAAGGTACAGAGAGTTGCCATGCACTCCTGCTCTGCGGCCTCCCTCCACTATTAACGTTCCCCACAGAGTGGTGGGCTCCCCAGGTGGCAGAGTAGTAAAGAATGTACCTGCCAGTGAAGGAGATGCAGGTTGAATCCCTGGGAAGATCCCCTGGAGAAAGAAATGGCAAGTCACTCCAGTATTCTTGCCTGGGAAATCCCATGGATGGAGGAGCCTGGAGGGCTACAGTCCACGTGGTAGCAAAGAATAGGACATGACTGAGCACGCACATGCATGCACACACACAGAATGGTGCATTTGTTACAATCGATGACTCTGCACTGAAGCATCACTGTCACTCAAAGTTTACAGTTCATCTCAGTGTTCCCTCCTGGTGTTGTGCAATCTGCTGTAGTTTCAGTCACTAAGTTGTGTCTGACTCTGCAACCCCACAGACTCCAGCACGTCAGGCTTCCCTGTCCTTCACCATCTCCCAGAGTGAAATCAATGAGTTGTGACAAATGTTTGATGACATGTATCCACCACTGTGGAGAAGGCAATGGCACCCCACTCCAGTACTCTTGCCTGGAAAATCCCATGGACGGAGGAGCCTGGTATGCTACAGTCCATGGGGTCGCTTAGAGTCGGACACGACTGAGCGACATCACTCTCACTCTTCACTTTCACGCATTGGAGAAGGAAATGGCAACCCACTCCAGTGTTCTTGCCTGGAGAATCCCAGGGACCAGGGAGCCTGGTGGGCTGCCGTCTATGGGGTAGCACAGAGTCAGACACGACTGAAGCGACTTGGCAGCATCCACCACTGTGGCATCATACAGAGCAGTTTCACTGCCCTAAACATTTTCTGTTAGAGCAAGTTTGGTCAAACAGTCCCGGAGGGCTGCAGATTTAATTCTTAGTGGGAGGGATGCCTCTAGGGTGTCTCATTCACTGCTGATGGGAATGCAAGATGGTGTAGCCATTTGTGAAGACAGTTTGGCAGTTTATTACAAAATTAAACATACTCTAACCAAATGATCCACCAATGATGCTCATTGGCATTCACCTGAAGGAAGTGAAAACTAAGGCTCATACAAAAAATTGGTATATGAAAACTTCCAGCAGGTTTATTCGTAACTGCCAGAACTTGGAACCAAGCAAGATGTCCTGATAAACTAGCAAACCATATTATATTGAGGCGATGTTATTCATTGATAAGAAAAAATGAGCTCTCAAACCATGAAGACTCAGAGGAACCTTAAATGCATATTACCAAGTGAAAGAAGCTAATCTGGAAAGCTGCATATTATGATTCCAAGTATAGGACACTCTGGAGAAGGCAAAACTATGGAGACAGGAAGAGATCAGTGGTCGCCAAGAGCCGGGAGGAGGTAGGGATGAACAGTGAGGATAAACTTAGGGCAGTGAATTACTCCATATGATGTTATAATTGTGGTTACATGTTGTGTGTGTACAGATCCACAGACACTACAACACTGAGAATGAACCCTAAACTGTGGACTTTGGGTGAATATGAAAAAAAAAAAAAAAAAAACTACAGTTATTACATTCTTGCATGTGTTGCAATGATACCATGTAGGTTGACATGTAAACATTCATAAGTTCCTAGTTTATACAACTGATTGGACAGAAGGAAAAAAATCACAATGGAGTAGAAAAAAGGTGATAAGTGGATAATGTAGTAATCAAAGCTATCAGCAGACAGAGGGGGTTTCCCTGGTGGCTCAGTGGTAAAGAATCCATCTGCCATGTAGGAGACACAGGTTCAATCCATTGGTCCGGCAAAAATCCCCCGTGTAGTGGAGCCACTCATCCTGTGCACCCAACTGCTGAGCCTGTGTCTAGAGCCCACGAGCTGCAACCACTGAAGCCCACGTGCCTAGAGCCTGTGCTCTGCAACGAGAAGCCACGGCAACAGGAAGCCTGAGTACTGCACGTGGAGAGCAGCCCCTGCTCGACCCAGCACAGCCTAAATAAATAGAGAGAGAACAGAGGTGTCTTTGCAGGCCCAGTTTGGGGTAGAGTGGATTAAAATAAATTTGTAGTAAATATACAACTTCAGAGTTTATCCTATCATTAATCAGCTACATAACTGTTGTGTGTGTTAATCACGTGTCTGACTTGTCATGTGTCCTACTCTTTGCGACCTTATAAACTGTAGCCCATCAGGCTCCTCTGTCCTTGAAATTCTCCAGGCAAGAATACTGGAGTGGGTTGCCATTCCCTTCTCTAAGGGATTGTCCCAACCCAGGGACTGAACCCCCGTCTCCCTCATTGTAGGCAGATTCTCTTCTCTCTGAGCCACCAGGGTACCCCATAACTGCTAGCAGCTTAATTTATACAGTCAGTAAAAGCGTCAGTAAGATAATCAGTCTATATTATATGTTAAACATTCATTGCTCTGACTGAAAGTTGTGGGAATATAGAATTTATGTGAACCATGGCCACCTCAGGAAGCTCAAGGCTCAGTAAAAAGAGGGAAACAACAAATAAAGACATTTACAATATATTAAAGTGCTGAGTTGTTTGGTGCCAACTAAAATTCTTGAAAAAATTTTCAAGTGATGTTTCATTAAACAAGAGAAAATTGCAAGTTATTCCAGCATTTGTGTTCATTAGTTAGTTAGTTCAGTTGCTCAGTCGTGTCCAACTCTTTGCAACCCCATGAACTGCAGCACGCCAGGCCTCCCTGTCCATCACCAACTCCCGGAGGTCACTCAGACTCATGTCCATCGAGTCGGTGATGCCATCCAGCCATCTCATCCTCTGGCGTCCCCTTCTCCTCCTGCCCCAAATCCCTCCCAGCATCAGAGTCTTCTCCAATGAGTCAGCTCTTCGCATGAGGTGGCCAAAGTACTGGAGTTTCAGCTTTAGCATCATTCCTTCCAAAGAAATCCCAGGGCTGATCTCCTTCAGAAGGGACTGGTTGGATCTCCTTGCAGTCCAAGGGACTCTCAAGAGTCTTCTCTAACACCACAGTTCAAAAGCATCAATTCTTCGGCGCTCAGCCTTCTTCACAGTCCAGCTCTCACATCCATACATGACCACAGGGAAGACCATAGCCTTGACTAGACTGACCTTTGTTGGCAAAGTAATGTCTCTACTTTTGAATATGCTATCTAGGTTGGTCATAACTTTCCTTCCAAGGAGTTCATTACTATATGGCAAATAAAAATAGGTGGACAGTCCAAAGTATTATAGACTTTTAAAATGCTCTTCTTTCTAACTGACTCAGTTACAATCAATGTGAGGTAGAAAATATGGAACTAAAAGAGTTTCTAAATCACTCCTCTTCACACAGTGGTTTTCTTCACTGTAATATTAGGGAATCACACAGTGGGTCTGTAAAGGATGCCTCAGGTCTGACTTCTCTGACTTAAGCCACATTGCCTTGTTGCTCTTCTTTCTTGTTTCCCACCCATTGACTTCGATCCCATAAAGGACACAAAAGCTTTTTATAAGAAAATAAGTGGTGTATTTATTCAATCACTATTCCACGTGGTCCTGGCATCATACGTATCTTCATGGAAATCTCCATGCACGGCTTTCAGAGCCTGTCACACCTCCATCTCTAAATACTATTTCTGGACACTTAATTCTTCAAGTCTCTCTCTCCTTTCCTCTCTAGAAATTAAGGTTCACTCATCACCTCATCTTTGTCTGGGAAATCCCATGGACAGAGGACCCTAGCAGGCTATATAGTCCATGGGGGCACAGAGTCAGACATGACTGAGTGACTGAACTACAATATCATCTTTACCCTTACTGAATCCTTACTGATTTTTTTGTTTGCTTGTTTGACATTACTATTGGAAAATGCATACTGGAGAGACTGCATTTAGGACTCGTGGGACTAATGGGCACATGCTTGTCCAAGAGAGTGGAAAACCATGAAATACAGGTTGAGGTGTCTGAAGTGATTAGGAGAGCAAGGGGAGCGGTGTCTGTCAGAGTTTCCAAGAGTATGTTCCAAGGAATACTGTTCTCCTGTGTGTCTGGGTAAAAATGAGTTCCATATCCAGATGAGTTTGGGGACCTCTGCATGGCATAAATCAGCCCATTCCTGAAGAATAAGTTTAAAAGGCCTCTCGGGTAAAAATACTTGTTCACTTTAACTCTTTCTGTCTTGCTTTTAAATCATGGAACCTCTTCTCCTGGCTTTAAAAAAACACCCATTAAGATTCCACAGAATACAAACATTATTATTTATTGTGATATGTTTTATTTTAGGAAGATTATCTAAGAGGATTATATAGGGGGTGTAAGTATCAGGAGGGACCAACCTCAGAGAAATTGGTAGTAATTTTGTCACAAACTTGCTGAAGAAGACATGGTCACTCTCTACTCTTAAGAAACTGTTTTTTCAAACAGACTCCAGACTGGAGAAGGCATTCTTAGTGAGGTGTGTGCCTGCTCTAATTCATTGCAGATCTAGATATACATGAAATACTGCAACAAGAATAAACAGTATCACACACACACTCACAGACATAAAGACACACACATTTCATTTTGATGGCCCATGAATTGCTATATTGAAAAAAAAATGGTCTTAATAGCAAAGGACTAGCAAAACTCAGTTCATTAACTAAATTTTGTTAAAGGAGGATGACTGAGAGAGAGAAAAAGCAAACCAATCAGGCATAAGTTAGGTTTCATAGGTGAACAGAAGCCAAGAGGCTCAGACATAACCCTCCTGGATGGGGGCGCCCTTTACGGCTCTAAACGCAGCTGGGCCTGGCAGAGTAGTAAAGGGGAAATCTGGTTTAAAAGCTACATTTTTAATCATTAAGGAAGGTCCTAAGTGAGAGGGAAACAGACAACTTTTAAGAGACGACTTCTTACTTTTGACTTGGGTGTAGTTCAAGCCAGCAAGCAGGGGGCAGGAGAGAAAACTATTTCACTCTTACGGCCAATTCCACAACATTCCTCTCCAGAAACGTCCCCAGCACTGGTGAGCTTCCAGTAGTAAACACTGAGGTCGCTTCCCCAGAATTTATGGGAGGGCCTGTTACTCCACTTTGGAAGGAAAAAGGAGTGTTTTGAAAGATTATATTTATTTTTCCTCTACAAAACTTTTATTTATTCTTTACAAAGTACTGGAAGAATAAGAACAATCTCTCAATTTTTATTGTCCCGAGTTGATGCAGTAGTAATTTGTCCTAATGGGTCAAATTTTACTCATATTGTAATCCTGGCAACTAACATATATGAGAAGCAGGATAAAGATCATCAAAGTGATACCCTACTTTGAAAAAAAGAGCATATCAATATGTCTTAAATAGTCAAACAAGTTAAAGAAACAATTCAGAAACTGTGAAAGTAATTGACACTAGAATACACTAAGAAAAAAAACCCTTCCATGTGTTCTCTTTAGATCTAAGACAAATGAGAGTATATCAGTTTTCTAGGCTTGCCATATTTAAATCCCCTTGTAGAAGTCAGGACTCAGTGAGGGGTAGGGGACTGGTATAAAAAACCCAAAAAACTATAGTGCTCTGGGTGAGCATTAGCAGGGACAGTGACAGATTCTTTGGACTTATCCTCTAAGAAGGATAAGAAAGAGAATATATATTTGGCTCAAAAATGTAAAAACAATTAGAAGCTGATTAAAAAAAAAAGTCCAGTTGAAGATACAACAGATAAACACGCAAACATAAAGCTAGCAGAAAGGTCAGATGAGACAATTCTGTAACAACCCCCTCAAGATGGGGGGGACATGTGGCAGAATATTTACAAAAGTAATGAGAGTCCCTTGGACTGCAAGGAGATCCAACCAGTCCATTCTGAAGGAGATCAGCCCTGGGATTTCTTTGGAAGGAATGATGCTAAAGCTGAAACTCCAGTACTTTGGCCACCTCATGCAAAGAGCTGACTCCTGGAAAAGACTCTGATGCTGGGAGGGATTGGGGGCAGGAGGAGAAGGGGACGACAGAGGATAAGATGGCTGGATGGCATCACTGACTCGATGGATGTGAGTCTGAGTGACCTCCGGGAGTTGGTGATGGACAGGGAGGCCTGGTGTGCTGCGATTCATGGGGTCACAAAGAGTTGGACACGACTGAGCGACTGATCTGATCTGATCTGAATCTTAACATTCCATGATATCACTAGCACAAAGCCAGTCAGGTGGAAGTGTTCGGTTGCATGTCATTTGTTATTACGATGATTATTATTACCACTATAGTCTTTATCATCATAACAGGGCTTCATCTGAAGATTTCAGTGTAGGAGTGAGCTGGGAGGGGAGTCCCATGAAGGGTTGCAAAAATAAACATTCTGGTTAATCAAACTGCTACTACTGCATGGAAACATAAACATTACATGTGTAAAACCAAGAGCTACATTCTGCTATGTAACACAGGGAGCTAAACTCAGTGCTCTGTGACAACCCAGAGGGGTGGGGTGGGATGGGGGTGGAAGGGAAGTTCAAGAGGGAGGTGGCTGTGTGTGCTGAGTCACTCAAGTCGTGTCTGGCTCTTTGCGACCCCATGGACTGTAGCCCACAAGGCTCCTATGTCCGTGGAGTTTTCTAGGCAAAAATACTGGAATGGGCTGCCATTCCCTTCTCCAGGGGATCTTCCTGACCCAGGGATGGAACCCAGGTCTCCTCCACTGCTGGAGTGATTCTTTACTGTCTGAGCCACCAGGAAACATAAACATACCTGTGGCTGATTCATATTGATGTCTGGCAGAAACCAATACAACATTGTCAGGCAATTATCCTCCAGTAAAAAAATAAATTAAAAAAAAAAGAAAAGATGCAACTATTTAATGTGGTAGAACCATGAGAGTGTCCATTAATAATTCAACCAGCTGGTGTTGAGATAAGAGAGATCACTATGCTGAATCCAGGGGCTACTGTGGAACACAAGTATCGCTGGTAATCTTCTGAAGCAGCAGATGCAGAACATGAGGCTGACCCTGTGGTTCAAAATCCTGAGGGGAAGGTGAGCTGTCTTCAGTGCCCAGGTTCACTCAGGACACCAAGCAAGAGCCGTAAGGACCCACTTTATCATAAGCCATTGTCCTTGTCATCTCTGGCTTCCCTGGTGGCTCAGAGGGTAAAGGATCTGCCTGCGATGTGGGAGATGCAGGTTCGATCCCTGGGTGGGGAAGATCCCCTGAAGGAGGAAATGGCACCCCACTCCAGTGTTCTTGCCTGGAGAACCCCATCGACGAAGAAGCCTGGCAGGCTCCAGTCCACAGGGTCACAAAGAGCTGGACACGACTGAGCGCCTTCACTTTGCCATCTCCAGAAGTGTACACATCATCATCGCGTGGCATCACAGACTGCCTTCCATCATCCCTTCGGACCTCGAGAGCCTCTCTTTTGTTATTCCCTTCCTGCCACCTTGAGCGCATTGCCCCAGTTCAACTCTACTTTCACCTCCAAACATCAATAGCAACAGGAACACCGTTTAATGGCAATAAAAGGATTTCTACTTCTTTCATACCCTGGCCTGCCACTGTTCTAAGAGCTTTATATATATACTGAATCATTTAACTTTCACAAGCACCCTATGAGATAGGCCGTATTTTAATCCCCATTGTACAGATGAATACACTGCACACAAAGAGGTTAAGGGTCTTTCCTAAAGTCACACAGCTGGAGTGTCAACTAGTCCCTGTTTCTGATTTTGAATACTCCGTTCCTTTTGCTTGAATTCCTTTCCCTTTCTCCAGAGCCTCACCTTGAATGTCACCTACTATGAGGAGCTTCTTTAGCATATTTCTTTCTCTATCCCCTCTCCACTGTTTCAGTCTGAGTTAGGAATTTTTCTTATAAACTTGGTTTAGAGAAGAGTTGAGTCCCCTTCCTCCGGAAAGAATCACATCCTATAAGAGTCAGACTTTCCCAGAGGTATCTTTAGAAAGAGCAATACTGCGTGTAACAGTCAACCAAGGGGCCACCTCCAGACTTGTTAGGGAAAGTCCTCCTTGGATCACTTGATCAAATACTCACCATTTTGAATGAAAGGGGTGGTTAAGGACACACACTCTGGTTGGCCCTCTCTTTGGATCCTTCTTGCAAACTAATAGGAATTCTAATCACCTACTTTGTAAGAAAAATATCAGGAGGCCCTCGATCCCTGGAAGGTTGCCTTAGATTTTCTTCCCCCAAATTATAGTTTCTTAAATATTTCCTAATAGGATTTTTAAAGCTTAACCTCAGTTTTCTAATAATTATGTTTCTAAATTATGGTCACAAATTTTACTACTCAAAACCACTGCTAACTAAATATTTGCTACAGTGTCTCTTTAATGTACATCTTTAAATGACCCCAGACTTATTCATCCATGTATTAATTCAGTGATTTATTATGTGCCTACCAGGTGCCAAGCACTATGCCAGGTACTGGGGAAAATATACAGAATAACATGGGTCTACACTCAAAGAGCTCTCGGTCTTACAAGGAAAGGGTAGAAATTCTCCACATGATAATGAGATTCGGTGACTAAGACCAAGCTGTTTTTATTATCACAGTATCTATAATTGTTGTGGTTTAGTCACTAAGTCGTGTCCAATTCTTTTCAACCCCATGGACTGTGTGGTCCACCAGGTTCTTCTGTCCATGGGATTCTCCAGGCAAGAATACCGGGATGGGTAGCCATTTCCTACTCCAGGGGATCTTCCCAACCCAGGGACTCAATCTGGGTCTTGAGCATCGCAAGCAGTCTCTTGCATTGTAGGCAGATTCTTTACTGACTGAGCCACCAGGAAAGCCCTTTAGCTACATTTAACATTTATCAAAATACCTAATCATTTTTAACGAATCTATTTTAAAGGTAATAACCCATGTTTTTCCTAAGAAACAAATTTTTTCCGACTTCTTTTATTCATGAAAAATTGAGATGATGATTCCTTTCTAGTAGCTAAGAGTGGGGAAAATCAGCTAAGATAGTCATTTTACATTTTAACCCTGGCAGAGGATGTATTCATAAATATGAAATAGGTAATAGTTATTGATCTCACAGTATGGCTTGAAAATTGAAGATTATCTTTCAAATTTCAGCAAAGTCCTCACCCTTCAGTCACTTAGAAAATTTCATTGTCAGATGCACTGCTTTGTTAAAAGCTTAGGGGACTGAGATGTATGTTAGCTGCTAAGACAAATTATACTATGTCAATACAAGACAGACACACCCGGAGAAGTCAGTGACTCCCATCAATCAAACATGTGTCCTGAAAGGTTTTTGGATGAGTGCACCCCAGGGTGCCGCTCAGGATACACATCAAATACCAACATACTGGCACGTGGGTTAAGTCAGGCCATACACCAGACCAGTCAGCATAAAGGAACTGCATTTTAGAGACCAAAAATTCTAGTGCAGAAAGGATTTAGAGAATATTATCATATCAATACAAGTGGAAGAAATCTGAGTCCTTTGAAGTCCAAAGGAAATGACTGACCTCGCGCATACACAAACAGGATCAAGAACCCAAATCCTTGTGAAGCTGTACCAGGACCAAAATAAACGTTAACCCAATATTTAACTGGAATCCACCGAAACTTTCCAAACTGCATGCAGTGATAAAAAGTCCAAAGACTCATAACTTGTCCAGCCACTAAACTAAACTACAGCACAGGAAAAAAATGATCCCAAACCTCAGCAAACAGAAACGTTGAGTGGAATAATGAATGTTTTAATTCAGCCAAGAGCTCATATTTTATGTCTAAGCATCAATTCCAACATTTCCTGATGGATGGGAAATTTAATGTGCTAAGATACAGTAAAAGGTAAGAGTTGGTACTCAAACAGAATTTATTCCTCCAATGCTTTATTGTTTAAAGGATCATCAAGGGTAGACTTTTAAATACACAGCCTTTTACTGTTCTCTTAAAAACAACCTTGTCGATATATTTAAAGAAGAATTATCCAAGGGACAAATCAATGTTATTGAAATAGCAAAGTCATGAGAGGGAATGAAAATGGCAAAGTGACCTTGGAACAGGCAAGGAGGTTGGGGCATTTGGAAGGAGCAGGCTTGGTAGTGATCACGGGGATAGACTGTTGGAGGTAAAACTCCAGTTTGGTAAAAAAATAAACATAAAAAATAAACAGGATTGGCAAGGAGCAGCAAGGTCCAAGGTAGGTGTTGCTGTTTTGCCTTCTCCACCCCCTCAATAAATTGGAGGGAAGGAGATGTCAGGTATAGAGAGAAAAGGGATGGGTGGTGCTATGACAGTCCTCTATAGGGACAGCAGAGGACCTGTACCTCCCATGCCCTGCCCCACAGCCTGGCGGGACACACCTGTCTGTTCTATTATTCATCTGGACTCTTCCATATACTGTCTATGTGGTAGGAGCTAGTAGCTCAGTCGTGTCTGACTCTTTGCAACCCCATGGACTGTAGCCTCTCAGGCTCCGCTGTCCATGCAATTTTCCAGGCAAGAGTGCTGGAGTGGATTGCCATTTCCTTCTCCAGGGAATCTTCCCGACCCAGGAATAGAACCCGGGTCTCCCACACTGCAGGCAGACGCTTTACCATCTGAGCCACCAGGGAAGCCCTGTCTATGTGGTAACCAACCACAAAAAAGACAATCTACTCTGCATGGTTGCATGTCTATTCTTTATCCACTGAGGCAAGGGACATATAATTTATTTCCTCTACCTCTCTTACAAGGGGTTAAAAACACTGATAATTAAGGTGATAAACAAGGCTCCTCTCACTACTGAAAATGGCTGCATTCCTATTCTTTAAAAAAAAAAAAAAAGTGCCTTTAATTATATTGCCTTAAATTTCTGACCAATGACCACCACCTTCCAAAGCCAAACACCAAAAACTCCTCAATGCTTCTATAATTAACATGCAATTACAGCTGACCCTTAAACAGAGGCTTGACCTCCATGGGTACACGTATACATGGATTTTTTTCAATAAATATCACACTTGTATTTTCATTTTATAGATCTTTAAATTAACCAAGTGTAGGGGAAAGTTTCTGTTTGATTAGAGGTCACAATATCTGGAATCAAGGGAACTAGGGTTTGAGCCCAAACTTTCAGCTTGCTGCCCTTAAGATGAGTCATTTATCAAAAATTCCAGCCCCTCTCCTCCACTTTTTTGGAGACAGAGAAAGCAGTACTCAGAATTTCAGCTGAGAGTGGTGAGTGCTCCTCACCCCCATGTTGTTCAAAGACCAACTGCACTTATTTTCTTCATAAGTCAACTAAACTAATGAAATCAGAAAGAATCATTTAAACATTTCAAGACTCTGTAAGCAATGTGTCTATTTGGTGTTTGTGAGCTAAATCACTCTTTAGAAGACCAAAACTCCAAAAATATGCCACATTCCATATTATGTTCTCTCTTTAGCCTTTCCTCAAAATTTAACTAAAATCATATGTCAAGTTGATGGGAGTATTAGTTGCTCAAATCACAGAGTTGACAATGACTGCATTTTCCTCCAAATATACTTTTTAATTTAACTATAATATTTCTAAAATTGGGTGTAGAGCAATTTTATTTTTTAGTCTTGATCTTCAAAATCATAGCTTCTTTCTTTCTAAAAGTGTGGGAAGTGCTATTGTCTCTTGGGCAATCACATTACTTATGCAAAATGAATTGGTATGGACTTGGCTACAGGCTTCAAAATTAGATTCATTTCACTCAGGGTGCTAATTCCAGCATCACATTTTCCCTTGGAATACAGATTTTTTTTTTGCTAATATTATCTTTGTGTTAGATATGCAAATTCTCAGTCGATATAATGTACAAAATGCATGTTTTCCTTGGCAAATTTTTCTGTTGTTTGGTTTTCCCTTAAACCTATTGTTTCTTTTTTGTTATCTTTATGAGCTATACTTATTTTTATGCACATAGTATTATATTGAAGCCACTTTAAAAATATGACTTCAGGATTTTTCTTTACATTATTTAATTTGCAATCTGCTATGGTCTGAATGTATCCTCCTGAAATTCAGACACTGAAATTCTAATCCCAAACATGATGGTATTAGGAGGTGGGGCCTTTGGAGATGTTTAGGTCATGAGGGTGGAGTTCTTGTGAATGGGATTAGCGCCTTTCTAAAGAGAATTCCACAGAACGGCCCCTCCACCAGCGAAGACATTGGCTATGAATCAGGAAGGGCGCCTCACTGGTATGTTACCATGCTGGTACCTTAGCCTTGACCCTTCCAGCTTCCAGAACTATAAGAAGTATATTTCTGTTGTTTATAAGCCACCTAGCCTGAGAAGTTTTGTTATAGCAGTCAAATGGAGTAAGATAACTTAAGCATCTTAGGGTATCACTAACTCATAATTGAAAAAGTCTTGACCATAACCTTCTTTACTTTTGTTAAATCATTAAAGGATTCCAAGTTATCCAATGAGTTTAAAGATTATCAAGGTAACCATTATTATCAGACCGAACTAAAGAAGTTAGCGTTTGTTGCTCAGTCATGTCCAACTCTTTGTGACCCCGTGGACTGTAGCCTGCCAGGCTCCTCTGTCCATGGGATTCTCCAGGCAAGAATACTGGAGCGGGTAGCCATCTGCTTCTCCAAGGGATCCTCCTGACGCAGGGATCGAAGCCAGGTCTCCCACACTGAAGGCAGATTCTTTAACATCTGAGTCACCAGAGAAGCCTCAAAGAACAATTATTCATCTTATTTTTTTCTGCTTTACACCTATCTGAAAATGGTCATTGTCAACAAGAAATTTTTTTAAAAAGCCTTGCTTTCCAGAATTTTTAAAACAATATATTTTCACTTTTCTCTTTTTATTAGGATAAAGAAGGTTATATTCAGGCACAGTCTTGCAAAAGTGACTAGCAATTTTAGGAGATGTTTCTACCATTTCTTGTAAATTTTATGTGTGTTAAGATCACAAAGATGAGAAAGACTCTAGCCCATGTTGTCAAGAGTATCAAGCATAACCATTGTTTCAGTACATTACCACAAAAGGTTATGAATTTGCGGTTTTAAATATATTCACAGTGCAAACCTCTGGGGAGAACAAGTAGGGTACTAATTATATCATGAAACCTGGCTGCAGAGTGGGACACTGGTTTTCATTCTCCTGCCTGAATCCTGACCTAGCTCTCCAGTCCCAAAAAGGATGAGGAGAGAGGACAGACTCCTGAAAATAACTGAACTTACCTAACCCAGATCGGAAGAACAGAGAATTTGAAACAGAGCTTTACATTGCTTTAGAGCACACCTCTTCAAATTTTAGCAGCATCAGTATCCCTTAGAGGGTTTATCACAACTCAGATTGCCAGGCCTCACTCCCAGAGCCTTTGATGCAAAATTCTAGCCCAAAGAATTTGAATTTCTATTAAGTCTTAGATTTTGCTGATAAAGGGGCTGCACTTTGAGAACTCTTTGTTTAGAATTGTAGAAAAGTGGCATATCTTCCACTCCTGCATTTGACAACCTGCTTTGGTAAGTTGGGGATAGGTTTTGGACAGTTTTGAATGTCAGAGTCAGGAGGTTTCTAAGGACCATCTAAGAGGTTCATCTTCTATGGAAAAGTACACCATGTTAAATGCCAGGCTGGATGAAGCTCAAGCTGGAGTCAAGTTTACTGGGAGAAATATCAATAACTTCAGATATGCAGATTATACGACTAATGGCAGAAAAGAAAACAGAAGCTAAAGAGCTTCTTGATGAAGGTGAAAGAGGAGAGTGAAAAAAGTTGGCATAAAACTCAACATTCAAAAAACTAAGATCATGGCATCTGGACCCATCACTTCATGGCAAATAGATGGGGAAACAATGGAAACAGTGACAGACTTCATTTTCCTGGGCCATAAAATCACTATGGATGTTAAACGACATTTTTCCTTGGAAGAAAAGCTATGACAAACCTAGATAGCATATAAAAAGCAGAGTCATCACTTTGCCAACAAAGGTCCGTATAGTCAAAACTATGGTTTCCCCAGTAGTCATGTACAGATGTGAGAGTTGGACCATAAAGAAGGCTGAGTGCCAAAGAACTGATGCTGTTGAACTGTAGTGCTGGAGAAGACTCTTGAGAGTCCCTTGGACAGCAAGGAGATCAAACCAGTCAATCCTAAAGAAAATCAACCTTGAATATTCACTGGAAGGACTGATGCTGAAACTGAATCTCCCAATTCTTTGGCCACCTGATGCAAAGAGCTGACTCACTGGAAAAGACCCTGATGCTGGGAAAGATTGAGGGCAGGAGGAGAAGGGGACAACAGAGGATGAGATGGTTGGATGACATCACAGACTCAATGGACATGAGTCTGAACAAACTCCAGGACATAGTGAAGAACAGAGAAGCCTGGCACATTGCAGTCCATGGGATCACAAAGAGTCAGATGTGACCAAACAACAATAAGAGATTCATCAGTGACAACTTGCCAAAAATTTTAGCACTCTTGTAAAACTGAAATGAATCTTTGATATTTAATGCCAGCTGGTCCTCAGATTGGTGAAGTTCAGATATCCTCTGGAGTCAAGACTCCCTCCCATCTCTCACAGGACCTGATCTAAACTCCCTCTCCCCCTGCCACATCCCAGTTCCCATCACTGTTAGAAGGTGAAAGTGCCTCTGACTTCACTGGAAAATAGGGACCTTGCATCATTCTCTGCTTCCCCCTCTCCTGCCATCACCTAAATCTACCCATAAGCCTTTCTAGTCTTAGTGGTGTCCTGCCTTGTCTCCTCAACCCAATTCTATACAGGGGCACCTGACATCATCTTTATCAGGTTTTCAAACCATCCTCTGTTGACCTATGTTTCACTGGTTCCTTCTCTTCAGACCACAAATGTGCTCAAATCCCTCAGAAAGGACAAAGACCAAATCCTTCCTTAGCTCGGCCTTTCCTGCCGGCCTCACTGGATCTCCTTCAGTTTGCAGCCTCATGGCTGGGAGAACAGTCTGTATTTTTGGTCCACTTCTTTTCCCCCCTCTTTCTGCAACCACCTGCGATCTGTCCCCAGGGCTCTGCTGAAATTGCTCACTGAGCTTCATGCCACCCTCCTCTTGCCTTTTTGATCTCTGTCCTCCTCGTCCTGCGGCATCAGCAACTCTAAAGCTGTACCTTTGTCATCTTCAATTCCCGTTCTATTCAGAATTTTCTCCCTTGGAAGAAATGACTGACTATATGTTGATCACTGTCATAGCTATGGGGCTTCCCAGCTGGCTCAGTGGCTATAGAATCCACCTGCAATGCAGCAACAGCAGGAGATGTGGGTTCGTTCTCTGGGTCAGGAAGATCCCCTGGAGGAGAAAACAGCAAACCACCCCAGTTTTCTTGCCAGGATAATCCCACGGACAGAGGAGCCTGGCAGGCTATAGTCTATGGGGTCGCACAGAATTGGACACGACTTAGTGACTGAGCATTCGTGCACATCATAGCTATAGTTTTAACTCCATACTTGGCCTCTGAGTTGCTGTTTTTGCAATTACTTTTGAGAAATTTCAGGCACCTCAGGTGGAGCATGCCATGGAATGCTAATTTTCTACCTCCACCGAAGCTTGCTGCTCTCCTCTCCTACTTTCTGTCCCAGTTGCTAGCGCCGCTGTTCTTTCACTCAGATGCTTAAGGGACAAACACCAGAACAGGCACTGTCCCCTCTTCTCAAGTCAGCTGGTCACTACATGTGCCTTACTTTCTCAGTTCTCCTGCACAAGCTCACTGCTTCTGCTACGCGTAACAATCTGGCTCTCACAGGAATGATCTAACTGGCCTTGTAACTGGATATCATGGCTCTAGACTTAGTACGTGGGTGTGGAAAAGAACACGGCTTTGGGGGCGGTCACACAAATCTATGTTCAACTCCCAGTTTCCCCACTTTTTCACTGAGCACATCAGGCAAGATATTTAAGCTCTCCTATGCCTATTTGTTCTATAAAACGGGATAACACTACCTACGCATAACTCCATGAGGACTTAATGGACTAATGTATGTAACACATTTAGCACAATGCCTGGCGCACAGTACAACCTCGGTGTTAGCTCCACCTCCCACATCCTTGCAAATCACCTTCCTTGGAAAATTCCCTAAAATTGAATTTTGATTCATATGTAAAATGACTTATTCATTCATAAAATTAAATTTTGGTTCACTGTTCATAAAATAAAAGTAAATCTAGACTATCAAGCACATACACCTATCTTTCCAGTCTCATTGTACGTCGTTTCCTAACTGGATCCCTGCATTCAGTGATTTAGGTGGAAATGGCT
The DNA here is from genome assembly GCA_935064755.1 of Tragelaphus eurycerus. Classification (NCBI taxonomy): domain Eukaryota; kingdom Metazoa; phylum Chordata; class Mammalia; order Artiodactyla; family Bovidae; genus Tragelaphus; species Tragelaphus eurycerus. The sequence goes on along the minus strand of CAKXYN010000025.1, from coordinate 11,532,096 downwards.
GCTCATTTGTTGATTCAGCTGACCAGAAGGCAACCCGGTCTGCGGTCTACCAGGTAAACTTCTCCAACAATGTTTCTGCTTCAGTGGGAAGCCTTCCTGGACTGTGGTTTAAAATGAAACTTGGTAGGGGAGGGCAATGTAATGTGCTTGGATTCTCTCCCCCTTTCATGCTATCCTCACCAGAATCTGCAAAAACTAGCATCCTGTTTGGAATTGGCCTCTTGCATCTTTCCTCCTCATTCCGGTGGTCTCAGCATTTTCTAGAGATCGCTATTGTACTGGCTTCACCTGAACCAATCACTTACTGCTCCCCCTCCTTTCCGTGCCCTTCGTGTCTCCCGTCCCATGGTAAACTCCCGCGCCTCCATTCTCAGCCTTCTCACTGAGAGCTCCCTTGACTGCCTGCCTCATAAGCTCACCACTTCCCCTGCTATGTTCATCATGGCGTATTCTATTTCAGAATAGTGATACACTCAGCTTCTTCCTTGCTTACAAGGGCTGTTCCAGGGCTCTTCAACCCTCCAGAAAAAAGTCCTGCCTTCTTTCAAGCTCAGGCCACTTGTCTGAGCCCTCCTTTAGCTCTTTTGATCTCTCTTCCTAATTCATTAAAGACTTTAGCACTGGGATCACTGTCTTCTTTTCTAAGCCTGTCTTCCATTTATTATCCTGGCTTATTTCAAAGCCCACAGCACACTAGGACTTGATCTTTTGCTTCTGTGACTACATCATTTCCAGTGAACTTGAATTTCACTGGACTGCAGCTATAGACGTGACCACATCCTAGACCTTTTTTTTTTTTTTTATCACTTGGAATTTAATTGTGAAATGCTATATCCAAACATCCCCCTTTCTATTCATTTCAGTTCAGTTCAGTAGCTCAGTCGTGTCTCTTAGTGACCCCGTGGACTGCAGCACTTCCCTGTCCATCACCAGCATCCAGAGCTTGTTCAAACTCAAGTCCATCGAGTTGGTGATGCCATCCAACCATCTCATCCTCTGTCACCCCCTTCTCCTCCTGCCTTCAATCTTTGCCAGCATCAGGGTCTTTTCCAATGAGTCAGTTCTTTGAATCAGGTGGCTAAAGTATTGGAGCTTCAACATTATCCTTCCAATGAATAATCAGGACTGATTTCCTTTAGGATTGACTGGTTTGATCTCTTTGCAATCCAAGGGACTCTCAAGAGTCTTCTCCAACATCACAGTTCAAAAGTATCAATTTCTAAAAATTTACTAATTCTCTTCCCCACTCTCTTCATAATGTTCTTTGATCTTCTAGGGACTTCTTACAGGGAATTTCTCCTTTCTTCTTTCATTTCCTTTCTGCTCCAGCTTAGTCTAACATCAAACACTGTCCTGTCCGCATTTCCAAACCCTATATGCTATTGTCCTTCAATCAGCCCTGTCAAAGCTCCAGCCCAGGCTCCATCTAACTGTATATCTCATCCATGTCCATATTTGTGTTGCCAAATTCTCTCAGAGGAAGTCAGCCCTGAAGACTGATGCCACTAAAAACGCCCTGGTCTCCCACCCACTTGGTCCTTCACACTGCCCAAGTCCATCTTTGCTTCCCTAATCAGTCCTTTCTGTTCTCTTCTGTGACCAGCTGGAACCTGCTCCCCTCAGCACCTCCACTTCCCACTCAGCAGAATATTTCATCTCCTACCTCACTGAGAAAATAGGACCAAGAAAGCATTCTCTTTGCTTTCATTCACCAAACCTACATGCTTACATATATTTGCCCCCATTTTGTTCTGTTACAACAGAAAAAGTGTCACCTGATCAAATTTAAAATTTACCCCTGCCTATGCTATGCATTGTATTCATTCCAACACTTTTGGGACCCTTTCTCTGCCTTATGCTAATCGGCTTTTTCTACTCATTTTCTTTACTGACTCTTCCACAATAGCAATATCCTCAAGAGCCTCTGAAATCTTCAAAAAAAAGAAAGAAAATAGAAAAAAAGAGAAAAAACCTGCTTTCCACTTCCCATCTTCTTCTCCCCATAGCCAAGCTTCTCAGTTTTTCTTCGGCACTTTCTGTTTTCCATGCACTTATTAATCCACTGTTATCTATGTTCCACTCTCAATGAACTTCAATGGGACTCTACTTGTCATGCACACCAGTGGAGTTACTAAATACAAAGGATATACTGCCATTTTGATATTACTTCTCTAAAGTACTTGTTACTGCTAATTACTCCCTCCTCTGTTGCCTTTTCGGAGAAGGCAATGGCACCCCATTCCAGTACTCTTGCCTGGAAAATCCCGTGGATGGAGGAGCCTGGTGGGCTGCAGTCCATAGGGTTGTGAAGAGTCAGACACGACTAAGCAACTTCCCTTTCACTTTTCACTTTCATGCATTGGAGAAAGAAATGGCAACCCACTCCAGTGTCCTTGCATGGAGAATCCCAGAGACGGGGGAGCCTAGTGGGCTGCCGTCTATGGGGTCGCACAGAGTCGGACACGACTGAAGTGACTTAGCAGCTGTTGCCTTTTGACTTCTCTATTATAGAAAATTTCAAAAATTTAGAAATAGGGTAATACCAATATTCAACTTCTATATTTATCAATATATGACTAATTCTATTCATCAACATTCACAAGCTGTCCCCTTTCCAAAAGATTATTTTTAAACAAATCCCTGATATCATATGACTTCTTCTATAAATATGTATGTGTGCATCTCTAAAAGGTCAAACCACTTAAAGTGATCACAGTGTCATTATGACACCTAAACTAACAATTCATGATTATCAACAAATATTCAGTCAATATACATATTTCCCTAGTAGCTTTCTAATTTTGTAATGGGTTGTTTTTTTGTATCAAGATCTATATAGGATCCATATCTTGAGATTGGCTGAAATGTCTCAAATTTTGTTTTGTTATATTTTGTTTTGATATATAGCTTCCACCTTCCATTTCTTTTTTTTTTCCTCCCTTAAAAAAACTGTCTTGATTTTGATGCTCAAATGAGATTAGTTTTCCTATAGATTTCCCCACAGTCTGGATTTGGCTGATTGCATCCCTGTGGTATTATTTAACATTTTGCATCTGTAGCTCCTACTGCCTCTAAATTAAGAGATCTGGTAGATTGATAAGATTCAGATTCAATCTGGGGGACAAACCTACTTCAAAAGTGGTATTATATACTCCCATAATTATGAAGGTGGTTTCTATTTTTAAGATGTTATCAGCAATAATCATTGCTTAGATCATTAGAGGTTGCAAAGTGATAATATTCAAATATTATCATTTCTTTTCCCCATAATATTCCTATAAAGAAGCACTACTCTCATCAAGTATATAGTAACCCTGAAGTACAAATCATATAGAAAAGACAAAATAAACTTTTGATTCTTTCAGAATAAATGACTGATTTTTTCCTTTAGTTATTAGTTTTTAAAATAATAAAGTGGTTTCCTTAATATTTTCCAAAGATAATCAATGGGTTTGTTTCATTTTTCAGTATCATTATGATCTCAACCTATTACTCTTAAAGACAGCAGAAGCTTATTCAGCTTGTTTTCCAAACTGTTAGAGAAGAAATCTGTAGCATTTGTTAGCATCCTTACTTTCTATTATGATGAAATACTTCAGACTCATTTTATACATTTCCTGCTCCAGATGTAGAATCATTACATTCTTCAAGGATCTCTGGGGTTTTTTTTTAAGCCACTGGCATTTAGAAAGCAATACATGGACACCAGAAGAGTCCCTGATACTGGATTGATCATTGTTTCTAAACCTCTTTGGTAGACAGACATGTGAATATGTAGTCTTTTAGATTTAAAGGTAACAAACACCATGAGTCTTATTGATACATCCAACTCAAACTCAGGATTACAACAGTTTTTACTTAACTTTGTGTACTTGTATCTTCTTCCAGCCCTGCTAATTACATGAATTCTCAATGACCTCAACCTCACAGCCATCAACATCAAGATACAAATGCAACAGTATCAGAGACAGAAACAACAAAACCATCAGCAATATGAATACCAGAAGTAGTTAAATGATTTTTTTTGGCGGGGAGGGAGTCTTTTTATCTTTAAAATATATCTTTTCTGGAATATATAGTAAAAAATACAGGATTTTAAAGTCATTTAGAATTGTCCCATACTGTAAGGTTTTGCCTTCAAACTGAACCACTTCAATGTAAAGGAACCAATTGTGAAATTTATTACCATGTAAAGTAATATCTACATGGTTCTCAAGCCAAATGTACTACCAAGGTATATTCAAGGAAGGATGGCTGTTCCTTTAAGGCTTCAGCCTCTGTATAAATAATAATCTTTGTGTGCGTGGTTCATCTTTCAAACTTTTAAAAATGTTTAAGTAGACATTTAATTTAGGAGAGGAGACAAGAAGGCAGAGTAGAAGGACTTGAGCGTAGAAGAACTTGAGCTCAACTCCTCTCATGAAAACACCAGAATCACAATTGACTGCTGAACAACTATCAACAAAAAAGACTTGAACTTACCAAAAGAGATATTCTACACCTAGAGACAGATGGTAGGAGGTGTGCTTTCGCAATATAATCAAACCCCATATGTACCAAGTGTGTGCTAAGTTGCTTCAGTCGTGTCCAACTCCTTGTGATCCTATGGACCATAGCCTGCCAGGCTCCCTGTCCATAGGATTCTCCAGGCAAGAATACTGGAGTAGACTGCCATGCCTTCCTCCAGAGGATCTTCCCAACCCAGGTACTGAACCCACGTCTCTTAGGTCTCCTGCACTGACAAACAGATTTTTTACCATTAGTGCCACTTGGCTGGAAAACAATTACATTGCAGTGGTTCCCCCATAGGAATCAGAGTTCTGAGCCCCATGTCACTCTCCCCAGCCTGGGGGTCTGGAACTGAGACTAGGAGATCCTAGAGCATTTGCCCCTGAAGGCCAGCAGGCCTCAAGGACTGGGGCAAACAGAGACTGCACTCTTGAAGGGCACACACAAGATTCCACATGCACCAGAAAACCTGGACAAACCAGTGACTCCACAGAAGCCTGGGCCAGACCTGCCGATGGATCTTGGTAGATTTACTGGGGAGGCAGAAGTCAGCTGTGGCTCACTGAGGAGGAAAGGACACTGGTTGCAGAGGATCCAGGGAACATTCATCTGTGTGAGCTCTCCCAGAGGTCACCATTTTGCTGCTGAGAAATGGCCCCACTCAACAGCCCACACGTCCCAGTGCCGGCATGCCACAGGCCAAATACCAACACAGTGAGAACACAGTGCCACCCATGAGCAGACAGGCTGCCCAAAGCCATCTGAGCCAGCAGCCACCTACAAACACACTCTTTGTCATGGTCCTACCCACAGAGGGATGAGACTCAGCTCCACCTACTCCTGAGCAGGCACCAGCTCCTCCCACTAGGAAGCCCGCACAGGCCCTTTTAAACCAAGCTTAACCCACAAGGGAGGTGGGAAACATCAGAAGCATGAAGAACTACAACCCTAAAGCCTGAGAAACAGAGACCACAAATACAGAAAGTTAGGCAAAATGAGACAGCAGAGAAATATGCTGCAGACGAAGGAAGAAAATAAAGAACAATTAAGTGAAGTGGAGATGTGCAATTTCCTGAAAAAGAATTCAGAGTAATGATAGTAAAGATGATCTAAGATACTGGAAACAGATTGGAGACACAGATCAAGAGGATATAAGAAATGTTCAATAAAGAGCCAGAGACCTGATGCCTTCAAACTGTGGTGCAGGCCAGAGGGAGGGACATGGCATATTACAAGTGATAAAAGGGAAGAACCTACAACCAAGAACACTCTACCTAACGAGGCTCTCATTCAGATCTGATGGAGAAATCAACAGCTTTACAGATAAGCAAAAGGTAAGAGAATCTAGCACCACTGGACCAGCTTTTTAACAAGTGCAAAAAGAACTTCTCTAGGAGGAAAAGAAAAAGCCACAACTAGAAAGAAGAAAGTTACTAACAGAAAAGTTCACTGCTTAGGGTAAATATATATAATAAAATTAGGAAATCATTCACACACAAATATACAAAACCAGCAATCATGAGAAGAGAACACAAATGTGGGATATTTGAAATGCATTTGAAATTAAGAGACCAGTGAACTGTGGTGTTGGAGAAGACTCTTGAGAGCCCCTTGGACTGCAAGGAGATCCAACCAGTCCATTCTGAAGGAGATCAGCCCTGGGATTTCTTTGGAAGGAATGATGCTAAAGCTGAAACTCCAGTACTTTGGCCACCTCATGCAGAGAGTTGACTCATTGGAAAAGACTCTGATGCTGGGAGGGATTGGGGGCAGGAGGAGAAGGGGACGACAGAGGATGAGACGGCTGGATGGCATCACCGACTGGATGGACATGAGTTTGAGTGAACTCTGGGAGTTGGTGATGGACAGGGAGGCCTGGTGTGCTGCGATTCATGGGGTTGCAAAGAATCAGACACAACTGAGTGACTGAACTGAACTGACTGAACATAAAACAACCTTGGATACATACAGATTGCTATATCAAAACGTTATGGTAGCCACAAGTCAAAAATGTATAATAGATATAAACATAAAAAGTAAAAAAGCAATCTAAACACAGTACTCAAGATACTCATCAAATCACAAAAGAGAACAAAAGAGGAAAGAAAGAAAAAAGACCTACAAAAACAAACCCAAAACATTTAAGAAAATGCAAATAGGATCATATCTATCAATACTTACTTTAAATGGAAATGAATGAAATGCTCCAATCAAGAGACATAAACTTGCTGAATAGACACAAAAACAAAACCAGTATATATGCTGTCTACAAGAGACTCACTTCAGACCTAGGAACACATACAGACTGAAACTGAGGGGATGGAAAAAGATACTCCATGCAAATGGAAACCAAGTATCGTAACAGACAATATAGACTTCAAACAAAGACTATTACAAGAGACAAGGAAGGATGCTACATGGTGACCAAGGATCAATCCAGTGAGACATAACAATTGTAAATATTTAGGCACCCAACACAGAAGCACCTCAGTACATAAGACAAGCACCGATAGACACTAAAGGGATAGTTGACAGTAATACCTAATAGTGGGGGACTGTAACACCCCACTTACAACAATGGACAGATCACCCAGACAGAAAACTAATAAGGAAACATAAGCCTTAAATGAAACATCAGTCTTTTGGACTCTGTGGGAGAGGGAGAGGGTGGGATGATTTGGAAGAATGGCATTGAAATATGTATAATATCATATATGAAACGAGTCGCCAGTCCAGGTTCAATGCACGATACTGGATGTTTGGGGCTGGTGCACTAGGACCACCCAGAGGGATGATATGGGGAGGGAGGAGGGAGGAGGGTTCAGGATGGGGAACACATGTATACCTGTGGTGGATTCATTTTGATATATGGCAAAACCAATACAATATTGTAAAGCTAAAAAATAAAATAAATTAATAAAATGGAAATGACAAAAAAAAAAAAGAAAGAAAGAAACATCAGACCAGCTGGACTTAACTGCTTTCTATAGAGCACCCTATCCAAAAGCAGCAGAATACACATTCTTCTCAAGTGCATGTGAAACATTCTCTGGGATAGATCACATGCTGGGCCACAAAGCAAGCCTTGATAAATGTAAGAAAACTGAAAACATATCAAACATCTTTTCTGATGGGAATGATATGACATTAGAAATCAACTATAAGAAAAAAAAATTGTAAAAGCCACAAACACATGGAGGCTAAGCAATATGCTTAGGAAATATGAGGAAATCCCAAATAAACAGCCAAACCTTACACCTAAAGCAACTAGAAAAAGAATAAAAGAAGCACAAAGCATAAGGAAAGAGATCAAAGATCAGAATAGAAATAAATGAAATACAGAAAACAATAGAAAAAACTCAGTGAAACTAAAAGTTGGTTCTCTGAAAAGAAAAACAAAATCGATAGGTCTTTAGCTAGACTCATCAAGAATAAAGAGGGCTCAAATTAATACCACTAGAAATGAAAAAGTAGAAGTTACAACTGGCATCACAGAAATGCAAATGATCATAAAAGACCACTACAAGCAACTCTATGCCCATAAAACGGACAACCTAGAAAAAGCAGACAAATTCTTAGAAAGATACAATCTACAAATACTGAACCAGGAGGACATAGAAAATATTAACAGAACAATCACAAGCACTGAAAGTGAAACTACGACTTTAAAACTCCCAACAAACACAAGTCCAGGACCAAATGGCTTCATAGGAAAATTCTATCAACCACTGAGAGAAGTGTGTGCACGCATGCTCAGTCATGTGACCCCATGGGCTGAAGTCCACCAGGCTCCTCTGTCTACAGGATTCTTCCAGCAAGAATACTGGAGTGGGTTACCATTTTCTCCTCCAGGGGATCTTCCTGGCTCAAGGATCAAATCTGTGTTTTGATGCAGTGTCTCCTGCACTGCATGCAGATTTTTTACCACTGAGCCACTGGGGAAACCCACAGTTAGAGAGGAAGTAACATCTACACTTCTGAAACTATTCCAAAAAAATTGCAGAGGAAGGCACACTCCCAGACTAATTCTATGAAATATCACCCTGACACCAAAACCAGACAAAAATATCATAAAAAAAGAAAACTGCAGGTCAATATCACTGATGGACTTAGATGCAAAAATCCTCAACACAATACTAGCAAACATAATTCCTACATTAAAAGGGTCATACACCTTGATCAAGTGGGATTTATCTACGGACGCAAGAATTCTTCAATATCTACAAATCAGTGTGATGCATCATATTAACAAACTGAAGAATAAAAACAATATGATCATCTCAGTAGATGCAGAAAAAAACTTTTGACAAAATTCAGCATCCACTTATGACAAAAAACTCTCTAAAAGGTGCACATAGAAGGAACCTATGTCAACATAATAAAAGCCAAATATGACAAACCCACAGCTAACACCACACTCTATGAGGAAATGCTGAAAGCATTTACTCCAGGACTAGGAACAAGACAAGAATGTTCACTCTTGCCACTTTTATTCAACATAGGTTTGGAAGCTCTAATCACAGCAATCAGAGAAGAAAAAGTAATAAAAAGATTTCAAGTTGAAAAAAGAAGTAGTAAAACTGTCACTGTTTACAGATGACATACTACATATAGTTCAGGATAAGGGACACGTACACCTGTGGCTGATTCATGTTCATGTATGGCAAAAACCACCACAATATTGTGAAGTAATTAGCCTCCAATTAAATACATTAATTAAAAAAAAGAAAATCCTAAAGCTGCTACCAGAGAACTACTAAAACTCATCAATGAACTTGGTAAAGCTGCAGGATACAAAATTAATACACAGAAATCTCATGCATTTCTACACACTAACAATGAAAAATCACCAGGAGAAATTAAGGCAACAATCCCATTTACCACTGTACCAAAAAGAATAAAATCTACATAAGGAACAAATCTACATAAGGAGCAAAAGACCTGTACTTTCTGAAAGAGATGGGAATACCAGACCACCTGATCTGCCTCTTGAGAAATTTGTATGCAGGTCAGGAAGCAACAGTTAGAACTGGACATGGAACAACAGACTGGTTCCAAATAGGAAAATGAGTACGTCAAGGCTGTATATTGTCACCCTGTTTATTTAACTTATATGCAGAGTACATCATGAGAAACGCTGGACTGGAAGAAACACAAGTTGGAATCAAGATTGCTGGGAGAAATATCAATAACCTCAGATATGCAGATGACGCCACCCTTATAAAAGCCTCTTGATGAAAGTGAAAGTGGAGAGTGAAAAGGTTGGCTTAAAGCTCAACTTTCAGAAAATGAAGATCATGGCATCTGGTCCCATCACTACATGGGAAATAGATGGAGAAACAGTGGAAACAGTGTCAGACTTTATTTGGGGGTCTCCAAAATGACTGCAGATGGTGACTGCAGCCATGAAATTAAAAGACGCTTACTCCTTGGAAGGAAAGTTATGACTAACCTAGATAGCATATTCAAAAGCAGAGACATTACTTTGCCAACAAAGGTTCTCCTAGTCAAGGCTATGGTCTTCCCTGTGGTCATGTATGGATGTGAGAGCTGGACTGTGAAGAAGGCTGAGCGCCGAAGAATTGATGCTTTTGAACTGTGGTGTTGGAGAAGACTCTTGAGAGTCCCTTGGACTGCAAGGAGATCCAACCAGTCCATTCTGAAGGAGATCAGCCCTGGGATTTCTTTGGAAGGAATGATGCTAAAGCTGAAACTCCAGTATTTTGGCCACCTCATGCGAAGAGTTGACTCATTGGAGAAGACTCTGATGCTGGGAGGGATTGAGGGCAGGAGGAGAAGGGGACGACAGAGGATGAGATGGCTGGATGGCATCACTGACTCGATGGCTGTGAGTCTGAGTGGCCTCCGGGAGTTCGTGATGGACAGGGAGGTCTGGCGTGCTGCGATTCATGGGGTCGCAAATAGTCGGACACGACTGAGCGACTGATCTGATCTGATCTTGAAAACTATAAGACACTGATGAAAGAAATCGAAGGTGATACAAACAGATGTAAAGATATACCATGTTCTTGAATTAGAAGAATCAATATTGTCAAAGTGAATATACTACTGAAGGCAATTTATAGGTTCAATGCAATTCCTATTAAATTACCAGTGGCATTCTTCATAGAACTAGACAACAATTTTAAAATTTGTATGGAAACACACAGACCCTGAATAGCCAAAGTAAACCTGAGAAACAAAAATGGAGCTGGAGGAATCAGGATCCCTGACTTCACACTATACTACAAAGCCACAGTCATCAAAACAGTATGAAATTGGTACAAAAATGGAAATATAGATCAATGGAACAAGACAGAAAGCCTAGAGATAAACCCATGCACCTATGGGCACCTTATCTTTAACAAAGGAGGCAAGAATATACAATGGAGAAAAGGCAGTTTCTTCAATAAGTGTTGCTGAATAAAGTTGACTGTATGTCCACTACATGTAAAAGAATGAAATTAGAACATTCTTTAACACCATACATGAAATAAGCTCCCCTCAGAGGAAAACATAGGCAGAACATTGACATAAATCACAGCAATATCTTTTTGGATCCACCTCCAAGAGTAATGAAAATAAAACCAAAAATAAACCAGTGGGACCAAATTAAACTTAAAAGCTTTTGCACCACAAAGTAAACCATAAACAAAACCAAAAGACAATCCACAGAATGGAAGAAAATATTTGCAAATGATGCAACCAACAAGGGATTAATCCTCCAAATATATAAACAGCTCATGCAGCTCCATATAAAAACAAACAACCCAATCAAGAAATGGGCCGAAGATACAAAGAGACATTTCTCCCAAGAAGATAAACAGATGTCCCCAAAGCATATGAAAATATGCTCAACATTGCTAACCCTTAGAGAAATGCAAATCAAAACCATAATGACATACCACCTCATGCTAGTCAGAATGGCTATCATCAAAAAGTCTACAGACAATAAATGCTGGAGAGGGTTTGGAGAAAAGGGAACTCTCCTATGCCATTGGTGGGATGTAAGTTGGTACAACCATTATAAAACACAGTATGCTACTGCTGCTAGGTCACTTCAGTCATGTCCAACTCTGTGCAACCCCATAGATGGCAGCCCACCAGGCTCTACAGTCCCTGGGATTCTCCAGGCAAGAATACTGGAGTGGGTTGCCATTTCTTTCTCCAAGGCATGAAAGTGAAAAGTGAAAGGGAAGTTGCTCAGTCGTGTCCGACTCTTTGCGACCCCATGGACTGCAGCCTACTAGGCTCCTCTATCCACGGGATTTTCCAGGCAAGAGTACTGGAGTGGGGTGTCAATGCCTTCTCCAAAAACACAGTATCAGTTCAGTCGCTCAGTTGTGTCCGACTCTTTGAGATTCCATGAATCACAGCATGTCAGGCCTCCCTGTCCATCACCAACTCCTGGAGTTCACCCAGACTCACGTCCATCAAGTCAGTGCCATCCGGCCATCTCATCCTCTGTCGTCCCCTTCTCCTCCTGCCCCAAATCCCTCCCAGCATCAGAGTCTTTTCCAATGAGTCACTCTTCGCATGAGGTGGCCAAAGTACTGGAGTTTCAGCTTTAGCATCATTCCTTCCAAAGAAATCCCAGGGCTGATCTCCTTCAGAATGGACTGGTTGGATCTCCTTGCAGTCCAAGGGACTCTCAAGAGTCTTCTCCAACACCACAGTTCAAAGGCATCGGCGTTCAGCCTTCTTCACAGTCCAATTCTCACATCCATACATGACCACAGGAAAAACCATAGCCTTGACTAGATGAAGGGGTTTCTTAAACAGCTAAAAACAGAGTTACCATATGATCCAGCAATCCTACTCGGGAATATATTGAAACAAAACCATAATTAGAAAAGATATATACAACCCATGTTTATAAACAGCACTGTTTATAATAGGCAAGACATGGAAGCAACATAAACGTCCATCAACAGAGGAATGGATAAAGAAGATGTTGTACATATATACAATAGAATATTACTCAGCAATAAAAGAGAGTGAAATAATGCCATTTGCAGCAACATGGATGGACTTAGGTACTGTCGTACTGAGTGAAGTAAGTCAGACACAGAAAGACAAATATCACATGTCACTAATATGTGGAATCTAAAAAAGGAGGCGGGTAAAATGAACTTTTTACAAAACAGAAGTAGAGTCACAGAGGTAGAACACAAACTTATAGTTACCAGAGCATAAGTAGGGGAGGGATAAATTGGGAGATTGGGATTTACATATATGTATGTCACATTATATCTATATTACTTATATATGTAATATTACATATGTAATATAGATATAAATACATTACTACTATAACTACTATATATAAAATAGATAATAATAAGAATCTACTGTTCAGCACAGGGAATATACTCAATACTCTGCAATGATCTATATGGGAAAATAATCTAAAAAAATGTATTGCTATATGTGTATGAATTACTGATTCACTTTGCTGTACATTTGAAACTAACACAACACTGTAAATCAACTATACTCCAAAGAAAGTTTTTTATTTTAAAGATACATGTACCCTAAGGTTCACTGCAGTACTATTTACAATAGCCAAAACATAGAAGAGAAGTAAACGTCCACAGACAGAAGAGTGGATAAAGAGGATGTGGTACATAATACACAATGGAATATTACTCAGTCACAACAAAGAATAATACCATTTGCAGTAACTCCAGTACTTTGGCCACCTCATGGGAAGAGCTGACTCACTGGAAAAGACTCTGATGCTGGGAGGGATTGGGGGCAGGAGGAGAAGGGGACAGCAGAGGGTGAGATGGCTGGATGGCATCACTGACTCGATGGATGTGAGTCTGGGTGAACTCCGGGAGTTGGTGATGGACAGGGAGGCCTGGCGTGCTGTGATTCACGGGGTACCAAAGAGTTGGACACAACTGAGCGACTGAACTGAACTGAGCACACTTAGAGATTATTATACTAAGTGAAGTAATCAGACAGAAATACAAACGTCATGTGATATCACTTGTATATGGAATCTAAAACAATGATACAAATGGAGCTATTTACAATAGAGAAACAGACTCACAGACTTCAAAACCCAACTCGTGGTGACCAAAGGGGACAATGGGGGGAACGCACCAGGAGACTGGGAGTGACACGCACACACACTACCGCACAGCCCAGGGAGCCCCACTCAGCACCCTATAATAAACTACATGGGAAACAACCTGAAAAGGAACTGAACCGCTTTGCTGGACTCCTAAAATTAGCACAACATTGCAAATCAACTATAATATGAAACAAAAATTAAACTTTAAAAACGTATAAGTAAAGAGTAAATGATGACGACAAACTGTTTATATGTTTCTCCACCTTGCTTTTCTCATTTAAAAAACATATTCTAGAGATCACTTCATAAGAGTATGAGAACATCTTCATTTCTTTCTACGTCTGAATAGTACTTCCTCATGTGGACATGCCATACTTTTGATTTGTTCATTGTCCTACTGATGGACTTTTGGGGTTTTTCCAGTGTTCTGCAATTCAAGGTAGTCTTTCTCTATCAAGAAATCTCTCTGTGTAAGTCTTTTTCTTATTTATTGCTAATATATCTTTGGCATGAGAATCCTATAAGTGGGAACTGTTCTATCAATAAGTAAATATGTATTCATTTATTGCCAAATCCCCCTCCCTAGTGTTGTACTATTGGCATGTCCAATGACATTGTAGGAGAATGGTTGTTTTCTTTCAGTCTCACCACAGAGAATGCTATCTTCTGGATTTATGTCAATCTCATAGTTGAAAAAAGCTTTCTCAACTTGGTTTTTCAATCTCAGGGTCACTAAGGGTCGGACATAACTGAGCGACTTCACTTTCACGCATTGGAGAAGGAAATGGCAACCCACTCCAGTGTTTTTGCCTGGAGAATCCCAGGGATGGGGGAGCCTGTTGGAATGCCATCTATGGGGTGGCACAGAGTCTGACATGACTGACTCGACTTAGCAGCAGCATAGTTGAAAAAAGCTTTCTCAACTTGGTTTTAGTGTGAATTTCTAAGTGTGGTTGTTTTTCACGCAGTGAAGAGCCAACTCTGTCCTCTTGATACCGTCTCTTTTCATTAACATCCTGGAAGCCCCATTTGCAAACAATTCTATTTTTTCTCATTTTTTGGGTTGTTAATTTTTAATCTCCTTTTCTACTTCCACAACTCTTATTTATTTCCTAAATATTTTCTTTCTCTGCATTGTGTTTAAGTATTTCTTTTAAGATCCACTCTTTGGACTTAATAATCATTGTTATTCTTGTTGCAATTAAGTCCGTACCTGCAGCCCCAAACTCTCCCTCTTCTTCTGTTCCAATTCGCAAACTACGTAGTGAAAGCTGTGAACTGTGCCTCCCAGGCACCATAAACCCAACCTGTATGTTGCCCCTTACCATCACGCCCTTCTTTGGGCACTGCTCAGCACAATGAATGCCACCCCAGATCTCTAGCTACCCTGGTCTTAAACCTGGGCTCTTTTCTGCTGACTCTCTCTCTCTCACCTTCCTTGAATCAAATCAATTGCCAAATTCTGTGACTTTTTCCTCATAAATGATTCTTGAATCCATCTATTTCTCTCCATTTCAAATTCCCGATCTAAGCCACTGTCATTTCTTCCCTGGACTCCTGCACCTTTCTTGTAGGTGGCCTTTCCTAGTTCTTCTTGCTCCCAAACATGATCAGAACTACCTTTAAAAGTACAAATCAGAGGCCTACCCTGGTGGCACAGTGGACAAGACTCTGCCTGCCAATGCAGATGATACTGGTTCGATCCCTCATCCTGGAAGATCCTACATGCCCTGGAGCACGTAAGCCCCCAAGCCACACTACTGAGCCTGCGCTCTAGGGCCCGCGCACCACAACTACTGACGCCTACGTGCCTAGAGACTGTGCTCTGCAACGAGAGAAGACACCGAAATGAGAAGCCCCGTGTACCGCGATGAAGAGCAGCCCCCACTCACAGCAATTAGAGAAAGCCCATGCAAAGCAATAAAGACCAGCACAGTCACAAATAAATAAATATTTTTTAAAAGTATAAATAAGACAGTGCCATTTACTCATTTGAAAACCACCCAAACTCAAAACGTCCCTCAAACCTGAACCTCCAAAACCAAGAAACCCGTCTCAAGTCCTGTATTTCCATAGATACAGATGTATATAACCACTGCAAAGCTCTGGATACTCAAAACTGAAGTGGTAACAGGGGGTACACCTCTGGGGAGAAGGCTAGGATCAAAGTCAATGAAGGGGATGCCATGGGCAGGCTTAGTGTTGGTGAAGAAGGACTTGTTTTTATCATTATCTGCATTGTCTGAATTTTTACAGTGAGAGTATTCTCCAGTAACATATATTACTTATATATGTTAAACTAAATTAAATGGACTGAGAAAGTGAGCCTTCTTGCACGCAGGTCGGGTTCACCAGAAAGTTATATGAATTCCCAATGTCGGGTCTCCCAGAAGAGACTTCAGGCTCCCCACAATTCCTCGCAGGGGACAGCGCTGTCCTCTCGTCTGGGTGCAGCCTGGGAAAGTAAATCAAGGTGTGCTCACCTTTGTAGTCCACAGTTTGACGGTCCAGTCAAATGACGACGTGACAAACAGGTGTGAGAAGTCGATTGGGCCCACTGCCATGTGGCAGTTAATTCCCGTCACTGGCCCTTGGTGGCCTTCGAAGACTTCCCCGATGCCGGCTTTGCTGCATGAAGACCACATAAGACAAGAGCTTCAGTGACCTTCACAAACCAGTGACTGCTTTTAAGGAAGAAAAAAAAAAACCAGGTTTGTCTCTGCATGATTACTTCTCCATAATTTAGCACAGCCATAAACCACCAGACATGAAACTCACTGTCACAGTTACCTTGAGAGAAATACATGCTATCCTGCTCTGAGTGATTTAAAACAACACGGAGCAATAACATCATTTTAATCTTCAGAACTGAACATCGACTTAATCCTTTTCAGGAGTATTTCAAAGCCCATCACTGTTGATGAAGCTATTGATACTTTGATGGAACACACACACAGTCAACCATCCACATCCCCTGATGCCTCTGATATGGAGGGGCAGCTATGCCGTGCCATTTTCAGATGGGACTTGAACATCCTTAGATTTTGGTACCTGCAAGGGCTCCTGGAACCAATTCCCCATGGATTCAGATACCAGGGGACAACTATATACTCAGATCCCAGAGCTTCCATAGTTATAATAAGATGATTCTATTCTTGTGATGATATTTGGCACAACTTTCATTTTAACTCCTTTCAGAGAAGACTTAAGACCTGGGTTCGATCCCTGGGTCGGGAAGATCCCCTGGAGAAAGAGATGGCAACTCACTCCAGTACTCTTGCTTGGAAAATTCCATGGACGGAGGAGCCTGGTAGGCCACAGCCCATGGGGTCGCAAAGAGTCGGACACGACTGAGCAACTTCACTTTCACTTTGGCTATAAAACTTCACATATCCTCGAGTACATGTATTTATCCTTTCAAGAAAATGTTTTTTCTTTAAAGTTTATTATTATTATTATTTTTGATGTGGGCCATTTTAAAGTGTTTATTGAATTGGTTACAACATTGCTTCTGTTTTTGTCTGTTTTGGTTTTTTGGTCACCAGGCATGTGAGAACCCGGAGAAGACAATGGCACCCCACTCCAGTACTCTTGCCTGGAAAATCTCATGGATGGAGGAGCCTGGTAGGCTGCAGTCCATGGGGTCGCTAAGAGTTGAACACGACTGAGCGACTTCACTTTCCCTTTTCACTTTCATGCATTGGAGAAGGAAATGGCAACCCACTCCAGTGTTCTTGCCTGGAGAATCCCAGGGATGGGGGAGCCTGGTGGGCTGCCGTCTATGGGGTCACACAGAGTTGGACACGACTAAAGTGACTTAGCAGCAGCAGCAGCATGTGAGAACCTAGCTCCCCCACTGGGGATCAAACCCACACCCCTTGCATTGGAAGACAAAGCCTTAACCACTGGACATCCAGGGAGGTCCCTCAAGAAAATTTCTTAAATTAGGTTGACACTCCTGCAAATGTAAAACTTCGTGGAAACCCTTGTCACAAAAATCATAGGCAAAATAACTTAAATGTAATACAGAGGAAATTACGTTTTCACTGAAAGGAGGAGAGTAATTTACAAATCCACTAAGTGTAAACTCCATAAGGGCTGCTGCCTTGTTTTTCTTGTTGCATAGTGTGGTAAGTGTTCAATAAACACTTGTTGAACAAAACAAAGGAAGAGACAAACTCCTGCCTTTCTCCTTAAGAGAAGCACATTTGAGAAATGGTGATACACAGTTTGAAAGTTATCCACAGACATATGTCATTTCTTTAACTAAGCTGGGATTGTTTCCATCACCCATTTTTATTCAACAGTCTGCATGCAATAACACCCAATTAGAAAATATATCAAAATGCTGTATTTTGGTTATACAAAATAAGTATACACAAGGTTATAAATATGACAAACGCAGAGGGGTCATGGCTTCTAAATATTACATCACAAAGAGTGAAAATGAATTAAGTTATTAAAGCATGTGAGCTTCTGGGGCACCAGTTAATGTCAGTGTGTTGAGCGAAATTTGAAATCACTAGCCAAATGCTGTAGTGTAACAAGCACTCAAAAATTACACCTGGTGAAACTGCCAACAGCAGTTCTACATGTGATCATTTACATTCGTCCTAGAGAACTCAAGAAACTGATCTTTGAAGTGGCCCCAGGTGAGATTTCGCTTGCCCTTAACAGCATCCTGAAAGGGTTTATAGGTTGCAAAATGAGGACCTTATTTCATTTATGGAAGTGGATTTGCACCTTTTCCATGTTAGGTGAAAAACAGAAATTTCACACCTCTCCTCTGTAGCCCTATATGACCCACTTAAGATTACTATGAAGCCAAACGCCTGTGACTTTATAACTTTACTAAGATCTGTGTTTTATATTTCAGATGGATGGACCAATGTAAAAAGCAAAATCAAGCTTGTTGTAAAATGACGTGGTTTGTACCTTCAGATCAGATCAGAGATCAGTTGGTCAGTCGTGTCCGACTCTTTGCGACCCCATGAATTTCAGCACGCCAGGCCTCCCTGTCCATCATCCCGGAGTTCACTCAGACTCATGTCCATTGAGTCAGTGATGGACGTCACCTTGCGTGCATGCTAAGTCGCTTCAGTCATGTCTGATTCTTTGAGACTCTATAGACTATAGCCCACTAGGCTCCCCTGTCCATGGGATTCTCCAGGCAAGACTACTAGAGAAGATTGCCATTCCCTTCTCCAGGGGATCTTCCCAACCCAGGGACTGAACCTACATCTCTTATGTCATTGGCAGGCAGGTTCTTTACCACTAGTGCCACCTCGGAAGCCCCTTAGGTCCCCTTCTTTTGAACAGTGCATCTTCTGATTGTGCTTGAAAAGGAAAAGAGCCACAGAGCAAAAACATTCATCATGAAAACGGTTATTCACATTAGAGAATTTTCAAAAAAAAAAAAAAAATCTGAAAAGTTATCAATGAACATGTTCTGGAGCCCTCACAGATAACTAAGGCCCAGGGTTAAGGGAACTGAACCTGTGTCCTGCTGATTCTAATAAATATGTAGATAAACCTGTGAACCTTTGTTTGGTCCACTGTGCATTCTGTGCGTCTCTCCTTCCATTTACAACATTCCACCTGTCTTGCAGATGTTTCTGTGTTTACCTTTCCCACCATCATCAGTTTCTTGAAGATAGGAATAGGCTTAAATGATGTCTGCATGCCCAGCAATGTCTAGCAATGCCCTTTGCTGAGGGCAGTTGTGCAGTGAAAATTTCCAAGAATGAACAACTTTATCAGATCTTTCTCTGCTTTTGGAAAACTCTGACGCATAGTTATAGCCAGTACTAATGAAGGAGGGGGCTTCTGTGGTGGCTCAGACTAGGTAAAGAGTCGACCTGCCATGTAGGATACCTGGGTTCTATCTCTGGGTAGGGAAGATCCCCTGGAGGAGGACATGGCTATCCACTCCAGTATTCTTTACCTGGAGAATTCCACGGACAGAGGAGCATGGCAGGCTACAGTCTATGGGGGCACAAAGAGTCAGACACGACTGAGGAAACAACTCTATGAAGTAAGATTGCTGGGCATGGAATTATAAGGAACATCTTCCTAGTCATCTTTTACTCATGTGAGGAGGGAAAATACTGCTGGTTTCTGTGGGCAGCAAAGTAGGAACTTCAAAGCTTGTATTGTGTGAATGGGAAGAGTCATACACCTGAGCCGTGGATGCCTGCTTCTTCAATGAATCACAAACACACTAGAGTAAGGACTTGGAATAATTCCTGGTTCCTCATGCAAGCTAAATAGCCTGTGATGAGTGCAAGAGATGCAAAATCAATTGAATTAGAACTTCTAAAGTGAAAGGGAAATAGTGCACCAGGGTGAACACAGTGAAACTTTCAAAATATGAATCCATTCATTAAATCCTGTGTTTAATTTTATAATCTAGCTAAATTACCGGATTCCACTTCTTTCCTGAGATTTTCCTAGGAGCATTTGCCCGTCTCTCAATCAAGATAGAGTTTGTATCACCTATCTTCACTCTGAATCTTCATTCTACCTTGTGTATCTCATACTATTTTGGCCTCTGATTGGGAGGAAGGGCCCTAAGGCACCTCTCTATATTATGCAGTTATTTTCATTCTTTTTTCTTTATATAGATTTTTAACTCATCACTTACTATGTTCCCAGCACCAAGCAGGAAATCAATAATGAGATGGAAATAGTTCAGAAAAAAAAAAAAAAAAAAGGGCAGATGGCTGAATAGTTAAAAATGTGATGAATGCTAATGCAGAAGTGATATACAAATAAGTAAAAAAAAAAAACAAGCCCATCTGACAGCTTGTACTCCTATCTCATTGATTCTACTTTAATTTTCTCCAAGTACTCATCTTCTCAAACCACATATTTAAAGTTTACTGTCAGTCACCCTCAGAATATAAACTCCAGCTCTGTTTTGTTCCTTACTGCATTCCTTCTAAAGTGATGGTGCCTGACATATAGGTTCTCAGGAAATATCCCTTAAACGAATGAATGAGTAAACGGGATGAAAATTCTGTGGAAACATAGAGGAGGAAATTATTTCCTTCACCCAAGCAAGTCAGGAGAGGCTCGTGGAAAGACCTTTGTGCTGGCTCTTGAAGGATAAGGGTGGGGGAGATTAAGCAGGCCAAGAAGAGAGAAATACCAGATGCAGCAGGAGAAACTGGATGAATAAACTCACAGATATGTAGTGGGATCAGCAACGTGGGGATGGGTGCGTGGGGGAGCCTGAAGGCTGAAGCTGGGCAGGGGCAGGCGGTAAGGGCAGTCAAGAATCTTCTCTGATATGCTAAAAAGTTCTGGCTTTTTTCCTCCAGGCAATGTGAACCATCAAAGGCTTACAAATGGCTAATGACCAGAGCAGACGGATGCTATAAAACAGTGAAGACATGAGACTGTGATTTGCATTTCTTCAGAAATGCCTTTCTTCTAATGCAACGTGTTACAATCCAGCAAGCGATACAGACTTTCGGAAATGAAGAACACGTCATGGGCAAGAAAACAGAAACTCACCTTCCATGACGACAGGCCGTGTAGACTGTACCCTCCTCGCTGCCAACCACGAAGTTATTGACGTCTCCCGTTGGGAAAGCCATTCCAGTAACGGCCACAGGCTTGGACTTATTGTACACCAGCTCCATGCTCTCCTACCAAAACACGGTGTGGTTACATTTCCTCTGTCAACTCCTTGCCATGCCAAAGATAGCACGGAAAAATCATTTGACTAAATTGTCTGTTTGCTTTTCACACAGCGTTACAAAAGACCCCGGCTGTGCCAGAAACCACGCTTTACTGCCCCTGACATTCAAGCTTCTGTGTATCTCTGGTTTCAGCGGCTGGATTTCATCAGCATGTGCTGTTGCTTCTGAAGTCAGGCAGAGATGACAGGTGAGAATTTTGAAACTAATGGTGCAGAAACTAAAGATAATACTGTAATGGTTACACTTGTCAGCCCCAGGCTTTAATAAAACACACAATACCCTTGTATTTACAAACATTTTCAAAATCAATTGTTCATGAGAATACACATGTATTAATATCAGATGTACGGAGCACATTTGTCAAAGCAGGAGTGTGTGTCCTCTGTGGGCTAAAACCAGAGAGTTGTCACTCAGGTCATAAAAACCAGATTTCAATAGGGACTCAAATTCATGAAGGGCAGACATTGGGTGTGTAGGCTGTTAAGTCTGCAAAAAACAATGTTTAAGTTAGTCTTTAGTAAATGAGGGTCTTTATTTTATCTAAAATGACTTTCAGAATCGGGAATTCCAGTGTATTTTAAAAGACATTCTGCTGAATTGAGTTTAAGGACAGTGCAGAGTGCTGCTGCTGCTAAGTCGCTTCCAGTCGTGTCCGACTCTGTGCGACCCCATAGACGGAAACTCACCAGGCTCCCCTGTCCCTGGGATTCTCCAGGCAAGAACACTGGAGTGGGTTAGGTCTAACTAACATTCTCGAATACTTCTGGTTATTTACATCCAAAAGCCTGCTTGCTACACCTAAAGTAATTAAAAAAAAAATTCTGAGGGACCATGTCATTATATTTGGAAGTTTAGTCTCTTTTATGCAAACAAATAAACCAAGGCATCGCGGCCATGGAGTCTATAAATCGGAAGCACATGCTAGCTGTCTGGAACACGCAGACCGCGTGGTCATGTGACAGGCTCGCAGTCTGCGAGACCCAGACACAGGGAGTGCCTGAGTGAGCGGATGCTGTGACGGCAGTAACACAAACCGTGCCATTGCCAAAATTAGCAGAGGGAGGCCACAGCCTCGTGGGCACCCACTTGGGACAGAGAGGGAGCAGGGCAAATGTCTTCTGCTCCCATCTGCCTGCCATCCACAGCCATACCACCGAAATGCTTCCATCTCTGGCCAGAGACAGGCGTCTGCGGGCCCCCTAAAACTAATGAAAATGACCCCGCAGCTCCCCCTGCGAGGGGCTGTAACCTAAACACACACACACACACACACACACACACACACACACACACTTTAATCATCAAAATGGGCAATTAAAAATTCCTAATTAGAGGGTTTACTCGTATCTGTTTGTAATCTCCAGGGCTTTTAAAAGAAAACAACATATTGCTGAGAAATTTAAGACAAAGCTGTAAAATACCCACACACAACTCCCCAAACTTGTATAAATGTTAAAGATCAGCAAAAGCAGAGGAACTTAAACGGTAAGGAACTTATGAGCTCTTCCCCCCACACTAAAATGATAAAAAGAACTTTGGTTTACTATTCTCTATATTTCTATTTTGTGGCGACTTTTGGGAGGTTCTTCTTGGTTTCCACATTTCCTTACGTCTCCTGAAATTTTCAGTATCTTCTAAACTTCTGATGAAGACATTCCAGCATTGTTAGTTCAGGAAAGGGGAAAGGAAGATTAAAATTGAGAATTATCTCCTAGTTATCTTATACAATTTTCTTGATGTTTCCTCACACTGTCAATGGCTACAACAGGAAACTCTGCTCTGTTTTTACCTGGTGGACAGCGAAGGACTTTATTCCCCCACAAAGAAAAGTGGAAAGACGCGACTATTTGTGTGTTTGCATGTATATGTGCTGCCTTCTGTATGTGTGTACACACATATATTCTGAAAGTTGCGTTTAGTTGTCTCGCCCCATGGTCTCTTCCACTTCCGCTCCTTCATTTGGCTCGCATTACTGATCAGGAGCAGTTTGGAGACCTTGGAACTTTTCATTTTCAGCTTCTCGCTTGTTGAGCAAGGAATGGCAGGAGCCACCCTAACAAACATTCCCGAGGAGAAAACAGATGTCTGGACAAATTCTTCAAACACACGAGGCGGTTGTCTAGGCTACAGATGTGAGCGAGGGCTTGGATTTCTGTTTCACTGGGATACCTTTTTCTCCAAGGCAAGCACCCATCGGGGATCGCTCTGCATTTGTCTAACAATGCTGTAGGGTAAAGCAGGATTCCTACTGCAGCCAACTTCCATAA
Source organism: Tragelaphus eurycerus (assembly GCA_935064755.1). Taxonomy (NCBI): domain Eukaryota; kingdom Metazoa; phylum Chordata; class Mammalia; order Artiodactyla; family Bovidae; genus Tragelaphus; species Tragelaphus eurycerus. Next base: position 11,508,532 of record CAKXYN010000025.1, on the reverse strand, counting down.
TTACTATGCTTTGAAATGGATTATTTCATTTTCACTTGAAACTGACCTAAGGATTAACGTATTACAGTAATTACATGATGTGCGGTAAAGGAAATGGGTTTTGGCTTCCAGAGAAGGCTGCCGAAAACAGGCCCCACTCTTTCAAGTGCACCCACTGATTTGAGCTCCTATAGGATGTGAGGGTTTGGCTTTTAGGAACTCCATTCCATTAGGCAGGTATCTCTTTTAACCAGGAGGCTCTTATGTGTAAGGGAAAACAAACCCACCTGTGGAGTGGAGAGCATGTCCAGGCTCCAAGAACACATTTTGCCATCGGTGGAGACGGTGATGAGGTTATGAGCGTTTTGGGTCCCAACAACATTTACACAGTACACGGGATGCTGCAGAAACATGAACGTGGAGGATCAGATGTTGGTCTAAGAGGAAATGCTTACATCTGAGTGACATCTGAGTGTCAGACACATTACTCTGAAACAAGGATTAAAGAATGACATAATCCTACAATAATGGAAGCCTCGGGTCACTGGCCACTTTTGATTGGAACCTGATTTCTTTTTCAAAGCTCTGGCAGCACCACGGAGTAGTGGAAATACTCAGAAAGCTTCACCTTGCTCGGTCAGAGGCAGTACAATGGAACTGAAGCAAGCAGGCGCCAATGAGGACCGGTGGGACGAAAGGAACACAGGTGAATGTGTGTGACTTACATGAGGCTCCAGCATGGAGTTTGGCTTTTAAGCTCACCATGAGGGATGGAAACGGACAGTCCTCAGGAGGGTAGAATGACTGACTTTTGGAAGGAGTGTTACTAAATCTCAAGTTTAGCGCATCACAGCCACAGTGCCAAACATTTGTTAACATTCTTTATAAAAAGTGGTTAATATTCATCAAAATATCTGGTTAAATTCATCAAAAAGAGGCTGATGCCTCTTTCGATTTGAAGGAGAGATACTGGTGGTGGAAATTATTGGCACAAGGAACCTAGTAAGATAAAATTAGGTTCTTTTTTTGCTACAACATCTAGGTTAGGATAATGATAGTTTTCTTTTTTTTTTTTTTTTCAAAATATTGCTAGGGTAGGACGGAGGCTTAACATCCCAGGAATCATAAGCAAGATGCTCTAACCTTTTGTCATAACTCAAGAAGGTTATTCCACTCGACTTTGGTAGAGTCCAAAATGGTAAGCTCAAATCATTTGCAGCTGCACATTAAATACTAAATGAAAGGTTAGCATAAGCAGAACCTAGCGGTAATTTGGGTTAGATTTCAGGCAGCTTAGCCTTCAGTGGCCAAACCACAACTTAGCTGATGCTTCTCTGTGCAAACAGCTGACAGTCTTTCTCTTGATGAGTTACTGTCCATAAGACCTAGCCAAAAAAGCGATGAAACAATCTCTAATATTGGAAAGTTGATATCATATAAAGGATGGTTCCCCAACTATTATTATCATATAAACTCCTGGTCAGAAGGAACTGTAATAATCATCAAGTTAAGCTATTCATCTGCCTCTCCCAAGACATGGTCCAAACTCTGCTGAAACACCTTTCTTAGCCAATTTTAGCACTAATTCTTGGGCAATCCTGCCTTCTACCAATGGGAATAAAGAAAGCTCAAGGAGGTATCTTTAGTGAACTGCCTTCTGACATCATATTCATCAAGTCCAAAATAATAACGGATTGTTCTTGTATTACACCCTTTCCCCCTCCAGCCCCCCACCCCAGTCTTGTCTTTCTCAGACTAATCATCACCAGTTCCTTCAACTGGTCTGAGTATCTGGTTTTCAATACCTTCCCCATCCTGGTCACTCTCTTCTGTTTTGCTCTATTTTGTGTGAGTTCTCCTGCCAGTGAAGTTCTGGGAATGAAACACAACTGTCTACCTATACTCTGACTCACAGGATATAGAAATATGGGATCCCTGAGCCGTCACTCACGTGATAAAAGAAATATGCCTGTACAGATGTCTACGAAGATTTACACTTGCTTTTTTGAAAACTGCATCACCTCGTTTACCCATGCTGGACAGAGAGTCAACCAAGTCCCTGTGTGTTTTTCACACCGTTTTCCTAGAACATAAACCTTTGAGCCTCAGTGGGTCTGGATAGTGGAAAGCACAGCAGAGATGTGAAGTGAAATGTTCTCCTGATCAGGCCTCTGACTGTCAAGAGGACTGATTGGTTGTGCTTCCTCCTAATGCTTCCTCCCAAGTCTCTGGTGTATGAAACTCAAGGGTGAGTCATGTGGCGTCCTGAGCTCTACGTGCAAACAAATGAAAGAATGGATGAGACAGATTCTTGCTTGAAAATGGCAGACGGTAATACTGAGAATGAGAAAGCAAGCTCCAAACATTGTTACAAGCCCCCAGTCCGCCTAGTGTTTTTCAGGAAGAGTCCAGCGAGGGTTTCTTTTAACTGTGGAGCAACAGCACAAATCACCAGAACCCTAATGGGTCAGGACCCCTCAGGGTGGGTGTAGCATGAAAAGAAAGCTTCCAGAAGGAGGTACAGAGCAAATGCCCTGAGAAGGAATGTGTGTGGGAGCCCCTCCCTGGCTTTAATCAGTACTACTGGCCTGTGCTTTCAAGAGTAATAAAGCTCAGCTTAAAAGAAAAGAGAGAGACGCAAAAAAACTAGAACAGAAGCAGGCACATGGGCATGCCTACTTAAACACACACACACACACACACACACACACACCACTCTACTCAATGGAAAGAAAAAAGAAACAGCGCAGCTCATTTTTCCAGAACAGGGGCCAGATTGTTTTTATTTATTTTAGGAATAAACTTGCTGTGTGGCAGAAGGCTTTTGCTTTAATTAGGATTTCCTGTTGTCCCAAATGCATATGTGTGGTGGGTGTGAAAGGAAATTAGTTAGTAATCTGTGGTGGGCCTCTTTTTCCTTAACCACTTTTGATCCTGGTACCAATCTGCCAGGCATTAGTGGAGGTTGAAAGACAGTCACAAAATTAACTGAGCCCTTTGAGCCGTGGATTCAGCAGAACACAGCAAAAGAGAAAAGAGTTGTTCTTTTCTAACAGAAGTAACTTTGTGATAACAGAGATAGTGTCACTGTTTGATAATAGCATCTTTGTTGTAATGATCACATTGTAAGTTGCTTGAAAAAGACAGATGAATACTTTGGAAGAGCCCTGCATTTGATTCTCCCCAAAAGCTTCGTGCTGAATGTTCTAATAGTTGGATTTATGACTTCTTCAAATTTCAGAAGGTCTGCTCACAAGCACACCAGATAGGCACACGGAGCCAAGAAGTGGCTTCATGCTTCTTGAGCAAACACCTGCATCAGGCCTGTCTCCTCCTGCGTCACAATTTTCTGTTATTAGCTTGAACAAGTGGGGTAGGCAAGAGCAATTTTCTAAGATTCCCAAGAACTAGTTTCACCTGCGTGTGTCTTAGGTCCAAGTCAATCAGAATTAAGGCTGACTCAGTATTTGTCATTTCCCATCGTCGATCTTGCGAGAGAGAGGGGGAATGTTCCTCTTCGTGGTCTCAGCTAAACCAATTGGCAGTCCTTTTTCAAAGCTAGATGGTTTTAAAGGCCAGCAGATGAAACAAATGAGGCAACCACATTAAGGAAATTGAAACAATAGTAGGGCTGTATCCGTGGGCATAATTTGGGCATTTTGGAGAAAGGACATCAGTTCCCCTGAATGTCAGGGTAGAAGAGATTGATGGAGACATGCCTGTCTTCTCATGCCTCCTGACAATTGCTAAACACACCTGTCATTCTCTTAAAGGAAATGACAAGAGTAGTTGTCTTACGAACACTACGCTGAACCTCTTCTGCTCAATTATGGGTAATGGTTTTGAGATGTTGACTTTTAACCCTATGGATTATACTGTCACTGTAGACATTACTATTGAGACTTACACCATGCATTCCAGAATTTAAAGCCATAGCACTCCCTGAATCACAAATGGAAACAGCCTGTTGGCCAAAGCCCCATACGCCATCTCTGAAGAGGAAATGCTTACTTTTCATGGTCTGAAAATATGGAGAGAGTAGGATGGAAACATATACACGACCATGTGAAACACAGATCATGGGAATCTGCTATATGACTCAGGGAGCTCGAACCAGGGCTCTGCGACAACCTAGAAGGGTGGGATGGGGTGGGAGGAGGAAGGGAGGTTCAAGGGGGAGGGGACAGAGGTATACCTGTGGCCAATGCATGCTGATGTATGGCAGAAACCAACCCCATACTGTGAAGCAATTATCCTTCAATTAAAAATAAATAACTTTTTTAAAAAAAGAAAATATGGGTTTCCACCTTATAATATACATGTGAAGAGTTTCTTTGGAAAAACAATTCCACAGAGGCCTCCTCCTTTCTCTGTCCTTTTTTAGTTTTAATCTATCCTCCCTGGTTGCTTTGCTGCTGCTGCTGCTGCTGCTAAGTCACTTCAGTCGTGTCCGACTCTGTGCGACCCCAGAGACGGCAGCCCACCAGGCTCCCCCGTCCCTGGGATTCTCCAGGAAAGAACACTGGAGTGGGTTGCCATTTCCTTCTCCAATGCATGAAAGTGAAAAGTGAAACTGAAGTCGCTCAGTCATGTCCAACTCTTAGCAACCCCATGGACTGCAGCCTACCAGGCTCCTCCATCCATAGGATTTTCCAGGCAAGAGAACTAGAGTGGGGTGCCATTGCCTTCTCCGCCCTGCTTGCTCTAGGGACCCCCAAAGAGATCCTTTCTGTGTGTTAAAAAGTGAAATCTGGTCGTTCAGTTGTGTCCGACTCTTGGCGACCCCGTGGACTGTAGCCCACCAGGCTCCTCTGTCCATGGAATTCTCCAGGCAGGAATACTGGAGTGGGGTGCCATCTCCTCTCCACTGTGTGTTCAAACTTGTAGATTACTAAGAGATGCCTCTAAACCCAGGGCTTCTTCCATCTACTTCCACTCGGCTTTCCTTTCATCAGGATGTGATCACTATAAATCAGATACTTCCAGGTTGGAGTCACTAACCACAGAAGTACCTCTGTCAGTTACGCCCTCTTTCAGGGCCTGGATGGCTGATTGGGATGTGATGAGAACTGGACGTACCGTGTGTGCAGCCGCAGACAAGGGCGTCCGCTGGACAGGTGTCCTCCGATGACTGCGATTATCCCACAGGACGATCTGGCCCGAGTAAGTGCCCCCAACCACCAAGTTGGGGTGGAAACGAGCAAAGCAGACAGACATCACGGAGGACTGTGGAGGGAAAGTGGAGAAAGATACGCTGTGAAAGGGCTGGTTTTATCAGGAGGCTTGTTTTATCCTGAAGAGGAAACCGCTAGTCACAGTAACTCAGCACCTCCTGGAAATCACAAAGCAACTGTTCAGCACAGAGTAGAACATCATGTAACGGACACAGACTTCCTCGGGAGAGGTTGACCAATGTTTACTGCTTGAAGCTTGAAATCTGAAGTCCTGACCATGTCATCAAATAGACGTCAGACCCATCTCACGTACATCACCACTCTGTGGTCTGCAAAGCTTGGTTTGTGGAACTTTCCCATTTATCAATACAATGACATCAGAATTAATATTAATTCTCCACTGAAGCCTTCACAAAGCAGTTCTTTACTTTGGGGGCATGTCCTCATCACTGTACAGCGTTGGCAAGCCTTTGAGGACTTTGAGACGGGGTTTTCTTTTTTTTTTTTTTTTTTGGCTTAATGTAGACTTCTAGGAAGTGAACTGACCTCAGGCTGATCCAACTGGTTCCTCCCCAAATTCCCTCAACTCCCATGGGTATTCTCCTGACCTTCATCCTGCCCACTTCAGACAATTCTTAATGTTATTCTTTGCCTATTTTAACAAACAGCCAAAAATGGATTTTCATCTAACTCTGCCATGGCCTGTCAGAGCATCACGAATGTGGTTTCTAAAAGTGCCACAAAAGACTACTGGGCACTACATTTTATAGGAAATTACTTAGCTGAGACAAAGCCATGATACATTTGAAAATCAGACAACTTGGCTGTGCCACATTTGCTGAGAAGTCCATAAGGATTCCTGTTTTGCTTTACACGGTTGCACTTACACACACAAGGGCTTGTTTTTAATAAATACATTTCATCCTTTCAACTAAATTCAACGGATGATCCTGTATAAGGAAGACACTGTACCAGCATGATGGGAATACACAGGGAGTCGCTGCCCTTGACAAACCTGTGCCCTAGGAAAGGGAATTAAAAAGCATGTGTGTGAGGAACATACTGCTGCCGGTGTCTCCACGTTAGTCCATGCCTTTGGATGGAGTTTAAAAAATAAAGGTGATTCTCTGCACTATGTGGTCATGTGGGCAGGTATGTGCCTGGGCAAGTGGAGAGGAAGGTGGATTTTTGTCCTCACTGTCCCTTGGGTTTGAGATGCTTATGCAGGTCACAACTTGCATACACAAGCTGCAGTCCTGAAGGCAACAGGGGCCATGAATAGATCATACGAACATGTGTGTGGGTTTGATGGGAGTGGTGAGGAAGGCTTGCTTTAGCTAGGAGTGGGGTAAAAAGAGAGGGGAGTGGAAGGGGTGGGAAAGTTAGAAAGACTTCATGAAAGGGAATGTATCACTCTTGGATGTAAATATGGAATGTTCAGCAAGTAGAGAGGAAAAGCAACAGCAAGCCCTGAGAGATAGGGTAATGGAGAAGTCTGGAGGCACCAAGGCTGGCTAACAGCCAGTCTGGTTTGGCTGAGAAGGAGCCTGTGTGGAAGATGCGGGGAGTGGGAAATGTGGCCGAGGGGTCAGGCAAGAGAGAACCTTGAATGGCAGGTACTGTTTGGATTGTTTTCTGTGGGCAACAGTGAGAAGTCACAGCTTTCTGCGCAAAGAAAAAAAAAGAAAAAGAGAGAGAGAGACACGAGACAGAGAGGATCAATGGTTGTACCAGATAAGCCAGCAAAATGAAGAAATGACTAAAAAAGAAATGATGACCTCTTTCTGACTGGGAAGCTCGCTGTCCATTAAAAAATATATCAGATCTACTATCAGCCTAAGGCTTAGAAAGAGTCTTAGATTCTCTGAAGGAGAAGAATGTAGACTATTTTCCAATGTCACGTCTTCCCAGTTTGAATGATTTTCAGTTCCAATTTCTTGAACACCGGTCGATGGAGAACATGCTGGTGCCCCAATCTGGTTTTCATAAAGTTCAAGAATAACTCTCTATAATGGTACTGAATTAAAGAAAAAGAAAATAATGCCGGTCAGCTTCTTGTTTTACACATCCCACCAAAATGATTCTTAGTTTTCAACTGATGAAATTCTTATGTTGCTTGAGCTATGTTGGAGACATTTTGTTTAAAACTTCAGAAAGACTTAAAATTATCCAGGTGGTATCAACAATTGAATTTACTAAAGCTCCAATCAATACAGATAAAGGAATGTCATTAAATTTGAAAAATCCAGAATTAAACCACTGGATTGCTTCCATGTTTCACTTAAATCCCAGCAAATACTGCTCCAGACCTTGCAGTCTGTTAAGAGACTAAACTACAGAAAAATAAACAGTAAGGACATTTTTACAAAACAGAAACACATAGTCAGTGATCAACCAGAATGCAACCCCACAAGATGAGAACTCTAAGTCCTCCTTTTCCATTCATTAGTGTGTCCACTCTTCATTTATTCATTCAACACACAGTGCTCACCAAGTCCTAACTGCATCACATTTCGAAAAAGCTGTAAATGTCACAAAAGCCACCCATCTCCAATTCAAAATACTCTTTACATCTGATAAAAAGGCAAATTCTTATGAAGCAGAAATAGACTCACAGACACAGAAAACAAACTTACGGCTACCAAAGGGGAAAAGGGTGGAGGGAGACATAAATAAGGAGTTTGGCATTAGCAGATACAAACTACTATATTTAAAATAAACAACAAAGCCCTACTCTATAGCCCAGGGAACGATACTCAATATCCTGTAATAAATCATAATGGAAAAGAATATGAAAGGAATAAATATACATGTGGGCTTCCCAGGTGGCTCAGTGGTAAAGAATCTGCCTGCCAGGGCAGGGGACAGAAGAGACGCGGGCTCAATCCCTGGGTCAGGAAGATCCCCTGGGGTAGGAAATGGCAACCCACTCCAGTTTTCTTGCCTGGAGAATCCCATGGACAGAAGAGCCTGGTGGGCTACAGTCCATGGGGTCGCAAAGAGTCAGACACGACTGATGATGCACATATATATTCATGAATAACTGAATCACTTGCTGTACACCAGAAACTAACACAACACTGTAAACCAATTATACTTCAGTTTTTAAAATAAGTCAAATTAACATTTAAAAAAAGAATAACAATACTTTGGAGCATCAGAGATCTGCCATTAGAGTCTACTTTGTTTTGCTGCAAACCAATCTTTACAAGACGGGCTCAATAAAAGACAGAAATGGTATGGACCCAAGAGAAGCAGAAGATATTAAGAAGAGGTGGCAAGAACACACAGAAGAACTGTACAAAAAAGATCTTCACGACCCAGAAAATCACGATGGTGTGATCACTCACCTAGAGCCAGACATCCTGGAATGTGAAGTCAAGTGGGTCTTAGGAAGCGTCACTACAAACAAAGCTAGTGGAAGTGATGGAATTCCAGTTGAGCTATTTCAAATCCTAAAAGATGATGGTGTGAAACTGTTACATTCAATATGCCAGCAAATTTGGAAAATTCAGCAGTGGCCACAGGATTGGAAAAGATTAGTTTTCATTCCAATCCCAAAGAAAGGCAATGCCAAAGAATGATCAAACTCCCACATAATTGCACACATCTCACACGTTAGTAAAGTAATGCTCATATTCTTCCAAGCCAGGCTTTAGCAATACATGAACCATGAAATTCCACATGTTCAAGCTGGTTTCAGAAAAGGCACAGGAACCAGAGATCAAACTGCCAACATCCACTGGATCATGGAAAAAGCAAGAGAGTTCCAGAAAAACATCTATTTCTGCTTTATTGACTATGCCAAAGCCTTTGACTGTGTGGATCACAATAAACTGTGGAAAATAATTCAAGAGACAGGAATACCAGACCACCTGACCTGCCTCTTGAGAAATTTGTATGCAGGTCAGGAAGCAACAGTTAGAACTGGACATGAAACAATAGACTCCAAATAGGAAAAGGAGTACGTCAAGGCTATATATTGTCACCCTGCTTATTTAACTTATATGCAGAGTATATCATAAAAAACACTAGGCTGGATGAAGCACAAGCTGGAATCAAGACTGCTTGGAGAAATATCAATAACCTCAGATATGCAGATGACACTTGGGCAGAAAGTGAAGAAGAACTAAAGAGCCTCTTGACAAAAGTGAAAGAGGAGAGTGAAAAGTTGGCTTAAAGCTCAACATTCAGAAAATGAAGATCATGGCATCTGCTCCCATCACTTCATGGCAAATAGATGGTGAAACACTGGAAATAGTGGCTGACTTTATTTTTTTTGGCTTCAAAATCAGATGGTGACTGCAGCCATGAAATTAAAAGATGCTTACTCCTTGGAAGGAAAGTTATGACCAACCTAGACAGCATATTAAGAACCAGAGACATTACTTTGCCAACAAAGGTCCGTCTAGTCAAGGCTATGGTTTTTCCAGTGGTCATGTATGGATGTGAGAGTTGGACTATAAAGAAAGCTGAGCACTGAAGAATTGATGCTTTTGAACTGTGGTTTTGGAGAGGACTCTTGAGAGTCCCTTGGACTGCAAGGAGATCCAACCAGTCCATCCTAAAGGAGATCAGTCCTGGGTGTTCATTGGAAGGACTGATGTTGAAGCTGAAACTCCAGTACTTTGGCCACCTAATGTGAAGAGCTGACTCATTTGAAAAGACCCTGATGCTGGAAAAGATTGAGGGCAGGAGAAGGGGACAACAGAGGATGAGATGGTTGGATGGCATCACCAACTCAATGGACACGAGTTTGAGTAGACTCCAGGAGTTGGTGATGGACAGGGAGGCCTAGTGTGCTGTGGTCCATGGGGTCACAAAGAGTCAGACACAACCGAGCGACTGAACTGAACTGAATCTATATAATACCTCCATGAGGAAAAATGAGTAGACCTACTTTTCATTTTTTATTTGGAAGATTAGAAATGATAGTTATGTGATTCATCAATTTCACTTAATTTTTAAGCTTAGTATATTAACTATGAAAAATATTCTGTGCATTATAGACTATGTTGTTGTTGCTTAGTTGCTCAGTTTGTGTCCAACTCTTTTGCGACCCCATGGACTGTGGTCCGCCAGGCTCCTCTCAGTCCATTGGATTTCCCAGGCAAGAATACTGGAGTGGACTGTCATTTCCTTCTCCAAGGGTCTTCCTAAATGTATTGACTGTCAGCATAAAAAGCAAAGGATGACCCAGGGATCAAAGCCACATCTCCTAAAGGTGGGTTCTTTACCTCTGAGCCACCAGGGAGGCCCATTACAGATTATGTATAAATGCTAAAAGGACATCTCCAGGGTGTGCCACGTTTGACATTCAGATGGAAACTCTACGGCAGTATGATCACAATTATCTGAATATAAAGTTTAGAATTCATTCATTTCTTGAGATGTTTCGAAGTAGCCTGATGTTTGACATAATGGTAGCAAACATCTGGTTGACTGACTGAATTTTTTATTTTTCATCCAAATGTTTAGGTTCCTTTAGGAACAAGGGAAAAGAGTCCCCCACTTACAGCCCTGATAGAGTCAGCTCCTCATCTAATTTGGAAAGTCTGCACTGAACCCCAAACAATGTCTTGGAAAAATGCCGGCAACCTTGTGCTGTTCTTACAGCTAGTCATTGTTGCCAACTGTCATGCAATTTATTGACTGTCAGCATAAAGAGCAAAGGATGATATCATCCTGTCAGTTACATCTACTGGGTAAACAGTTAAAAAGCATTCCAGAAAAGGTGATTGACGCTACTAAAACACGTGGCTTTTTGTTGTTCTCATTTTTAACAGTACATTTCCTGAAGACATAGTCTGTGAAAAACATTAATAACATTAATGCTATTTTAAAAATTTCATCACTTTCCTAGGCATTTAAAATTTGTATCCGTTCACTTATTCAGTGTCATAATAAAGCACTATATGATGATTACAATTGTGACAAACACATTGGAAACAAGACGCTTCCCTAACCTTGGCATTCTTGGCTCTATAAGAATACATATCTATATAGATATTTTTGTAGTTTTTAACTTTTTACTTATTTCATTTTATTCTTTAAAATATTAGAGCCTTGGAATTATTTTAAGAAATAACATATAGCCTTTAAACATTCAAATCAAGTAGTTTACATAAGTGGAAAAATAATGATAAAGACAATGCCAATTTGGGGACAACTGCTAACCATCTAATAAAAGTTTTCCCAATACCACAGTTGAATTCTTATTTTTACAAGGCCACTGATGTGGCCAATTTAATGGTCAAATCAGGGTCCCAGAAATATAAGCTCCTAGGTGGTAAAGTTAGCTAGTGGTAAACATCTGCTTGCCAATGCAGGAGACATTGAGTCGCAGGTTCAACCCCTGAGTCAGAAAGATCCCTTGGCGGACGGCATGGAAACCCACTCCAGTACTCTTGCCTGGAGAATCCCCATGGGCAGAGGAGCCTGGCAGGCTACAGTCCGTGGGGTCACAAAGAGTCGGACACGACCGAAGCAACTTAGCACGCACATGGGCGCATGTTAAAAGTTTCATGTAAAACTGGTAAGCCTGACTATATTCCAATGCAAGTAACATAGAGACTTCATTACACGAGGAACCACTATTTCCAACAGGCTGAGCATCTCATTTTGACTATTTACATGCCATAGTTCCCCCAAACAAAGGCAAGCCAGATTTTAAGACTATGTTCTGAGGGTCAGGCCATCACTATGGACAATTTCTGGTGTCCTCCACAGATGTGGTCACCCAGAGGCTCCTGAGGAGCCCGTTTATTTTCTGATCTTGCACAGGCCGCCTGGTGCAAAGGCAGCCCTCTTTGTATCGCCACATGGACACTTGCATATGAGCTGACCCACTACAGCAGGGTTCCACACCCTCGTCTTCTGTTTCGAGACAAAGCAGCCTGTTTTACCCCATTCACCAAGGGAACTTCCCAGAGAGGAGTGGGGTAGGGGCTCCAGTCACCACATCTCCCTCCTCACACTGCACACCAAGTGCACTCAATTCCAGTCGGCCCCAACCCCTAAGTGACTGTGGGGGCTGTTTTCTATTTCATAGAGTTAATCCAGGCCAGCTTAAGGATGGTACTTTCCCTTAACCACAGACCCAGATGCCCAGGGCAAACAGCCTCTGGTCACCACTGGTTGGGCGGCGGGCCCCAAGGCTTCACGTATGATCTGGCTGCCTGGGTCCTTTCGTGTGTAGCACTCTGCCCACTCCCCAGCTATCGTGCCTGGGCAGGAGGGACAGGGTCCCTGTATTGAAAAGCATCTCTTATTTCAAGTACCATCTCTTCTGGGGAGAAGCTGGTCCCGGAGAGGGAATGGCCATATTGTTGCCATATGCTGTTTAATGGCAGCTGACATTTCACTCGCCTAAAAGCAAATGCTTAGCTGTCAGAGGCTGGTGAGGCAGACAGATCAGATGTTTCTGGCTACTCATGAGCTAGTATATATTTCTGAAAGTACCTAAGAAACCCTCAAAGATATTTCTCTTGTTAATGGAAACAAATGTAATCGGAGATCATCGCTGTCGAAAACACCTCTTCTAGGCAATCATGCAGCACCAGGCATCTTGACAATGGAGAAGGTGTGAAGGTGAGTCATGAGTTGGGCATTTAACTTTGAGATGAAGGGAAAGGGTCTTTCTTCCTTCAGAGCTCTCTTTTCCTATGCCTAAGTCGCTATCCTATAGCACACACGTCATTTCTTCTCAACTCTAAAAGGAACGATCTACTGAAAGTCATCACCCCATTAGAAATGCGGTGTCTGGGAGCAAAAGTTGAATTAGCTTGTTTGCTACTTCCTGACTCAGTTTGCATTTTTTTAAGAAAGAAAAGCAGCTGATTCTAAAATCTGATTTCTGGGAGATTAGAAACCACTCATTCCAATCAATCCTAACGGAAATCAAACCTGAATATTCATTGGAAGGACTGGTGCTTAAGCTCCAATACTTTGGTCACCTGATTCATTGAAAAGACCCTGATGCTGGGAAAGATTGAGGGCAGGAGGAGAAGGGGGTGACAGAGGATGAGATGGTTGGATGGCATCACCGACTCAATGGACATGAGTTTGGGTAAACTCTGGGAGACAGTGAAGGATAAGGAAGCCTGACATGCTGCAGTACATGGGGTTGCAAGGAGCTGGACACGACTGAGTGAGTGAACAACAACAACAACAATATTCCAATGACTTTTCTTCGAATCCCTTGGAATTTTCATGCCTCTCAGTACTGTGTGTGCCTAGATCTAGGCTGTGTGCTGAGTACACAAAAGTGAGTGTGCAAACCACAGTGAGATGCCACTTCATCTAACCCTAACCCTAATCCACTGCTGCTGCTGCTGCTGCTAAGTCACTTCAGTCGTGTCTGACTCTGTGCGACCCCATAGATGGCAGCCCACCAGGCTCCCCCGTCCCTGGGATTCTCCAGGCAAGAACACTAGAGTGGGTTGCCATTTCCTTCTCCAGTGCATGAAAGTGAAAAGTGAAAGTGAAGTCGCTCAGTAGGATAGCTATAATTTTTAAATGTTTACATGTCAATTATACCTCCGTAAATCTAGGGGAAAAAAAAACAAAGGAAAATGGTGATTCTTGGTGAGGCTATGGAGAAACTGCAGCACTCAAGACAATGCTGGTAGGAATGTAAAATGAGGAAAGCCATTTGGCAGTTCCTGAAACCAACAAACACAGAGTTAACATCTGACCCAGCAATTCCACTCCTAGGTCTATACCCAAGATAACTGAAAACACGTTAAGTACTCGAATTGTATACAAACGTCCATCGCAGCATTATCGATAATAGCCAAAAAGTGGAAACAACCCAAATGCCCACCAATTGAGGAATATATAAACAACATGTGGTGAATCCATACAACACGATATTATTCAATAAAAATGAAGGAAGTACTGATACGTGATATAACATGGATGAACCTTGAAAAGATGCTAAGTGAAGGAAGTCACAAAAGGTCACATATTGTATGATTCTTCCATATGAAATGTCCAGAAGAGGCAAATCCATAGAGGCAGAAGGTAGCTTAGTGTGTGCTTTGAAATGGGGATGAGGAGAGGCTGGGGAATGACAAATGGGTCTGGGTGTATTTTGGGTGGGGAGTGATAAAAATATTCTGGAGTTAGACAGTAGTGATGCTGACACAACTCTGAATATACAATATCGAATTTTATATTATACAATCGTGAATTTCACGTTGCATGAATTACATCTCGCTTTTAATTTTTTTTAAATTTTTAATTATAAAACTTAATTAGAAATTTTTAAAAATATCACTTACGTGTAAAATCTAAAATATGGCACACATGAACCTGTCTACAAAGCAGAAACAAACTCACAGACAGAGAACAGACTTGTGGTTGCCAAGGGGGTGAGCGAGAGGGAGAGGGATGGGCTGGGAGCCTGGGGTTGGTAGATGGAAACTATTCCATTTAAAATGGATAGACAACAAGGTCCTCCTGCAGAGCACAGGGGACTATACTCAGTATCCTGGTACAAACCACAACAGAAAAGAATAGTGCAAAAAGCATGTATATACGTGTAAAACTGAGTCACTCTGCTGTACAGCTGAGGTTGGAAGAACACTGTGAATTGACTATATTTTAATTTAAAAAGAAAATAAAAATTAAAAATAAAATTGTATCCATAATTAAAACCCTTCCAACAACAACAAAAAAGGTGGTGTGCTGACATGGTTCCAATCTCGTGAACTTTAACAGCCTTATTTCTTATTTTCAGGACAACTGTCTGGACTATTTTGACCACTCTTTCCTCAAATAATCATTCTCTTTTCTTCCCTGTGAAGAGCTTCTTCAGTTTCTACTCCCCGAGAGGTCCTGGAAGTGGAAAAGGAGGGTTGACACCCTTGGAGTCTCCAGAGCTGACTTCTTGCTCTGGTATCTATTAGTCATGTACATCCTCTAAGCCTTAATTTTTTTTTTTTGCACAGTAGAAAATGATTTTGTTTTAAAAATTGTGGTGAAATATACATAATGTAAACTTATTAACCATTTTAAAGTATACTTTTCAGGGACATTAAATACATTCACACTGTCACGTAGCCATCACCATCATCCATCGCCAGAATATTTTCATCTTCCCAAACTCAAACTCCTGTCTATTACACATGAGGTCCCCATTCCCACCCTTCTCTCAGTCCTTTGCAATCAGGATTCTGCTTTCTATGAATCTATTCTAGGAATCTCATATAAATGGAATCATACAGGTATTTGTCTTTTTGCGATTAGTTTATTTCACTTAGCATATGCCCTAAAGGTGTTATTACACCCACGTAACATCACAAGTATTAGTGCATCTGCACTGTGGCATATATCAAAATTTCTTTCCTTTTTAAGTCTGAATAATGTTCCATTATATGCAAATAGCACACTTTGTTTTTCCATTCATCTGTCAATAGATCCTTGGGTAGCTTCCACTTCTTTGGCTATTGTGGAAAATGGTACTGTAAATATGGGGTACAAATATCTTTTCAAGACACTGCTTTCAATTCCTTTGGGTATATACACGTAAGTGGAATTGCTGGATCATGTGTGTGTGTTCAGTCACTACTACTACTACTAAGTCACTTCAGTTGTGTCCGACTCTTTGTGACCCCATAGTCTGCAGCACACCAGGCTTCCCTGTCCTTCAGCATCTCCCAGGGTTTGCTCAAACTCATGTCCATTGAGTCGGTGATGCTATCTAACCATCTTCTAGCACCCTCTTCTTATGCCTTCAATCCTTTCCAGCATCAGGGTCTCTTCCAATGGGTTGCTGGATTTAATTTTCTAAGTCATATGTACCTGTAGCCATTTGTTGACACTAATGCAGATGATTAAGGAAAACAGGTGATCTTTGGGGAGGGGAGAGACCCACACTTGACACACACTTCACACACACACTATATATATCTATATAGCATTTGCTTTACAGGGAAATTTTTCAGGGTTTACAAAAGGCTATGTGATTGGTAGTAAGAGACACGGAATGTTTATGAAGAAATGGCGTTTTCCTTTCTCTTTACATCCGAACTCCTTTATAGTTCCAATATACAGTCCTGAGATGGCACATACCTACAGTTGAGGAAGGGGTCTTGAGGCCTCCTAAATTGCATGCTCAGTTTTTTGGGTATTGTAATAAAAAAGTATTATGATGAAAAAAAGTTTTGATTTTGTGAGGAACTGCCATCCTGTTTTCTATAGTAGCTGTACCACTTTACATTCTTACCTGTTATGTACAAAGTTTCCAATTTCTCCATCCTTGCTGATACTTATTTTCTGCTTTTCTGTTTGTTTTATTTGTATAGTAACCATCCTAATTGAAGTTAAGGTCCATCCTAAGCCACATGTTCAGTTCATAGTAGGAGCATGATAGTTCTTGCCCTGCCTAGAAATGGGGCATTTTCTTTGGCTGTCTTCCCAGAGAGAATTAAAAAATGTTTTCAATTGAAAAAGATTTTCAACTGAAAAAAGATTTAAACTTAATTTTAATTCTCTTAATTGAAAAAGATTTCAATTAAGTAATGCAGTTTAAAGACAATAAACAATATGCCCCCATAGAGAGTTAGAAATGACTACTTTGTGATTTGAACCAACATTTCCAGAGAAAACCAGTGGTCCACCCAGTTTTCATTCTGGCTCAACAACTCTTTCCTAAACAGTTCTGATAATAACACTTGGTCCTGCCTTGACAACATAGGTTGAGAAACTATCTCCTAGAAGTTTTTACTGCACTTTGGTTACATGTTTTAACTCTTTGCTGCTAAGTTGCTTCAGTCATGTCCGACTCTGTGCGATCCCGTAGACGGCAGCCCACCAGGCTCCCCCGTCCCTGGGACTCTCCAGGCAAGAACACTGGAGTGGGTTGCCATTTCCTTCTCCAATGCAGGAAAGTGAAAAGTAAAAGTGAAGTCGCTCAGTCATGCCCGACTCTTAGCGACCCCATGGATTGCAGCCTATCAGGCTCCTCCATCCATGGGATTTTCCAGGCAAGTGTACTGGAGTGGGGTGCCAGTGCCTTCTCCGTTTAACTCTTTGGGGTCTTTATTTTTGACTTCCCTGGTAGCTCAGATGGTAAAGCATCTGCCTACAATGTGGGAGACCTGGGTTTGATCCCTGGGTTGGGAAGATCCCCGGGAGAAGGAAATGGCAACCCACTCCAGTACTCTTGCCTGGAAAATCCCATGGATGGAGGAGCCTAGGCTACAGTCCACATTATTTTGACAACTCTCTCCTCCTTCCTGGGACACTGTCTCTGGTGTAACATATCTTCATGCTTGGTTATAGCTCCTATTGTTGATGGCAATTCCAAGTTCTGCCATTTACTGACACTGGGTGAGGAGGAAGAGGAAATAGTCAACTGTTAGCACCAGAGATAGCTCCACAGTAAAAGCCACAACTGGATTCATGCCACATTATTATTCATGCACACTATATTGCAACCCTGCTGATATAGGAGAATTCAGGCTCTAAATCACACTTAGCAGTACCTTCAGTGCAAGAATTTCTGAACACAATAAAATTCTAGGTCAACAGCATGATTTTCACACTGCTTCCAGCAACTTGGCTGGACTAGGATTTTTTTCTTAAATGTTACTGTATTTCACACTTTGAATTGAGCTACGACTTACTTATCTGTGATGTGACTTCACATCTGATTATTGTTATTCATCGTTTGCAGGTGCATGGACCCCTCAAACTATTTTCTAAGTTGGTGTTACTCCAAACTTGCCTGTACCTTAGCATCATCTGAGGACCTTTTTAAAATTCCCCAGTGCTCAAGTCACATACGATACCAAGTCATTCAGAAGTTCTGGGGGTAAGACCCAGGCATCAAGATTTTTAAAAATTCCACAGGAAATCCCTGTATGCAGTCAAGTGAACAGTACTGTTTTAAATCAATGGTTCTTGAACTTATGTGAATAAGTATTTAGAGAGTTAATTAAAAGCACAGGTTTCAGGGTCCCAGGCTGAATCTACTGGATCAGAAACTGAAGAGGCTGGGAGGTCTGTTCTTTCCATCACTGAGAAATTTGGAAAACCTGAAAGCCGAAAGTCACTGTGGGATGAATCTCCTGTTGCATCAATGTAGGCCATGCCTAGAATGTTTCCAGTCATGGGGTCATGCACCTATTTGCATAACCTGGCCAACTGAGACACATATGATACAATAAAAGTTCTTCTGCCAAAGTGTCATTGCTCAATTTCCTTCAATTTGACTTGCTAGTGTTTTCATCTCTCCTTGCTCCCACTTCCCTTCTAAGGAGACTCTTAGAAAGTGATCAGCAAGAGGGCTAGTCCCAGGTTCCCTTCACCATCATGCTCCAAGCCGACACTGAACAACCCAGGGTTTTCTTGTTTATTATTGGAGGGGGCGCTAATGAACATTATTAGGCTTCCCTGGTGCTCAGCAGTAAAGAATATACCTGCTAATCCAGAAGACATAAGAGATGTTGGTTTGATCTCTGGTTCTGGAAGATCCCCAGAGGAGGAAATGGCAACCACTCCCATATTACTGCCTGGGAAATCCTATGAAAGAGGAGACTGGTGGGCTACAGTCCATGGAGTCACAGAGAGTCAGGCACAAGTTAGCAACGAAACAACATCAACAATGAACATTATCACTGCCATGCTGGATTACATGATTCATGATTATTTACTTGTAGGGGTATTCCAAATTTTTTGAGCATCTGCTAAGTACTAAACACGCTTTATACATCTCTATAACAGTCCTATTAGATGGGCAATTTTGCCTCCCTCCCCCGCCCCGCCCCCAAAATCAGAAAATGCTGACTCAGGCAAGTCAAATCATAGGCTTAAGATCAAATGAATAGTAAGCTGCATGGCCCAGATTTGAACTGTGGCTTGGCTGATTTAGAAGTCAACACACTGTGAAACCTTGCATCAGGTGAATGCAGGTGCATTTTCTTTTTGGGATGCACAGTCTCCGGCCTTCTGACTTCATGCTTTGGCACTCATGATCAGAGAACACTTCAGGCATCCTAACAGGTCAGAGAAGGCTTTAGGGCTCCCTCACTGCTACAATGGGTCTGGTGTGGAGCCTCCAACCCCTTTCCAGGTGGACTTCTAATTCCACTGTAGGACTCGACCGCTTGACTCAACAACTCCTAGTCTACCAGTTTTGACAGGTGACAACAGAACTAATTAGAACCAGTGGTGGTGATATTTACCATGAGGTGGTTCCTTCCTGCTGAGGATTGACTGAGACCAATTAATCATTTCATGGGAGTCAGATAGCAGCTGGAAACCAACTGGGTCACTAATGACAAGTTCTGCACTTACTGTCGCGGCTTTGGGAAGAAATGCTTTGTTTTCCTCTTGTCACCATGTAGGTGGCGCTAGTGGTAAAGATTTCATTTGCCAATGCAGCAGACACAAGAGAGGTGGGTTCGATCCCTGGGTGGGGAAGATCCCCTGGAGAAAGGAGTAGCTACCCACTCCAGTATTCTTGCCTGAAGAATCAATCCCATGGACAGAGGAGCCTGGAGGGCTACAGTCCATGGGGTCGCAAACAGTCAGACACGACTGAGCAACTGACCACACAATGTCACTGTGCAGCCAAGTAAAAAATGTCACTTCAGTACAACCAGTTATTCTTAAATGAGTGTCTATCCCCCTACATAATTATTGTGAACCGTTACTAGCTCTTGTGCAAAGGGGAGGGGAGAGTGCCCCCAAGTGCTTTAACGAACAAAAGAGACTTCCTACTCAGAGACACAGATGCAGGAACCCGGGGGAAATTCTTCTGAACTCGAGAAATATGAAACATGCATTTTTTAAACGCGAAGTTCATTAGGAACTGGGATCATCTTGGGTCAAATGGTCACCTTTCAGAAATGAAAGATAAGGGTTATGCTAAGTGAAAATAAGTCGGAGAAAGGCAAATACTGTCTCACATGTCGGATCTAAAAAATACAACAAACTAGTGAATAAAACAAAAAAGAAGCAGACTCACAGGTACAGGGAACAAACAGATGATTACCAGTGGAGAGAGGGTAATAAATAGGCAGGAGAAAAGAGGGTTATTATGGGACCCTATATAATCATCTGTGTGAAACTTCTAAAAATCGTGAAGCACTATAGATTTTAAAGAATCTTTCACTTAATAAAAACAAATTTAAAAATTTAAAAAAGAGAAATAAAAGGGTGGCCTGTGTTAAGGAAGAAGTTCAAAAACAATGATTAGTGAAAATTTTGAGGTATATTCCAGTCTTACCTGTAACTGAAGAGTCTCTTAAAGAGTCTTAACCTGCAAGATACATACCATATTAAAAGTCTACAAATAATAAATGCTGGCGAGAATGTGGAGAAAAGGGAACCCTCTGACACTGCTGGTGGGAATGTAAATTGGTGCAGCCATTATGGAGAACAGTATGGAAGTTCCTCAAAAAACCCACAAAAAGAGTTGCCATATGATCCAGCAATCCCACTCCTGGGGATATACTGAGACAAAACTAATTTGTAAAGACGCATGCACCCGTGTGTTCATAGCAGCACTATTTACAATAGGAAAACTGGAAACAACTAAATGTCCGTTGACAGATGAATGGATAAAGCTGTGGCACGCACATGTATACATATACATATCTATATCCATACGCAATGGACTATCACTTAGCCACTTAAAAGAGTAACGATATTTGCCACAACATGGATGGACCTAGAGACGATCATAGTAAGTCATATAAAGAAGGACAAACCCCATACGATATCACTTATATGTGGAATCTAAAATACGACACAAATGAACGTATCTTCGAAACGAAAACAGACTTACAGAGGTTGCCAAGAGGGCTGGGAGAGGCAAGGACTGGGAGTTTGGGATTAATAGTATGTGGACTATTATATACAGGGTGGATAAACCACAAGGCCTGATTGTATAGCACAGGGAACTATATTCAGTACCTTGTGACAAACCATAATGAAAAAGAACACATATGTATAACTAAGTCACTTTGCTGTAAAGCAGCACTTAAACATTGTAAATCAACTATACTTCAAACAAAAAAAGAATTTTTTTTTAAACCAAGAAACGTACTCAATATTCAAGGTGAAAATGAGCCTCGCCACCCACACAATTTGTGTGTGTGTACATTCCAGGTAAAAGTTACCCAACTGTAAGATGGACAGTCTTGGTAACAAGCTCTTTAAAATACAAAGCTGCTCTTAGAAAGTAACTGCTTCAGACTGTGAACCACACAGGGGCACTGGAAACCTGCCTAGTGCCAGGAGCCAAACTAGATACTACCTATGTGTTACATCACGGAACAAGTAGGAAATTTCTACTTCCTTGTTCTTAAAAGCAGTTTGTTTCCCATAGAAACTTTGTAAAAGGTAGTATTATTTCTCGCTCCTTTGTCAATCCTCACAGCAAGTTAAGAGTTCTGTAGGGAAATGAGCACAACAATTATTTTTCTGAAGTTTTAGTAAAGTTTTTATAATAGTTTTAAATTTGCAGAAAAGTTCTAGAGATAGTACAGTTCCCATGCACCTCACATGCTGTTTTCCCTAATGTCAACCTCTTCCCTATCGCTACATTAGTACGAGTACATTTGTCACAACTAATGAACCAATGTGCTGTGTTCAGTAGCTCAGTCGTGTCTCTCTGTGACCCCATGGACTCCAGCATGCCAGGCTTCCCCGTCCTTCACCATCTCCCACAGTTTGCTCAAACTCACGTCCCTTGAGTCATGATGCCGTGGAACCATCTCATCTGTCATCCCCTTCTCCTCCTGCCCTCAATCTTTCCCAGCATCAGGGTCTTTGAACCAATATTTGAACAATATTGCTAAAGGCCAAGAGACCTGGGTTCGGAAGATCCCACGGAGAAGGGAGAGGCAATGCATTCTAGTATTCTGGCCTGGAGAATTCCAGGGACAACCCATGGGGTCGCAAAGAGTCGGACACGACTAAATGACTTTCACTTCACTTCACTGAAGGCCAAACTTTATCTAGAAGTTTTTCGTTTTTACCCAATGTCCTTTCCTTGTTCCAGAGTCCCATTCAGGACACCACATTACATTTAGACATCATGCCTCCTTAGCTGTCTCTAGGCTGGGGCAGTTTCTCAGACTTCCCTTGTTTTTGTTTTTTTGAACTTTTTTATTTTGTATTGCGGTATACCCACTCCAGTGTTCTTGCCTGGAGAATCCCAGGGACGGGGGAGCCTGGTGGGCTGCCGTCTATGGGGTCGCACAGAGTCGGACACGACTGAAGTGACTTAGCAGCAGCAGCAGCATAGCAGATTAAGAACGCTATGATAGTTTTAGGTGAACAGTGAAGGGGCTCAGCCATACATATACATGTATCTATTCTTCTCCAGATCCCACACCCATCTAGGCTGCCACATAACATCTAGTAGAATTCCATGTGCTATACCAAACTTCCTATCTGTTCTTTCCCCTCAACAACTGTAATTTCATTTTCTAAGTCTGTGAGACTTCCCTTGTTTTTGATAATCTTAACTTTTTTGAGGAGTACTGGCAGTCAGGTATTTCCCTAGCATACCTGTCAATTTGGGTTTGATTTTTTTCCCTTGTAATTAGCCCTAGACATAGATATTCTTGGTCTTAGCAAACATCTGAACAACAACAAAATTCAATAATTTGAGATCATTTGGTGAAAGGGGTTTACAACACTCCGACACTCACATTCAATTTTTATAAATTTGGTTATTTCAAATCTTTACCGTGAATAAAGCAAGGTGAGGATAGGCCATCGTCTCTGACAATAATGCTCAATGAAATGTGTTCAGGTCAAAGAAGCTTCCTCAGTCTAGACTTTCCATCATTTACTAACCATTTAGGGTCTCCTTTTTGGGAAATATGAAACCCAGATTGCTCTGCCTGAACTAGAACATGGGTGTGGTGCAGGCTGAAAGCACAATTTTGCTTTATAAAAGGGACAAAAGAAAATAGGAAGAGGTGAATATATGGATTGTTTTATAAGTTAGAAAGCAGGAGCTTTCTTCAAATCAAATGTCTAAATCCTGCCTAATTAAAAAAAGGAAATTGATATTTGGATATGGCAATGTGTTGACATCTACCCCTTTGATTTATATGAGTATGAACTAGAAAGAACAGATTATTTGAGAGAGAAGAAAACGAGTTCCAATTTGACAGGAAAAGAGTGTGGGCAGCATTAGCTTCAGTGCTTGTTAAAACATGAAGGATTAATTGCAAAAAGGGAGGGAAGAATTGTGAATGTCTCCAGTTTAGCATCTCCAAAAATGCTTAGGGTTTCTGAGAACGGTTCATCCAACCACATGAAAGTGATGCTAAGGGATTCAGCCACACGACTCTGCTAAATCCAGGGCTGGGACTGCTCCACGTTTTACCATCAAACCATCTTACTTAAGAGTGTAGCCACAAATAAAATTTAGTTTCTATTAGAAAAGTACTAAATTCTTTCAAAGGGGGCAAACAGCATTCAGGAATATGGGAGGCTCCCCACCCCCCAACTCCTTGCCCCCTACTCCCTCCTTGATAGAGTAAGTCATGTAAGAAATTTTTTAAAAGAGCTTCTTAGTCTATGAATTCTTCCTCGGCTACATAAAAAAGACAATAGTAGTTTTCAGCTATAAAATTCAACAGAATTCAGTTAGCAGGCTTTTTTTTCTCCCCCAAACAAACAATAAATAGGCCAACCCGATTCAGAACTATTGTACTGGCTGAGAGAAATGTGTGTGCACACAGGGGAGGTACGTGCGTGCTCAGTCGTGTCCACCTCTTTGTGACTCCATGGACTGCAGCCCACCAGGCTCCTCCATCCATGGGATTTATCAGGTAAGAATACTGGAGTGGGGGTGCCATTTCCTCCTCTAAAGATTGTACTGGCAAGAAGGTGTAAAAACAATTGCATGATAAATCTATGTCGTGCTTTGTGGGCCATTTCTTTCTGAATTTGTAGGGTTCAGATTTTGTGCTAGAGGAGGTCCAAAAATGAGGAAGAAAATGCAGTCTCCATGTGTCACCTGACAACTCCCTGCTGATAAAATAAACCTATATTTGGGGACTCCACCCAAAGAGTCATGGGACCTCCCACATTAGATCATTACCAAGCCACTTAGGCTAGAAATTATAGGGGGACTGTTAAAGAAAAGAAAAATAAAAACCTAAAGTGTTCCACTCCGTGCAGGCTTTTGACATGAGTTTTTTGAGTTACTGTGGTGCTTTTTTTTGCCAACGGTGATGGGGCATGAAATCAGTAGGATTATTCTAAATTTAGCAAGAAACTAAAAGAATTTGGCAGGGAGAAGTGCTTTCTCACATTAAAACTAGATGGTGAGTATAGATCTCGGGGGAGCAAATGGGAAGTGAGGTTCTACAGCCAAGAGGCTTCTTTGTCTCTTTTTATCTGCCTGGAATTACTTGGATATGTCCATGCCTAAGGCACGGAGATGAACCAGATGACCTCTTAGGACTGTGTCTAGCTTGCTGGTTCTACTGATAAACTGCTACTTTGAAGTACTGAAAAGGACGGAAAAAACCTCAGTTTAAGTGCTTGCTAAAAGATCAACGCAAGAGACAAAGGTAAACTGGATTTCTGTGATTGTCATCCAATCCCAAGTCTCACCCATCCCCCACATTCTATACCAGTGCTTTTTCTACTGAAGATTCTTTGATGTTTACCTAGAGACCCAAAGACTGAGAGTGAGTAGTGTGGAAGGGGACAGAAATCTGTCCCGGTAGTTCGTTTCTAAGTGGAGATAAATCTTCTTAACATTTATGTATACTTCGAAGACTAAGGGATAAATGGGTATCAAATTCCCAACTGTTCAACCTGAGCTAGCTTTTCAAAGAAGCACAAATAATAAACAAGCTCAGAGACAAACAAAAATGTATGAATAAAAATTCCTCTGGGATCAAATGATTAAATTTATAGCACTTCAGAGATTTCTGTCTTTTTTGTCCCTCAGGCGAAAACCCTATTTCACAAGACTTAGAATGCACAAATTAAAGGCCGTTTACATGGAGTTTGAAGTTCTTGGTTCTAGAAAAAGAATCAGGAGGCACATTCAAAGCCTTCTGCCAACAGACTTCTGTCTGAACCTTGTCCTTCACTCAGTTCTATGGGTGACAGTGCTGGCTAGCTAGAAGACATGTGATCATACTTCTCAAACACATATGTCATAGTACACTCAATGTGTACATCAGTCAGTTACCACAATGGAGTGTGTAAGTAAAAATATACAAGGACAAAAAAACCCCACACACACAAGGACAATATTTTTTTCTCCCTTTTCCCTAAAAAGGAAAACAAATGATTTTATGTAATGAATAGGAGCAGTTCTCATGGTAATCTGACTTTTGCTTACGGACTTGTGACGGTGAGTATTTTACCTTAGGCATTGGTGGCTCAGAGATCACAGGCTGCCCAGTGTACTTTCCTAAGACCTGAAAAAGGAGAGGTGCCCTATGGTCCTGGGGAAGCAGGAATAATATGAAACCAGATAATGAAGAGTTAAGGAAAGCTTCTTGGGCTGCTAATGAACTCCATCCTGCCCTGGTGAGACCACCCTCCTTTTAGGGAAGAAGTAATTTAATCTGCATCGAACTCAGTTGTATTTGGGCTTCATCCAATCTAAGAGTATCAGTGTGATAAATTATAATGAATTGTCTGCAGTACTTCACAAAGTGACTATAACAGACCTGAAAAACAAGATTTCTAAGCCTGATTTTCCGGCTCCCTTTGAATGCTTCTCGCCTTATCCCTGTCGCACCACTCCAAAACTTGAGAACACTTCTTACACTGGAAGTTATGTGCTTCTGGCCCCATTTGATTAGATCCACAGTTGTTGGCCGTCTCTATTAAATCAAGTCCCACACTTGAACATGACACCAACAGTGAGACCCACCAAATCCTATAGCAAGAGAGCTAACATGGCTCCCTTCACTTCTAAAGGGTTTCTTTCCATGTTAGTCTCCTTCTGTAATCCACACCGTGGGCCAGGAAGGAGGTTAGTGAAATAGACTAGATTCTTAGTTCAGATTCTAAAAAGCCAGGAGGATCAAGGTACCCTAGAGTTTGATCTGTAAGGAAAATGGGCCGAGACTGGAAAGGGGGTCAGGGAACTCAAGGTCTGGCTGACTCTGTGACTGTTAGTTGCATCACTCAACTCCTTTGGGATGCAGTTTCCTCATTTATGTCCAGAACTACTGCCCTAGAGAATAGATCACCTTCTTTGCATTTCATGACTTAGATCGACTCAGCTCTTCAGGATGCAAAAGCAGAGCTGATAGTCCAGAGAAGGTCCTTCACAAATAAAAGGTCAGACTGGGGTTTAAATGGGTTGTTGTGCAGGTCAGAGGACAGGAGCCTTTGGGGAAACACACAAAACTTGGGTGGGAGAAGCAGGATGGGATTGGTTTCTTCCTAGTCATAGGATACAGATATTGCTATGTAAAGATCCATGGACTGGTAATTGAGAACCATTTTCTGAGAAAATCATATTAATTTTCAATACTTATCAGGCTTCATTTTTTCACAGGCAAAATAAAATGGTCACATTGGACCTGTAAGCCTCACTCACAGGGGTGTGCCTAAGACACTTCTGAGGACTAGGAGATCCCTATATTCATGTCTCATTGCTGCTCTAACAAATTACCCTACACTGAGCATCTTAGAACAATATGCATTCATTACCTGAGAGTTCTGGAGGTTAGGACTAAAACTGATGGGGAGGGCAGAGGTACATTCCTTTCTAGAGGCTCTAGGGGAGAATCAGTTTCTTTGCCATCTTTCCAGCTTCTCATTCTTTGGCTCATGGCCACCTTCTATCTTCAAAGCAGCAATGGCTGGTTGAGTCTTGCTCACGTCTCATCACTTTGATTCTGCTTCCATCATCACACTTCCTTCTAAGTCTGACTCTCCTGCCTCCCTCTTTCATTTACAAGGACCTCTGTGATTACACTGGGCACATCCAGATAATCCAGGATAATCTCCCCTTCTCAAGATCCTTCATTTAGAACATCTGCAGAGTCTCTTTTGCCATGTGAGGTAAGACACTGAGTTTCCTGGTATTAGTAGGTGGGCATTATTCTGCCTACCACAGTGTTCAATAAATAGTTGATCAACTTATAAATATTTTGAGAAAATGGTAAGCAAAACACTTTGCATTATTTATAAGGTTAACTCATTTTTCAAGGTTTGTCAGTAGCCAAAGTCACAGTCACAGATATACTGGACATTTCTGATCCCTCCTAAACACAACCTTCATACTCATTCAAGTTCAAGTGCACTTCACCCTGTTTTGGCTTTAAAAATGCACTCTGGTTCTATCTTATTCTCTTTCACCTTGTAGACTGATTTTTCCCAACCAAAGTAAATGAATTGCTCACTGTCACACAAAGACACAAACTTTTTACTTCCCTTGCATCCCATTTCATACTAAACTCCTTTCCCCAATTACCATTTCAGACAGATCAACGAACAAAAAGAGGAGGTGGTAATCTTCAGGCAGGAATAAAGATGCACAGAGCATACTGGAATTCTACTAGGAAAAACTCAAGCTCTATTATTAATACCCTGAAGATGTTACTTATCTTTTCCCTCCAAAATGAATCCTTCAAATCCTTCAAATCTTAAGTCATGATCAATGAGCTGGTCTCACATTAGAGGTGTTACCAAACATCACATCAAGATTCAGACACCATCTGTCAAAACTTTTTCAAATTTGTCCCCATGGCATTATAAAATATGATAATAATCTACCCCCAAGTCACCCAACCCTCCTCCCACCAATGCAGGTAAAGTTTCATGGTGATTTTGGGAGGTAATCTATAGGAACTTCATAATGGACAATTACAAATTTTCATTTGGAAGTTTTTCCACTGTTTGGATGCAACTGATATTTTATACCTGTTCATCTATATCACTTGGACAAACTTCTACTAGTTCTTAGTCAAAACAATTACAGAAACCTGTCATTTTTTACTTAATTGCAGCATTAATAAAGGGATGACCACTCAGTATCTCCCAATGCCCAGTTGTATCCATGTATTATATATAACTGGTATTAAAGAGTAACTGAGAATAATTGGAAATCAAATACTGTATGTAATATGTTGTTAGATAAGTATTGAGAACTAGATTGACATGTAAACAGTACTTCAGAATCCGATACCCATGCATTCTCTTCTTTTAAACATGGCAAAGATATCAAACTATATGAAAGATGAAGTCCACAAATTTACTTATGGGTTATCTTAAGTACGGGGCTTCCCTGGTGGCTCAGAGGTTAAAGCGTGTGCCTGGAATGCGGGAGACCCGGGTTCAATCCCTGGGTTGGGAAGATCCCCTGGAGAAGGCAATGGCACCCCACTCCAATCCTCTTGCCTGGAGAATCCCATGGACGGAGGAGCCTGGTAAGCTACAGTCCATGGGGTCGCAATGAGTCAGACATGACTGAGTGACTTCACTTTCGCTTTCTATCTTAAGTACAAACAAAATATCTCTCTGTGGCCTAGAGGAAATAATTGTGCAAGACTCACAAGATGCAAATTCTCTTGAGCAATTTTTCCTGCAGTTTCAGTAGGTCATTAAATATTTAGCACTTGCTGTTTGCATGGGGCTTCCCAGGTGGCACAGTGGTAAAGAATCTGCCTGCCAATGCAGGAGACATAAGAGATGTGGGTTTGGTCCCTGGGTAGGGAAGATTCCCTGGAGTAGGAAATGGCAGTCCACTTCAGTAATCTTGCCTGGAGAATCCCATGGACAGAGGAGCCACTGCCCACAGTGCTGCAAAGAGTCAGACACGACTGTGTGGCTGAGCAAGCATGTGTGTGCACATCTAGATCTCCTGAGATAGGTTTAACACAGCACATAGCTCTCGCTGAAGAATGTGAACTTCTACAGGAAAATCTAGTTCAAAGGAAACCAATCTCTACTGTATTTTCTTTTCCTTATTTAACTCCACATTCTTAAGCATGAGGTTTAAAATGCAAAGAAACTAGGAAAATTTATATATGTGTGTGTATATAGGTAAACATACATTTACTTTGGAGAAGACAAGCACAAAATAAAGTTGAATTTCTAAACAGCTGTTTCTAGAGTCAGAAATCTAGTGTGCACCAGGTCCAAGGGAAAGGTGCAGACACCCCTTCAAGCGAGTGAGCCAGACTTGCCTTTGAGTGTTTAATTGTCTACTGCGGAGGCATGGGCCAGCAGTGGTCTGCCACAGTGACAGGGCTCTGGCTGCAGCAGACCTGGGAGGCATGACACGTGGCATAAGTCCTTTTGGAGGAGGTTGCCATTAGCTCCATTACAGAGCTGCTGAGCAGATGACCCACAAACTGGAGAACAATTACACCAAAGAAGTTCTCACACCGTTGTAAAAGTTCTAGGATCCACAACAGACTTCCAAACCTGGGGATCCAGCAAAAGGCCTGAGAAACCCCACGGAATTTGATTTTGAAGGCCAGTGGGATTTGACTACAGAGCTTCCACAGGACTGGGGAAACAGACTCTTAGAGGGCACAAGAAAACCTTGTGCGCACCAGGACCCAGGAGAAAGGAGCAGTGACCCCACAAGAGACTGACCCAGACTTGCCTGTGAGTGTCCAGGAGTCACTGGCGGAGGCATGGGTTGACGGTGGCCTACTGCACGGTCAGGGGCACTGACTACAACAGTCCTGGGAGCCCAGCGTGCTGGCATAAGTCCTTTTGAAGGAGGCTGCCATTACCATCATTACCCCCACCATAGTAAGGGAGGGAGGGAACACAGCATCCCCCATCAGGAGAAAACTGGATTAAAGATTTACTCATCATGGCCATGCCCACCAGAGCAAGGCCCAGTTTTCCCTACAGCTGGTCCCTCTCATTAGGAAACTTCCACAAGCCTCTTATCCTCATCTATCAGAGGGCAGACAAAATGAAAACCACAATCACAGAAAACTAACCAAACTGATCACATGGATCACAGCCTTGTCTAATTCAATGAAACTATGAGCCATGCTGTGTAGGGCCACTCAAGACAGATGGGTAAGGTGGAAAGTTTTGACAAAACACGGTCCACTGGAGAAGGAAATGGCAAACCACTTCAGCATTCTTGCCTTGAGAACTCCAATGAACACTATGAAAAGGCAAAAAGATATGACACTGAAAGATGAGCTCCCCAGGTCAGTAGGTGCCCAATATGCTACTGGAGAAGGGTGGAGAAAAAGTTCCAGAAGGAATAAAGTGGCTGAGCCAAAGTGGAAACAACGCCCAGTTGTGGACGTGTCTCATGGTAAAAGTAAACTCCAATGTTGTAAAGACCAATATTGCATAGGAACCTAGGATGTTACGTCCATGAATCAAGGTAAATTGGAAGTAGTCAAACAGAAGATGGCAAGAGTGAACATCGACATTTTAGGAATCATTGGACTAGGAATAGGCGAATTTAATTCAGATAACCATTATATCTACTACTGTGGGCAAGAATCCCTTAGAAGAAATGGATAAAGCCGTCATAGTCAACAAGAGAGTCCGAAATGCAGTATTTGGGTGCAAAAATGACAGAATGATCTCTGTTAGTTTCCAAGGCAAACCATTCGATATCACAGTAATCCAAGGCTATGCCCCAACCACCAATGCCTAAGAAGCTGAAGTTGAACAGTTCTATGAAGACCTACAAGATCTAGAACTAATACCAAAAAAAGCTGTCCTTTTCATCATAGCGGATGGGAATGCAAAAGTAGGAAGTCAAGAGATACCTGGAATAACAGGTAAGTTTGGCCTTGGAGAACAAAATGAAGCAGGGCAAAGGCTAACAGTTTTGCCAAGAGAATGCACTGGTCATAGCAAACACCCTCTTCCAACAACACAAGAGACAACTCTACACATGGACATCACCAGATGGTCAATACTGAAATCAGACTGATTATATTCTTTGCAACCAAAGATAGAGAAGGTCTATACAGTCAGCAAAGCAAGACTGGGAGCTGACTGTCACTCATATCTTCCTGCCAAATTTAGACTTAAGTTGAAGAAAGTAGGGAAAACCACTAGACCATTCAGGTATGACCTAAATCAAATCCCTTATGATTATACAATGGAAGTGACAAATAAATTCAAGGGGTTAGATCTGATAAACAGAGTGCCTGAAGAAATACGGGTGGAGGTTTATAACACTATACAGGAAGTAGTGATAAAAACCATCCCCAAGAAAATGAAAAGCAAAAACAGTTGTCTGAGGAGGCCTTATAATTAGCTGAGAAAATAAGTGAAGTGAAAGGCAAAGGAGAAAAGGAAAGATATACTCATCTGAATGCAGAGTTCCAAAGAATAGGAAGAAGAGATAAGAAAGCCTTCCTCAGTGATCAATGCAAAGAAATAGAGGAAAACAACAGAATGGGAAAGACTAGAGATCTCTTCAAGAAACTTAGAGATACCAAAGGAACATTTCATGCAAAGATGAGTTCGATAAAGGACAGAAATGTTATAGATCTAACAGAAGCAGAAAGATATTAAGAAGAGGTGGCAAGAATACACAGAGAACTATACATAAGAGATCTTCATGATCCAGATAATCACAATGGTGTGGTCACTTACCTAGAGCCAGACATCCTGGAATGAGAAGTCAAGTGGGCCTTAGGAAACATCACTACAAACAAAGCTAATGGAGGTGATGGAATTCCAGTTGAGCTATTTCAAATCCTAAAAGATGATGCTGTGAAAGTGCTACACTCAATATACCAGCAAATTTGGAAAACTCAGCAGTGGCCACAGGACTGGAAAAGATCAGTTTTCATTCCAATACCAAAGAAGGGCAATGCCAAAGAATGTTCAAACTACTGCAGAATTGCACTCACCTCACATGCTAGCAAAGTAGTGCTCAAAATTCTCCAAGTCAGGCTTCAGAAATACGTGAACCATGACTTCCAGATGTTCAAGCTGGTTTTAGAAAAGGCAGAGGAACCAGAGATCAAATTGCCAACATCCACTGGATCATGGAAAAAGCAAGAGAGTTCCAGAAAAAACATCTATTTCTGCTTTATTGACTATGCCAAAGCCTCTGACTGTGTGGATCACAACAAACTGTGGAAAATTCTACAAGAGATGGGAATACCAGACCACCTGAGCTGCCTCCTGCAAAACCTGTATGCAGGTTAAGAAAAAAGTTACAACAAGACATGGAAAATGGACTGGTTTCAAATTGGAAAAGGAGTAACATCAAGGCTGTATACTGACACACTGCTCATTTAACTTATATGCAGTGTACATCATGCAAAATGCAGGGCTGGATAAAGCACAAGCTGGAATCAAGATTTCTGGGGGAAATATCAATAACCTCGGATATGCAGATGACCCCACCCTTATGGCAGAAAGTGAAGCGAAACTAAAGAGCCTCTTGATGAAGGTGAAAGAGAGTGAAAAAGTTGGCTTAAAGCTCAACATTTAAAAAACTAAGATCATGGCATCCAGTCCCATCACTTCATGGCAAATAGAGGGGAAAACAATGGAAACAATCACAGACTTTATTTTCTTGGTCTCCAAAATCACTGTAGATGGTGACTGAAGAAAAGCTATGATAAACCTAGAAAGCCAATTAAAAAGCAAGGACATTACTTTGCCAACAAAGGTCCCTATAGTCAAAACTATGGTGTTTCCAGTAGTTATGTATGGATGTGAGAGTTGGATCATAAAGAAGACTGAATACCAAAGAATTGATACTTTTGAACTGTGGTGTTGGAGAAGACTCTTGAGAGTCCATTGGACTGCAAGATCAAACCAGTCAGTCCTAACAGAAATCAATCCTGAATATTAATTGGAAGGACTGATGCTGAAGTTGTAGCTCCAATACTTTGGATACCTGATGCGAAGAGCTGACTCATTAGAAAAGACCCTGATGCTGGGAAAGATTGAAGGCAGGAGGAGAAGGGGACGACAGAGGACGAGATGGGTGGACAGCATCCCCGACTCAATGAATATGAGTTTGAGCAAGCTCTGGAAGATGGTGAAGGATAGGGAACCCTGATGTGCTGCAGTTCACGGGGTTGCAAAGAGTTGAACACAACTCAACACGAGTCAGAAAATGTTACAGCTTGGTAGCAATAATGCCTTTCACATGGTATGTACAAGGCACTGTGGAAAAGTTCTGTGTCTATATTAGCCAAGTCAAATGCAGAGTTGAAGAAAATTGGTCAAAAAGTTCCCTTAAAAAAAATCAAACTACTTTTTTTCAAGGCAATCAGACCAAGAAGGCAATAAAAGAGTTTCATTTTCCTGTATAATTTGAATAAACTACCTCAGTTTTGCATGCACACACATCCCTTCTTCCAAAATGTACACAATGGCTATATAGCTAGCTACATGTTGTCACACATCTGGAAGACTATTTTAAAACACACTCAAAATGTTTTCACTACAGGATGCCAAGCATCTGGCAATATAAACTTCTCTTAGAAATTTTTCTTCTATAGACTTCAGTCCTGTGTAGAGAGTCATTGTTCCAGATTTTGAACTGCATGTTTTATTTGTGGAACTGATATACATATATATGTATGCAAAATACATATACTTGCAAAATATACATAAATGTAAAATACATATATATGCAAAGGCAAGGTTTTCCTTGTGCTTTTGATTTAGGTAGACTTAGCTTAATGATGTTAACAGAGTTGCCCCTGATTTTTGCATGACTTGCACTCCTCTCTAGCTGTGTCCTCCCCAGCCCCCCCAAAGCCCTTCAGTGGCCTCTGTTGGTCAGTCCCTCCCCAGGAACATTCTCTCCCAAAAGAACAGCCCTCACTCACTTGTCTAAATAGTAACTGACTTTATTGGTTTCATTCCTCAGCAAGGATGAGGAAAAGCAAGGCTTCTAGCTTTGCCCGTCTAATAGGAACCAGCCTTAGGAATACCTGTGGTTCACCAACCATCCCCAAACCATGTGCAGGATCCTGAGGTAGGAGGTAGGTATTCTTCATGTGAGGTCGCCTCCCTCCTCAGCCGAGCCAGCTCAGATTTCCAGAGGCCTTTTCCACAAACTAACCTAACCCTCCCTAGCACCGCTCCACTTGCAACCTTTCACACTAAGCCTTAAATCGGGTGACAGCATGGGGGGTGGGGCGGGGCATGGTGTTCTGGGTAAAGTATGCACCAATTATTTCAGTTCTGTAGATTATGAAGACCTCAGATCACATCTTCTTGCTGGTGACCCAGGAGAAGAGCAATCAACTCCTCATAGGCAGGGCACAGACCATACTCATCCTTGTGGCCTTGACAATGAGCCTGGTGCTAGGTGTGCTAAGTGTCTACAGAATTGTTCTGGATAAAAATGCAGACTGCCCCAGCATTGAAGTAAAGATGACTGTATTTCAAACTCGAAATCAAATCAAGCAGGTAGTCAGGTTTGAACCTAAGCAGCGTTCACCATTTGGGTAGTTATGCCACGAATAGCAGACTAACAGGATGGGTCCGCCAGAGCTACCTGGCATTAGGGTGTCACTGGTAAAATGTAAAGACTATGTATAAGGAAGTCTGCAGACTCCATGGGGTACCAGCTTACCTTACTTAGGATTCTTTGACACAAAGAATACACGCTTTGAGGGGATAATCATTCCATCTCCTTCTTCATGGAACATGCCCTGACCTGATTGGCTTTGGTTCTAGAAGTCACTGGGCTCTTTGGGGCTCTGGAGCTCAGCTGCAGCCATGAACCTGCATTGTTAAGCTCACTTTGGAGGGTTCGAGGACGTCCCTGAGGGGTCTGATGGGGTCAGGGTACAGGGGAAGGTGGTGGGACCTCAGCGCTGGAGTTCCAGCAAGCTGCCTGTGGTGTCACAGGCAGTCTCTGCAACCTTATTTACACACAGGCTTGCAACCTCCTCTAGAAGCTTCCAGAAAAAAATGGGAGACCCTGAAGAACTCAAGAAATCTTAAATCACAAACGGGATAAGAATTATAGAAATATAGTTTATACTGTAAACAAGTCTGGTGTGGCCTAGGAAAACCTTGATTCGATAGATATGTAGGTAGATGAATTAAAACACAGAAATAGGGAAAACGAATTTGGTAACCTCAAGCAATGTAACATATTGACACTTTATAATATATTTAATAGCAGAAAATATTGTTATTGCGCTTTAAAATATTCTAAATCAAGTATATAAGTTTCATGTTCCTCTGAGCTGAAAACAGACCTGAGAAAAAAGTAGAAAGGCTTCTTAAAGGGTTAATAATTCCCAGGTGAGGAATGTATTTTAACTCAGAATTCCTTAAGAAAAACCAGCCTTCTCTGTAGATTTTACAAATAACAGCCATTGCTGGCTAATATTTCTAACCTTTAGTCAGTTTTCTGTTGATGAAAAATCAGAATCAGGGATTATTACTTTTACAAAGAATGTTTAGACATCCCAGTGACATGATCACTATATAAAATAAAATTCAAATTATCTCAGTTTAAACACTGACTTTGACAGTAAAATCATTTAATTTTCTGCTATGGAAACTATTTTAATAATTTTAACCACTTCTTAGATTATATCAATTCTTTGAGATGAAGTACGACGGAGAATGAAAATAATCTTTGTAAATTGAGCTCCACTGCAAAAAAAAAAAAAAAAAAAAAATGATTTCCATTCTTCAGTGGGAATATTAACAGATAACCTTTCCTTGTATTTCTCTTCTTCCTCTGCATCCCCTGCTTTCTACAGCTCAAAGAAAGCCTAGCTCAAGAAAACAGATTCTACTTAATGATCCCCTTCCCTCTGCCTTCTCCCATTCTCTTTCATTCACATTCCCAACTTTGCATCTCTGTTCTCATTTTCCTTTTTTCTTTCCGGGGAATGACCACCTCAAAGGATTAATTCAGAACATGCAGCAGAAAATGGTAACAAGAGTGGGCAAATCAGGATGTGGATTTAAAATCAAGAGGTATTTTAAAGGAGGAGAGTTACTCAAATTAAACATATGTTAAGAATATGGGTTTGTTGTTCATGGCATACCTGCTGCCTGTCATCCCACCCTCATCGGATCGGCCTTCAAGGGCAAAGCATTCCCTAGTGGAATAATAAATAGAGCGGCTGGAGTGGATATGAATCTGAGCAGCCCAGCAAGCTGTCTGTCCTCTTGGTCTGACTTCACTGTTGGAACACAGGTGGTCACTGAACCAGATCAGCTAGTAAAATGGATCGTGGCCCCTCAGGGTCACTGCCGGAGAGAGAGGGAACACAATTCAGGCTCCAAGTAATCAGGCTTTGGGGATAAAAAATTCTAATACAGGTTTTACTGAACTTTTATACCAAAATGTTTTAACTGACACTGCCTATTTTCCAAGGCATCATCTTTCCTACTTTGATGCAAGTGAACTAGGCAAAAATCCACCGGTCTTTTTAAAACAATATGCTGGTAAGATGCTTAACAACTGACCTGCCATCAATCAAGGGGTGTGGCGAATTTATTCTATAGATAAAAATACAAAGAGTTGCCCTATTTCTGCACTTTCATTCGTCCCAATGTACTATATTTTGTAGCTCTCTGCTGTCTCAGAATTATGCTCCCAAACATTATTGATGTCACACCTATACTCATTAAAAGTTTCAGGGGGAACTGTGGTGTTGGAGAAGACTCTTGAGAGTCCCTTGGACTGCAAGGAGATCCAACCAGTCCATTCTGAAGATCAGCCCTGGGATTTCTTTGGAAGGAATGATGCTAAAGCTGAAACTCCAGTACTTTGGCCACCTCATGCGAAGAGTTGACTCATTGGAAAAGACTCTGATGCTGGGAGGGATTGGGGGCAGGAGGAGAAGGGGATGACAGAGGATGAGATGTCTGGATGGCATCACTGACTCGATGGAGGTGAGTCTGAGTGACCTCCGGGAGTTGGTGATGGACAGGGAGGCCTGGTGTGCTGCGGTTCATGGGGTCGCAAAGAGTCGGACACGACTGATAGACTGAACTGAACTGAACACAGAATAGCAATACATGATTTATTTGTTCATTATATCCTTCCTTACTTTAGAGGAGTTTTGAAGGTGAGAGCTGTGATATAAGGTATTTATGGGCTGAATTCATTCCACTGATAGGAAGGATTCAATAGTCTCGGGTCTCTCTGGAGAAGTTTCCATGATATGGACAACTTATCCATAGCGTTTTGAGGGAAATACTTTTAACTTGGTTTTGAAATAATATGGGTCTGTGAAGCTCAAAGGACTCCTTTCCCATTTATTTTGACACTATTCCTAGAACACGAGACCTACCTAGCTAGCTGTAATATTATTACAGACTAATAGAGGCTGCTTGGTTTCCCTTTATTCAGTGAAAATAATCATTGCCAATAAATGAATAGTGTGGGGGAATAGTTTCTAAGTCCCTCAAGTTCATAAATGTCTATTTATCAACCATCATACACAAACAACAGAAACTTCTTAACTCTTCATTGAAGAAGTCAGGCCCCCAATGTTTGTTAACTAGTTAAGGTTATCACATACAGAAATGAAAATACATTAACACCAAGACTGACAATGCCCCATATCAGCAGATATTATATCAGAGGACTTGACATATATATAGGATTGTACTTTCCTACTCCCAAAGCAACCCAAAGGCGCTGCCCTACTCTGGGGCTTGCTCCCTTTGACATTCCAAGGTGATTCTGTCTGTGGTGTGCAGTCCTTTAGGATGGAATATTATTCTGCTGCAGAACTGGCCACAGAGGGGGTGGTTTTCCCGGGACAGGAGCATGAGCCATGTTCGACAAGGCAAGACGTTGACTGGGCAGGGGAAAAGAGAACCATTCAAGAGAATTCAAGCATCGAAAAGGCAGCCGGTCCAGAAAACCATGAAGGTTTCTTCAAAGCTT
Source organism: Tragelaphus eurycerus (assembly GCA_935064755.1). NCBI lineage: Eukaryota > Metazoa > Chordata > Mammalia > Artiodactyla > Bovidae > Tragelaphus > Tragelaphus eurycerus. The sequence goes on along the minus strand of CAKXYN010000025.1, from coordinate 11,470,576 downwards.
GAGGTTCTACAGTCCTATATATGAATAGGTCCTATGGAAAAAATATTAATTCATATAAGAAATAAAGAGCTTCCTTGGTGGCTCAGATGGTGAAGAACCTACCTGTAATGCAGGAGACCTGGATTAGATACCTGGGTCAGGATGATGCCCTGAAGAAGGAACTGGCAACCCACTCCAGTATTCTCACCTGGAGAATCCCATGGACAGAGGAGCCTGGTGGGCTACAGTCCACGGGGTCTCAAAGAGTCAGACATGGCTGAGTGACTAACACTTTCATATAAGAAACAAACACCCAAAAAACAAAGCAAAAAACAATCCTTTCCCCACACAACACAGCAGAACATGGTTAGTCTATCTTAGAATGGTAATTGGACTTCGCTGGGGTTTGCCTTTCCATTTATTTAAAAAAAAATGATTAGATGATAAAACAAAAATACAATCCCTAGTTACAAATATTAAGTGGGTGTGGATGTAGAACTCTGGATCAGTAGTTAAGATTGGCTAACACAATGTCTCTGCTGCTGAAACTAAATTAATTACGGAAATCTCCAGGAGCCCACAAAAGCTCTACTCACAGTACCTGACCACGCTCCCTCACATTCTTGTATGTGTATATACTTTGTAGCTAAAGGGGCACATTTGCCTTGATTGTGGAGCTCTTTCCAGACCTTAAGAGCTGCAATTCTAATTTTTACACTGACAAAATGCTCAAAATGTGTTCCCTTCTGGGGGAGTGAAACACTGTGCCTCTTTAAAGAGGCAAGCCCTTAGAAGCCCATCAACTGTTGTTCGAAACCTTCAGGCTCCATTTTTGTAGCATCTTTGTCCTGCATTTTCTGAAAGGCTTTGAGCTCTTGGACGAACATTCTTCTAGTGGCAATTTTAACACAGCTGAATGCTTTCATTTGTGCTGCAGGTAGCATACACAATAATAGACATCATTCAGTGAATACTATTCCCATATAGAAGTTCTCTTCCAAGAGTCATTTGCCAGCTGCCCCTCTGCGGGATCAGAGGGTGGGACACTTTTGATTTAGACATATGGAAGGGGACAGTAGGAGCTGGGCTTTTAGCGACAGAGCTTTCTGGGGCTCTGGGGTAAGTGTTATAGTTCTCGTGCCAGAGAACAAAGATAGCGTGCCACCTCACCATTCAGACAGAGCCCTGCTAAGATTATGAACCACACACATGGCAAAATACTTCACTAAAATGTAGACTAAGAGCACTTGCCTTCAGATAGATATTCACTGGAAGGACAGGGGCTGAAGCTCCAATGTTTTGGCCAACTGAGGCAGAGCTGACTCATCAGAAAAGACCCTGATGCTGGGAAAGATTGAAGACAACAGGAGAAGTGGGTGGCAGAGGATGAGAGGGTTGGATAGAATCATTGACTCAATGGACATGAGTTTGAGCAAACTCCAGGAGACAGTGGAGACCAGGGGGCCTGGCGTGCTGCGGTCCATGAGATCACAAAGGGTCAAACATGATTTAGTGACTGAGCAACAACATGTTCAGGGAGAAAAGCTGAATAAGCCAAAGGGAAAGCCTTGGGTACAAGCTGCTTATCTGCTATTGTTAGCAAGGTGAGGGGATCCTGGCCACACTTTCTGGGCTCTAAGCACATTTTGGCCCCCCTTCCATCATGCTCCAGAATTACTTTTTCCATTTTTCCCTCCCCATGCTGCGTCTGTAACACAACCACTCTACGTAGTTTATCTCAGGAAATGACAATTGGCTGTCGAATCCCATACAAATTGATTGGATATGACAGCTTAAAAGAATAAATATTCTGCAGAGAAGAAAGTTTTTACTTAGACTCTTGTATTTTCGATCCCTTTTTAAAATCCCTTCTTACTTAATTTTATTATTTCAATTAGATCATTTAAAAAATCAACACATCACATGCCAACCTCCCCTAAGAGCAATCATAAGATTTGATGATTTTTCTGATACACAGGCTAGAGTTTCAAATTTGCATTATTTTATCTACCAAATTAACTCTGAATTCTAAACCAAACTAATGCTGCCATGTGTTTTTAAACATTGCTAATCCAAACCATCTGGAGAGGCATGGCTTTGCAAAGGCAACCCTTCCAGGACACTCTGTGGATTCTGTCACTGCTTGAGGTTTTTGGCAAGCCATCAACATTACTGTAATTCTCTTTTATGAAATATAGCTTTTGACTAGGATTTGAGAGTCTTGGGTGTGTGCACGCAGGCACTTGGGTACACTTTTGCTCTTGTCCCTTTCTCTTTTCAGATCATATTTACAACAAACTTAAAGAAATAAAGGTCTCTGTTGTATACAAAGGATAAAATTAATCTTAACTACTCTACATTATGCTAAGAAACACACCTCTCTGTACACAGGTACTGGAAATACTTTTTAAACAAGTTAAAAGAAGAAAACATATCAACTTTAAAGAGCAGCAACTACCAAAAATATAAAGTGATTATGGCAATTATGATTTGTAGATGTAACATATGAACTCAGTACATTTAAGAGGAGAGCATAACTAAAAATCAACTAAGCTACATCTTTGCCTAAGAAAGCAACATCTTGTTTAATACTTTGGCTACTAGTGAACATATTTAAAAAGTATAAATAAAAACAAAATCAGATATGAGCATGCTAAAAGCAAATTGTGGACCACTTGTCACAACAAAGGCTAAAAGAATTTTCCCTGGGGCTTCCCTGGTGGTTCAAAGGTCAAGAATCCACCTATCAATATGGGAGACGTGGGTTCTATCCCTGATCTCGGAGGATCTCAATGCTGTGGAGCAACAAAACCCGTGTACAACTCCTGAGCCTGAGCTCAAGAGCCCAGGAGCTGCAACTACTGAAATCCCTCTAGCACCTGTGGTCTGCAACAAGAGAAGCCACTGCAACGAGAAATCTACGTACCACGACGAGAGAGTAGCCCATACAGCAACCAAGACACTTGGGGCTGGTGCCCTGGGATGACCCAGAGGGATGGGATGGGTAGGGAGGTGGCAGGGGGGTCAGGATGGGGAACATGTGTATAACCCGTGGCAGATTCATGTTGATGTATGGCAAAACCAATACAATATTGTAAAGTAATTAGCCTCCAATTAAAATAAATAAATTTAAATTAAAAAAATAATTAAAAAACTTTCCCTGGAAGTAAAGATGCTCATTCTCCTTCCACAAATTCTTTGATAATAATGCTTTTAGATAAGCTCAAAACTTAATATAAAAAATGGACAGATCCTCCTTTTTTGCTAGGAGCCACTGCCCAAAATAAATTATAATAATGATGTGAGTGTTGGGAAATCTGACTGTACCTTTATTACACCCCTTTCATCCAACACAATGAGGCAACCTAAAGACATACACAAACTGGAAGGTTTCACTGAAGCTCATAAAGGGGGACGATGTCTATTCTTTAGAAATAGATGGGCTGAAGTCCAGACTGAGTCTGTGTTTAGAACATAAAGATGCCAAAGCAATGTAGAGGCACCACCTCAGAGGTGGTCGCAGCCCAGAACACCCTTGCAGGGGGCGGGGGGCACTAACATGGTCTGGAGCCTCACCACAGTCCATCTCTGGCTGCTGTTTCCTTTCCTGCAGTGAGATCCTCCACCCCCACACCTCTGAGGGAGAGGGGTACCTGAGACTTCTCTGTCCTTTGAGACTACCTGGTAGAATTTCAACCTGCTTCTGCCTATATTAAAATACTGTAGGATAAAGGAAAAGCACAATCTGAAATTTCGGAGAATGGATGCCCCAACCAGGGGGACTGGAGCCCAAATCTTTAGGAGACACAGCTCCTAACAGAGATGCTAATCTGGTCTCAGATGAAAGTAGAACATGGGTCAGTCTCATGGTCTTTATTCTCACTCCAGGGTCTACAGAGTGAGCTCAGCATGGCAAAGGGCCAGCACATCTCTACGGAATTCAGTGCAGCCACACGAGCTACGGTGGGCTTCTTTACTAGCGGTAAAGAATCTGCTTGCCAATGGCAGGAGACACAGGTTTGATTCCTGGGTTGGGAAGATTCCCTGGAGGAGGGAATGACAACCCACTCCAGTATTCTTGCCTGGAGAATCCCACGGACAGAGGAGCCTGGAGGGATACAGGCCATGGGGTTGCAAAGAATTGGACATGACTGCACACACACAAGAACTATAGAAGAGATCAGTGGGTACTTTTATGAAGCCTGTGCCTGAGGCAATCGTGTGAGTAACTGAGCCATGAAAACCGAGGCATCTGTACCCATCTGTATATGGGGGAAGGAGACTAGCAGGGATCCTACTGCAGCCATGTGTCGCAACACAGTAGTACCAGTTACCAAAACACCGAGATGACTTTGTACTTGTTAGAAAAATGCTTTTCCCCACATCCTCCCAGTGCTCCCCAGCTACCGGACCCCTGCACCCTCCCTCGTGCACCCTTCAGTCATGACCTCCCCCATTCGGCACCTAAAGGTGAGATGCCTAACACAAAGGGGGCCCTAGTCCATGCTCTCTGCACAGTACCGTACAGATTGTTACATACTTAGAATTTCAGTCCTGCATAGTAGATCACTGACATTCACAGGTTACTTTGGTGCTTAACAGTGAATGCTTTATACATACCGCCTCCTGTCTGTGCATGCACAGTTGCTCAGTTGTGTCCGACTCTTTGCAATCCTATGGACTGCAGCCTGCCAGGCTCCTCTGTCCGTGGGATTCTTTAGGCAACAGTTCTAGAGTGAGTTGCCATGCCCTCTTCCAGGGGATCCTCCCAACCCAGGAATCAAATCCACATCTCGGCATTGCAGGCAGATTCTTTACCGCTGAAACTCCAGGGAAGCCCCAGCTGTTTCCTGAGCTGTGCTCAGTCGCTTCAGTCATATCTGACTCTTTGCAACCTATGGATCGTGGCCTGCCAGGCTCCTCTGTCCATGGGATTCTCCAGGCAAGAATACTGGAGTGGGTTGCCATGCCCACATCTAGAGGATCTTCCCAACTCAGGAATCGAACCCATATCTCTGGCATCTCCTGCGTTGTAGGTAGTTTCTTTACCCACTGAGCCACCTGGGAAGCCCCAACCGTCTCCTAGGACTCAGTAAATATCTCGTCATTTATTCATGAAACAAGTTTAAATGACTGGGAAGGCAGAACTTTCTAACTGCCTCAGGTTTTCTCTTCACTCGGCTCTTGTATACAAAAAGCACACAGGGGGATCTAATGAGAGGAGACGGCCAGGTGATGGGAATCAGGGCGTGGTGGGGACTGGGGCCAACTGCAGAGTTCTTGTGGAGAGGGCATGGGCTCTTCTCAGCTCTAGCCTATTGCTGCTGTGAGGATCTGGCCATAGTGGGTACCCTGTAAATGTATGAATAAAGGAATGAGTGAATGGATGAACATGTAAGGTGAGATTTCTTTGTAAAATACTCAAGTAAGGAAAATAAGAACACCAAAGTGTAAGCGTCCTTCAATGAGATGGACTATCATGCAGTAACAGAGAAACAACCAAATTTAAAGAGAATGCTTTTGTCTCCTCAAAACATGTTCACCTATTACTATGGGATTATGTTCTCCTCAAAGTCATATGTTGGAGTCCTAAAACTCAGAGTGATGTTATCTGGAGATGGGTGCTTTGGGAGGCAATTAGGTTTAAATGAGGTCATAAAGGGGAGGCCCTCGTCATGGTATTAAAATATGTGAAAAGCTCGCTCACTCTCTCTACATGAGGATGGACCTAAAAGGCAGTCACCTGTAAGTCAGGGAGAGTCCTCACCAGAAACCACAGCAGCTGGCACCTTGATCTTAAACTTAGCAGCTCCAGAACTGTGAGGAAATTGTTTTCTTCTTTTTAAGCCACCCAGTCTGTGACACATTATTATGACAGTCTGAGCACACCAACACACCTATTATCTCTGTGTGTGTGCTCCGTCATGTTCAACTCTTTGCGACCACGTAGACTGTAGCCCGCCAGGCTCGTCTATCCATGGGATTCTCTAGGCAAGAATACTGGAGTGGGTCGCCATGCCCTTCTCCATATTATCTCTTTTATCCTCACAATAATCCTAAGAGGTAAACAGATGTCCATTGGCATTCAAGCCAGACCCCTGATAACACTCATTTCCATAAGACCAAGGTCTTGGGACCTCAGTGAACAGCCAGGGGGTAGGGTGGGGAGGACAAGCAGAGTTACAGGCTGGAAACCCCACTCATGCTGTTTCCTGGAGCTCACTGCACAGCACCAATGATTCCTGGGCAATTCCTTGATGAAGCACAACTGCAGGAAGCCCAGTTCAGACCGTTTTCGCACAGTGCATGGCAAGAAAAGAGAAGGGCATTTAGGGGATGGAATAAAATCTTCAACGCTGAGTTCTATTTCTCTAACAGATGTGCACATCAATGGGGCAGAGCAAATGTTAATAAATCTCAGGTAGCTTTGTAATAATACTAAATGTCAGCTTGATCACTTGCAATATGACATGGCAAGACAAAGGAAACAATTTAAAAATAAGTTGTTCAAAGATGGACTCTCTTTACAGTATCCCTTGCATGTAATAGCTCGATTGGTCACTTGTCACATATACAGCTCCTTCAATGCTATTTTCAGATGAAGAATCGCCCCTGATACTCTTTGTTATAATCCTGCCGACAACTAATAATCTCCTTAGATGTATCCTAATGATCAGTTTTGCTTCTTCTTATGTTAATTTTTAGCAAAGATTCTAGAAAGCAGGCAGATAAAGAATGAAAGCTGGCAAGGCAGTTTCTCTGCTGCCAGCTTCCTGAGTTGAAACAGAAAAAGAAAAGTTCCTGCTGTTTGATTTAATAAGAATCAGTGTCTAGCTCAAGCCTCTCTCGTCGGACCAGTCATACTCAATTGGCATAAAAGAAGAGTTTCCAAGTGTGTGCATTTCATTTCAGCAAGTACATATAAATTCCCGTGTGAAAGTGAAGTGAAAAGTCGCTCAGTCACGTCTGACTCTTTGAGACTCCATGCAGTCCATGGAATTCTCCAGGCCAGAATACTGCAGTGAGTAGCCTTTCCCTTCTCCAGGGGATCTTCCCAACCTAGGGATTGAACCCAGGTCTCCTGCATTGCAGGCAGATTCTTTACTAGCTGAACCATCAGGGAAACCCAAGAATACTGGAGTGGGTAGCCTATCTCTTCTCCAGTGGATCTTCCTGACCCAGGAATCGAACCAGGGTCTCCTGCATTGCAGGCGGATTCTAACCAACTGAGCTTTTTCCTAAAGACACAAAATAGCACTGCTGTGCTGCTGCTGTTCTTGTTTGATCCTTACAACCTGAATCTTTGATGTAAAAGTTTAATTCTACCTTTGTGTCACATTATTCCTTAGTTACCCACAATTATGTACTTCGAAATGCATCTCACAATCTATAGAGCCAACGATGCTGGTTTGCTCTTTGGGGTCTCCCCATCCTGCATTGAAAACTGGGTCTTAAGTTCGTTGGCTCATCTTTATCCATGGAGTTCATTCTCCAGCCACTAAGCACCTAATATGTGCCCTTAGTCATCCCAGGAATTCATATTGAATACATACATAACCCTAGTTGCCAAATAAACTTTTTTTTTTTTTTCAAATTTATTGGGATATAGTTGTTTTCTCTTCATTCATCCCTTCCCTTTTCTGACCTCTACAGAGTAACAGGGCTTCCCTGGTGGTTCAGTGGTAAAGAATCCGCTTGATAATGGAGGAGGTGCAGGTTCCATCCCTGGGTCAGGAAGAGCCCCTGGAGGAGGAAATGGCAACCCACTCCAGTATTCTTGCCCAAGCAATCCCATGGATAGAGGAGCCTGGAAAGCTATAGTCCACGAGGTCACAAAAGAGTCAGACATGACTTAGCGACTAAAGAGCAACAACCGAGCAACAGCTACTTTCCACATTGAAACGCTTAGGAAATGACTTACAAAAAAAACCAGGCCATAAGGAAGTTACCCTCCCTTAATTAAAAAAGAATCCTTAAGTCAAATCCTAACACTTTTCTGGTCATAAAATACCTTGGGAAGTTCTTTTAAATGAATGTGTATCTTTGTGTCTATAGCTGTTTTGTTATTTAGATTACATGCCACAGTCTGGGCTAGGGAAGGGACGAAAGTTGATGGGAGAAGAAATCAAGTTTATTGCAATAAACCTCACAGCTCCAGCAGAGTTGGAGGAAGTCTCCTTTCTGTGACCTGACAACAATGCCTCACCAACTGCCCCGTGGTCACTCGGCAGTGTGGTCAGCCAGGAACAAAGCTGCCTGTCCACTGCGTCCACTGCCCCCACCAGCAGCCCACATTCCCATCACTCTTCCCAGGGAGGTCTGCAGCCTGGGAGAACCTCATGCAGAACCAGACGCTGAATGGCTAAAGCTGTCACTGCAATCTCACCTGTAATCTTTATAGAACCTTAATGAGACGAGAAGATGCGGGAGAAGTCAGCTGAGGATTTTAAACACGGGCACAAATGACATTGGTTGGTATGAACCCCACTTCACATTCTGCTTCCCCGCTCCAACCCCAAAATCAGGAGCGATTTGGGTCTATGTCAATTTCAGGTCATTGTCAGATAATCCTCAAGAAGAGAATGCCAAGGACAAAGAAACCAAATCGGGAAAAAAAATAAAAGTAAAAATAAAAACCTCTGACAAAGCCAAGCCTCTAAATATAGCTTTTCCACTTTCCTCAATGCAGCTAATTCTAAGATATGTATTTCTGATTCTACTCATTCTGTTTTGAAAGAGAAAGACCACACCAGGGTAAGCAATGCAGGGTGGTCAGATGCATAACCTAATAACAGTGTGGGGAAGCCACTACAGAAGACAGCGGGAGCACTGCCAGACGGTGTGGCGAGGACCAGGGGCTGACTTCCATGCAGAGGCCACTGATGTTTTCCAAGTACATCAGTGATGGCTCCTATTGAAATGAAAACAGAACATGCAGAATCAGAGCCCATACTAAAAATTCAGTTTAGTAACGACAGAATACTGCCCACGAAAGTAGAGGGTATTTGGCCTTGCTATTTTCAGAGAGAAAGGAGCCTTCCTCCTGCAATCTTTTTACCATTAGGATAAAAGCCTGTCAGTCTTCGCAAAGGAACACTGAACTGCTGTCTACATCTTGTGCATTTGTTTTCTAGTGCCCCAAATGATGTTTTTCTGAGTCATAGGATTTGTTTGCAACTATATATATATATATATATATATATATATATATACACTTGCCAAAACACGGAGAATCGGCAGAGATCAGCAAGAAACGGCCAGCTAATGCAACTATTCCAAACTGGTAAAAAGTACAATCGTAAGGCACTCGCAGCTCCTCCCTACCCTCAGCCCCCTTTCTTATTAAGCAAACTAATTTTGAAATTATTAGAACATCATAGGAAAATGTGGAAACAAGTTTGACCTACCCAATTTCAGTGAGAGTGTGTCTAGAGAGGACCAGCTGTAATAAATAAGCTCTACTAATGATTAGAAGCGGCGTAACAAAGACGGTGAGAGGTCAGTGAGCAGAGGGTTTGGTTTCTCTCATGTCTCATCCCTGGGTTGGGAAGATCCCATGGAGAAGGGAATGGCTACCCTCTCCAATATTCTAGCCTGGAGAATTATGGACAGAGGAGCCCGATGGGCTACAGTCCATGGGGTTGCAAAGCATCAGACACAACTGAGTGGCTAAGACTTCTACACGTCTCTGTTTTTAGTTCTGTGGCCACTCCAAATTCCCCCTGAACTACCATGGCTACTTCATGGCAACCAAACTGCCCTGTTACCTCTTCCCTCCACCTCACCTCCACCCACCAAGTCATGTGCACCTTCCCTGGCTGTCCAAGTTAACCCTGCTTTGGTCTCCCAACAGCTCAGCCGCACTCAGGATCACAGCACTTCTGTTTTCTTTCTGCAGCCACTGTTACTTACTTGGTGGTGATTCAAACTTCATCGAGATCAACTATGGCAAGATGGGTCACTATCCCAAGAGAAATGGTACTGTCCAGTCCATGCTGTGTCATGTTCAACACAGTTGAATCCCCTCCTGGAAAAACTCTTGCTCTTCTGACCACCACAGAAGCAGATCCCAGCAATGAGTGAGCCAGAGGGAATAAGTGTATGTGTGTGTGGGGGTGGGGTGGGGGGGGCGTGGTAAGAAGCGGCAGGGATTGGGTAGGAAATTTCTCAAATAGGTTCAGGTGGCAGGGCATCAGAGAAGCAAAAGCAAGGAATTCCACTCTGCTGCTGCTAAGTCGCTTCAGTCATGTCCGACTCTGTGCGACCCCATAGACGGAAGCTCACCAGGCTCCCCTGTCCCTGGGATTCTCCAGGCAAGAACACTGGAGTGGGTTGCCATTTCCTTCTCCAATGCATGAAAGTGAAAAGTCAAAGTGAAGTCGCTCAGTCGTGTCTGACTCTTAGCGACTCCATGGACTGGAGCCTACCAGGCTCCTCAGTCCATGGGATTTTCTAGGCAAAAGTACTGGGGTGGGGTGCCCTTGCTTTCCCCGGAATTCCACTCTAGTTTGGGCCAAAGGGGAAAAAAGAATGATGGGCATACATTCAAATGAAGAAGCCAACCAGTCTCATCACTGATCACTCCCTTTCATGGCAGGAGTTTTCAATTACTGCTGCATATTCAACTCACTTGGAAGCTTTCAAAAATGACTAGACTACACCCCAGACTAATAGTTAAATCAGTAGACTGTTCTTTTACATATGTCACATAACCCCAAAGTTTCAAAGGACTAGGAGTCTCCCCTTTCTCAGTAAGAATGGTAGGTAAAGCTAAGAACCCCCACCAGTTTCTGGTCACCAGATGAACTGCAGATAGTAGTAGGAATTTGGGGGAATACAGAGATATCTTCGTATCTTTTGGTAGGATATTAAGAGCACTCTGACTTGAAAAAAAACCAAGAGCATATCTTCTAGAACACATACATTGGAGCATTTAAAACGCAAGTAAAAATAAGGTTAAAGGCATTCTAGTGAAGCTTTTCATAAATGATCCCAAAGATAGCAGGAGACAAAAAGAAAGGATGTTCTTCTTAGTCAGTGCTAGTATTAACCATTGTGTCAGAAAACACAAAATTTGAAAATTCCAGTTAACTCCTAAACCTTCTGGAATTTGGGTCTTCACTCAACTTATTAGTTCCCACTGACCTGTTACTATGCAGTGTGTGAATGTTAAGCACATTCTCAAATTGTTATTGTCACAGGCAACCTACTGCTAGTTAATATAATAATAAACATTTTTTTGATGATGATAAACATTTTGTACACTGACCAAAGCAATATGGTGTGTCACGTCTTAAAGTTAAAAAAATTCAGTATATGATTTTATACACTATTCAAAATACTTCAAATGGCACTGTTTTTTTTTTTTAAATATGCTTCTGTTTATCCCATAATCCTTTTAGTATTTTCTCGGTAATTCAGCAAAACTCTTTAAACTGAATAAAATTAGGATTTTGAGCTTCTATGTTTACAGAAAGAGCATATCAGACTGACAAATTTGATAATCTTAGAAAGAAAGAAAAAACTGCTCTCATTTCAAAGGTTCAAAAAATAAAGGTTATTTACTATGCAGACCAGGACTTCTTGTTGTTTTTATGATAGCAAATTAGAAAAATGTGGTCAGAGTTAGAGGTTACTCAATCAGGTTGAAGCTAGGACCTTTATTCCAACAGTCCTTGTTCCTCAAATTGTATCTGATAACGTTCTAAAGTCTAAACATATTTTAGTTCAAAACGATACTCAGCTCTTAGATATAAAGTGGCACTAAGCTTTCAAATATCAACAGGTTTACCCAGTCTCAACTGTTGTATCTGTTTTCAGAGTAATAGTGGCAGATTTGTAATATCTGCATTGTAATATCTGAGGAGCTGAAACTTTGAGCTAGAATACGTTTGCATCCTCCTGTGCATAATCATAGGCGAGGGGCATTAATATAGGGGTTGGTGTACTGGCCACTACCGAGGCCTATTATTTAGGCAGAGCCATGGCAACAGGGCAGTTGTTACATACTTTTAGCCTGTGTTGTGTTCACTGGAGGAGTGGACCGATGTGTCAGCAGACACAAGCAGTAAAACATCCCAAACTAGCTGCCAACCACAAACAGTATCTATATTTCTCAACAATTCAAAAAAGAGGGCAATAAACCTTCCCCTAAAGTGGCTACCAAAGTATTATTATCTGTGAAGTAAGATGGTGCCCGTCCACTTAAAACTGGCGAAATCACACTGAACTGCATTTCAGAGCGAGGAGGGAACTTGCAATGCTCTTGCTCTGCGGATGTCCACGTGGGCGGGCAAACATATGTTCCTGCTAAGCAGAGGAAGCGGTACACCCGGATTTCTTCCTAAGTGCGAGGCCTTTATAAACTCATGCTCATGGCGCTGTTTTAAATAGAAAGAAAATGACACACAGTCCCCAACCAGGCTTCCTAACTGTTTGGAGAGGGTGGCCACTTTCCCAAAACATTAGGTTACTGTGGGGGAATTTTCCAAAATTGTCAACAATTCCATTTTTAAACTCAGTGCTGTTTCTCCACATGAAACAGATGCAAGGCAGCAGGAGCTATATTTGGCCTCACGGGAGATGTCAGTTATTTTTGCAGTGCTGACTCCTACCTGACAGTGGAAGACGTACTCTGGTGTGGTTTTCTTAAACTTCATGTTCCAAACCAAGGCTACTCCATCTGGTTCATGGGGAGCATCTTCGTTGTTGTTGTAGGAAGCGACCATCAGCTCAGGGTACTAAATGGAAGAAGTCACAGGACGGGTTATGCCAAGATGACAACAGGCAAAGATTCTTATTCCAACAGGCGCATGCTGTATTACACACTTGAAATGGTACTTGCTTTTTAAGCTGTGGCAGACTTAATACTGGGGCTTCTCTGGTAGCTCAGCTGATAAAGAATCTGCCTGCAATGCAGGAGACCCTGGTTTGATTTCCAGGTCAGGAAGATCCCCTGGAGAAGGGATAGGATACCCACTCCAGTATACTAGGGCTTCCCTGGTGGCTTAGATGGTAAAGAATCTGCCTGCAATGCGGGAGACATGGGTTCAATCCCTGGGTTGGGAAGATGCCCTAGAGGAGGGCATGGCAAGCCACTCCCGTATTCTTGACCTGGAGAATCCCATGGGCAGAGGAGCCTGATCTACAGTTGCTGGGATCATAAAGAGTTGGACACGACAGCGATTATAAGCACAGCACAGCATATACTTAGTACCAACTTCGTGTCTCAGCCCACTGCAATCTGCTTTCTACCCACAACGTTCCACATGTGCTGGCCACAGTCACCAGTAACTGCCACACTACTCACACTGCTGAACCTCTGCGGTAGGTATCTGACGTTTGGGCGGCTTCCTCCTCTCTCCTATGCTGGCTTCCATCACACCTTTCCCACTCTTCTGAACCACTGTTTTTAGCCTCTACAGTTCCTTCTATTACCTATGGGGGGTGGGGGGGGGGGGCTGGGGCTGTTTTCTGTCCTCTTGTTGGTCTCTGTTTACACATTCCTCCCTGATGATCTCATCAATAGCTTTAATTAGCGTTCATATACTGACAATGTTCAAATATTTACCTCTGGGCTTGATCTCTAAGGTGTATATTTTACAGCTGCTGCAGATTTCTCAAGGCTGTACACAGACACATCAGATGCACTGCACAGGAGAATGAGCTTGTTGCCTTCTACAAAAACCTATTACTCTTCCAACGTTTCAACATTCATCCCATTAGGACTTTGTACTGACTGCCTGGGCCAGACACTCCATGTTCATATTTACTCCTTCCCTCATGGCTCAGAGGTTAAAGAGTCTGCCTGCAATGCGGGAAACCCGGGTTCGATCCCTGGGTCGGGAAGATCCCCTGGAGAAGGAAATGGTAACCCACTCCAGTATTCTTGCCTGGAGAATCCCATGGACAGAGGAGCCTGGCAGGCTACAGTCCATGGGGTCACAAAGAGTCGGACCCGACTGAGTGACTTCACTTCACTTCACTTTCTTCTCTACATGCTGTTTCAGTACTTCCTCAATACCTTTCAAATGTATGCTTCTTTCTATCCTTAAGGTCAGAGCCTCCTAAATGAATTTCTTGTCTGGATGAAGACAACAGTATTTTAAATGATTTTCTGCTTCTAGGCTTGCCAGGCCCTGCCTTCACCTACTCCACTCTCCATCCTTTGTCAATATGACTTTACAAAACATGTATTTGGCTAAGTCACTTCTCTGCTTAGAGGAAGCTTAATGGTTCATCATTACTTTCAAGATAAAATCTAGGTCATTTAGGATCCTTCATGATCTGTTCTTGGAGGAGGAAATGGCAACCCACTCCAGTATTCCTGCCTGGAAAAATCCCATGGACAGAGGAGCCTGGAGGGCTACAGTCCATGGGGTTGCAAGGAGTTGGACATGGCTGAGCAACTGAGCTCACATGATCTGTTAGCTTCTACTTTCTCTGCCTAATCTCTTACAACCTACCCTCTTTCCTCCTAACCCCTACCTATGACCCAGCCTCACTGGGCTAGTTCTGAGGTTCATAAGTACAGCCTCTGTACCATGAGTTGACACTCTCATTGAAAAGCCTCTCCTGTGTTGGTTACATTATTAACTTATTCGTTAAGACTCCATGTAGGCATCAAGTCCTCCAGACAATCCTACCTAATCATTCACCACCCCTCATTGCGTCTCATCAGCCCCCTTAGCATTATGTATGTCCCCCTATTAAGGCATGTGTCAAATAGTACTATGGCTTTTCCTGGTCTATGTCCATGACTAGATTGTAAGCTCTTTGAGTGTAGGGGCTTGGTTTTATTGACCTCCGAATCCAGGCCTAGTAAGTCCTAGCACAATAAACTTGTGCCAAAATCTACTGAATTACAAATACTCTTTTTTATGTTAGTGACCCTGTGCTCAGCAGCAAGATCCTATCTTTAATCCTTTGTTGTTAAATAATGCCAACAATTAAAAGCTCAAGTAAAAGAAACTCAAGTAGTAAAATAACTAAGAGGACTCTACAGCAAGTAGAAATACCTACTCACCATACATGAACTCTGTGTTCAGAAATAAATAGGTTGACTCTCACGGCAGGTATTTATGAGTTAGAGTACATTTTATGAAAAAGTCATTCCTACCTGGGATTTCCATAAGCCAGCCCCATTAAATAGACTATCAGGATTATAGCAGATCATACCACTCTGCTCATGGGTAGTTTAGTTTTTTTCCTTCTTATTCACTATACTGTATATATATAACATAAGTTTGTCAGTAAAAATTTGAACATCAGCTTTTTTTTTTTCTCCCTATCGAAAATAATTAAGCCTGAGTCTATGTATTTTATTCATTCTTTGAACTCCCCCAGCTTAAGAAAGCTGCAGAGAGTTACAACTTGCCAGTTGGTGCAGAGGAAGTATAAGCCTGCAACGAGACACGCGTATGTGGCCACCAGGGGAAGTAATCATTCTTTATTAGAGAACACTCCTCAGCGGATGAATCAAAGGCCTATTAAGAAAGGCCTTTGATTCAAAGCCCATTCAAAGAAACTAACATCCAGATAAACACAGAAGTCTCCAGACTGTCCATCTGAAGTTTAACTATGTCACATGTGAGAAGGCAACTCTATAAACATCAGCACCACCACCACAGTGGCCAATGAGCAGCCAGATGTGTCTGGAATAATATCCCACAGCTTCACATCTGGGGCTCATCGCTGGCTCCCACTTTAAAAAAAAATCTTAAATTATTGGGCTTAAAACCCCTTTAGAACACAGGGAGAGTTTTCTTCAAATACCAGTGAAATGCTCTTGGTATAATTTCTATAACTGGGATCAAAAGGCTTAAAGATACTGATTAACCCTTAAGTCATGAAAGTGTTTGTGATTTCAAAGTCTCCTCTAGTATGTTTGTTTGAACATGACTAATCAATATTTTCTTATTTTCCAGCAAAAAGTAGTCATTCTCTGCATGATTATTTAAATATTAAAGTTATTATTTTAAAGAGAATATCAACTACTGGGAAGTCTGTGATTATTCACAGGGCTGAATTATCTAATAATTAACCTAGGGGAACTTTACTTGGAAATTGCCAGATCTGCTCTCAAGCTGCTTGTTCTTATAAAAAAATAAAATCTGACATTTACTAGCGAGGAAGGAACCACCATGCTTTAAGTGTTCATTATGCATCCAACAAGGGGCTGGGTGACATGTTCACTCATCTGATTCTTGCAGTTCTCTACAGTAAGCAACGGGTTTTCCCATTTCTACAGACAAAGCAGCCCAGGTAAGAAACTGGGTGAGGAATTTGTTCCAAGTTAAGTTGCTAATAAACGACAAAGTGAGATCCTGCTTGAAGCCTATTTGTTTCAAGACCATGTCTCTTCCACTGTGGCATGTCTCAAGTGGCCCCCAAGCATACGTAAGGCACCAAAGTGTATCAGTCACTCAGTCACAGCCAACTCTTTGCAACATCATGGACTGTAGCCCACCAGGCTCCTCTGTCCATGGGATTCTCCAGGCAAGGATACTGGAGTGGGTTGCCATTTCCTCCTCCAGGGGATCTTCCCTATCCAGGGATTGAACCCGGGTCTCCTGCATTGCTGGCAGCTTCCTCCACCAGGGAAGCCTATGTAAGGCACTGGTGATAAGTAAAATGTGGGACAACACAGAAAGCACATTGGTAGATTTCAGGAGCTGGGGGTGGGGAGTGGGGGGGGCGGGTGGAATAGGGACTTAGTGTTTAATGGAGACAGAATTTCAATTTAGGAAGGTGAAAATTTCAGGATGATGGTGAGATCTGTACAACAATATGAATGTACTTAGCGCCACTGAACTGTACAGTTAAATATGGTTAAAATAGTATGTTTTACATTATGTGACTTTTACCACAATAAGAAAACATTAAACAAAACGCAGGACAAGAATATCAACAGTAACATGCTTTGCTTTATAGGCGCTCACCATTTAGTAGGAGGTGAGCCATGCATATGAAAAACTACAACACAAACAGTAAAGCAGAACAAGCTAAGGTGGAGACAGGAAAGGAGTTCTATCAAAGCAATGGCATTGAAATAAGTATAATATCAGATATCAAACAAGTTGCCAGTCCAGGTTCGATGCCTGATACCGGAAGCCTGGGGCTGGTGCACTGGGACGATCCAGAAGGATGGTATGGGGAGGGAGGAGGGAGGAGGGTTCAGGATGGGGAACACATGTATACCTGTGGCAGATTCATTTTGATACATGGCAAAACCAATACAATATTGTAAAGTTAAATAAAATTAAAAAAAAAAAAAAGCACAGAGGATAAAACAGCCACTTCAGTTGGAATGTGGTTATGCCAGGGAGAGACATTGAAAAGGACTTCTGAGAAGAAATGAGATTTCCTGGGCCCTGTCAATGGGAAAGTGATTAGGAGAGCAGAAAGAGAAGAGTATAGACAAGGGCACAAATACTGATGAAGGAGATTTCTCTTGGGTATCAGCCTGGTTCACAACAATTCTCCCAATCCTTGGTAACTACCCCAATACACAGGCGTCAGACTTCCCAGGGATCATTCATTCATCCCAGCTCGGGCAATCACATTCTCTACCTTGGTCACGGTAAATTTTGAACTGAGACACAGACTCCCTAGGTTGCAAATGAGTCAGGTAATGACCGCATTCTATTGGTGAAGCCTCTCAAGCTGCCCAGATTTATACTCCTGGGTCCCTGGGATTCCTTGAGTACCCTAGTGACTAGAATAAATATCCCTCTTTGCTGAAGGTAGCCAGAGGTAAATTTTTCTTAACTAATGCAATGGAGAACACATTCAGAAAACAGGTTACAGCACCTGGCTGGGAGGCAGGTTAGGCAAAGAGATGAAAAAGATTAAAGGGCTGGAGATGCTTCAAGACATTCTCACAGAAGTCACTGAATACAAGCTAAATGATTTTAGCCTTTATGCTGGGAGTCATACTCTGCAATTGCTAATATTTCTAATTAGACCACTACTTTCACTACTATGCCACATTTATTGAGCACTTTTACTATACCAGACACTTTATTAAAGTCTACGCTTTTAAAGTACATTAATTAATTTAATACTCACAATAAGCATGGGAGTGAAGTTTGATGACTATTTTGGGAATGAGGAAACTTAAGCCAAGAGAAGTCAGGTGACTTGCTCAAGCTGACATTGAGAGCAAGTAGGTAATCATTACAAATAGTAACCTGGAAAAAGTACTTAATGATTCAACAGCGTAGAGAACTGAGGCAGGAAGACCAGATAGGAAGCTATTTCCTGATGCAAGCGAGAAGAAGATGGCATGACATAAAGTGGGTATCGACTCCACATGTAAGTAGATGTGAATTGGTGACAGTGGGGGTCTTTTTGCTACCACAAATTTGACTGGGTTTGGCAAGTAAATGAGCTATCAAAGATTACTTGAAGGGGGGCGTGATTGAAGGGGAAGTTGGGGAGGAATAGAGGGAAGTTGGTGCTAGCAGATGTAAGCTATTATGTATAGAATGAATAAACAACGACGTCCCACTGTATCGCACAGGGAGCTGTGTTTAATATCCTGCGACAAACCACAACGAAAAATAACAAAAAAAGGACACACACGTGTGTGTATAACTTTGCTGTATATCAGAAAGTAATACAACATTGAAAATCAACTATACTTCAATAAAAAAGATGACTTGTGTTTGCATCCTGAATGACTCCAAGGTCAGAGGATGCAAGTCACATGTGAGAGGAATATACAGGGTGGGAGGAAGATCATAAATCTGGTTTTGTATACAACTGCCACATCTGTCATGTTAAATGTGGACAGTATTATTGACTCCATCTGGTAAACAATATTTGATGAACAGCAAAGTTGACATAATTCCCCAAGTGCCCAAAGGTCCTTCAGGAGCTAATGACTGGTCGCTATTTTGCAAATATTGCAAAGTTAAACTGTTCTAGTTTAGGAAGAAGACCAAGGAGACTTTTGATCCAGGAGCTCAAGGTGAAGCTATGCAGGAATCTTATGGTTTCTTCCTCCACCCTTGCCTCCCTTTCCATTCTGTTGCATCCATAAGTACACACGCCTCTACTGGACTCGAAGACTATGCCTCTGTCCTTTTCCTCTTTCTGAACGTCACTGGATTCCATATAGATTTACTCAGAAAGTCTCTTCATCCCATAAGTATGTAAACTTGGTCCTTTGAACTCTATTAAATTGTTACAATGTAGGAACTAGGGGTTCTTCGGTGTTTTGCTCATCAAATTCCTTTATTATCATTTTTTAAAGTTTATCTTTAATTGGAGGATAATGGCTTTACAATGTTCTGTTGGTTTCTGCCGTACAACATGAATCAGTCGCATGTATACATTTAGCCCTTCCTTCCAGAGCCTCCCTTCCAACCCCGCCCCGCCCCTTTATCCTCACAGAGCCTGGAGCTGAGCTCCCTGTCTTATACAGCAGCTTCCCACTAGCTACCTATTGCATACATGGGAGTGTATACATGTCAATGCTATTCTGGAACTAGGGATTCTCATTCCTTTTTCTTATGCTCCATATAAAATACAGTCTTCAGAATTGCAAAGCCCTTCCCCACACTGCAGATGACAGATTACAAAAGAATGGGGGAAAATCGATGTAGAGTCTCTCTGGTAGAACTTCTGCCCTTTCCAGTTTCACTTCCAGCAATAAGAACAATACACAAGATCCTGTGTGGAGACACATCTACCTGTGGGCAACAGGTAGATGTCCACCCCATGTCGAGGCCAGGTGGGGACCAGCCCCACAGGCGAGGGTCCCGCCACCTCCTCCAGGAGCGTTACCAGCAGACCCGGGGACTCAGTAAAAGCTGCCCTTGAAGAATGTGTCCCATAAGGTTCCTGTGTAATCTCCAGACTGTGAACAAGCGAAGAAGCCGCACTAAGTGTTTCCTCCACCTTGGATCTGATTTCTGCACACACGACCGAGTGTGCTCACAGACCACCCACGCGCCGGCTGGCAGGAAGCAGCCAGGTACACCCCTGCCTGCATCAGCCTCTGCACAACTGCGCCCTGCATGCTCTCTTGTTCGGATGTAAGAGGAGAGTCAAGAGGAGAGAACACTCGCCCACTTTGTGACTGTTGACAGTCTGGTTGCGGGGGATTACATTCCTCTTCAGTGTTCTGTTCCCCAGCACGATTACATGGGGCTCTTCACATCATCCGCTTCACTGCTCTGCTGGGAACACTCTCTTCTCCCCTCCCTTTCTCTAATCCCAGTCTTCTAAGACACCCTGTCCAACCAGAGGCACAGACTCGGATCTCCACTGAACCCTGAAAGCACCTGCTATCAGCCCTACATCATTCAGCACTTAGAACCTCTTGTCTGACCTTTCAGCCTACAAGGCTTATCTGTCCCTGGGATTCCTCAGGCAAGAATACTGGAGTGGGTTGCCATGCCCTCGTCCAGGAATCTTCCTGACCCAGGGATCAAATCTGCATCTCTTATGTCTCCTACATTGGCAGGCGGGTTCTTTACCACTAGCACCGCCCAGGAAGCTTGATGTTATGAGGGTGAAAGAAAATAATGCCTTCAGAGTAGCTGGCACAGTGCTTAGGATATAAGAAGCACAAATTAAAAGCTAGCCATGGGGACTTTCCTGGTGATTCAGTGGTTGAGAATCTACCTTCTGATACAGGGGATATGGGTTCAATCCCTGGTTGGAGCACTAAGATCCCACATGCCTGGGAGCAACTAAGCCCACATGTTTTAACTCAAGACACCTGTGTGCCTCAACTACCGAGCCTGCGCCCATGCTCTGCAATAAGAGAAGCCCGGGCACCAAGGTGAAGACCCAGTGAAGCCAAAATTGAAAAAAAAAAGACAAAGAAGCTAGCCATGATTACTATTCCCAATAAAAGCACAGATTAAAAAGAAAGTAGGAAATGTGCCGTGTCTAAGTGGCCAGTATTTATCATTCCCAGCTCCCTCATTGCTGTTATATCATTGTCATTACAGGAGGGAGCATGGCATGATCACCCAGCACACAGGCTCGTGAGTTAGATCAGCTGAGTTCACATCCTGCCCGCACCACAGTTCACTGTGTGCCTCGATGTGCATTATTTAACTTCTCACTGCTGGGTCAGTGACACACTAAGTGAGTTGGCCATTCAGCAAACTGGCTTTTGGTCAGTCTGCCTGATCTCCCTAGGAACGTTACCAGGGAGTTCAGCGCTTTCATTAGGAATGCTACACTAGGGAGTTTGCTGCTGCTAAGTCACTTCAGTCGTGTCCGACTCTGTGCAACCCCATAGACGGAAGCCCACCAGGCTCCCCCGTCCCTGGGATTCTCCAGGCAAGAATACTGGAGTGGGTTGCCTTTTCCTTCTCCAATGCATGAAAGTGAAAAGTGAAAGTGAAGTCGCTCAGTCGTGTCCGACTCTTAGCGACCCCATGGACTGCAGCCCATCAGGCTCCTCCGTCCATGGGATTTTCCAGGCGAGAGTACTGGGGTGGGGTGCCGTTGCCTTCCCCGACACTAGGGAGTTTAGTTTGCCTTTTTTTTTTTTTTTTCCTCTTACAGGCAACAGGGAGTTCTAATCCAGGGACTAAAGTGATCAGATCCATATTTTAGAAAGATTATTTGGCTAGATGTCTAGACAGAAAACTATAGGTGGATAAGTTTGGGTGTAGAAAGACCATGAGATGATTACCAATACTGTGAGTGTAAGATAATGAATATAGGAGTAGAGAAATGGACAGTCCTGGTGACAGAGTGAGTCTGGGAGATAAAGGAGAGGAAGTTTTTAATGTTAATGATGAAATGTTCTTTTAGGCCATTGGGTATATTTTGATGGCTTTAACACAGAATTGTTGTTTTTGTTCAGTTGCTAAGTCATGTACAACTCTTTGTGACCCCATGAACTGCAGCATGCCAGGCCTCCCTGTCCTACACTATCTCCTAAACTCATGTCCGTTGAGTCAGTGATGCCATCCAACCATCTTGTCCTCTGTTACCCTCTTCTCCTCCCGCCTTCAATCTTTCCCAGCACCAGGGTCTTTTCCAATGAGTCAGCTCTTTGCATCAGGTGGCCAAAGTATTAGAGCTTCAGCTTCAGCATCAGTCCTTCCAATCAGTCCTCTAAACAGCATTTAGAGTAGGCAAAATGGAGAAGACAATGGCACCCACTCCAGTACTCTTGCCTGGAAAATCCCACGGACGGAGGAGCCTAGTGGGCTGCAGTCCATGGGGTCGCTAAGAACCAGACAAGACTGAGCAACTTCACTTTCACTTTTCACTGTCATGCATTGGAGAAGGAAATGGCAACCTACTCTAGTGTTCTTGCCTGGAGAATCCCAGGGACAGGGGAGCCTGGTGGGCTGCCATCTATGGGGTCACACAGAGTCAGACACGACTGAAGTGACTTAAGAGCAGTAGCAGCAGTAGAGTAGGCAAAAAAGGACTTCAGATGTGTGGAAATGAGTTAGTGATGCATCTGCCATTCTATGAGACACCTGAATGGATCTGTCTCTCTGGGGTGTAAAGTGGAATTCAGGAGGGATCTTGGGTGGGGATAGAAAAAGGCTGCCCATATGATGGTTGAGTCAGCAGCAGTGGAAGAGATCTCTTCCCACAGAGAGCACATCCAGAAGAAAGACTGAGAGCATGACCGGGAGGATCACAGGGTAGAAGAGGAAAAAATAAGTCTTAGGGGAATTCAAGAACTAGAAGAGAGTCGAGTTGTAGAACTCAGTGGAAGGAGAATATTTTTAGAAGTTTGCAAAGCTGGGTGACAAAGAGAGGTCAGGGTATATGAAGGCTTAAACATATCCACAGGATTTGACAAATAGGAAATCACTGGTGACCTTAGTGAGAGTGGTTTCATGGAAAGAATGGCCTGGCTCCTGCACTCATACCTGGCACAGAATAAGTACTCAATGGATATGAATGTTGCTGCTAAGTCGCTTCAGTCGTATCTGACTCTGTGTGATACCATACTTGGGATAGGCTCCTCTGTCCCTGGGATTCTCCAGGCAAGAATATTTGAGTGGGTTGCCATTTCCTTCTCCAATGCATGAAAGTGAAAAGTGAAAGTAAAGTTGCTCAGTTGTGCTCGACTCTTAGCGACCCCATGGACTACAGCCTACCAGGCTCCTCCATCCATGGGATTTTCCAGGCAAGAGTACTGGAGTGGGGTGCCATTGCCTTCTCCTATGGATATGAATAACAGAGTGCAAATTTAAACTGAAGCTTCAGCAAAATGAGAAAGAAAACCATAAGCATACAAGAAAACTGTGGGTCAATGAACACATCCAAAGTAGAGAGGCAATTCTCTCTTACTTACTGTAATACAAATGCCACGAGAACACAAGTCTAGTTTGTCCTGACCCAATAACAATTCTTACCTGGAGAGACCAGTCCATACAAGTGACGACTCGATGCTTGGACCAATGCTCATCGTAGAACTGACGATTGAAAGAAAGGTTGGCTCCAGCCTGGACATCCCTAGGAGGGTTGAAAGATCAAAGACAAATAAGATGCTTCAAAATGGGGTTCTATCTCTACTGCTCATATTGAAAGAACAAAATAGCAAGAGCATATGGCCACAATACTCTGAAGCCAAAGCATCAATTCAGAGAGTAAACACTGATCATAAATGACCACTAAAGGTGGTCTCCTTCATGCAAAGCTCTCTCTTACCTGGCTCAGACGAGGCTTCCACATGTTGTTCCAAGCCTGGTATGAAATGTCAATTTTGTTTCAGGTTCCCATCCTGACCAGTTCTAAAGCATTTTCCTCCCCCTAAAAAGTTCTGCCTTGAAGCAGAGTTTACAAGAAATCTCCCAGCACACTGGGAGATTCTTTGATATCAGTGTAACTTATCTGGCCTTAGACCAGAAGTGATACGCATGTTTCACTTCACCTATAATTGCTGTTTTACTGCAGCGGCTGCCTCCTTGTGCAATAGCAAGTGAAAAGTTCTACCACGAGACAGGCCTGCTGGGGGGCGGGTGGGGTGAGGGATTCACCTAACACTGTAGATGCTTAGCACAGACCAAAATAGCATCTGGGTGGGGGAAGATTACACTTTGGCCAGTGTTTTTTTTGTTTTTGGCTGATCAACTGGCCATCCTCTGAAGAACTCTGCACTGATCATACATTCGGTCCACAAGACTGCGTGTTTAAGCTGGGTCATACTTGTTCTGCGTCAGCAGGTACTGGATCCACATAAAAAGCTATCTAGACTCCTCGGGCCTCAGTTCAGGAATTCCTCCCCACTCACCTTATTTTTCTGTTCTTTTTTCTGTTCTATTGCCTTGCACCCTGCACCACTTGTCCGATTGGGTGACTTGATCTCTGGCTAAGTATTTGGGTTCCACAGAGCTAACTTATTATGACTTTTTCTACCCTAGCTAACTCTTCCTCAGCTCCACCACTGCAAACTCAGACAAATATATTGTCACTCAGTCGTGTCTGACTCTTTGCGACCCCACTGCTGTGGCCCACCAGGCTCCTCTGTCGATGGGATTTCCCAGGCAACAATCCTGGAGTAGGTTGCCATTTCCTCCTCCAGGGGATCTTCCCAACCCAGGGATCAAACTTACGTCCTTTGCATCTCCTGCATTGGCAGGCGGGTTCTTCACCACTAGTGCACCTGGGAAGCCCCAAGAGGTACATACACCCAAGATAATACTGTGCCAGGTACCCAGAGGGAAACAGGACTCAGAATATTAGTGAGCCAGAGAGTAATGGCTTTTTAAAATTAAACAAATATAACATGTATATTCAAAATACTCTCTCTGATACAGTCTATCAATACTATCAACTATTAAGAACATTTTCAGAACTCCTTCTCTAACCTGTTTACATGGCCTTGAGCATCTTCAGTGACGATAGGTTGGCCTTTGACAATGTATTTGAATTTTAGAAGTAGTAAAATGTCAGGTCTGATGAAAACGGAAGGTGATCTTATCTTTTCATATTGTTCCTGGCCAAGAGAAATTGGTGGCTAAACCTCAGTTCTGTCTTTTTACAAAACTCATAAAGTGCCTCCTATTATCCATGTGAAGATGGTTGACAATACACATGTTGAAGTCACAGGGCAAGTTGTTTGGGGCCATAGTTTGACAGACAAGTTTTTTTAATTTGTAAATATATGCCTGCACACGTGTTTCCTAAAAGGCATATATACATAAGCTTACAGTATTAAGAGAGGAAAAAGTTGCCAGTCTCTGTTGTCTTGCACATCAGTTAAGGTTCTCCTGGATCTCAGGTTTATTTTCCTCAGCTTCCTGTTTGCTTAGACATCAAAACTAGATCTCCTGGATATAACATAAATCTCCTCTTACTGTTTATAAGGATGTTTTCTCAGAGGACAATGTACATGACTCTACCAGTCTCTATCACCTGGACTGTCCCCCAGATACCAAGTTCAAAAGCATTTCACCGAAGCACATGATAATTACAGGGAAACTCTAAGCCAGAAATCATAAAGCCCTTAGTCAGAGCTGTTCAGCAAGATCAGCTCTGGAATTTCAGTCTCTTCTGATTTGTCAGGCTTGCAACTTGCCTACTCAAAACATAAATGAGTTTAGAAGCAACAGATAACTTATCACAGTATTTTTTTTAACTGCACACAAGAAACTAACCCGTCTTTTTCCTCTAATTCTCGACCACTGTAGTCAAAGAAGATATCGGAGTCTTCTGCCAGGGCTCTTTCAATTACCCGTATTGTCCGATCAAAAAAGATGAGAAACTCCTCTGAGTGAAGGATCTGCTGTTTTTCTTCCTCTGTCAGCTCCCTTGGAGGAGCTTTTTTATGTAAAAGACATCGTTGGGAAAGAAAAAAAAAAACGATAATTAAAACATTTCAAGAGGAATCCAACTCTTGAAAGACACTGCTTATCAAAGGAGAAATAGGACACAGTAAAATAAGCCATTGTTAACATTAATTCTAAATTACTCCTAAATTCACACCAAAGGTTTTTTGCAGATGTCTTCATTGCCAACTTTACAAAAAGATGTCATATCTGGATTAATTACTATTTTGAAGAGTTGAAAAAATACTACAAATGATGATTGTGTGTTTTAACAATCAGTTCTGAATGTTACTTTCTTTTGAACTGAACTTGAAAAACAGCTCAAATAGTACATAGTAGAGAAATCTGTAAAACCATGTATGCTATGCTAAGTCACTTCAGTCATGGCCGACTCTGTGCGACCCCATAGACGGCAGCCCACCAGGCTCCCCCATCCTTGGGATTCTCCAGGCAAGAACACTGGAGTGGGTTGCCATTTCCTGCTCCAATGCATGAAAGTGAAAAGTGAAAGTGAAGTCGCTCAGTCGTGTCCGACTCCCAGCGACCCCATGGACTGCAGCCTACCAGGCTCCTCCATCCATGGGATTTTCCAGGCAAGAGTACTGGAGTGGGGTGCCATTAGGTTGTAAAGCTATGGTTAAGTTGCACATACCAAATAATTAAGAACCATCTACAATACGATTCAGATAGCACCTTGCCTCTTTCTACTGATAAATTCATTTTATTTTAGATAGTTACTTGATAAGGTTGATAGACTGTTATATAAATTTCCCTCAAAAACTAAAGCACGTCCTTGCAAACCCACCTTTACCCAAGATATCTTCTGCTTTTAAACAAACACATGAAACAAGTAAATGCTATAAGATACCTCACAATTGTTTTTATGCCTTACTTTTCCAGCATGATTAACCATATAAAACTAAATCTGAAGATACAAAATGAGGCCCAGAGAGGCTAAATAACTAGCACTATGTCACAGTGTCTGAAAGTCAGCTCACCTCAGAGTCAGGATTAGGTTACAGAAACTGTTCCTTCAGTAGCAAAGTTTACATAAATCTACAAAGGAAGCATTAGGAACTCCTCCAGAATGAGAAATCCCTAAGGGCAGAAACTGTCAGCTGAACCTTTGTGGCTCTTCAGGAACTCCATTTCAACTTCCGTGCAGGGAGACTTCAATAAGTGTTTGATTGATTATTCTTCCAGTAGGATCAGAAGCTCCTCAAGTTTAAACTTCAGGAGGAGGGTAGTGCTTTAAAACCATGGGGGGCCCTGGGTGGAATCACTCACCCACAGGCTTTCCCAAACACTTCTACAACCATCCCCACAACTAGGACCAACGTCCACCCGGCTACATGGTCAGAGGAATCATTTAGGTGCAGTCACCTGCACCATAAGGTTTTATGCAAGAGTTATTTGACTTGATTAATGGTATCTTGAAGCCATTGCCCTGAACAAGGACCTACAGTATAGCACAGGGAGCTATGCTCAATATTATGGAACAACCTACATGGGCAAAAAATCTGAAAAAGAATATATGTATAACGGAATCACTTTGATGTACACCTGAAGCTAATACAACACTGTTAATTAAGTACACTCCAACATAAAAAGTTATTCCCTGAAAAAAAATGGGGAGACCAATTGGGAAGATATGGTAATAGTTCAGAAAAGAAACAATGGGGGTTTAAACTTAACCAGTGAAAGTAAGGACGGAAAGAGAGCAGATTCTTGTACAATTTATAAGAACTGGTGACCCACTGGATAAGAGAAATAAAAGAAGGGGCAGGGAAGTCTTTTTGCAGAGCCATGGAAGTAGATCTCAAACTTGTAATGTTCAGAATGTCTCCCCCATTCTGGCCTGCCCTCCTTTGCCTCAAATTCAAATGAAAGAGGGTCTAGACAGACTCCAAAGTCTGTATTTGAACAAGAAACTTGAATGATCATGACGTCGTTGGCTCACACCTTATAAAATGCTCTCCAGGTGATGTTATGACAAAAACATGATTCATCCACTAAGCAGAAGGTAATCTCCAAATACAGTTCACCCCAGCGATTCTAAGAGGCAGAAGGATTTCTTTGTTGCTGAAATCTCCAGAGCCCCAAATACGCTTTTGTATACTGGGACTCTATAAGAACCTCCATCAACATTTGCTGAGAAACGCCACACAGACACTGGTTTGAGAAATAGTGAGGTAGGCTGTGTGTAAACCATAAATAACCAGAACTCTACAAAATCGACCTGGAATCCAAGAGCTACTATGCCATTTGCTAACTTGGATTCTTCAATGAGTAAAAGCTCTCTAAGCAGCAGTGTTATCTATAAAATGAGGCAATGGTACCTAAACTTTAAGTCTGCTTTAAGAGTTAAAAATAAACACACTAGCAAGTAGTTGCAGGCATTTGAAGTCGCTTCAGTCGTGTCCAACTCTTTGTGACCCTGGACTGTAGCCCCCCAGGCTCCTCTGTTCAAGGGATTCTCCAGGCAAGAACGCTGGAGTGGGTTGCCATGCCCTCCTCCAGGGGATCTTCCTGACCCAGGGATTGAACCTGTGTCTCCCGCAACTTCTACACTGCAGGTGAATTCTTTATTGCTGAGCCACTGGGGAAGCTCAGCAAACAGTTGAGCATTCAATAATCAGTTGTTGTTGTTCAGTTGCTCAGTCATTTCCAACTCTTTGCAACCCAATGGACTGTAGCACACCAAGCCTCCCTGTTCCTCACTATCTCCCAGAGTCTGCCCAAGTTCGTGTCCACTGAGCTGGTGATGCCATCCAACCATCTCATACTCTGCTGCCCTTTTCTTTTGCCTTCAATCTTTGGTCACTGCTGTTACATAAATAAGCATCAGTTCAGTTCAGTCGCTCAGTCGTGTCTGACTCTTTGTGACCCCATGAATTGCAGCACGCCAGGCCTCCCTGTCCATCACCAACTCCTGGAGGTCACTCAGACTCACATCCATCGAGTCAGTGATGCCATCCAGACATCTCATCCTCTGTCATCCCTTTCTCCTCCTACCCTCAATCCCTCCCAGCATCAGAGTCTTTTCCAATGAATCAACTCTTCCCATGAGGTGGCCAAAGTACTGGAGTTTCAGCTTTAGCATCATTCCTTCCAAAGAACACCCAGGGGTAAACTAGAATACTACAAGGTCAAGGAGAATGTTTTATTTTAAAAAGCTTCATTTGACTTTAGTCACTGCTGATGAATGACTCGAAACACACTTGAAATTACACAGAGAAATAGGAATTTTTCCCCTTTATTCCTGTTTTTATATATAAAAAATATCTATTCTATTCTGTTTATCTTTTGGAGTTACTTTTATTCCACCTCTATCTTTCCTTACAGGTCCGTTACTTTGAATAAAAAATAATTCCTGTGTAATTTTTTGTAATTTTTTTCCCCAGAAGTTTATTGTCATTTTGATCTCAGCTTTAAAGACATACAACTTCTTCTCTAAAAGAAACCTAAACGGCTGACCAAAGTGTATTTGCAGAAGCCAAGTTCAGGTAGGTGAAGCAGTAGCCTCTCCAGATATTATGTTTGACAATACAATATTTGCGTTGAAACTAAACTGCTACAGAACCAAAACAAAGAACATATTTTATATTAAGCTTTGATGTCTAACAGAGATCAAATGACATGATTTGTTAGCACAAAATAACAGATGAGTACTTTTTAAAAGTCATAAGTAATATTCAACTTAGGCGTTAAATAGAGCCATAGTTATGTTTGATAAAACCCCAAACCTCTCATATTTAAAAATCTTTAAACTGATGTGTTATTACAATGTAATAAAAACATAATGGACTATTGAGGAACCACAAGCAATATCAGTATTCAGGAGATAAAACCTCTCCAGACATTGTATTTCATGAGAAGAAAATTAGTGTATTAATGCAGTCCACAAAATTTAAAATATAAGCATAAACAATTTGAACCAGAATAGTATGACTCTAGGGTAGACCTCAAATTCTCTCTGAAGTCGCTCTTTCTTCAGTTTTCCCCTATCCCTGGAACCTAAAGAATTGTTTTCAACATCTTCAGTGCATGAAAAGACAGGAATTAATTTAATAGCAAAGGGCATACCAGAGAAGGACAACAATAATGTTTGATTTTTCTTACAAGTTAAGCAGAAAGTGCTTACAGCAGGTTTTGTTGTTTGTTTTTGCAACATGGAGTCTTCCTGTCAAGAACTAACAATATTTTATGCATTTAAAGTGATCTTTTTAAGAAATAAAGATTCTTCAGGAAAAGCAGAACATGTGGATACTGCTGCTACTGCTGCTGCTGGTGCTGCTGCTAAGTCGCTTCAGTCGTGTACGACTCTGTGCGACCCCATAGACGGCAGCCCACCAGGCTCCCCCGTCCCTGGGATTCTCCAGGCAAGAACACTGGAGTGGGTTGCCATTTCCTTCTCCAGTGCATGAAAGTCAAAAGTGAAAGTGAAGTTGCTCAGTCGTGTCCGACTCTTAGCGACCCCATGGACTGCAGCCCACCAGGCTCCTCTGTCCATGGGATTTTCCAGGCAAGAGTACTGGAGTGGGGTGCCATTGCCTTCTCCACATGTGGATATTACTTTCATATAATCCAAATAACAGGACAAATTTCACACTTACCAAACTTTACCTGAACAGTTACATTCAGCTTGAAGAAGTATGAAAACAAGGCACTAGAGTCATGAAATTCAAAGTTTAGAAAACTGCCCAATTTCTATGAATTCATAACCTGAAAAACTTCAGTATGAATTTTATTTTAGGGTCTATTTTTTATTCTTTTTATTAGTAAAATACTAATTTGTCTGGGTTTTGGATATGACAATACTTTTTTATGTGTTTCTCGTGTTGATCCTATCCTATTTGCTATGCTTTTCTTACTGACCTGAATGGGTATTTTTTTCAGTTTCTTTTTTATTTACTCTATTTACTATATACTATATTTTTTGATGTCTAGAGTTCCTGGGTTTTTTTGTTCTCTGTAAAAATGTAAAATCCATAGTAAAATCCACAATTTATATTATTAGATAACTTCATTTTAGGTCAAAAGTAACTTTTA
This sequence comes from Tragelaphus eurycerus, assembly GCA_935064755.1. Classification (NCBI taxonomy): domain Eukaryota; kingdom Metazoa; phylum Chordata; class Mammalia; order Artiodactyla; family Bovidae; genus Tragelaphus; species Tragelaphus eurycerus. Next base: position 11,439,776 of record CAKXYN010000025.1, on the reverse strand, counting down.
AAAATCTCCATTTCAGAAATGCTTTTTCCAATGAAGTAGCTTTAAATTTCAATGTAGAAATTACATCTTTTAAATAGTTTTCCAAAATATATCCAAAAGGTTAAAAAATAAGTAAGCAAACCCACATAACTTAAATATTAAATCAGATTAAGTAGGCATGGTGGTTCTTAGAGAATTTTACAGTGAAATCAATTCAAAAACAAGAGTAAAAAAAAACAAACTGAATAAAGAACAATGCCCTTCTCTGGAGTTAATGTGAGGTTTATGAGTTAATGTGCAATTGCAAGAGCTAAGTTTCTGATTCTGTTGTTTTAAATTTCTAAACATGAAAATACTAGGATTCTCACATACAGAAATTTCCTAAAATTTGATTAAAAGCCAAAAGATACTTGCTGCTTTTCCCAACTCTTTTGTGAAAAATAAAGTGGGAAGAATAATAAATTGAACCCACATTTCTTTACTGTTTAATGCATTTTGATGTCACATGGGCAAAAAATGTCAAAAGCTAGTGAGCACGGATTTTTTTTTTCCCATCTTCCCCTCAGCACTTTTTTTTTTAATTCTGAAAAAGGCCAGATTTCTCAAAAATGTGTTCCCTGGTTTAAAACCGTGTATGTCAAGTTTCAGCCCAGAGCAAATGTTTATGGCTAAGTAATAAATCCCTGAAATTCAGGGTTCCTATGGAAGTGCTGACACAGCCCTGCCTACCATGCAGCTGTGTGAATGGCGCCATGATCGTATCTGCTAAAGATTCTTTTAAAAGTTTGCAAAATACTATCTTGCTTAAAAAAAAAAAAAATAGCCAGCAAGAGTTTGATGCCAACATAAACATGCTTTTAACCCATCATGTGCTAATGTGCAGAAAAGCCATTAATAGAGACTAAGACGCACAGCATGGCAATAACAGGAAATGTACTTTCAAACTTCTTTTGGACTTTTAAGAGGACTTTAATCAATTCCATGAAGCATCAGCAACAGTTAAAACTGGAGGGTGTTTTTGCTCAGAACTTAAGAAGGAGGTTGCAGTGCTTTGCCAGAGAAGACAATTGGAGATTGGGATTGGGGGGCAGAAGGGAATCTGTGCCAAGACACACAAAATATACCCTGGTTCCTTATCACTCAGTACATCTTAAGAATATTTTGGTAAAAAAAAAATAGTATTTTGGTAAACTCGGACTTGTTTTGTCTCTTGCTACACCTGTGTTAATGATATTCTATTCACCAGCTTAAATATATACACATGTTCTTGAAAGTGAAAGTGTTGGTCACTCAGTCGTGTCCAACTCTTTGGGACCCACGGATTGTAGCTTCTTGTCTATGGGACTCTCCAGGCAAGGAACTAGAGTGGGTATTCTCTTCTCCAGGGGATCTTCCCAGCCCAGGGACTGAATCCAGGGCTCCCACACTGCAGGCAGATTCTTTACCATCTGAGCCACCAGGGAAGCCTATCCATGTTCTTAGCAGGAGTTTAAATGTGAAATTGCTTCAATCAGATCCTTTTACAATCTCTCAGAAAAAGTAACTTGGGCCTTCTGTGAATGCCACTCTTAAAGATGCTGAATCTACTACCTGTCTACAGCCATACCCTAGAATTTGGCAGTAAAGAGCCACCTCACTCATGCCTGGGCAGGGTGAGCTGAGTCCGCACGGCCAGTACATACCCACTCTTACAAAGTCCCTGGGGACAACCATGTGTGCCAAAGTCACAAGCAAATGGAAAATTTAAAAACTGATGTATGACAGAGAGCGAACCAATACAGCAAAGCAATCACCAATTTAAAATAAATAAGTATAAAAATAAAATGAACTGAGCTTCTAATTAGACTTTTGTTGCTCTAAACTTGGGACACTTAGTAGGAAATATGCAAGAGTCCACTCTCACAGATGCTCCATTTCTCAGTAAGAATGACGATCTCAAATTCTCTTTTTCTCCTTCTTAGGCTGAAAATCTCAAAAGGCCCACAAAATTAGATTTTTAAGGAAACATCAGCTATAGTATTTCTGGCCTACGCCTTTCTATCCTTTTTACATTCCTGCTTTCTTGTGTTTTGAAATCCAGTGCTATGACGGGAGGGCACCATGGGGAAGTATACAGGCTTTGGCGTCAGCTCCAAGAGAGGCCAGGTACCTATACATTATGTATACAGGGTATGTTTTTAAACCTCTCTTTTCCTATTTCTCTATCTATAAGATAGAGACAATAAGGAACCCAGTTTATATTGCTTCAAAGGGTGTTGCAAAGGGTGCATAATATCTCTGGAGTGTTAGGGACACAGCCAAACACCTAGTAAGCCCTTACTTAATATTAGTCATTGTTATCACTGGAGCAAATAGAGGCTGCTCCTGATCTGGGCAGAGCATGGAGAAGACATTTATAGCATCGTCAATAGTGAGGATTGGGCTTCCCAGGTGGCACTAGTGGTAAAGAGTCTGCCTGCCAACACAGAAGACAGAAGAGATGCTGGTTCGATCCCTGGGTCAGGAAATACCCTGGAGGAGGGCATGGCAGCCCACTCCAGTATTCTTGCCTGGAGAATCCCATGGACAGAGGAGCCTGGCGGGCAACAGTCCACAGGGTTGCACAGTCAGACACGACTGAAGCAACTTAGCAGGCATGCACCATAGTGATCAGCATGGTTAATGTTTCTCTATAGTGCACATCCATAAACCTCAGAATTTGTTGACAAAATAATTATATCTGCTTCTTTCCTTTCCTGTTATCATTGGGAACATAGGATGGAGTCAACTAGGTAACATGTCAATTGATAACAAGTATCTTGTTTTACAGCTATTTAGTAATAATTTTACAGGAATTTTAAAGGAACTGGACTTGTTGCTGGGATTGTGGACGACTTGTATTTTATTTGTTTCTGTCTGTCAAAAACTAAAGGAACTCAGTTTATATTGCTACATGTAATGTACTGAAGAATTCCAGAAAACCTTCCATTCTGGAGGCGTATATTAAGTTTTTTACTTACCTCTATACCCCCTTATGTTGGTTACAAAAACAAAAACAACACAAACGATGACTCGATTTCTCTCCCACACCGTACCTTCCTTCACCTCCTGCTTTTTGTCTTCATTTTCCTGTTCTGAATCCTGGTCCCCTTTAGGTTCCACCATTTCCTCATCATCCTCATCCTCTAGAACAAAGAAAGAGAAAGATGCATTACATTCTTGCCTTCCAATCAAAATCTCTGGTTGCTGGTGGGAGGTAGGGGCAGAGGGTAAAGTTCTAATCATTCGGGGCAACTTCTAAGTAAATCAGTCCACGATGGATGCCCGAGATATGTGCTCATGAATATATGGATACATTATCTCCAGAAAGGGTCTCTTTGAAAGTGCCCCCACCACGCTGCTGAGAAACCGCTCCAAGTCAGCACCTGCTCCATCTATCCCCAGGCCTCCCCCGCCACATGGGATGTCTTGGAATTGCATCTCTGACCTCTGAAGCATCTTCGGAGATGGGCCAGGAACAGATCTTAAACTGTTTCCACCTGCGGCACATTCTCCACAGGGGACACCTGCTGTACAGACCACTCATTTCCAGTTTCATCCTCACCCCCTTGATTTGGTTTTGACCTACAGGAAAGGGTTAAATACAGGTCTGACCCCAGGTCAAATGCCATTGGCAAGGAAACAACCAGGATAGGGCCCCCAAAGTCATTGCCATTGACCTGGGAGAAAACAACTGACCTGAAATGGCATTTTCACATTCAGAGCAACTTGTGCATTAATGTGAATTTAATGAGTGCTAACAAATGGTACCAGTCAGCCTCCACCACCAGATGTTCCAGTGCCCTTCCTGCCCTATGCAAATGTGCATCCCTTGTGTCTCTTCCCCCTGAAACTGCCTTTCTTGGAGATCCCTTCCATTGCAGAGTGCTTGAAACCAGCAGTCACAGGGTAGAGGGTGGGGGGACAAGACAAAGTATCATGACAAAGTACAACTTACAGGAATAAGACAATATAAACAAGTAAAACTTGCTTCTGTGTTTTTTAAATATATTACCTTCACTCTTCAGTATCATATTCACCATAGGTTACTGATCCCATTGGTTCAAGTGGAATTTAAAAGAAATGCTTTCACTTCCTCCACATCCCCTCACTCACTCATATATTCAGCCATTCAACAAATATTTGCAGACCTTCTATACATTCAAAGCTCTGTGGAGAGTCCCATTTCCATCACAACAAATCCTGACATTGATAACAACTCAAACTTTCAGCTCCAACCATTTAGAGAATGTTTTACATAATGCACGTTTAAATGCCCAAACAAATGTAGCCCGAAAACCAACTCCAAAAGTTCTGCTGTATTAAGCAAGTGATTTGTGGAGGGAATATCCATCTTAAAAATATGGATGTGTGAAGTATAGTCATACAATTTAGATACTGGAAATATCTCATGCAAATTTTCAATAGAATACAGCAATCTATATGCATGTGGGTAGACTGTGGAACCAAACTCATTGCCTTTGAGGGAAACTGTCATTTATCATTAACACATTAACACATTTATTACTAATACATTATTACTAACACATACCTGTGAAACAAAGACATTCACTTAAAATTTTGGTAAGTACACTGAGTTACCGAGATATTTAGAAGAATAAATCTTTTAACATGTTAAACTATAAATAACACACCTAAATCTTTATATGTAAAGATATTACCGCTACCTGTCCGTTAAAAACCAGCTTGGAAAGTCCTGAGCAAAATATTCACCTTGACGTCTTATATTTTCCTGAGCCAAAGATCAAACACAAAACCCAAGGAGGCACTAGCAGGAAGGAAGTTTCTCTTCTGGTAAACCTTGGATGGAGAGGCAGTTTTCAAAAGATCAATAAGCAGGGAAGCAGCTCTATCTCTGAACCTTGTAGAGACCTTTATCAAGTCCAATGGGTCCCAGAGCCTTTCCCTGGAACTTCTAAATAGAAGTAAAATACCACAGATATGAAGGTGCCAAATCCCATGTTATGGGTTGAATTGTGTCCCCCTCCCCAAATTTATATGTTGACTTCCAAACCTCCAGGACCTCAGAATGTCAATCTTATTTGGAATTAGTGTCCCTGCAGGTATATTAGTTAAGATGAGGTTGTGCCAGAGTAGTGAGGGCACCGGATCCAGCTCGACCAGTGTCTTCATAAACGAGGGGAGATTTAAACACAGATTCACACGCAGGGAGAACGCCATTGAAGATGAAGGCGAAGACTAGAGCGCTGCCTCTGCAAGCCGAGAAGTGCCAAAGTCGGCCAGCAAAGCACAGACACAGAACAGATTCTCCCTGACAGCCGTCAGAACCAACTGGCCAACACCTTGATCTTGGAATTCTAGCTTCTAGAACTGTGAGACTTCCAATTTTTACTGCTTAAACTGCTCAGTTTATGGGACATTGTTATGGCAGCCCTAGCAAACTACTAAAGCCAGTGACGTGTCTTAACTTCTATGGTTTTATAATCTAGTGAAGCGATAATGAGACACACAATTGTGGTTGTTCAGCCACTAAGTCCTGTCTGACTCTTTGTGACCCCATGGACTGCAGCACAGTAGGCTTCCCTGTCCTTCACCATCTCCTTGAGTTTGTTCAAACTCATGTCCACTGAGTCAGTGAGGCTATCCAACCACCTCATCCTCTGTTGTTCCCTTTTCCTCTTGCCCTCAACCTTTTCAGGATCAGGGTCTTTTCCAATGAGTTAACTTTTTGCATCAGGCAGCCGAAGTATTGGAGCTTCAGCTTCAGCATCAGTCCTTCCAATGAATATTCAGGATTGATTTCCTTTAGGACGGACTGGTTGGATCTCCTTGCAGTCCAAGGGACTCTCAAGAGTATTCTCCAACACCACGATTCAAAAGCATCAATTCTTCAGCACTTGGCCTTCTTCATGGTCCAACTCTCACATCATATATGACTATTGGAAAAACCATAGCTTTGACTATATGGGCCTTTGTCAGCAAAGTGATGTCTCTGCTTTTTAATACTCTGTCTAGGTTTTCATAGCTTTTCTTTCAAGGAGCAAGCATTTTTAATTTCATGGCTGTTGTCACCATCTGCATTGATTTTGGAGCCCAAGATATGAAATCTGACACTATTTCCACTTTCCCCCCATCTATTTGCACAATAATCACACCTAAAGCAGTGATGAATGCTTTACTTGCATCATCTAATTTATATATCAGAATTTGGTACCACCAACCTAATTTAATAGGTGAGGAGACAGAGTAATTTCCCCCCAAGTCTTCCAACCATGTCAAGCTTCATGTTCTACCTGGTTCTGTGTGTAATGGGGTCTCTGATCTTTAACCAGTTGGTGCACTGCCTCCCTACCCACAGCTGTCACGAAACAGAAATGTGGAGAGATGCCTGAAGCGCAGAAGCTGTGCTCCTCAGCTGCAGTGCAAGCAGGGCTGTGTGGAGGCTCTTGGAGGTGGACATCGCATGGAGAGCTCTTTCAATTTCCAGAGGTCACCACACACAGCACACAGGGCATGTATATCAAGACTATGAGGGTGGAACTTGCTTAGCTGTGTCCAACTCTTTGGGACTCTATGGACTGTAGCCTGCCAGGCTCATCTGTCCATGGGATTCTCCAGGCAAGAATACTGGAGTGGGTTGCCATTTCCTCCTCCAGGGGATCTTCCCAACCCATGTTATCCATCCACACTGTTTTCTTACTCTGTGGAATCCACTCTCCTGAGACCTGATTCAGCAATACTTATTACAGACCTTGCTGTATTCCTTCAGACAGACAGATTCACAGCCTGGGTGGTAGGGGCATTTCAAGGCACGTAATCGGTTTGAGTCCAGGGCTGGAGTCTACCACTTGCTAGTCCCTCACTTAGCATAACTCATAGGAACTCTCTGAGGCCTTTTCCCTCATTTGCTGACTTGGGATAATAACCTTTTCTCAAAACACAAATTTATCATAAGAATGAACAGATAAAATTATTAATGTGAAATTGCTTTTTAAACCACCAAGAGAGCTGCAAATGTCCATACAGAGAAATCTACAGACCAGTGCTGCCTGTGCTTGTATGTCAGCAAACATTTGGTGAGCATTCACAATGTGTCATGCGCCAGGCACAGGACAGGGACCTTCCCCCCAAAAAAATCTGTGCTCATGCCATGGTGCTTCCATAAAAGAGTAGAAAAAAGCTGCAAGCAAATAAATAAACAAAACATACACTGAGTCAGATAACTAGGACAGAGCCAGAGAACGCTGGGAGGGGGCACTGGGCATGCTGATCAGAGGAGGAAGAGGAGAATTTCTAAACAACATGCTCAAGAAAGGCCACACTGAGCAAAAACTTACAGGTGTCCAGGACTGAGAACTTAAGATTTCAGGGAAGTAAAATCAATAACCAATAGATTCTTCCACCTCCCTCCATAGATCCAAAGGGGAGAACAGCTCAAGTTCTAAATTACTTAAGTCCTAGTTCCACTGAATCGGAGAAGGCAATGGCACCCCACTCCAATACTCTTGCCCGGAGAATCCCATGGATGGAGGAGCCTGGAAGGCTACAGTCCATGGGGTCACTGACAGTCGGACACGACTGAGCGACTTCGCTTTCACTTTTCACTTTTCACTTTCACGCATTGGAGAAGGAAATGGCAACCCACTCCAGTGTTCTTGCCTGGAAAATCCCATGGACGGGGGAGCCTGGTTGGCTACCGTCTATGGGGTCACACAGAGTAGGACACAACTGAAGTGACTTAGCAGCAGCACCAGCAGCAGCAGTTCCACTGAATATAGAAAAACAATTGTGCTTTTATTAGAATCACCGAGGTTTTTTTTTTTCATTAAGGAGAAAATTATTACTATTATTTCTTTTTGAAAGCAATGCTCTTTTATCGGTGGATTTTTTTCACATTATTTAAAGAGGTTTTAAAAAGCAAAGCAAAAGCAAGTCTTTTGTTTTAATTTTGGAGAATCACCTAGTCCTTACGTTCACTTTTTTTAGTTCTTAAAATGAAGTAAGTTTCACCAAATGACTTTGCACTGCTGCTGCTACTACTGCTGCTGCTAAGTCGCTTCAGTCGTGTCCGACTCTGTGCGACCCCATAGACGGCAGCCCACCAGGCTCCCCCGTCCCTGGGATTCTCCAGGCAAGAACACTGGAGTGGGTTGCCATTTCCTTCTCCAATGCAGGAAAGTGAAAAGTGAAAGTGAAGTCACTCAGTCGGGTCTGACTATTTGCGACCCCATGGACTACAGCTTACCAGGCTCCTCCGTCCATGGGATTTTCCAGGCCATGGACTACAGCTTACCAGGCTCCTCCGTCCATGGGATTTTCCAGGCAAGAGTACTGGAGTGGGGTGCCATTGCCTTCTCCACAGCTTTAAACAACATCAAGCTCCTATCTTTCGCAGACACAAGGATTTTTAAACATTAACTCTCGAAAGAATTAAAAAGAAACATCATGACAGAAAGTGGCCACTTAGAGCTTTTTAGAAATATATTATTCTGTAAGGGCCTGACTATAAAAAGGGGTAGGTTTGTAATAGAAGTGTGTTAGTTTATTTTTGAAGTAGGTGAGGAAATAGCAGGTTATCTAAATCTTTAAATAGAAAACACTTCCCCAGAGAATTTGTTTTCAATGAGTTTTTAAAAACCCCAACAAATATTTATTGTGTTTATAATATGTGCAAAGTCCCATAATGAGATACGGTGATTAAAAGAGAAAAAAATTTTTTAAAAAAAACAGTACTGTTTTAAATTGGTTACATACCAGTTGTAGGCACTAATTTTTAACGGCCACAGAATTTTTTGTCTATCAGCTTTTTAAAGACAGAAAGTAAGTGTTTTGGTGGATTTGTTAAGGAAATAAAACACAAAAGACGGGCTTGTCTCTCTTCCTACTGATATGTTTGCCTTGCTCAGCAAAGAGAGTATATTTTTCTTTAAGATTCTGGTTTCCTTTCTGGTGCAATTGGAATTACTTCTGTTGAAACCATTTTCAAAACAGTTAAATAACTTTAAAGAAAAGGATTTATGTAGAACTGCTACGGACTACTGATATATGAGTTGCGCCACGAGTTCATACCGGCTACATTTCCTCTGTGCTTGGAGGGGGCATAAATTACCACACGTGTGCGGTCTCCTGTACCAGGTACGGTGAGAAATTAAACTACTGGCAGAAGTTAATTACCTGTCAGTCTAAGAGACTAATTTCACACAACGGCATCTTTTAGACATTATTTTATTCAGCACCTAATTCTACCCTCTGCAGTTGTTGCTTTCTTTCTCTGTAGTTGGAAAAAAGTTTATTAACTACTGTCCTCCTTCCTTAAGATATCCTTGAGGTCTAAACACAAGTAATGTGCACGTTCACTGAAATTGAATATAACACACTTAGTCCAGGGCCTGACCCTGTATATGAGCTCCGGAAAGGCAAGTTTCCTCCACTTGGTGGTGAAGAAGGAAGCCAGTGTTACCAGTCTGAATATGCCACCGTTGTCTGACTGTTGAGCTGCTCTGATGGCCTTCCCTGGTGGCTCAGATGGTAAGGAACCTGCCTGCAATGCAGCAGACCTGGGTTCAATCCCTGGGTCGGGAAGATTCCTACAGAAGGGAATGGCTACCCACTCCAGTACTCTTGCCTGGAGAATCCCATGGACAGAGGAGTCGCAAAGAGTTGGACACAACTGAGTGACTAACACCTTAACTTTCTGATGACCTCACAGATCTGAGACTTTGGGACAGAAGTGCAGGGAGCCGTCTGTCATTGTTGGTAATACAACACCAAGACCCTTTTCTGACTGGTGCGGTGGGGGCTTTCCTGGCAGCACTGCTGCGTTGGTGACTTGCTGGGACCCTACTTTCTCATCCTGAAGCCCCCGAGAGACATTTCCTGCTCTCCATTTCCTGGTGACCAGCACACAGGCAGGATCTGGGCAGTCAGACCGAATGCTCCTAACTGGGCCTTTGTCTCTGGGGCCAAGAGGCAAAGCCAAGAGGACACCAAGGATAATGAAGGGCAGCGTGCAGCCAGCCAAGTCTGACATCCTGGCCAGACTGCTCCAGAGATCCACGGTCTGGGTTCCCTTGGTCTTGCCCCTTTCCCAAGCCTGTTCCTTTGCCTCCTGTTGATTCTGTGAGCACCAGATTTCCTTCCAATAAATCCCCCTGGATTCAGTGCCTGCTGCTTGCAACCAGAACCCTGAGTGACATGGGGCGGCCCTCTGTGAAGAGAAGGGCTTGTGTTTTATGAGGTCAGTGGGTTCTTGCTTTCCCCAGCTCTCTCAGGACCTGCAAAACCCCAGGATAAGAGGGTCTGAGTGCCCGCCCCGAGTCCTTGACGCCCTGCTCCTGGCTTTTCACAAGGGGTTCATGGAAGACAGCTAAGTCTGGTCATGGGGAGACAGACAGGAGGGAGCATAGTGGGCCATTTCACTCCATCCTTCTTGACTCCAAAGGCCACTCTGCTGCTGCCGAAATGAGGAAGCACAAAGCAATTACCGTAGGACTTCGAATCGAACAGGCCAAAGTCATGTACTGCTAAGAAAATTGATCGCTGCTAGCTAAACTGTAACACAGCATCAATTCTAATGTGAAAAACTGTGAATGTTGGAATTGATCAAATAATTAGTGGCTCAGAAATGAATAGAACACTAGCTTCCAAAAGACAAAAGGGATGATGGCAAGAACATAGAGTCAATTCTAAATCAAAGTTACTACCACGTTACTGTTGGTGAAAAGACTTTGAGAGATTAAAAAAAGGGTCTTTCTTCATTTGTTTATTTTTTGTGTATTTTACTTCATTGGTTTTCTTTTTTTTTTTTTGGTCACACCACAGGGCAGGCAGGATCTTAGTTCCCTGACCAGGGATTGAACCCATGCCCCTGCAGTGGAAGCATGGAGCTTAGCCACTGGACCACCAGAAGTCCCTGTTTTTTTGTGTTTTAGACGTATTGCCCTTAACTTAATGTCAAATGCCCTAGCCACTTTTATACAATTCTATGTATAGCCATTTCAGATAGGGATTCTTTTTATAACATATTTTATCTGTTCTATAGAAAACCAGAGTTAATCTCTCGAATTAAAATTTATTAAAAATAATTTACCTTAATGAAGATATTCTTTGCAGTTCTGTCATTGGCCTCATCTTTACTCATGTCAGATGTCACTCTGGATAATACTTACATTTGTCTTTACTGGTGGCTCAGATGGTAAAGAATCCCCCTGCAATGCAGGAGACTTGGGTTTAATTCCTGGGTCGGGGAGATTCCTGCAGAAGGGAATGGCTACCTACTCCAGTATTCTTGCCTGGAGAATCCCATGGACAGAGGAGGCTGGTGGGATATAGTTCACGGAGGCAGAAAGAGTCAGACAGGACTGAGCAGCTAACATTTCCACATTTCACTTCCATCATCACTCATGAATGGGCGTCTCCTGCCAAGATATCCCCCCTAGGCTCCAGATTCTGTGTTGTACATTTCAACGCGAATGTCCCCCAACGTGTTCACACTCCACATATTCCGAGCAGAACCCCCACCTTCTGCTGAGGGCTCCTTTGACTACATTCTCCATTCCCTGCACCAACTGCACACCTTTAACATATAGGTTCACAATTAGATATCACAGTACTCACTTTAACTCTTCCAGCAGAGGTTATAACAAGGCGTCTCTACATTTGTTCAGTCCTTCCTCCAAAGTCTGTCTTAAATCTGCCTCTGTCTTTTCTGCACTGCCACGATCCAGGCCATTACCATCTCTCACCTGGAGTATTATAGTAGTATTTTGACTGGTCTCTCTAAAACTACAAGTCTTGCTCTGTGTTTCTAGTAGTTTCATTTTTATTTTTTAAAAAAATACATCTATGTATCCTTTCCCCACCAAAAATATTCTATAGTTCCCTATACATTGCAGCATAAAACCCCACAACTTCTTATTTCTTCCACCTCAACTTGCACTCTGAACAACACACAATCACCCAAGTACGTACACACCTCAAAAGCACTACACATTTTTTTCTTTCTACCAGTCTTTCCTCCAGTGTCCAGGAGGTGATTACCACTAATTCTTCATAATTCAACTCCAGAGCTTTAACACCTCGTCCCAAGCAGACCTATGGACACCTTCCATTGTTCTCCCTTGGATCTCCATGATGACACAGCCAAGAAACCACCTGAAATTCGGTTCTGCATTTATCTCCACAACCAGAAGAAAAGTCCTTCAAAGACCTACTCTTGATAGCACCATCAATGTCAAGTACAGTTCAGTTCAGTCGCTCGGTCATGTCCGACTCTTTGAGACCCCATGAATTACAGCACGCCAGGCCTCCCTGTCCATCACCAACAAACAGCTAGCAAAAGCAAGACGGGAGATGGTTCTGGAAAGCTAGTATGAACAACATCATATAGCTCCTTAAATGACAGAACAAGTTTGGACTTTTTTCTGGAGATCAGTATCCATCTTTTGAATAAACATCTGTTGTTGTTTCAGCGCTGAGTCATGTCCAAGTCCTCTGACCCCATGGACTGTAGCCCACCAGGCTCTTCTGTCCGTGGGATTTCCCAGGCAAGAATAATGGAGTGGGTTGCCATTTCCTTCTCCATGTGAATAAATATACATCTCATTTAACCCAAAAGTATTATTTAAATTTTCAAAAGGAATCTAAGACACTGGAAATGCCAAATATGGCTTTTGAAACCTCACTCCGCTCCTTCTTGGCCAGCTCTTTATGCACATTCTGATACACCTAGGGGGTGGCCTGACCCTCGATGAAAACTGTTGCTGCCACCTGACCCTGCAGAGAATCTGGAGGCATTTAAAAATGCAAGAGACAAGGTCTAATTTTATTTAAGAATACAGAGGCAGTATGGAGCTGGAAGGGAGTGGGAGAGCCTGGAATGAGGGAGGCAGTCAGAAGGTAAGCTATAGCCCTAATCCAAGCAGCAGATGATGAGAACTTGGCTGGGGATGGTTGACCGCCAGTAGGCGTGATGAGCTGAACTGTGAATGCAGACATATGTTTGCACAGCAGACAGTGAGGGCTCTCGTACAGAACTCACTCAAGTCACCCTATCCTTGGACCGGCTTTGTGGACGGTTTGCCAACTTCACCGGGAGTCCAAAGAGAGCCACCTCCTGATACGTATCACGGCAGCCAAAATAAAGTATAACATGCACCGCTGAATGCTTACACAAACCAAGGTGAGCGCCTCGGTGCTTTCAAAATATGCAGCAAAGACATATTTTGTGGGATTTTCAGTAAGCACTTTGTTAAATATACTACATGCTAATATTTAAAAAACCTTCGCTTTCTGGTCTACAAAAATCTGGCCAGAGCAAAGAAAACATACATTTCTCATCATACAGAGCACTCCTGTTAACACTCTAGGCCACATCAGTTCTCTCCTAAGGCTCTAACATGACAGTACTTGGAAAGTTTACTTCCTGATGGAATGTCACACAAGGCCTTGCAAATGGGAGGAAATGAAGGAAAATATTTAAAGCGAGAGAGGAAGCCAGCGAAGAGTACTTTTTAGCAGCTGTTTGTGAAACCTATAACTGTGCTGATACACGAAATGTGTGCAGCAAATATAGGCTGAATTGAGTGGACATGGATTAGTCAGCTTGCATACAAGGTCAGAGATCAGGAGACTTCCCTTCTAGAGCTGTCCAGGCGGGAGCCCAGGGATACCTTCAGCATTTGATGTTTGGGGCTGGGAAAACTTGATTGATCTCTATTTCCATACATTTTCCTCTTTAAAAACCGTCAATGGCTTCCTATTTCCTAGACAAGCTCAGTGTTAAAGGCCCATGACTAGCTAACTTCGACTGAATTCTCCAGCACTATTCAGAACAGAAGAGTCCTTGATTCATCTGTACATGAAATTTGTTGCCAGAAACCACCCCCATCTTTCCTCTCTTGATTCCTTTATACTTTTCAGGCCCCTATCTCCTAAGCTTCCGCAGGAAGTCATGGAGTCTTCAGCCATGATCAACTGGATGAGCTAATTTACACTAACAGACTAGAGAATGGTCACCCCAGTGAATTAATCTCTAATGGCAACCTGCAGTTCTTGCAGGACCTGGAAGGAAGAGAGATTTTGAAAGAGCCAAGCCACCCCTCAAAACAGTCCTCTGTTCTGGAGTCTTGATAGCAGAAGTATTCACTGAACAACTCCAGAAAGAGCACTGCCATTGTGCTCTGTGTGAACAGAGCCGCCTTGACTCGTCCAGGGCACAGGCTCTATGTCTATTCTTGGCAGTTTTATTTGTATAGGGGTGCGCGTGCACACACACACACATATACACACATTCTGGGCAATAATTCAAAACACTTGAAAATGCAATTCTCTGCTTCTTGGAAGGGGAGAAGGGACTCCTAGCTTTCTTTTCCAGACTTACAGCTGTTTTGCAGCCCACTTTTGATTCTGGACAATCCCATACCCTTCCCTTTGTTTCCTCGATCATGTGCAAACCTGTGCTTCCTCTTAACGAGAGCATGGCTTGTGGAAAAGAAAACTGAGCTGCAAGGACAGAAGTGTCATCATACCTAACTTTAAGCAGCAACCACAGATATGTCCCAGAAAAAGCAGACCCCAAGGCCTCCAGGCATTAAAATGGTTACTGCGTTAACTAGTGAAGACATAGTAAAATACCTAGATGCCATTTAGAAACAGTGTTTTGCTTGTAAAGAAACTGTAAGGACAAAATGGCACCTTCCATCTTTAAGCTTGTCAAGTCTGACAGTGTCAGAGCAGTTGTCACGTCCATCCCTGCATGCAGAAGTCATCGTGTTCTCTAGCACTCATCTTGTTTTTGTCCTTTTTTTTGGGGGGGGGGGGAGGTGTTTTTTGTTTTTAATTGAGGTATAGTTGATTTCCAATGTTGAGTTAATTTCTGCTGTATAGCAAAGTGAAGTGACTCAGTTGCACGTATACATACATTCTTTTTCATATTCTTTTCCATTCTGGTTTATCCCAGGACATTGAATATAGTTCCCTGTGCAGGAGCACGTTGCTGTCCATCCATTCTATACGTAGTCGCTTGTACCTACTAACCCCAAATTCACAGTCCATCCCTCCCTGACCCCTCCGCACCCACTTGGTAACCACAAGTCTGCTCTCTATGTCCATGAATCTGTTTCTGCAATCTTTTTGTTAATAGGATCAAATGGTGAATTCTGCCTCTTTGTATCCCCTTCACTTGCACCGCTCCCTCTGTCCTCTCTACTTCTCCTTCTCTTTGGTAGAGGCCACCATGTGGCTTACTGTCAGGGTCTCCTAGCTGGCATTCTTAACTCTGGCTGCTCTCAATGCCTGCCCTTGCTACCAGCTCTTGAGAGTTCCCATGCCATGCAGAATACAAGTTGGATTCCTCGGCCTCGTCTCTGAGTCTTCTAGGTAAGAAGACTTGAAGACTTCTGGCTCTAAAACCACCTGTTTCCTGCTGACCTGCCTCCACCATGCTCACCCGCTCTCACCCCCATCCACGCACACACTTCTGTCACTGACCCTGCAACACTGCACAACCACCACAGTCCATCTGTCCTTCAGTTCCCGTGGCTCCCTCAGCCAGACTCTCTCCCTCCCTTCCTTCTTAGAAAATACGAGCACCTAACATGTGTCAGAAGGCAGTGGCACCCCACTCCAGTACTCTTGCCTGGAAAATCCCATGGACAGAGGAACCTGGAAGGCTGCAGTCCATGGGGGTCGCTGAGGGTCGGACACGACTGAGCGACTTCCCTTTCACTTTTCACTTTCATGCATTGGAGAAGGAAATGGCAACCCACTCCAGTGTTCTTGCCTGGAGAATCCCAGGGACGGGGGAGCCTGGTGGGCTGCTGTCTATGGGGTCGCACAGAGTCGGACACGACTGAAGCGACTTAGCAGTAGCAGCAACATGTGTCAGGCACTATCTCAGGCGCCAGAGATACAGCAGTGAGCAGAACAGATGAGACATCCTGCCTTCACTGAGCTTGCATTCCAGTGGCAGGGACAGAAAACAAGAGAAACAAGGAAAGCATAGAGTGGGTTAGAGAGTTGCGAGCACTAAAGAGAATAGCAATACAGGCCAAGTGGTGAGTATCACAATTTTGCACACAGGTCGCTAGGGAGGTCCTTACTGAGAGCTGGCATTTGACAAGGAGACTTAAGGAACAAGTTCTGTGTGTAGCTGGGGAAAGCATTCTAGGTAGAAGAAGCAAAAACACAAGGGCAGGGTTTTGTCTGCAATGTTTAAGGCTTTGAATACCTTTGTATCTTCCCTGCATGTAAAATCCAGCTATACTTCAAGATCTGATTCAAATGACCCCAGCTCCCCAAATCCTTCCTGTTCACCCTTGTTAGAAGGGATGTCTTCCTCATTTAACCCTTCACAGCACTTGAGTTGAGACTGTCTTAACAATTTTCTTTAACCAGTCAAAGAACTATCGTGTTTTAAGGTAGGGCACTTATCATTCTCTATTTTATTCAGGAAATCAACTCTGAATATTCACTGGAAGGACTGATGCTGAAGCTGAAACTCTAATACGTATTATTTGGCCACCTGACGTGAGGAGCCAACTCATTGGAAAAGACCCCGATGCTGGGAAAGATTGTGGGCAGAAGGAGAAGGGGACGACAGATGATGAGATGGTTGGATGGCATTGCCAACTCAATAGACATGAATTTGAACAAACTCTGGGAGATAGCGAAGGACAGGGGAGCCTGGAATGCTACAGTCCATGGGGTCAAAAAGAGACTTAGCAACTGAACAACAACAAGTTTTATGTACTATTTTAAGTAGACTACATCCCTGTGCGTTTTTGAGCTTTCTTCTCCATCCAAAATTCTGAACTTCTTGGGACTGGGATACATTAACTATTCACATTTATTTTCCCCAATATGGGTGTTAAGAAAATGTTCTTGACTGTTTTAAAAGTTAAGAATGTCATTTACCCCAGGATTCTGAAAAGCATATTTTCTCAGTGGCTTCTCCAACGTTTTAGCTGGATCACAAAACTCTTCATTCAATTTCCAGTTTTAAAGTTCCTTCCCTTGATCACTAGGTCTTGTCATCATTGCCAGCATCTCTTCTCTAAACTTACCCAGAGACTCCCTATACTCACTCTGAGGTTCCCGGTCCTTTATTCTGTCCTGTGTCCTGGTCACTAGGTAAATGCTCACTACCTAATGTGTGCTGAGATGTGTACTAGGCATCACGGAAAAACAACAGTTATCCATTTATTGAATCACATATGTTAAGCTTTGTGGTAAAGGTTTTATTTCATTAGCCTGTTTAATCCGCCCAACAACTCACCAAGGCAGACATAATTAGTTCTCTCTAGCTCAGCGGTTTCTAACCTTTTTGGCATCTGGGACTGGTTTCATGGAAGGCAATTTTTCCACAAACTGAGGTAGGGGGTGGTTTTAGGATGATTCAAGAGCATTACATTTATTATGTACTTTATTTCTATTATTATTACATAGTAGTAATAATAATAGATCATTAGGCATTAGATGCCAGAAGTTGGGGACCCCTGCTACACATGAGGTTCTGGAAGGAAGGTGATCAATAAGATCAGCACTAGAGGAAGAATGGGGCCAAAATTCAAACTCATGTTTTGCAACCCCTAAACTCCCTCAACTTGCTACTAAATCGTACCAAGCCTTATAAAGGAAGAAAAGGGACCTGTGATGGATATTTTTGACTTTGACCACCCAGAATCCACCAAGTCAAGTCTTTGACCAACAGCCTTTCTATTCTTCCTTGGCAGACCCATCCCTCCCCACTCTCAGCTAAGCAAATCTTTCTTAAGATTCAAGGGGAAATTTTGTATCTGAAGCAGTGACCAATGACACAAAAGCCCTGTATTTCTCTCTGGACTATCAATAGAGTGACCATAAAATCTACTGTCCAAATTGGGATACTTCTCAGAGGAAATGGAGGTGCAGTGAATGTTTAATTGTGATATGGTGGAGGGAGATATGGCAGATACGGACGAGGGGAGTCTGGACAATCCAGGATGTGTGGGCACCCCGCTGCAGGGCAGTGGGCTCCTCTCTTATACTGGACTATGTGACTGTTCTTGCCAAAACAGGACCCATGGTCGCTCTAACCACCAGGGAAGTGGATGCCTCTCCTTCATTGGATTGGGACCCAATGCTGTTACCCAACACGGAACCAAAGCTGTTCTGGCTCCCTATACGGAACTTGACAAAGAAGAAAGAAAGAGCATGGCCAAGAGTTGTAACTAACAGTTGGAAACCTAAATTGAATAGTAACTGAAGTCAGCATGCCCCAGGGGAATCTATAGAGTCTAGACTTATATTTGTTAACAGCAAACAAACGTTCTTTTGACTTCAGTAATTTGCGGGTGGTTTCTGTGTCACTGGCAACCAGAAAAGTATGATCAGGAGCTAATAACTCCTGACTAAGTGCTCTGTATTCTTTGCAGTTACTCTGCATTTTCTATACATGATCTCTCTTAGCAAGGACATTAGCTGCAAGGTAGTATGGGATTAAGTGCACGAGTCCTGTTGCCATGCCGCTCAAGTTCAAATTCTGATTCTATCATCTAGTCGTAACCATGGGCCACGTTCTGAACCCCTTGTGCCTCAGACTTCTCATCCACTGATTACAGAGTTGCTCTCCTTGGATAATGATGATTCTTTCAAGGCTTCAGATACTTAAAGAACATTTTCATTACTATTGCTGAGGAAACTAAGATACTAAAGAGGTTAAATAATTTGTTCCAAGTCAGACAGCTACTAAATTATAAGGCAGGTTTCTGAACCCAGGTTTCTGAGGCACCAAATTCCACATCCACACTGTTCCCCAGCTCCCTGAACTAAGCAGGAAGAATGGAGATGTCTCAATGGGTTTGGAGGCAAGAACAAGCATAGCCAGTGGAGACACAAGGTCGTGGAAGGGGCAAAGCTGTGTTGGAGCACAGTTGAAAATGAAGCTGCCCCCCATATTCACTCACACAGGCCCCAGCTTCCTGTGCCGAGCCCAGCTTCAAGTATAGTTTCAGCACAGTGAATGGTTGCTTCACAATCTGCCTATACTTTCAGAAGCGTTCCCACCTACTTCCGGGAGGTCTACCTGAACCAACTCGTCTCCTCCAGCACGAGGCCAGGAATACAGGATGCGCCCTGCTTCATCTTGTACTGCGTGGGCTCCTCTGCCCTTTGCCAACCCTGTTTCAACTGAGCTAGGTACTTAGCTTTTCTTGATCTTGCCAAGAACTCGCACGTCTCATGGCTTTTCCATCTGCTGTCCCCTCTGCCTGGAATACCCATTATCCAAATGGTCATGTGTCCTTCTCAAGACTCTTTTAAGAGTCCCTGTTCAAATGTCAGCTCATCTGTGAGGTCTTCCCTATGCAACCTGTACAACGTGGCGTCATGCCTCAGCCCATTCCGTACGGGCACATGGTGCTAGCTTTCCCCTTACTTTGATTTTTTAAAAAACTTTTTTTATATTGGAGTATAGCCTATTAACAATGTTCTGACAGTTTCAGATATACCGCAAAACTGTCCCAGCCAGACATATACTTCATTACTCTCAGTGTTAACTGCTCAATCAAGTCCACCTCTTTTGTGACCCCATGGACTGTAGCCCTCCAGGATCCTCTGTCCATGGGATTCTCCAGATGAGAATAATGGAGTGGGGAGCCCTTCCCTTTCTAACATATACTTCATAGCATTGATAATTATCTAATTTAATGCACATATGCATGTATGTATGTATGTATGTATGTATGTATGGTCTGCCTCCTACCACTTAGAATGGAAATTCTACAGCGTCAGTGACTGTCTCTTCTCTGCTCTATCCAAATCACCTAGAAAATAGCAGGGTATGTGGCAGGTGGGCAGTGAATACTTGTTGAATGATGAGATGAATGAATGCACAGAAGGACAGCAAGGCAGCCTTGCATCTTGCAACCAACACCCATGTAATTCCTTAACCCCCAGAATGACGGCAGTCTCTGATACAGAATCAGGGACTCACTGCCTCCACCTTGTCATGGATGCTTACAACCCTACAGGTCTGGGTCCTTCAAAAGGGATTTTTCTATCTCTTTAGCACTTCGATTCTCCAGAAAATGAAAATGAGTGCTTTCTGCTGAACTTCCATTTCAGCATTTTCTCTTTCTGGTGTCCGCCCCCAGCCCAGAGAGAACTGATCTATTTTCCATCTGGAAATACATCAAAATTCATCACGGTCCAATTCTCAGGGAAGATCATTAGCACATTTGTTTGCTTTTATCCTGGCATTAACAACTCTATTTGGGGCTAAATCATTTCCCCTGGTTTCAACGTCAAGTTTTCCCATTGGCTCAAATATGAAGTCCCTTGTCTGTCAATGTAATAATTTTCTATTAATTATGAAAGAAGAAAGCAAGCAGTTTGAGAGTCTTAAGGGAAGCATTTGTCTAATCCAGAAACTGAGTTTTCCAGTTACTTGGACTAAGTACAACTCTCAGTTGTGGTCAGATTCACAGATTTCAAAGTGCCCCCTTGTTTTTACTTTCTGGTCAGTCTAGACAGACATGGTTCATTCCTTCATTTTTCAAGCTGTTGAAACATCAAGTTGGTCAAAAGAATCTGAATCTCTAGAGACTGAACTGAGCAGCGTTTCACCAGAGACTTCATAACTTTCTACCGAATAGCCCTTCAAACAGAACCACCTCAGTGGAACTAGGAGAGATTTCACTTCAAAGGCTCCGTGTGAGCGTGAGAATGAAACTGTGACAACAAAAACAATAACCATTATTGTCCCATCCCAAAGGGAACTAGAGTCCAGTGGTTAGAGTAGTGGCTAGAGTATGCAGTCCTGATTGTTTTTTCTTTTGTCTGGTCTCAGCTGGGTATCTTTACCCAACCTAACTGTCTCCTTTAAATACCAAGCTTCTACTCCTTGGACACATGTTCTTGAGAAACTACCATGTGCGATGCATTGGCTCCATCGTATGAGGCCACAGAAATGAATCAACAGAGATGCTTCAACTCAAGAGCTTGGCATCTGGGTAGAGAAATGGCTGCTGCTGCTGCTGCTAAGTTGCTTCAGTTGTGTCCGACTCTGCGACCCCATAAAGGGCAGCCCACCAGGCTCCCCCGGCCCTGGGATTCTCCAGGCAAGAACACTGGAGTGGGTTGCCATTTCCTTCTCCAATGTATGAAAGTGAAAAGTGAAAGTGAAGTCACTCAGTTGTGTCTGACCCTTACTGACCCCATGGACTGCAGCCTACCAGGCTCCTCCGCCCATGGGATTTTCCAGGCAAGAGGACTGGAATGGGTTGCCACCGCCTTCTCCAAGAGAAATGGCCACTGTATGTAAGTATTTATATTGGAAGGCAGAATGCTTGGATATCTGTTTCAGGGAATCCCCAAGGGGTAACGTTAACTTCTTAAGGGAGAGTATGAATAGGGACAGAGGGAAGGGAGGCAGGTTTTTTTCAATGAGTTTATTTTCAGTTGGGTCTTGAGGAGTGGTGGGATTTTCAGAAGGACACAGAGATGGGAACGCAGAGTATCATTCCAAGAAGAGGAGAGGGCATGGACGAGCACAGAACAATGGAAAGATGACAGTGCAGGCAGCTCAGTAGAGGAAGGAATGGAAAAACCTTAAACACCAGGATGAATACCTAGCTAAGCAGGGTCACACACATTTGCTATTTGAGTCACACAGCTCTGCCGAGAAGAAGCACTGTGAATCCTTGTTGCTTTAATTCATGTCAAAAGAGACTTTTTAAAGATCCTTGGGTACTTAGTGCTATGACTCAAGAGAACAGTTTTCCCATCAGAAAATTTGCAGCATATAAATTACCTACTTTCCCCCCCCAGAGATAGCATAGGGAAAACATGGTCTTATTCACAACCATGTGTTACCTAATACGGCACTTGTGGTAAACCCGCCTCCCAATGCAGAAGATGAAAGAGACACAAGTTCAGTCCCTGGGTCAGGAAGCTTCCTTGGAGGACGAAATGGCAACCCACTCCAGAATCTTGCCTGGAAAATCCCATAGACAGAAGAGCCTGGCAGGCTATGGGGTTGCAAAGAGTCGGACATAACTAAACACTGAAAAATGAGAAAGATAGGTTAGGTCCTTGAAGGTTTATTTTCTTATCCATAAAGCGGGGATCCTAATTTCTGTGCTACTTACATAACAAAGTTGTTGTCTGAAACAATATAATGGAGTCAGAGATGCTTTGTAACTGATAAAACACCATTAATTGTTAGTTTTTAAGGCAGGATAATTTGTAGCAATAATTACAGCTTTTTGATGCCCAATGGCCCACTCGGCCACAAAGATGTGCAAAGTAGGAAGAAGGTTATGTAACAGAAAAGGGAGACAGTCCATCTGGAAGGGAGCTCTTCCAGAAAAGAAAAGGGAGACATTCTCATCACAGAAACAAAGGGCGGAGAAGACCCACAGAGACAACTATTGTTGGGTTGTGGCAGAAATGGCGGGTGAGGAGTTCAAACGATGGGGCTTCCCTGGTGACACAGCAGAAAAAGAATCCACCTGCCAATTCAGGAGACGTGGATTCAATCTCTGGATTGGGAAGATCCCCTGGAGAAAGAAATGGCAACCCATTCCAGTATTCTTGCCTGGAAAAACCCATGGACAGGGGAACCTGGCGGGCTACAGTCCATGAGGTTGCAAAAGAATCAGAATGACTGAGTGACTAAACAAGTTCAAACAATCACAAAATAAGGGTTCAAGCTATCAAAGTTCTAAGTCTTGTTGACAGTAGAGTGTGCATATACTCTATGGATTATTAAGCATTTAGACTGAGGCAGTGCTTACTGCAGGCATGAGCTTGGCTCTGAAGCACAGGTGAGAGTATGATGACCTGTGAGAGTATGAAGGACAGGTGAGAGGAAAGAGAGTGTTAGCATCTGTATTATTTAGCTCAGGTGTTCTGGGCTCCCGCTGCAACTCACACTTCCCTCTTTAAGGGCACAAGTCCATGGGGTTACAAAGAGTCAGATATGATGGGCAACTGACAAAAGAGAACAAAAAACATGGGGGCATTAAATTACATTCTCTTTGTACTCCCAGCTGTCTGTCCAGTGTTTGGTCCATAAAAGGGACTCCTCTCTTGGGTGTTAAGTCAGTCCAGGTACCAGATGAAGGAAGGTGTAAAGTCAGGAGAGGATGAACGCGCGTTCAAGGGTAAGGGAAGAAGAGCCATGTGAGAAGGGGGCAAGTGACAGGAACGATGGTGAGGCTGGACACTTTGTGATAGCTTGGAAACTAAGGTAAGGCTGTGCGTTTTGATGGAGCAGACAGAACAGGGAAAGAATTCAATTTAAAATAAGTATTAGATGGGAGCCATGCCATGCACATGTGCCAGCTTCAGCCCTAGCTTTAATCCAGTCGTCAGGTGGGCCAACCAAGGAGAAAGAACCAAAATCATAACTGCCATGATTTCAGCATAGTATTCCAGTGAAAGCCATTTCTCCACAACACATGACAATCCCTACTCCTGTCCTTGGACACTGCTGAGGTAGCCTCAAGGTTTTAGAATGTCACCTCCTATTTTTGCTTCCATCTTCTGCCATTCCATTTGACTCCTAGAGCTTTCACATAAACTCAGACTCATAAACACATACAGCTGGAAAGACCCATAAAGACCGCTGCAGGAATATTGTGAGATTTGAGGATGATATGGGTAAACCACATGGCAGGATGCTCAGAAAACAAGATAAAAAGCCAGGTAAGCGGAAATTTCTTGTTTCCTGCTTCTTCCTTTTCCCCTTCTTTCTCCTCCCTCCCTGTGATCTAGGTTAGTCTCTTCATCTAATGGGTGCGCTATGGCCATCCATGTAGTTGAAGCCTCTCCAGGTTCACACAGCCAGCTAGCGGCAGAGCTCCGATTAGAACTCAGACCTGACAGCTCTCTCTCCAGTGCTCTCCCCACACCTCACTCTGAGGCAGCAAGACTGTCCCAGAGAGAGAGAAAAGCCCAGCTCCAATCAGACTTGAAGGAGCGGAATATCTGACATGCTTTCAGCGAGCTTCACCTGTCAAGATGGCCACCTCACGGATTTACTCTGCTCCTCCAATCCCAATTTTTCTTTCGGAATGAAATCATTAAATTCTACAAAGTCATCAGAGCACCCTGTGGCTTCTGGCCAAGCCAACGTGGGCCATCAAACCCTTACTCCTAGAGTCCACGCTTGGCAGAGGGCAGTCTGCGAGCACACCATTAAAATTCAAAGATTCTTTAGGGGACAGGCTAATTAGACCAAATTGTTCAGACAGGTCTAGACAGTGCTGAATAGGGTTTAGGATCTGGAGCGGAGCCGACTGTCGTCCCACAGGCTTGGCTGCTCCTATCGATTTGCAAAGGCACTTCCTCCCTTGCTTTGTGGCGTCGAGTGTTGGCCTTTTAGGGCCAAGTGAAACCTTCTGGCCCCACATTATCTGTAGCCATAGGAAAAACTAAGAAAAAGGATGGTTTTGCTCCAAGCTCACATGCTTGGAGCTCCTCAGGTTGCTCTCACTGTTTCATTCCCCTTTACACTGAAGTAAGTCAATCAAACTGAGTTTTCTACGCACTTAGGAGGGAGACAGGAACATGGAAGGCTGACGGGAACGTTCCCACCACCCTCTCCCTACGGCCTTACTGCAGCCCTTCCACGCCACTGGCTGTTGAAGTGATTATGGAATGTGAACCCTGACACATAACATCTCCTTGCCTAAAAACCCCAGTATTTCCTCATTCCTCACACAGAGAAATGCCAAATTCCCGAGTCTGGTATATACAGTCTCGTGATTTAACTCTTGAGCGGTTTACCGTCCTTATATCTCACCACTCCTCTAGTGCAGGCTGTATTCCAACCATTGCATTTACATGCACCAGTCCCACGGGACAGAATATAGCCATGGTGAAAAGCACAAGCTCTGTCAGGCTGCCTGGACCCTGGGATGCTCGGCTGCAGAACTCCCAAGGGACACTCTTCACATAGTCACTAACGTTAATGGACACTTTTAAGGGCTAGGCATGGTTCTCCCTAACAGTCATCTAATTTCAACCTTATAATAATCTACCAAGTAAGTATTATTATTAGTTAGTTCGGTCACTCAGTCATGTCCGACTCTTTGCGACCCCATGAATTGCAGCACGCCAGGCCTCCCTGTCCATCACCAACTCCCGGAGTTCACCCAGACTCACGTCCATCGAGTCAGTGATGCCATCCAGCCATCTCATCCTCTGTCGTCCCCTTCTCCTCCTGCCCCCAATCCCTCCCAGCATCAGAGTCTTCTCCAATGAGTGAACTCTTCACATGAGGTGGCCCAAGTACTGGAGTTTCAGCTTTAGCATCATTCCTTCCAAAGAAATCCCAGGGCTGATCTCCTTCAGAATGGACTGGTTGGATCTTCTTGCAGTCCAAGGGATTCTCAAGAGTCTTCTCCAACACCACAGTTTAAAAGCATCAATTCTTTGGTGCTCAGCTTTCTTCACAGTCTGCTGCTGCTGCTAAGTCGCTTCAGTCGTGTCCAACTCTGTGCGACCCCATAGACGGAAGCCCACCAGGCTCCTCTGTCCCTGGGACTCTCCAGGCAAGAACACTGGAGTGGGTTGCCATTTCCTTCCCCAATGCATGAAAGTGAAAAGTGAAAGCGAAGTCGCTCAGTCGTGTCCGACTCTCAGCGACCCCATGGACTGGTGCCCACCAGGATCCCCCGTCCATGGGATTTTCCAGGCAAAAGTACTGGGGGTGGGGTGCCATTGCACGGGAGGAAGCCAAGGCTAGAGAAGTTGAGTGAGTGGGAGCAAGTTCATGTAGTTGGTAAATAACAACTGGGATGTAAACCAGGTTGAATCTCATTTCGGAACTCGAGGAGTGTTCCACCTCATCATGCAGGCTCATGGTTCTCGCCTTCAAACTTACGTCTTCTTGGATTCTCTTATCTTTGGGATTGAGAACAAGCCACCAAGTCACCTCAGCTAGAAGTATGGGCTCCATCAGAAATGTGGCTTCTATGTCAAGCTCCTATCTCCAATCAGTTGATAGATTTGACCTTCTTACTCTCTCTGAAAGATCCCCTGGCTCCTCCTTCCCCTTACCTCACTGCCATGCCTTGATTTCAGTCCCAATTAATTTGCTCCCGAATTACTCCTGCTGCCTCCTAACTATCCCATCCCTGCTAAAATTTTGCTGGTGCATCTTCAACCATGGCTTTAAGTTCAGCACCCAAAGTCCTTCAGGATGTGGTTTGGACTCTCTCACTTAATCCTGTATCCCTACCCCATAGGATTCCCTTGATCAGGCATTCAGAGCTTCTCACAGTTCTCCCCATTATGTGGCTTCATCCCTCTGAATCTTCACAGGCATTGCTCCTTCTCTGAGGGTGTCCTTGCTCACTTCTTCTTACAGTTAACTCCTATTCATCCTTCAAAACACAGCTTCAGCTTCACCTCCTCTAGAATAATTCTCTGATGTAGCTGCTGCTTCTCTGTGTAGAGCAACTTAGCCATGTATTATTTGTAACTGATGATTGTATATCTGCCTCAACTATGCTCTAAACTCCTAAAGGAGGGTAATCATGTTTTATCTGTCTGATTGCCAGTACTTCATCAAACGCCTGGCACGCTGTAGATCCCCAATACAGATTTCTACATGTTGAACTAACAGCCAAGTTCTTGAGGGTACATTTTAGGACAGAGTCAATATTAATTTCTGCCCATGTATTTTGAATATGATTTATCTTCAGATTCTCTACAAGGGAAGACTTGTTATTTGATCAGCTTAGAAAACTTATGTCTAGAGAAAAGAGTTTGCTTGCTTTGGTTAGAACTCAACTGTGTCTCGTACAAGTGAGTGCTTATGCAAACTTTCTGGTTATGACATAATGTATACATTCCTTAATCATTTTCCCAGAGACTCCTATAAGAAAGTTACTGGATATTACTAAGAAGTGGAACCCTATGAGACTCTCCATATGGCAGTGGTTCTGAATCCAGGGTGACTTTGCCCCTAACTCCCTGCCCCTGGGGACATTAGACAATGTCTGGAGATGTTTTTGGCTGCTGTCACATCTGAGGGCAGTTGCTACTGGAACCCACTAGACAGAGGCCCTGGCCTAAACATCCCACAATTCATAGGACAGCCTCCCACAGCCAAGACAATCTGTCCAAAATGCCAGTGGTGTCCAGGCTGAAAAACTCTGGTTTATGGTATCCAGGTCCACTCTCTCTTTGAAGATATCTGTGCGCAATTGTGATGAAGTGGGTTAACACTCAGCCTATACTTTCTCCCGGTAGAAGCTCTCATGGGTAGCGATATTTGATGTGGGTGTGAACATGGCTTAAAGACCAAGGCCAGAAGGATGAGCTGTACGCTCTTGAGAACATCACTTCTTTAAGAGCCTACTCCTACGAGTGTCCTTTCCAGTAAATCCCATGATCAGCAAAAACCTTTTGTTTCTTAAAATGAGCCTCCAGCTCTTGACTGTGGCATCCAGACAAAAGCTTCAGGTTGCAAGAGTCGTTTCCCATCTGACACCTGCAGCTCGTGCAAGCTAGTGGGCAGAGAGAAGACCTACAGGTTTGCAGGGTTTCAGCTCCCTCCTTCCTTGGGTTGACAGGGTCCCTACTCAAGAACTCTCAGATGAGACCTGAGCTCCCAAGGATAGGAGCTTCTTATGAAAAAAACTCTAAAATCTTGAATCAATGAGTAAAGCAGCAGCAGGCAATAAACAGCTTAACAATTTATTCATTTGGGAAGGAGTACTGATTTTAGGGGCACTTCTGTACAACAAAGAAATAAAAGAGGAGGGTAGGGCAAACAGATTGCCCTGAGAGTCACATTCCAGGAGCAAGGCTTTAGGAAGTTGCCACCAATTCTGAAAATCTAAGCAGCAACTCCCAACTTCCTCTGATATGTGAAAGTTTTACAAAAAGGACCAATGAATACTGGCTAACTTCTGGTGGTAAACATTTCATGTAATAAATGTTTTAACATTTTCTCATAGTATTTACAATAATTTGTTCATTATATTGCCTCTAATGCAAACCTGATGGAGAAGGCAATGGCACCCCACTCCAGTACTCTTGCCTGGAAAATCCCATGGACAGAGGAGCCTGGTAGGCTCCAGTCCATGGGGTCGCTAAGAGTCAGACACGACTGAGCAACTTCATTCATGCTTTGGAGGAGGAAATGGCAACCCACTCCAGTGTTCTTGCCTGGAGAAGAATCCCATGGACAGAGGAGCCTGATGGGCTGCTGTCTATGGGGTCGCACAGAGTTGGACATGACTGAGTGACTTAGCAGCAGTAGCAGCAGCAGCAATGCAACCCTGTATTATTATTTTAAAGTTAAAGAAAGGCTTCTTGGTGGCTCAGAGAGTAGAGAATCTGCCTACAATGCAGCAGATGCAGGAGACTTGTGTTTGATCTCTGGGTGGGGAAGATCCCTTGAAGAAGGGAATGGCAACCCACTCCAATATTCTTGCCTAGAGAATCCTATGGATATAGAGGGGCCTGGCAGACTATAGTCCATGGGGTCACAAAGAGTCAGACACAACTGAGTGAGTAACATTTTCTTTTTTTTTTTTTCACAATCACTTCAGTTCAGTTACTCAGTCGTGCCTGACTCTTTGCGACCCCATGAATCACAGCACGCCAGGCCTCCCTGTCCATCACCAACTCCCGGAGTTCACCCAGACTCACGTCCATCGAGTCAGTGATGCCATCCAGCCATCTCATCCTCTGTCGTCCCCTTCTCCTCCTGCCCCCAATCCCTCCCAGCATCAGAGTCTTTTCCAATGAGTCAACTCTTCGCATGAGGTAGCCAAAGTAATGGAGTTTCAGCTTTAGCATCATTCCTTCCAAAGAAATCCCAGGGCTGATCTCCTTTAGAATGGACTGGTTGGATCTCCTTGCAGTCCAAGGGACTCTCAAGAGTCTTCTCCAACACCACAGTTCAAAGGCATCAATTCTTTGGCGCTCAGCTTTCTTCACAGTCCAATTCTCACATCCATACATGACCACAGGAAAAACCATAGCCTTGACTAGACAGACCTTTGTTGGCAAAGTAATGTCTCTGCTTTTGAAAATGCTATCTAGGTTGGTCATAACTTTCCTTCCAAGGAGTAAGCGTCTTTTAATTTCATGGCTGCAGTCACCATCTGCAGTGATTTTGGTGCCCAAAAAAATAAAGTCTGACACTGTTTCCCCATCTATTTCCAGTGAAGTGATGGCACCGGATACCATGATCTTCGTCTAGTCAAGGCTATGGTTTTTCCTGTGGTCATGTATGGATATGAGAGTTGGACTGTGAAGAAAGCTGAGCGCCGAAGACTTGATGCCTTTGAACTGTGGTGTTGGAGAAGACTCTTGAGAGTCCCTTGGACTGCAAGGAGATCCAACCAGTCCCTTCTGAAGAGATCAGCCCTGAGATTTCTTTCAAAGGAATGATGCTAAAGCTGAAACTCCATTACTTTGGCCACCTCATGCGAAGAGTTGACTCATTGGAAAAGACTCTGATGCTGGGAGGGATTGGGGGCAGGAGGAGAAGGGGACGACAGAGGATGAGATGGCTGGATGGCATCACTGACTCAATGGACATGAGTCTGGTGACCTCCGGGAGTTGGGGATGGACAGGGAGGCCTGGCGTGCTGTGATTCATGGGGTCGCAAAGAGTCAGACATGACTGAGCGACTGAACTGAACTGAACTGAACCAACAGCTTGTAAACTGGATCCTCTGGGAAGCACACATTACAAGGTGCTAATATATAGATATTCAAAGACACTTAAGACAGCCAAGAAAGTAATTTCTGTGAATCTTTAACAGGAAGATACAACATCAGAATATCTAAGATGAAAACATGTTGAAATTTTAGTATCCAGCTCATACAGCCTATACCTTTTAAGTCTGATCAGCATAAATGTGCTGAGTGACCAAAGACCAAGAGACAGTCCCGAGACACTCTCTACACCAGCACTGGCCAACAGAGAGTTCAGTGACTGTGGGAATGTCTTTCTTGTGCTGTTCAAGGCAGTAGCCCTGAGCCCCACGTGGCAATCAGGCACTCAAGTGAGGTTAGTGTGAATGGAGGAACCAGATTTAAAATTGTATTTGATTTTAATTCCTTACAATTTGAATAGCTTCACATGATGGCTCCCAGACTGGATAGCCTAAATCTAGCTAATGATGATAGGAACAGAAATGTTTATAAATGACAGATTTTTTTAAAAAGAGGTAGCATGAAAAATCTTAAAAGAGAGGAACTGCTTCTCTCTAGAAGGATAATACTTTGGGATCCACAAACCCTTACCCTCCCCAATCTGCTGCTCCCTGCTAGCCCTCAAGGTTCTGGCCCGATGACCACCTTGGAGTTCATGTTTTCTTTCAGCATCCACAGCACGATTGCCAGAGAAGAGAATGGTGACCAGAGAACATGTGAACCCCTTTTATTTGCAGCAGCTCAAATTAACGAGATCTCTGCTGCTCTCGAGACAGTGAAGCCGGCCTGGCCTAAGTGTTGAACCAAGGTGTTTGTGCCTGCATAGAATTAAGTCACAAGTAAAGCACTTATTTCTGACAGCAGATTTATAATAGGAAAATCTCAGCAGGAATAAAGAGTTGGAGACCCCAGCCACAGGCTTTTCATAAACTTTGCCTTGATTTAGTGGCTCAAACAACCAGCAAGAAAGGCAAACTGCAGAGGTAATCCTATCATCTTTTCTCCAACCAGCACTACTCCATCTTCTTGGCTTCCTCATGCTGCTAATACGAATTCAAATCATCTGTGTTTAAAGTTAAACTCTGTGATTGACAGTTCTTTAGAGTCTCAGTCCTATTGAAGATTATTCTAGATATCTATCAGTTATTACTACAAGCGCAGTATGATATTCAATGCCGACAGTGAAAATTGTTTTTAACAGTGTAATGTCTGATCTGTTTTGAAAGCGATTTTAAAATAAAGAACTAACCATAACCAGGTGGGGAAAACCCAAACATGCTTCTTTTTTCTTTCTTTTTTTGCCCCCCCCCCCCCACCCTTTTTTAAGTAGGAGCAAGGGAATGGGGGAAGAAGAGAAAAGAGAAAGTAAAGCACATCCTGCAAGAAGCTGTTCCACTAACATAAAAAGAGAACAAAGTATTTCATTTTAGTTTTGCAGCATCTATTTCTCTCTCTCTCTCTCTCTCTATATATATATATATATATATACACATATATATAACTGAACAAAGTGCTTACAGCCATTAAAATTTTGGGGATTTTATTTCTAGGAGACATTAGTGCGTCTGCATGCTCACTCAGTCGTGTCCCACCCACTCTTTGCAAACCCATGGACTGCAGCCCACCAGGCTCCTCTCTCCATAGGATTTCCCAGGCAAGAATACTGGAGGGGGTTGCTATTTTCTTCTCCAGGGGATCTTCCCGACCCAGGGATCAAACGTTCGTCTCCTGCATTGGCAGGTGGATTCTTTATCACTGAGCTGCCTAGGAAGCCTACAGGAGATAATGTTGTTGTTCAGTCACAAAGTCCTGTTCGACTCTTTGCAACTTCACAGACAGTAGCCTGCCAGGCTCCTCTGTCCATGGGATTTTCCAGGCAAGGATAATGAAGTAGGTTGCCATTTCCTTCTCCAGGGGATCTTCCCAACCCAGGGATCGAACCGGCATCTCCTGTGTCTCTTGCTTGGCAGGATTCTTAACCACTGCACCACCTGGGAAGTCACTTGTAAACACTGCTACTATGCAAGAGATTATGAGAATGTGTTCTAACATTTTGAGATCTGTGAGATCTGTATGAAGGTACATTTGTCTGGTTTGTTCTCCGTACTGTCCTCAAAGCTAGAAAAGCTGGGTACAAGGTAAATGCAAATATCTGCAGAATGAATGCATGAATTTGTAAAGACATGGACCAACCACCATAATTCATAAAAGTATTTAATAAATGCCAGTGGCTGTTATCATCAATACAATTCTGTCCCATGGTGACCACAGCAGTTTTTGGCCTGGCTTTAAGCTGAGCTCTGCTGAACAAGCAGACCTGGAAGGTCTGATGTAATCAATCATTCCCTAAGCTTGTGCTCTGAACTCAGCCACACACCTCAGCAAGGCCCAAAAAAAGAAGAAAGGAAGACAGGAAGGGCAGCGTGATGACTGAAAGAAGGACCCAGGAGGAAGGCAAGGAAAGAGGGAACAGGCCTGCAAAGTGGAAATATACCAGAATGTTTGTTTTTTCTTTAAAGTTTATTATGTAGCACCTACAAATTTTAGAGGGCTTTCCAGATGGTGTGAGTGGTAAAGAATCTGCCTGCCAATGCAGGAGACACAGGAGAGGAGGGTTGGATGCCTGGATTGGGAAGATCCCCTGGAGGAAGGCATGGCAATCCACTCCAGCATTCTTGCCTGGAGAATCCCTGGCAGGCTGCAGTCCATGGGCTTGCAAAGAGTCAGACAGAACTGAGCGACTTAGCACACACAAATTTTATACCTCCATTTACACAAAAAGGTTTTGTGCCTGGTAGAGAAATAACGGAGTATTTGCTTCCCAACAAGCTGCTTGGGGGAGGGGAGTGTAAAAGCCCTGAGCAGGGTGTGTGCACCCCTGGGCTTGCAGAAGGTTTTCAGCTAGAACCTTCAGGTCAGGCAGTAGAAAGAGGTTACTCAGGTTTTGCCAGTAAAGTGGGGATAAAAGGGGTGGAGGAGGGGACATCTGGGGATCCAGGCTTGAACGCACATCTTCGTCTTGATGAGGCACCTCGGTTGCTGAGTTCCTGGTGGCATTTTCAAGACTCCTCTAATCACTGGTTGTCACTCTCCACCATTAGTGAAGGAAGGGAGTTTCAAAGGGGAGGAAAATATTAGCTAAAAAAATCTACCACCTTATGTCAGAAGTGATAAACGCATTAACAGTGACTGGGAACAAACCTGAGAGTCGGAAGGAGGAAGAGATTCCATCACGAGGAAAAGAGCAGAAGTAGGCGATCTGCGGGCAAACTGGCCTTAAAGCCACTAGAATGGGGGAGATGGAAAGGAGACAAGGAAAGAGGGAAATGGGGAATGCAAGGAAATAAGAAATGGAAGGAGGAAACAGTAAGAAAGATTCTTAGACCCTATGATCAGAGACTCATTCAGTTGGAGCTCAGAGCACACTTTTCAGAACCAGATAGGCGACCTAAGGCTTATGAAATAATGAGATCCTTCCGTGTTTGTCCGTTTGCTTTTTTTTTTTTTTCCATCTGCAAATAATGAAACATAAATGATTCTGAGGGAGACTGAAAGGAACACGGTCCAGGAGGCTGTGGAGAGCCACAGAGAAACACACAGAGATGAGAAGTGTCAGGGTGGGGTCCTTCCCGACCTCCACCCCGGGCGTCTCCAAGGCGCGAAACACAGAAACACTTACCCCAGGAAGCCCTCGGAGGGGCAGCTCTTTGCAGCAGGAACCCACAACACAGAGGAAGCCTGCCTCGCAGGCATGCTGTCCTCCCACTCGAAAAGAGATGGCCGTGCTGCCCTGGCATGGCAATAGCTCCCTTCTCATTTTGGGAGCTGAAGCCATTTGGAAAGCGAGTAAAGCATGAGCTTAGGATCATGCCATAAGAAAGGATATGTTAAAATTAACCTCTAATAAAAAGGTTATCTTGAATGCATTGTTTGAATCTGTAACAGACAAATGTTGCTAGTGAGGAAAAGGAAAAAAAAGAAAAAGAAAAACAATCCTTAGGTTCCAAGCAAACTTTCAAAAGCAAAATTCAGAGGATCCCATATTGATCCTCAGTTGTACGTGCTCAGTCGCTTGCTCGTGTCCGACTCTTTATGACCCTGTGGACTGAAGCCCAACAGGCTTCTCTGTCTAGGGTATTATCCAGGCAAGAATACTGGAGTGGGTTGACATTTCCTTCTCCAAGGGATCTTCACAATCCAAGGATCGAACCCAAGTCTCCTGCACTGACAAGCGTGTTCTTTACTACTACACCACCTGGGAAGACCTGATCCTCAGTTAGAATACTCCATGTTTTATCATAACTATGAGAACACAAGCATCATTGCCTCTCGCATAGTACATCTTAGCCTTTGTAAATACTGCCCATGACCTTTAAAGTCTTAACAATTTTGTGAAGAGGAAAGCCAAGGCTGCTGTAGGGATGAGATGGAGTGAAGTCATGTTTTCTTCACCACAGATTTTGGCAGTGGGTGCTGGGAAGACAGCTGGAACCTCACTGAAGAAATATCAAATATGCTGCTTAGCAAAAAAAAAAAAAAAAAACCAAACATCAATTTCAGTTATATCATGAAACTTCTGGAACTGGTGCTGTCTACTGAGCGGAAAATAATGATAACAGTAAAGTGCTAGTTATGAAAAGTTTAAAAGGTATAATCATTGTCACCAAAATACACTGAACTATTTTATTCAACCCCGTTCATTCTTAGCTCCACGGACCACTTTATTTTGAAGAGTTATGAGACAAGTCTGAGGGAGAGAAAGACTAGAAAAAACAGTGATGCTTTGCAAGAGAATTTTTCACATACCCTGAGGTAGAGGTGATTTGAATCTTTATTATATCATAATTATTCTATATTGGGTTAATTGTTATGATCTTTATTGTTGGGCATTTTACTAGTTTGCTTTTGTTGATGTTTCTAGGCTGAACTTGGTCCTAATTTTCGCTTCTGTTTAATGAGTATGGTTGCATTTGTACCCTTCCCAACTGACCACAGTCTTGCTCCTTTATCCTTTACTCGTCTCTTGTTCTGAATGTGACTTGTTGATTCTGATTCTTAATTCAGTTTTGCCAAACTCTGCAGTGAGAACTGGAAGATGTCAGAACAAGACAACGACGAAGAAAACTTGTGGCTCATCATTCTTTACTGGCAACATACGCTCAGTTCAGTTCAGTTGCTCAGTCGTGTCCAATTCTTTGTGACCCCATGGACTGCAGCACAGCAGGCCTCCCTGTCTGCCACCAACTCCCAGAGTTTACTCAAACTCATGTCCATCAAGTTGGTGATGCCATCCAACCATCTCATTCTCTGTCATCTCCTTCTCCTCCCACCTTCAATCTTTCCCAGCATCAGAGTCTTTTCAAATGAGTCAGTTCTTTGCGTCAGGAGGCCAAAGTATTCGAGTTTCAGCTTCAGCATCAGTCCTTCCAATGAATATTCAGGACTGATTTCCTTTAGGATGGACTGGTTGGATCTCCTTGCTGTCCAAGGGACTCCCAAGAGTCTTCTTCAACACCACAGTTCAAAAGCATCAATTATTCTGCACTCAGCCTTCTTTACAGTCCAACACTCACATCCATGCATGACTACTGGAAAAACCATAGCTTTGACTAGACAGACCTTTGCTGGCAAAGTAATGTCTCTGCTTTTGAATATGCTATCTAGGTTGGTCATAACTTTCCTTCCAAGGAGTAAGCATCTTTTAATTTCATGGCTGCAGTTACCATCTGCAGTGATTTTGGAGCCCCAAAATATAAAGTCTGTCATTGTTTCTACTGTTTCTCCATCTATTTGCCATGAACTGATGGGACCAGATGCCATGATCTTAGTTTTCTGAATGCTGAGTTTTAAGCCAACTTCACTCTCCTCTTTCACTTTCATCAAGAGACTCTTTAGTTCTTCTTCACTTTCTGCCAGAAGGGTGGTGTCATCTACATATCTGAGGTCATTGATATTTCTCCTGGCAATCCTGATTCCAGTTTGTGCTTCATCCAGTCCAGCATTTCTCATGATGTACTCTGCATATAAGTTAAATAAGCAGGGTGACAATATACAGCCTTGATGTACTCCTTTCCTAATTCGGAACAAATCTGTTGTTCCATGTCCAGTCTAACTGTTGCTTCTTGACTTGCATATAGATTTCTCAGGAGAAAAGTCAAGTGGTCTGGTATTCCCAACTCAGCCAAAGGCTTTGGCATAGTCAATAAAGCAGAAGTAGATGTTTTCTGAAACTCTCTTGCTTTTTCAATGATCTAGCAGATGTTGGCAATTTGATCTCTGGTTCCTCTGCCTTTTCTAAATCTAGCTTGAACATTTGGAAGTTCGTGGTTCACATACTGTTGAAGCCTGGCTTGGAGAATTTTGAGCATTACTTTGCTACCATGTGAGATGAGTATAATTGTGCAGTTTGGGCATTCTTTGGCATTGCCTTTCTTTGGGATTGGAGTGAAAACGGACCTTTTCCAGTCCTGTGGCCACTGCTGAGTTTTCCAAATTTGCTGGCATATTGAGTGTAGCACTTTCACAGCATCATCTTTTAGGATTTGAAATAGTTCAACTGGAATTCCATCACCTCCACTAGCTTTGTTTGTAGTGATGCTTCATAAAGCCCATTTGACTTCGCATTCCAGGATGTCTGGCTCTAGGTGAGTGATCACACCATTGTGATTATCTGAGTCATGAAGACCTTTTTTGTATAATTCTTCTGTGTATTCTTGCCACCTCTTCTTAATATCTTTTGCAACACAAGCTATTTATTTATATAATATTCAATGGCACATATTCAACAGGTACATCAATAAGCTTTTTCATTGATTTTCCCCAGATGAAATTATATTTTTTTTTGGTCAAAAGAGTCAGATATGGATGAGTTAATGCAAATCCATTAATGTTAATGGAAACAGCAAGTAGGGAGACAAACAAAACCAAACATCAAAAAATCCAGACAGTCCATGGGAACTTGAATAGAATTTGTATCCTACTGTTGTGTGAAAATTGTATAAATCTTAATTATGCTGAACTGGTTCACAGTGATTTTCAGGTCTACTGTGGCTGCTGCTAAATCGCTTCAGTCATGTCCAGCTCTGTGCGACCCCATAGATGCCAGCCCACCTGGCTCCCCCATCCCTGGGATTCTCCAGGCAAGAACACTGGAGTGGGTTGCCATTTCCTCCTCCAGTGCATGAAAGTGAAAAGTGAAAGTGAAGTCGCTCAGTCGTGTCTGACTCTTAGCGACCCCATGGACTGCAGCCTACCAGGCTCCTCCATCCATGGGATTTTCCAGGCAAGAGTACTGGAGTGGGGTGCCATTGCCTTCTCCCCAGGTGGGTGCACTAGTCTCTGAACAGAGATTATGAGTTTTAAGTTACCTTAGATTTAACATTTCCCTGAAGTCTCAAAAACAAAAAGGTCTGTGTAGTCAAGGCTATCGCTTTTCCAGTAGTCATGTATGGATGTGAGAGTTGGACTATGAAGAAAGCTGGGTGCCTAAGAATTGATGCTTTTGAACTGTGGTGTTGGAGAAGACTCTTGAGAATCCCTTGGACGGCAAGGAGATCAAACCAGTCCATCCTAAAGGAGATCAGTCCTGAGTGTTCATTGGAAGGACTGATGTTGAAGCTGAAATGCCAATACTTTGGCCACCTGATGCGAAGAGCTGACTCATTTGAAAAGACCCTGATGCTTGGAAAGATTGAGGGCAGCAGGAGAAGGGGTCGACAGAGGATGAGATGGGTTGGATGGCATCACCGACACAATGGACATGAGTTTGGGTAAACTCCGGGAGTTGGTGATGGACAGGGAGGCCTGGCACGCTGCGGTTCACAGGGTCACAAAGGGTTGGACACGACTGAACTGAACTGATAGCTCAGGTCTACTACATCCTTCTAATTCTCTGTATATTCACTCTATTAATTTTTGAGATTTTGATATTGAAACTCCAATGAAAAATCTTAATTTATCTACTTAAAAATAACTGTAATATATAGTGGAACTATATGTAACTTTGTTCTGTATTTTCCAAGTCTCCTATAAATGTGTTATCATATTTTCATAATTTGAAAAATTAAAATTAAAAAAAAACTCCAAACGAACCAAAGCAAAACTTTTAAAATGCCTGAAAAAGGTTGAGGAGCAACATCTTCATATTGGAAGGATAACTAGTGTTTATCATTATATGTCCCTCATGCTCTTTTAATAAGTGTCCTTTTAGATCTATAAAAGCCTCATAGGTTCCTTCCATTTTCTGCTAAACCATTTACCCCATTTCCTTTAGGGGACACTTCTCTCTATGAAAGAAACAGCAAGTTGCCTAAGAGTGTGATAAAAGATTTGCCAAGGGAGAAAAAAAAAAAGGAAAGAATTAAAAATGAACATATCTAAAAATCAAGGATTTCTAACATGCCAGTAAAGTATTTTGTAGGTAAGATAACGAGGGAAAAAAAAAAGAAAGATGAGAGATTAATGGCAAACCAGTCCAGGGCCCTTTATTTATCCCCAGTCCAAAAGAAAACTAACAAACCCACTGTCTGTGAATTTACAAAAGACTTCTGTCCATTTGGACTTCCACTACTCAGGTCCACTTGGGTCAGGATGGATGTGGGTTTTGTAAAGAGAAGGATATTTAAGTCAACAGAAAAAAATTACATCTCTATCTCTTACATTTACCTGCTAATTATAGTTCCTGGCACTGGCTTAGAACAAGAACAAAAACTTACTAACTCCTCACTGGTGAGAGCTCCATGCTGACTGACTTTCACCTTGGTGTTTAAAGGAAATCCAGCCAGGCTAGTGAACAGGCCTCCTCTACCAGTTCCAACAATCCCCTGGGATTTACTTTTCCCTTTTCCAACAAAACTTAAGCATGTTTCTTGCAGGAAAGTAATTCCTCATTAAAAACCAGCCACTCTTGTGAGCCAGGCTTCAGTTAATGACCATGGAGAGCCAAACACCTAGGCCAGCCCAGGCACAGTCCAGGCACGTCCGGGGCAGTAATGGGTCGTTAGCTGTTCTAAGGACTAGTGCACTTGCACAAGTGAATGTATAAATTCCAAAGAAGAGTTACATGCTCACTATAAGACCAGACCCTGACATGGAACTCCACAGCCACATTTTATGCCTTAAGCACACATACAAACACAAATTCTTTTACCTTGACCCTATTCTCCTTTTGGTTCACCTCAAGCTGATCTTTGCACAAATTGAAACCTTGTTTATTTCTCCCCAAAGTCCAAGTTGCTCCCACTTTTCATCGTCTCCCATTCTTGCCTGCAATGGGCTACAAACCCTCCCATGCAGAGTGGGCTTGCAAAGACAGAGGGAGACCTAGGACCTGAGAAGACATGAATTGGGAAACTTTATGATCCAAAAGAAAATATTCGACAGATGTACATGAAATTACATCATCATCCTATCAGCCTGATGCAGACATTAACATCTGTATAAAGTTAACAGCTATCTGCTATTAAACAATGGGAGAAAATATGTGTGACCAACAAGGAATTAATCTCCAAAGTTTAAAAACAACTCATGTGGTTCAATATCAAAAAAAACCAAACAAGCCCCCCCCACAAAAAAAAATGGGCAGAAAATAGACATTTCTCCAAAGAAGACATACAGATGGCCAAGAGGCACATGAAAAGATGCTCAACAATGCTGATTATTACAGAAATGCAAATAAAAATTGCAGTGTGATAGCATCTTGCACCAGTTGGAATGCCCATCATTCTGACTACAAAGACTAAATGCTGGAA
Source organism: Tragelaphus eurycerus (assembly GCA_935064755.1). Taxonomy (NCBI): domain Eukaryota; kingdom Metazoa; phylum Chordata; class Mammalia; order Artiodactyla; family Bovidae; genus Tragelaphus; species Tragelaphus eurycerus. Next base: position 11,400,381 of record CAKXYN010000025.1, on the reverse strand, counting down.
TGGGTGTGGAGAAGAGGGAACCCTCCTACACTATTAGTGGGAATGGATATTGGTACAACCAGTATGGAGAACAGTATGGAGGCTCCTTAAGAAACTAAAACTAAAGCTACTGTCTGATTCAGTGGTTCCACCCATGGGCATATACCTGAAGAAAAGCTTGGTTCAAAAGGATACACACACCATCATGTTCACTGCAATGCTGTTTACAATAGCCAAGACACAGAGGCAATCTAAATGTCCAGTGACAGATGGGTGGACAAAAAAGATGCGGTACATACATACGATGGAACATGACTCAATCATAAGAAAGAGTGAAATAATGCCATTTGGAGCAACATGAAAGGCCCTGGAGATTATTATGCTAAGTGGAGTAAGTCAGGTAGAGAAAGACAAATATCATATAACATTATATGTGGAATTTTAGAAAATGATGCAACTGAACTTAATTACAAAACAGAAACAGACTTACAAACTTAAGAGTTGGATCTTATGCTTACCATGGGGAACGGGAGAGAGGAGAGATAGATTGGGAGTTTTGGATTGACATGTATACATGGCTATATTTAAAATATTATACATAACCAATGAGGACCTACCTACTTTTAAAAATTAAGAAAAAAATTAATTCAAAAATTTAAAAAGATGTCAGTCAGTCAGTTCAGTTCAGTCGCTCAGTCGTGTCTGATTCTTTGTGACCCCATGAATCGTAGCATTCCAGGCCTCCCTGTCCATCACCATCTCCCAGAGTTCACTCAAACTCATGTCCATCGAGTAGGTGATGCCATCCAGCCATCTCATCCTCTGTCATCCCCTTCTCCTCCTGCCTCCAATCCCTCCCAGCATCAGAGTCTTTTCCAAAAAAGATGTGGTGTGTATGTGTGTGTGTATATATATATATATATACACACATACATATAGGAAGGAATGATGCTAAAGCTGAAACTCCAGTATTTTGGCCACCTCATGCGAAGAGTTGACTCATTGGAGAAGACTCTGATGCTGGGAGGGATTGGGGGCAGGAGGAGAAGGGGACGACAGAGGATGAGATGGCTGGATGGCATCACTGACTCGATGGATGTGAGTCTGAGTGACCTCCGGGAGTTGGTGATGGACAGGGAGGCGTGGCGTGCTGCAGTTCATGGGGTCGCAAAGAGTCGGACACGACTGAGCGACTGATCTGATCTGATATATATGTATACATATATTACCTCTCTGTGTGTGTGTGTATATATATAGATATAGATAGATAGCTAAACTGGACTATTATTCAGCCATGAAAAAGAATGAAATACTACCATTTACAACAATGGATGGACCTAGAGAACATTATGCTGAGTGAAATAAGTCAGAGAAAGACAAAAACTATTTTATCACTTATATGTGGAATCTGAAAAATAACACAAATGAACATATACACAGAACAGAAACAGATACACATAGAAAACAAGCTTGTGGTTCCCAAAGGTGAGGCAGGAGGTACAGATAGGAGTACGGGATTAACAGATATAAACTACTATATATAAAACAGATAAGTAACAAGGATTTACCGTACAGCACATGACTGAAGCCATGAAATTAGAAGACACTTACTACTTGGAAGGAAAGCTATGACAACCTAGGCAGCATATTAAAAAGCAAAGACATCACTTTGATGACAAAGGTCTGTGCAGTCAAAGCTATGGCTTTTCCAGCAGTCATGTACAGATGTGGGAGTCGGACCATAAAAGAGGCTAAGTGCCAAAGAATTGGTGCTTTCCAACTGTGGTGTTGAAGTAGACTTTTGAGAGTCCCTTGGAGACTCTCAAGGAGTCCCTTCAAGGAGATCAAACCAGTCAATCCTAAAGGAAATCAACCCTGAATATTCATTGTAAGGGCTGATGCTAAAGCTCCAATACTCAGTCATCTGGTGTGAAGAGCCAGCTCATTGGAAAATACCCTGATGCTGGGAAAGACTGAAGGCAGGAGGAGAAGGGAGCAGCAGAGATGATGATTAGGTAGCACCACCGACTCAATGGACATGAGTTTGAGCAAACTCTGGGAGATAGTAGAGGACAGAGAAGCCTGGTGTGCTGCAGTCCAAGAGGTTACCAACGGTTCGACACGACTTAATGACTGAGCAACAGTAACACAGGGAATTATAGCCATTATCTTATAATAACCTATAATGAAGTATAGTCTGCAAAAATACTGAATCACTATGCTATATGCCTGAATCTAATATATTATTACAAATCAACTATACTTTGATTAAAAACAGAAAAAACAATTCCTGAATTGGCTGCTTCTTCAGCCCCCAGTCTCCTCACAACATTCTCCCCTAGCTCTCGTCTTTATCCGAGGTGTGCCAGTTTCACAAAAGCTGTCAGTCACTGTCAGTCGCTCAGTCGTGTCTGACTCTTTGCGACCTCGTGGACTGTAGCCCACCAGGCTCCTCTGTCCATGGGATTCTCCAGACAAGAATACTGGAGTGGGTTACCATGCCCTCTTCCAGGGGATCTTCCCGACCCAGGGATCGAACCCAGGTCTCCTGCATTCCAGGCAGATTCTCTGCTGTCTGAGTCACCAACCAGGGAAGCCCCCTAAAACCTACACTTGGATTAAATTATGCCTCCTCATTCAGGAAAAACAAGAGCAATACTTCCCTCAAAGAGCTGTTGTGAGAACTAGATAACTTAATCCAGGTTAAACCCTGGCACAAGCCTTCCTCACACCAGATACTCAATAAATGTCAGCTTTAATATTACACCTATCTGATGTATGGCCCTGGACACATATCGACCAAGGCAGCTGCCCCAAACTCATCACTTTTCATTTGTAAGAAATCAAAGGTGTTGACTTAAGACCAAGCCTGTGAACTTTTGAAGTTAATAAAGCCATCCCCACTGAGCCACTTCTGAGTGTGGCCTTGGGACCTCAGCAATGTAGCTTGAGAATATGCTGAATGACAGAGCACTGGCCCATCTAAGGACACCGACAAGCAAGACACCTCTCATCTGCTGAATCCATCATCTGGCCGGCCCAAAGGCCCTTCAGATCTTTGGTTTCAGCCTGACTTTTAGGTTAGCATCCTGAGAGTTCAGTCTGTTGGAATGCTGCCCAATTCAAGTGTCAGGCAGATGTGCTTGTCAATAGGTTACCCTATTCCTAAAGATCATGCAGATGTGCGTCATGCAGATGTGCTTGTCAATAGGTTGCTCCTGCTGCTAAGTCGCATCAGTCGTGTCCGACTCTGTGCGACCCCTATTCCTAAAGATCAGGACACTAGTGGTTTGATGGGCTTCCCAAGTGGCGCCAGTGGTAAAGACCCCGCCTGCCAATGCAGGAGACAGAAGAGATGTGGGTTTGATCCCTGGGTTGGGAGGATCCCCTGGAGAAGGGCATGGCAACCCACTCCAGTGTTCTTGCCTGGAGAATAGCTATGCACAGAGGGGCCCGGAGGCTACAGTCCATAGGGTCGCAAAGAGTTCGACACGACTGAAGACGCTTAGCACACACATTGGCTTGAAACTCTCAATGCCCTTAAGAGACTTTCGAGAACTTCTGCAGTATGAAGGGATGGTCATCTCTGATCCCGGCTGCCTGCCTCTGCAGAATTCTTACTCCCTCTATATCAGGGCTTTTCATTTACTTCTGCCCTGATGTTGAACCTCAAATGGAACTCACCCCTTTTCTTTAACCCCAAAGAAGGGCTGCCCTGGTGGCTCAGGTGCCTGCCAATGCAGGAGACGCAGGTTCAATCCCTGGGCCAGGAAGATTCCTCGGAGAAGGGCATGGCAACCCACTCCAGTATTCTTGCTGGAGAATTCCATAGATAGAGGAGTCTGGTGGGCTATAGTTCATGGGTCAAAAAAGAGTAGCACATGACTTAGCAACTAAAGAACAACAGCCCCAAAGAAGCCATATAACGGACCTGTTTTGGAGAAGATTTTATTGAAGGCTTGAGAAGACGAAAAGAATTTATAATGCAGCCATGTAAGCCACTTAGAGTTGCTTTCTGGTCTTTTCTATTCTAAAAGCTTCCTCAGCTACTCTGTCATAATGCTTGGAGAATTATTTTCCTGTGTTCTTTTCTCTCTTCTCTGCCTTTCAGGTGTAGACCTCCATTCTGGTCCTAAATTTCTCCTCCTCTTTTATATAGAACATTTCAGTTGCCTTAGTTCCTATGCCTGCCTAAACTGGAAAAGAAGAAACTGGAGAGTAAGATCAAGAATTAAAGGAGTATGGGATGGAGAATGTGGTCCACCCCCTTTATGGAGGCATGAGTTTCCTAGGGATGGATGACAGGAGCTGGTCAGGAGTTATCTTGAGCATCAGTTCAGTTCAATCGATCAGTCATATCCGACTCTTTGCAACCCCATGGACTGCAGCATGCCAAGTTTCCCTGTCCATCACCAACTCCCAGAGCTTGCTCAAACTCATGTCCATCGAGTCAGTGATGCCATCCAACCATCTTGAGCATATCTATCTATCCAGAGCACCCAACTATCTTGAGCATAGTTTTCCTCAAACCCTGCCACATACAGGAGAAGATCTCAGTAAAGGCTCTGGGGTGGGCTAAAGGAGTTAGGGTTTGAGAAAGTCAAGTGAAGCATGTCTTCATGAAGTGGTTCAGAGATATCTTTACTGTATAACAGAGTTTCCTTGGTGTTTTCTGTAGTACAAATTTGGCAATGATTTTGGCCTTAGTGTTTTAAAGACACGTGACTGTCAAGGAAGAGAGATTATAATGATGCAGATAAGCACATCCATCAACGTGAACAGACGTTTACAAAAGAAGGCATGGAAAATTGACAGAGCACTCACTCTGTGCTGGACTTAGAGCACACACTAATTTCATTTCATCCTCATGAACCATCCTTCACTGTGTGGTTATTTCCACTTTGATTACAGAGAAAACCATAACACTGAGAAGTGAGTTAACTTGGGCTGTCCTTCAAAGACACGAAAATTGCTACCTTCACCTGGCCTCTGCATCACCTCTGCTTTGCCTCACTCCCTCCAGCAATCCGGGGCTGTCTCTGTTCCCACCTCCTTGTTTCTGTTCTAACTTCAGCAGAGCAATGATGTGTTTTGCAATCTATCATATGCAAAAGAGCACGCTCCTTCCACGTGGCTTTCTCCATCTCTATCTCCTTGACTCTGCTCTTTCTTCTCCTTAACATCCATATTCTGTATCTACTTGTTTTAATCTAGTTGTTAAAGTTCTCCCCTTCCCTCCAACCAAGATGTAAGTTCCTTGAGGGCAAGGACTGTGCCTGCCATATTCACTAGAGTCTCCTTAGCACCCAGTATAGAGCCTGGCTCAGGGTAAACATTAATACTTATTAAATATTTATTGAATAAGTTAATCAATGGCGTGGACCAAGACTCTTTCTGCTCTATGACAATTTACTTTCAAATAGTGTCCCTATAGTCTGTGAATGAGGTATATATTGAATATATAGCAGACATATATACACCTATATATATATATATATATATAGAAATATATTGAACTTATAGAAGATCACAAGTGATGAGAACCACATCTTTTTCTACAGGGCTGATTTTGTGGAGGAGGTAGAATTTTACAAGGTTAGTTATTATCTATCTACATGTGTATTTCAGCATTTCATATTGTCATGCTTATGCACTTTTCCAAACACTCTAATTTAAAAGGAAATAATCCTAGTGGTAGAAGAATATATTTCTATGCCTTAGATATTTCTATATTTTGATGTGCTGGTGCTTTTTTAAACATGCACCCCACTAACTCTTCACTAAAAACAACCCAGCAAACATCTACCCCACTGTTGCTGCTGTGCTGGTAAGTCATGCCTGAATTTTGGGGACCACAGGGACTGCAGCACGTCAGGCTTCTCTATCCTTCACTGTCTCTTGGAGTTTGCTGAAATTCATTTCCATTGAGTTGGTGATACTATCTAATCATCTCATCTTCTGCCTCCCCAGTTTCCTTTTGCCTTCAATCTTTCCCAGCACCAGATTCTTTCTCAGTGAGTCGGCTCTTTGCATCAGGTGGCAAAGTACTGGAGCTTCAGCTTCAGCATCAATTCTTCCCATGAATATTCAGGGTTGATTTCCTTTAGGATGGACTGGTTTGAGTTCCTTGCAGTCCAAGAGACTCTCAAGAGTCTTCTTCAGCACCACAGTTGGAAACATCAATTGTCTGGCATTTAGGCTTCTTTATGGTCCAACTCTCACACCTATACATCCTGCACTGTAAACAGATGTGTTCACTTCTCATGTATTATGTTTCTCTTGGGCTACAGAATACTCACTGCATAATGTTAAGAAAAAGAATGGTGCTAACTTAATGCTTTGGAAATATACCTATTTCCCAAAAGTACCTTTTAAAATGAAGAAAAAATAAGTGTGTTCTGAAGTGAATTTACTACGTGAGATAGCTAATCTTACACATGGCTCTTTCAGAGCACTTACTTACAAAGGAGTACATTTTCTCCTTTATAATTAAGATTCAAGGAAAACAAATATGAATTTAAAGAAACAGTTTTTGCAACATTAGGAATCTTGAGTAGGGATCAAAAATGCTTTAAATTTAATAGAAATACTTTATTTAGAAGACTTTATTATTAAACTGCTATGTATTCTATAATAAAATAAATCCTTTCCAGAGATCATAAAATATAGAATAAACATTAAAGAAACACTTTTCCTTATAAAATTTTGTGAGCATAAGCAACCTCATCCCGCCCTGCTTCCAAACATGTACAAATTATTTATAGTGGAAGGACACTATCATAAATGCATCTGATTAAGATCTGACTTTTATCCACAAGGAACTTGTGTTAAAAAATCACTATTTTGGCTCGCGAAGATTACTCAACTCTATCTGGGGGCGGGGAGGGGCACATGGCTGGTGGCACAGCGGGGGGGGGAGAGCGCACTGTCCGACCGGTAAGATTACCCATTACTAATATTTCTCCTCCTACTCTTATTATTTATGGTACTGCTACTACTTCTTGCTGTTACTGCTACTGACAAAACCCACATCTCCCCCATCATCACCACCAGTGTATAGTTTACAAAGAGCTTTTAATACAGACTCATTAAATCCTTAAACCAGATCTATGAGATTTCCATACATACCTCACGATTCCTATTACAGATGAAAAAACTGGGCAGAGAGAATTGTAACTTGACCAAGGTTAAAAAGTAACAGAGTCATTATTTGAAGCTGAGTCTACTTGATGCCAAGTGACCTTATGTAAAATGAGGATACCACAAGAAAACTATTCCACATTCCAAAGCCACACATTGTCATATATGATTGTTCTGCATTTTCCCTAATACGCTAACCACCCCCTTTCCCCCCAGGCTTTATCTTTTCACTATGAAAAGCAATCTTTTACTGCATTAGCTAAAATGCAACATAGCCCCAAGCCATCAGTCTCTGTCTTTGGAGACTCAGAAACTTTATCAAGTTCCCCACCACCATGAATGTTGTTAGAATTTGAGAAATAGGTAGCTTATCAGATTAGCCTGCTCAATTAAGTAGCAGTGAGCAAAGACACGCAGCCAATTTGTTATGTGTAACATTTACCCATCGAGATAAAAATATTCTCTGCCCTTCTAGGTTAACATAAATGAGAGGAAAATGCCATTGACAGCACACGTGATAAGAAAACATAACAGACTGTTGCTATCTCACCAAGAGGGACTTCAGAAGTGGTCTAAGTTAAGCACACTTAAAGAAAGCGTCAGGAAGAAGAGGGGTACCTGAGTGTGGACAAGTAAAACTCTCGCTGGAGCAGATGGAAACAATAAACCACAGTTCATGCATACAATGCAATGTTACATTCATCCACCAAAATGATGTGATGTGGTCAACGCTTTTAATGTGAAAAGATAGTATATTTACATTACTAAAAGAAAAGGATGTGTGTTACGGCATACATGTGTTATAAATATATTAGTGGTGATGGCTGTGGTTAGTCACTAAGTCCTGTCTGACTCTTGCAACGCTATGGACTATAGCCCTCCAGGCTCCTCTGTCTATGGAATTCTCTAGGCAAGAATACTGCAGTGGGTAGCCATTCCCTTCTCCAGGGAATCTTCCCAACCCAGGGACTGAACCCAGATCTCCCACATTGCAGGTGGATTCTTTACTGATTAAGCCACTAGGGAAGCATATTAGTGCACAATACATATTATAAATACTACACACACAGAGACAACACCAACGTGTTAGCAGTCCTGGAATGATTTGTAATTACGGTTACAAGCAAATGCTCTTTTTTGGCTTTCACATATTTTCCATTTGTTCTAAGGACAAATGGATTGCCAACATAAAGAAAAAGTAAAATGTGATAAAACTTTTGTGCATTTTTGTTCTAATATTTTGTTGAGCCATTTAGAATGTTTCAGATATGATGGTACCTCATTCCTTATTACTTCCACAGGCATCTCATAAAACTAGCACATTTTCCTATTAACCATAATACCATTACCACACCAAGAAAATTAATAACACTATCCCAATGTTGTCTCATACCCTATCTATATGTACATGCCTTTAGCTGTCCCTCAAGTATCTTTCATAGCTGCCTTCTTTTGGAACCAGGATTCAGTAAAGTTCACACGCTAAATTTGGTGGTTGTGCCTTTTTAGAATCTTTTAACCTAATAAACCCAATTCCTCAATCTTTGCATTCCCCCGTCCCACACACATACCTTTTAAAAAAATGGCATTCACTTTTAATCAACATTCTCATTCTTGTAGAATGTTTCATATTCTATGTCAGATTTTTCGCTTATAGAACCAAATTTCTTATTCTCTGCACTTTTCTCACATCATACTCTTATTTTGAGTGTAAGATCATCTTATTGCTCAACATATTTTAATAATAGCACTCTTTTTTGCTATTTTAAAAATAGCAATAGCTATTAGAAATAGCTATTAGAAAGCTAATAATAGCTTTCTTCTGTTGCTAGCATATCTGTGCCCTCCAGATTATTTTTTTCTATTTGTTTTTGCCTTTGCTTTGGGTATGTTTTTTAAACACACCTCATTTAACCCGAAGACCAGCTACACATGAAAACCCACCCCTCTGTGGTTGTCTCTCTAAACCTGGGCACGATCTTCATGCCAACCTCCCAGAGTCTATGAACATTCCAGGATCCTCTTTTTAAGAAGAACTGTTTAGCTTGTAGCTATTTGTGACTACTATTGATGCTAAGTCCAGGGAAATAATTTTGCTAATGACTTAGTTACCGTCTATGGGGTCGCACAGAGTCGGACACGACTGAAGCGACTTAGCATAGCATAGCATAGTTACCATTTTGGCATGTTGGTGTCCCAACCATTTCCTTTTCCTTCTCAGCATATCAGCTACGTATATGCTTGAATTCTGTTAGGTTCCTTACTTTATGCGACAGACACATTTATTTCATTAGTTTCTCCTTAACTAGCTCCTTACAATAACTATTTTTGTTGCACAGACACCATTCTCAACTTTAACATTTTGCTTGCCTATTAGTAACTGGAGAAATGCACGGTGGCAAATTTGGAGTATATGTGGTCACATTTGATTAGCTCCTTTAATGGAGAGGAGGAATACATTATCTTTGATATTGTATACTTCAGCTAAGATTTTTTTTTATAAAGCAAACAAACAAAAAGCTTCACTGTTTTTTAACTTTGAGATGCTATGTGTTTTTTTTTTTAAAAATTGTAGTTTCATTTATACTTACCTTCTTATATTTTTCTTATGCTAACATTAAAAAGGGTGTGTATTCTCAAGTGACACTGTGTGGTGGCGGGTTTAGAAATCAAGCAGAGGGGGAAGTCAGGCTGGGATTTTAAAAATTTACAAGTAAAATCTACCAAGTGGATAATATTTTTGATGATACTGGCATTTGCCTCAGTAACCTTAAAGTCCCTTCCAGTTCTGGGGGGGTTCTTCATTCTACGGTTTCAGTATTTTATTCTATAACTTTGGTTTATTCTATGAATGGTTGCCTTCATTCTCTGCCTACACGTAGCCAAAACAACAACATAATTGTGTGCATAAGAAAGAGAACTATTTATCAAACGATTTTATTTGTGGATAGGTAACTGACTGGTTTTCAATGAGCTGTTTCATTATTTTATATGTTCAGCCACAGTTTCAAATAATGGAAGCCTTACGCGTCTTGCTCCTCACCCTGCTAGGAAGAAATTCCTTCTTGGATGTTGATGATGGTTTGTTTGCCTTGCTTTTCCTAGTAAGGCCTATAATTTAGGAAACAAAGCTCTTGTCTGTAATTTAATATGTGCCCCCTAATACCTAATAATGTACCTTACAGGAACTCTAGAAATACTTAGTGGCCATCTCTGAATCTAACAAAATGTGCACCACTGTCTCATGTCTTCCCGCTGCTGAGGCTGACCATACTTGGTTGTTTTCCGTCTGTTTTCTCTGTCTCCACCTGGTTTCTAAACCCAGACACCAAATAGCAAAGTTTGCTCGAGTCATTTCCCTTTTTCTCTATTCTAAGACAAGCACGCAATTACTACTGGCACTTTAAAGAAGACAATTACCAGTGGCGAAAATCTCTTGTGTTCTACTGTAAAGAAAGTAGATTGTGTTAGTTTTCTAGGCCAATCTTTCACGGGAACCAATGGTGACCCTCAGACAACTTGTGAATGAAAAAATACGTGGTTCTAAGTACTGAGCATTTCACATTACTTCTTTTACTACCACCAGGCTCAAAATAAATCTAGCTAAGAATAGTGCAGGAGAAAAGGCCCTGAGAGCCCACAGCCAGAGAAACTTAAAGGTGAGAGTCTCATTAACATTAAATATTTGCCCGATTTTATTATGTGAGGTTTTAAAAAAACATATGTTTGCTAAGTGAAAAAAATCAAAGACACACACATGGTGTGACTTCACTTATGTCAAATCTTATGTGAAATCTTAAAAACAAAACAAATGCACAAAATAACAAAACAGAAAGAGTCACAGATACAGAGGCTGCCAGAGGGGAGAGGGGTGGGAAATGAGATAAATAGATGAAGGAGATTACAAGGTACAGATTTCCAGTTATGAAGTAAATGATTCATGGATATGAAATACACAGTGTGGAAAATACAGTCAACAGCATGCACCACTTTTGTACGGTGACAGATGATAACTAGACTTATTGTGGTGATCATTCCGGAATGCGTAGAAATACTGAAACTCTATGTTAACAGGAACTAACACAGTATTGTAGGTCAACTATATTTCAAAACAAACAAACAAGCTCATAGAAAAAGAGATCAAATTTGTGGTTACCAAAGGGGAGGGTCAGGGAATTGGATGAAGGCAGCTGAAACATACAAACTTCCAGCTGTAAGATAAGTAAGCACCAGGGGAGTAAGGCGCAACATGATAAATATAATTAACACTGCTGTATGTTGTACAGTAAAGCAGTAAAGGTGTTAAGAGAGGAAATCCTAATGTTTTTCATTGCGAGGAAAAAAATATTTTAAAATAATAAACTGTTAGAATAAAGGGGTGAAACATTGATGATCACAGAAAACTGGCATTTGTGATGATGCCCCCTCCTAATTCAGTAAGTTTTCTTTATTAAAACATTTTTAATTTATTGTATTGAAGTATAGTTGATTCACAATGTTGTGTTGATTTCTGCTAGACAAGTGATTCGGTTATAGATATAACTGAATACACATACATATTTTTTTATATACTTTTTTTGTTTGTTTTCTCTTACTTTACATCTGTATGAGATGATGGATGTTCACAAACTTACTGTGGTTAACATTTCACGATGCGTGTAAGTCATATCATTATGTTGTACACCTTAAACTTATACAGTGCTCTATGTCTATTATATCTCAATAAAACTAGAAGGAAAAATAAAATTAAAACAAGCAAAAAACCCAATATTTTACCACCTTTAATGCAGTTTCATGTCACCTCTGTAAGAGTAAGGATTCAAATGGTGTGTCCACTGTGCACACATACTATGACATGTTTAAAAGATGCTTCTTTGTGCAAATGCAGGTTTTATCAAATGCTGGTGTCATTTCTAAGCTGCCAAAAATGTTAATTCACATGAACATCAGTTGATTTTTGCTTTACTAGAGATAAAGGTTTCCTTACAAGTCCAGAAAACGTTATGTTTCTGTACTGGGTTAATTATTTGAGTCACATCAATGTGCCTAAAATGACTTCAGCTAAAGACGTCTATTTCTTTTCCAGTGAGACGTTAATGTACCTGTACAACTGTCCTGACCTTGTCAGGAACAAGAACATCCAAACAGCTTAGGCCACTTGTCGGGAGCTGGCTTGGATCAGCACTCCACTCGTGACAAAGGTCATGAGGAAGGAGGCTCGGCATATGCAAATGTGAGATTTAGCCTCAAGAGTCCCCCCGGATATTCTCGAGCATCTACCCTCAAAAAACCAGAGTCTGCCTACTTCATTGCTTTGTGCTCTCACCTCTGACTTTACTGGGGGCTGTCCCCCACCACCATCTCACTCTCTCTAATAAAGAGTTAACTCACAGCTCCAATTAATAAAGTTCCTGGGCATTAGGAGTGTTTAAATCCAAACCCCTCAAATAGCTCTTTAACTGGCCTGACAAGTTTACCCGGACTCCTATAGCTACGCGTATGATTGTTTACAATCTCTCAGCCTCGAGAGGCAAGGGAAGCTTAAGATATTCAAAGAGCTCAGAGTCTCTCAGAGAGTTAGAAACTGTCAGAATAAAACTAGTAAAAGATTTCATTAATGAGCCAATGTTTTTTGCCAAGTTTTCACATCCCCCGTTTTGTATCCTTGAATGTGTATTAATTAATATAGTTGGTTTGTAGAAAAAATAACTAGTGGCCTTGGTGCTAGTAACTTTAGACCCTTAAGGTAATAAATTCTTTCTTTGTTGTAAACCCACTGCACCTCTGCCCTATAGGAATGCAAGTTTATCTAACACTTTGGATGAAGATGGCACCAAACCTTAAAAATAATTACTCTTAGAGAAAGTAAGTTTTGCGGTTGACAAACCTTTGTCAAGAGTCATAAAATGTTAATAGGCCTTCTGGCCAGAAGATTATGTAAATCACCTGAACCATTTGTACGCAATAAATTTGCAGGAAAGAAACCCTGGTTTTTGATAAGGATCAAAGACTGCTGGCTTTGCATGATTTCACATCCCCTATTATCCTCTATGTGTAACGTAGTGTATAAAAGCCCCTGTTAAAAATAAAGCTACGGGCCTTGCTCACCAAAGCTTGGTCTCCCCAGGTCATTCTTCCTCTCAATTTCCAGCTGAGTCTCCATCTGGAGCGCAGATATCCTCTGCGACCACTTATTTGCCTGGTCTTCTAAGACCCACTCGAGAAAGTGCCTAAGGTGGGGCACTTTCCACTATTCGAGTGGGCGCCTGCGGCCTCCGTGGTCAGAGCTAACCTGGTGTCACAGGTTATATTGATTTTCTGCGTAAACCAAGCTACTCAGCCTTTTTCCTCTGAATATTCCTACTGAGCTATCCTTTTAATTACTCTTAATGTCTCTAATTGATATGTAAATAAAGCTATTATCCAAAGAAGTCACCGACGCCTTCTCTCCTCCGAAGACCCTGGTTCAGCCGGGGCTGGTCCCCAGCAGCCACTGATCAGTTTTGGATTCTTTTTTTGTTGTGATGACAACTAACATTTTATCAGAAACAGAACTACTCTCGTATGAATTATCATTCTTAAGACATGTATATGAAAATCCTACAAATACAAATATCCTGACCAAGTATAAAACTTACCAATGATGTACTACTATAAGTCTTATTCCTCCTGAGTTATGAAAATCAGATATTTCGATTCTAGACTACTGGAGTTGGAGTCAGTGGACAGGCTATACGTCATGATCGAAACCTATTACTACAATCTTGAATACATCATTTACCGTTTGAGAGGCTCGGTGTCCTCATCTAAAAACTGAAAGGGCTCATTTTATCCTTGTGGAGGTTCCTAGATGCTTAATGCTCAATGGTTTTCTATTTCTAAGACATGCACTGTAATCTTGACATTTTCTCAGGCTACAGTTCAAGTGAGGGCAAGCTTACAAACACCTTACTTAAGGATACTTCCAATACCTTCTTTCTTAAAAAAAACTTAAAACTTTTTATCTTGAATTGGGGTACAGACAGTTAGTAACGTCGCGGTAGTTGCAGGTGAACAGTGAAGGGACTCAGATGGTACATACACATGTCTCCATTCTCCCCCAACTCCCCTCCCATCCAGGCTGCCACAGAAGGTTGAGTGGAGTTCCATGTGCTCAGGTCCAGGGATAGGTCTTGTTGGTTATCCACTCTGAATACAGCAGTGTGGTATAAACACAGTAAGAGATGACCTTCCCAAATTTCCGAACTATCCCTTCCTTATTATGTATTTAAGTAAAAAGACTTTCAATTCTGCTTAGGCCTTCTCCCAGAGTAGGCACTGCCAAGCAATGGGAAACAGAAAACATCAGTCCTGAGTATCACCCCCTCTCATGTTTTAAGTCCCTGATCAAGTTAATTCACATCCCTCCCTTCCTTTTATATTAGCCATGATTATCATGCAACTTCTCTGTTGTAAAAATATGCCGCCATACTGTGTATATGATTTTCTAATACAGGTTGAAAAAAATAAAGATTTTTTTTGCCAGGTTTTATTGCTGCATTATTTTTAACATTAAAAACTGAAAGCAAGCTACATGCTCACCGATAAAGAAATGATAAAATAAGTTTAACTCCATCCCACTACGGCAATATGCAACAGGTAAATAAACACTGTGAGACAAAGCATCGTGCCTTGATATGGAGGACCAATCATGACGGTAAATTGTTAAACGAAAAAAGGTGAGGGACAGAACAAATGTACTGTGTGACATTATCTATGTAAAAATAAACAAAATATGTATATATGAACACTGCATATAAAATTCATATTACTCTAATTACATAAAATTATTAAGAAAATATCTAGCATAGGAGTCAGTAAAGTCTGTATGGGGCAATTGGGCTTTGTGGGTCACATGGTCTCTGCTACAAATGCATGACTTGGCTATTACAGTGCAAAAGCAATGAGAGATAATATGTAAACAAATGTGAGTGACTGTGTTCCAATAAAACTTTATTTACAAAAACAGGCAGGGAGCTGGATTGGCCCACGGGCCATAGTTTGCTGACCCCTGATCTAGCACCAAACTGATTAAAGCATTATCTACTGAAAGGAAACCAGAACAGATAAGCAGTCGAGGGTTTTTTTCTTCTCTCTCTGCATTGTTAGAGTCTGATTTTACTTTGAGAATGTATACATGAATACTTCTGTAATTAAAAAATTCAAAAGAATAAGAAAAGGAATGGCAAGATCAAGCCTCTAATTTCACTTCTCTTTTGAAAATAAATCTCAGAAGTGAAAAAGATTTAGATTTGTAAAAATACAGCCATGAAAACAGTAAAAGCAAACATAGGTACATATTTTAACCCATTAAAAATAGCTCATTAAAAATGCTTTAGATATGATGCAAAAACTAAACTCGAGGAAGATATAGACCAGTAGATTTGACTTTACTAAATGTAAAAAATAAAAAAGGGATCATGAAAAAGAGGTGAGAATATACTTTCAACCAATGAAACTAAGAACAGCTTCAAACTAAGAACTTTGATTAGTAAGAAAAGGTTAAAGAAACAGTGGAAGAGTAGAAAAACCATATGGATTGGCAATTCACAGAAGTTTAACTTCAAATATCTTTAAATATAACCCTGCTCAACTTTATTGATAATTAAGGAAATGCAAGTATAGCAAAATATGTAATTTTACTTATCACATTTAAAAGTTAATTTTGACAGAATGTGAAAAAAAAGAAAAGTAATTAAAAGAATAAAAAATATTTCACCCACCACTTAAAGTATCAATACTCTGACCAATTTTTCTAAGATCTTCCCAATAAACATCCCATGGAGTCATCTTCCTGCCAAGGTTTTGTTCTCTGATCAGCATTCAGGGGTACGTTAAAGTATGGCAGCCCAGTGGGGAAGGATGGGGGTAAGGGATAGCTAGGGAGTTTGGAATGGACACACAGCTATATTTAAAATGGATTAACCAACAAGGACCTCCTGTATGGCACATGGAATTCCGCTCAATGTTACATGGCAGCCTGGACGGGAGGGGAGTTTGGGGGAGAATGGATACATGTGTATGCATGGCAGAGTCCCTTTGCTGTTCGCCTGAAACTACCACATTGTTAGTCAATTAAGCTGTTGTTCAGTCACTGTCGTGTCCAACTCTTTGCAACCCCATGGACTGCAGCATTCCTGTCCTTCACTATCTCCTGCTGCTGCTGCTGCTGCTGCTGCTGCTAAGTTGCTTCAGTTGTGTCCATCTCTGTGTGACCCCGTAGATGGCAGCCCACCAGGCTCCCCCGTCCCTGGGATTCTCCAGGCAAGAACACTGGAGTGGGTTGCCATTTCCTCCTCCAATGCATGAAAGTGAAAAGTGAAAGTGAAGTCGCTCAGTCTTGTCCGACTCTTAGCAACCCCATGGACTGCAGCCAGGTTGCTCCGTCCATGGGATTTTCCAGGCAAGAGTACTGGGGTGGGGTGCCCTTGCCTTCTCCTCACTATCTCCTGGAGTCTGCTCAAACTCCTGTCCACTGAGTCATGATGCCATCCATCCATCTCATCCTCTGTCGCCCCCTTCTCCTCCTGCCCTTGGTCTTTCCCAGCATCAGGGTCTTTTCTAACAAGTCAGCTCCTTGCATCACGTGGCCACAGTATTGGCGCTTCAGCATCAGCCCTTCCAATGAATATTCAGGGTCGGTTTTCTTTAGGATTGACTGGTTACACCCCCATACAAAATCAAAAGTTAAAAAAACTATAACGCTTGGCAGCCCAGAGCCGGCAGAACTGAAGGCCAGAGCCCACTGGGGCAGCATCCCACTGTGGAGAGCTCAGGGAGCAGCCAGCCTCCACAGCAAATGAGGACAAGCTGCCCTGTGTTATGTTTCCTCTTCAAATATTTTTTTTACATCAAAAACACATTGCAGGGGAGTGAAGACTTCAGGGACATCCTACAAAAACAGGCTGCATAATTCTGATATTGAAAGCTAGCCACGTTTTAATTAACTGCCAGTACTCAGCCACATCCTCGAGCTCGAGATAGCCAATAACAATCTTGTAACTTCTAAATGTGAATGCCACTCAGGTGGAGACCAAATAGTGAAAGTTTCAGCTTACCTCCTAAATGTAAACATTAATAAATTTCAGATATCCATAGCAACCAGACCTCCCTCCACCTTAGACACTTCCTTAAAAAATAAAAAGGAAACGGCATTTCTGTGGTGGATGGCATATAGACAGTTGCCCATTAAAACGATAACATCGAAATATAAACAGCCAAACCTTTTCATCATTTATTGACAAACGACTTGTAAGACTGCTAATGAAATCCTTCAAATACCTTTTCAGCATGTTGTGAACAAAGACACCAACAGCAAGTTAAATTGACGAGTAATTACAATTAATGCCCCGCCATCATTAGTAGAACACATTTAACCATATACTTGTATGTCAATATTTAATAGCAAAACAGAATTCTAGGAATGCCATTCTGCCCAAAAGTGCTCTATCTGACTTTTACCAGTTTTGCAATCAGCTAGAACATAAAAAGAACTCACAGACTGGGAAGCCGAGATGTCCCGATTCTGAAAGACCTTGCCAGCTCAGCAAGTCGGGAACCCTGTGTCACTGCTCTTTTTACAGAGTGAGAAATCAGGGCTGCCTTTCTCACATTCAGGGATTCAGTCTGTCACCCCTTCCACTGGGAAATGTTTCTAAAGAGGCAGATCCTAGTATTTGATTCAGTTCACAAGATAGTAACTTTCCAGTGAAACGTCAGCTGTAGAATGCATAAACAGTACCTTTACACAGAATACTACATAGCTGTGAAAGTAAATGAACTACAACCAAACACAGCAGTGTGAATGGATCTCAAACATAATGTTAAACAAACCACATCAGCCGTGAATGTACCATATGATTACATTTTCAGAAAGTTCATTAACAGGCAAAACTAATTTATGCTGTTGGAAAGTGGGACGGGATGACTAGTTACCCTTTGGGGAGTAGAGACTGGAGGTGAGCTTCCAGGTCCCTCCTAACTGCCTCTGGACAGCTGGTGACACTGGTAAAGAACCCACTTGCCAGTGCAGGAGACCTAAGAGATGAGGGTTTGGTCCCTGGGTCGGGAAGATCCCCTGGAGAAGGAAATGGCAACCCACTCCAGTATTCTTGCCTGGAGAATCCCATGGACAAAGGAGCCTGGTGGGCTACAGTCCACAGGGTGGCAAAGAATTGGACACAACGGAAGGGACTTAGGACACACAGTTGTCCTAACATTTCATCTAGAGGTTGGCTGCCTGGGTATGTTCACCTCGTAAAACTATCAAACTTTTAAACTCCTAATGTGAGTATTATTCTCTATGGGTAGTCTGCTTTCAAAACATTTATAAGAACAACAAACAATCCCAACTCAACGGGCACTAAGAAGCATATACTGCAATTAGAATAAATAATCTTTATCCCCCAGAAATGCAGGGTCAAGTAGGGGAGACAAAGTTAAAAACCAAAACCATATTATTGTGTCAGACTTCCCTGATGGCACAGTGGAGAAAAATCTGCTTGCCAATGCCGGGGACACGGGCTCGATCCCTGACCCAGGAAGATCCCACATGCTGTGGAATAACTCAGCCCATGCACCACAACTGCTGAGTCTGTGCTCCAGAGTCTGTGAGCTGCAGCTAATGAGCCTATGTGCCACAACAGCTGAGGCCCGCACACCTAGAGTCTGTGCTCCACAACAAGAGAAGCCACCGCAACAGGAAGCCCGGGGACCACACTGAAAGAGTAGCCCCACTCGCTGCAACTAGATGGAACCTGTGCGAAGACCCAGGAGAGCCAAAAAGAAAGAAAGAGAAACCAAACCAAACAAAACCATAGATCCAGTACAGCCAAAAAGAAAGAGAAAAAAAAAACATATTATTATATATGATCATGCTATTAAAGAGTTAGGAGAAGGGCACTACAGGAATAATGTCTTCTGCTCTCAAGGTGAAGGTGAAGGGCATCCATAGAAGGTGACACTGGGCCAAGCCTTGACTCATGAGTTCATTCAGCACCAAGCAAAAGGCAAGGGCACTCTTGGCTTGGGTATCACCAGAGCTCGGGGCCTGGGACAATGGTGGAAGAGAAGGATATACATCGTGTGAGAAAGTGACAGTCACCCACCCAGAGTGCTCATCTTTATGTATTCGCTGAGTAATTCACAGTTTTTCAGGGAGCACTTTACTTACATCCAATTGCAAGACTCTCATCTTCAGAGGAGCAATCTCTCTAAAGACAAGTAAGTCAACTATGAAACAGGAGATGAGAGTGGACAAGTTGGCTTAAAATTCAACATTTAGAAAACTAAGATTGTGGAATCCAGTCCCATCGCTTTATGGCAAACAGATGGGAAGAAATGGAAACAGTGCAGACTTTATTTTCCCGGGCTCCAAAATCACTGTGGATGGTGACTGCACCCATGAAATTAAAAGATGTTTGCTCCTTGAAAGAAAAGCTATGACAAACCTAGACTGTGTTTAGGAAACATCAGTTTCCCAAAAAAGGTCTGTATAGTCAAAGCTATGGCTTTTCCAGTGGTCGTGTATGGATGTGAGAGCTGAACCATAAAGAAGGCTGAGTGCAAAAGAATTGATGCTTTTCAACTGTGATGCTGGAGAAGACTCTTGAGAGTCCCTTGGACTGCAAGGAGATCAAACCAGTCAATCCTAAAAGAAATCAATCCTATATATCCGTTGGAAGGACGGATGCTGAATCTGAAACTCCAATACTTTGGCCACTGATGCAAAGAGCTAATTCATTTGAAAAGACCCTGATGCTGGGAAAGATTGAGGGCAGGAGGAGAAGGGGGCAACAGAGGATGAGATGGTTGGATAGCATCACTGACTCAGTGGACATGAATTTGAGCAAACTCCAGAAGATAGTGAAGGACAGGGAAGCCTGGCGTGCTGCAGTCCATGGGGTTGCAAAGATTCGGACAAGATGAGTGACTAAACAATGCAACACCAGGAAGTCTGGGAAAGGACGGGATGGAGAAAGGACAGAAGCCAGGCTGTAAATACTAACACTCGTGACAAGCACAGCAATAAGGGCAATAACCACAATTTATGCTACATACTTGATATGCATAGTCTGATGCACTGAATTCTCACAGCAAGTCTAGGAGCTGGGGGCTATCACTATCTCCATTTCACAGATGCCAAAACTGGGGCTTAGTGAGGCTCCCTAACTGCCCACGGCCATACAGCCTGTAAGCAGCAGAGCCACACCTGGTGGGTGTCATCCTTGAGGCCTGTCTGCTCCATGAAGGTCCTTGCATGGGCACCAGCCTCAGGTGTCACACATCTGCTCTCTCCTTGCGGGCTGTGCAAGACAGCTGCAAACCCATCGGTCAGGACCACAGCTTCCCCAGTGACCAAGTGACTACCCTGGAGCTGCAGGGACTAGGAGAGACTGGTGGATGACTTCCGTTCCTCCACTCCCTCTCTTTCCACCTTTTCCAGCTTGGATAAGAGCATCGACTTCAGTGTTTCTGATAAGAGCATCGACTTCAGTGTTTCTGCTTCCTGGAGCAGGAAAAGACAGGGGCTGGACACACCTCTGTCTGGCCACCACTCCTGTCTATCCTCAAGCTATGACGGGGCTGACTGCCTTTCTGGGAACATTTTCACTCCCACTGTCCTCATCCCTGATGTGAAAGTGTTAGTTGCTTAGCCGTGTTCGATTCTTTGCAACCCTATGGGCTGTAGCCCACCAGGCTCCTCTGTCCATGGGATTCTCCAGGCAAGAATACTAGAGTGCGTTGCCATACCCTCCTCCAGGGGATCTTCCCAACCCAGGGATCGAACCCAGGTCTCCTGCACTGTAGGTGAATTCTTTACCGTCTGAGCTACCAGGGAAGCCCTTTATCCCTTGCTGAGTGAGTCAGTGAAGTGAAGTCACTCAGTTGTGTCTGACTCTTTGTGACCCCATGAACTGTAGCCTACCAGGCTCCTCCATCCATGGGATTTTCCAGGCAAGAATACTGGAGTGGGTTGCCATTTCCTTCTCCAGGAGATCTTCCCGACCCAGGGATTGAACACAGGTCTCCCACATTGTAGGCAGATGCTTTACCGTCTGAGCCACCAGGGAAGTCCTTATCCCTTGCTGAGGGATTCTTAATATCTGTAGCTCCCTGGAATATGTGTTCTTGAATAGAAGTGGCTTGAAACAGTGAAATACATGAACAGCTTGGGTCTGAGCCACACGGAGAAATTACCTGTAGGAGGTAATCTGGAGACCAGAGACGAGGACTCCATGTGCTTTTGCCGAAGTGCCAATCTAACCTTGATGACAGGGCCGGAGCTGGAGTGTCCTGTGCGGAATGTCTTTAAAGAATTGTGTGCTATCCCAAGGGAGGAGGCAAGGCAGCATTCAAATGGAGGCAGCAGGCTTTGTTTTCTAAGCCAGACTCTCCAGTTTCTTTGTCCTGGTTGTTTTTTCCACAAGGAAGGGTCTGATAGCAAACAGCTCAACGGAGCCAAATGTGGCTGGGTGGGCGGCTCCCGCCCCTCCCCAGCCCGCCTGCTATTTCAGGACTCGGTTCTGTAAAACAGACGCCGCTGCCCTCCATCCTGGGTTGGGTGAAATTATGCGGTGGTTTGGTGAAGTCAACAAATAACGAGAATGAACCACACTTGGGGAAATAAAAAGGCAGCTGGCATCAGTGCTGGGCTTCGGAAGGCAGTAAATAAGGACGGCTACCAGAGGCTGCCTCTTATCTGAAAGCTGGCTTTTGAAAACTTTTTATTGGGGAACGATTGCAAATGAGCAGATAGATTACAAAAATAAAAACAGTACAAAGAACATCTACATGCACTTTGCCCAGATTCCGTCTTCTGCTAATGTTTATCTCGTTTACTTAACCCTTTGTGCTGTCTGTCCTCCGCTCCTTGTCTATTTCCTAACTGAAGGGATATACTTGCACATGCCACAGGACAGTTATCAAATTCAATACACTGAACATTAATATAACATTTTAAATGAATCTAGCCTTCATATTCAATTTTATCAGTTACCCAATAATGTCCTTCCAGCCCAACACAAATCTCACCTGTGCCATGATCCTGTTCCTAACATTTCTCTCTCCTTCTGTGATACCTCTTTAGTACTTAGATTTCCTTTTTATAAGACTATTATTATGTCCTGCCTGGAACTGTGTGGCCATTTAAGCTGCTATACTAGACTGCAAGCTTCTTGAAGATAGAGCAAATATCTATCCAATGAATTGCTAGGCATATATGTGTGTGTGTGTATATACTAATATAAATGGCTGGAGAGTGAGATGATTGGGGAGAATAGCATTGAAATATGTATAATATTATATCTGAAATGTATTAATTGTTCAAACTAAACACTATCATGTTACAATTTGTTCATACTAGATGTTTGTAATGTTTCTGATAATCAATAAAAGAAATGAAAAATAAAAAAAAAAAAAAAAAAAAAAAAATGGCTGGAGAGTTAATTAATTTGCATTAGATGTTTTAAGACTTCTACGATGTCATTCAAAAAATGAATACATTTTTGCTTCTTAGCCTAGGAAGATTCACATACAATAATAACCTTTACACAGAACTATCAAACTACAACAGTCTTTGTTCATGAGGTGAATTTATGGAAATAGTTTTACAAAAATTTCATAGTATTGTCTTATGTTTTGAGCATAGAAGAGGACAGATTACAATTCCGAAGCACCATAACAAATCAAAGAAGTAGTTTAAACAGCATAGTCCATTTCTGGCTCTGCACTGAGCAGTCAATGAAAGGTAGTTTGATGGAGTAATGATGTCAAGTAGAATCTAGACTGAAAGAGTGTCAGGAGGGGGTGGGTGGATCTTTATGATCATAAAAGACCAAGATCTATTAGGTGGCTATTGAAACAACTACTAGACTCTAAGACACGTTGGTTTCAATCTCAATGTCATTTCTTATATTCCTCACCTGTGTTTCATCCGTATTATAATTTTAGGTACCTTTTATTCATTCAACCATATATATAGAAAGAAGGAAAACTTGAATGCCCCCAGAAAGAGTTTCAGAAAGCTGTCCATGACCAGGGACTTCCCTGGTGGTCTGGTGGTTAAGAATCCCCCTTGCGATGCAGGGGACATGGGTTCGATCCCTGACGGATAGCTAAGCCCACGCACAACGAGAGAGAGACCCTCACACCACAACAAAGAGCCTGGAACTAAGTGGATGGAACTAAGACATTGCCAAACAGACAAATAATAAATATTTAAAAATAAAACTGTTCATGATGCAAAGTTGTTGTATCTGCTCAAACAGAAGGAATAAATAGATTCTTAAAACACCCTCACCATTCTAACATCCAGAGCTAACTACCCTTAACATTTTAGTATAATCCTTTCAGCTTTTCCTCTTCATGCATATAAAATAGATCTGATTTTATCAGTATCAAATCACATTCACATATGTTTTTGTAACCTGTTTTATTTTTTTATTTGCTTTATCATAAGCTGTCATTTTTAACAGCTGAAGAATGATTCACTGTATAGAGGCATCTTAATGTATATAGCTCCCAAGTAATAAATATTTCTAGGTTTTTAACTTTGCGGTCAGGAAATTTAAAAAACAGTTGACATCAGTTCTTCAGAAGACAGTAAATAAGGATAGCTACCCTCTGTGACCTCTTACATGAGAGCTGACTTTTTAAAAATCTTTTTATTGAAAAATTATTTCAAAGGAGCATGTAAATTACAAAAATAAAGGTAGTACAAAGAACATCCATATGCCCTTTCCCCAGATTTTAAACAATGCTGCAATAAGAATTATTGTAATTTAGTTAAACCTTTTCTCTCAGTCTTGATTACTTCCCACAGGAGTAATTCCTAGAAATAAAATTGCTCAATTTGTACATTGTTTTAAAGCTCATAATGATAAGGATTCGCAAGCTGCCTTTAAGCAATATTGTGACAACTTTAAATCCCACAGTAATGCCAGAGAGAGTCTCTTCAACCATACCCTTGGGAATTACCTTTGACATTATATATGTGCAATATGGCTTCCTGTTTAAATTTAGGTTTCTTCAATGTATCCATCAAGTTAAACATTAAATAACTGGAAATTTGTACTATCTTTTTGTGAGTACGAAGTCGTACATATTTAAATAATTAAACAAGCTAAAGAAGATTAAATAATATCCAAAGCAGACTTCAAATCCAATAATTTGAATTTGAATTGAATTCAATTTAATAATACAACAGGCACAAGAAGAAATGGGGAAGTTTGTTCCAAGTTTAAGCGCAAATGTCACTTCGAACACAGCTCCTGCTCAGCATCTATGAAAGATCAGATCATTTTGTAAAGTGCCTGTCAAATTCTGGCTATTTTCTATTTTTCTGAGACTTGAATGTTAAAAATCAATAGAAATGTTACAGCATTCATGTTACCTTTAGAAGGGTTAGACAGACTCATGCCCGCAACATTCAAAGCCATTTCAGTTTAGAATCTTGGGAAGGAATCTATCCCGAGCTTCCAGAGTAACAGCTGGCAGGCTATAATTTAGAGTTGCATACAGGATAATGTGTATTAGTCCATTACTAAGCTGTAAGTTGACACCAACCTTTGGAATTGCTTTCTCAGAGGAAACGCTCAAGAACCAATGCCTCAGTCATTTCCAACAGGGCTGGGAAAAACATTCAGACAAACCATTAGATTCCTTTCACCTCACATTCTGATGATTTTCATCAAAAGGGAGGTGGAAAGGGGGTGATTAGACACCAATTTTCACTCCGGTGAAAATCCAAACATGTGTTTTGATGCTCAAGACATTGATAACATATTGGCAAGTTCTTGTTTCCACTTACATGAACCATAGCAGCCAGCCGGAATATCCTAATGGTAATGAATGTGTTCAGAAAGAGGGGATGGGGCCCAGATACTAAAGCAAAGACTGCAATCCGTCTTTGACAAGCAAAGACATTTTGTGTGAATAGCAACAGAAACCTTAAGTCACCAGGCATGAGGTTGGAGATTTTCAGCTGTCAAAGTCTAAGCTGATGGGACTCTAGCTTGTGAGATGGAAGGGCTGTTCTTTGGTGATGGATAAGCTTCTGCAGTGGTCACACGGGTTTGGCTAGGGCTGAGTTACAATCAACTACAGTGGGGGAAGGAGAGAGGGTGGGATGTATTGAGAGTAGCAAGGAAACACGTGCCACCATATGTAAAACAGACAGCCAGTCAGAATTTGCTATGCGATGCAGGGACCGCAACCCTGGTGCTCTGTGAGAACCTAGAGGGGTGGGATACGGTGGGAGGTGGGAGGGCGGTTCAAGAGGGAGGGGACGTATGTATATCTACAGCTGATTCATGGTGATGTACAGAAGAAACCAACAGAATATTGTAAAGCAATGACCCTCCAATTAAAAATATATTTTAATTAAAAAAATAGACCCCATTTCAAACACTTACTACACAAAATTAAAGTATTTCATTAATAACTTCCTAACACTGACTACAAGTTGCAATGATAATATTTTTGAGTCATTGGGTTAAATACCTTGTTAAAATTAAGTCTTCCATCAAAATGAGCTGAAGTATAAGGAACACAATTTTTTCTAATATCTGACCTAATATGTTTCTTCTTTCTCCATTCTCATTAAAAGCAGAAAAATGATGTTACTCCCTGATCTAGCACAATCCAACAGAAATATACTGTGAGCCACAGATGTAATTTTAAGTTTTGCTGGTAAAAATTTTTTAAAAATTAAAAACAAAAAAAATTAATTAAAAACAAAAGATTTATCGCTATACCGCAGAAACTCACATAACATAGTAAGGCCATTATGCTCCAATTTAAGAAAACAAATTAAAAAATTAAAAAAAAACAAAAGATGAGATCACTCTTAATAATATATTCTATTTAACCAAATACATATTATAATTTCAATATAAAACCAATTTTAAAATTATTGGGATAGTTTCCACTTTTCTCACTCCAAGTCTTCAAAACCCAGTGTGTATATATATATATATATATATATATATATATATATATTTTTTTTTTTAAAGACGAACGGAAGGGCTTTTTTTTCTCCCCGGCCCAGACGAGGGCTCCAGACCACTCACCAGATACACTTAAAATGTCCAAAACCCAGTGCATATTTTATACATCCTGCTGCTGCTAAGTCGCTTCAGTCATGTCCGACTCTGTGCGACCCCAGAGATGGCAGCCCACCAGGTTCCCCCGTCCCTGGGATTCTCCAGGCAAGAACACTGGAGTGGGTGGCCATTTCCTTCTCTGATGCATGAAAGGAAAGGTGAAAGTGTAGTTGCTCAGTCGTGTCCGACTCTCAGCGACCCCATGGACTGCACACTACCATAGCTCCTCCATCCATGGGATTTTCCAGGCAAGAGTACTGGAGTGGGGTGCCATTGCCTTCTCCGATTTTATACATACAGTGCGCCTCAATCTGGACTTGCCATGTTCAGTAGCGCAACATGCCTAAGTGACTACCGTATCATAAGGAACATGGATCTGGAGATTAAACTGTGGATCAGGACTCCGAAAGCAATATAAGGACAATCAAAAGACCCAAAACACAGAAGACTGATTTCCGACCATGATGCTCCCAGATAAACACAGCAATGCCAATAAACTTGGGGAGATGCTCTGGAAATCATCCATTCAATGTCTGTGTGTACTTTCTAACAAAACTGATAATATCACATGCCAGGGGGGAATTTTTTCTCAATAGTAGCCTTAAAATGCAAACCAATGCGTTTCTCTTATTTTCCCTTGGGAAACGTAGCTGTGAAGTGGTGCCCAATGTGAGGACTGTTAACAAGAGGAACACATAAAATTGTTTCCATGCTATTCTGGTGCCAATTCCCAGTAGCTATCATGCCAACATTAAATTCCTATACAGAACTGTCATGCACTGCCTGAATTTTTAAAATATTTTAGTAAGTAATACTTCATTATAATTTCCCCCTTCACTCAGATGCATTTGTACAGGGACGTTACACAATTTCCAAATGTGTGCATCTTGTTCAAGGCAATTTCAAAAATGATGAACAGATATGAGAGAGTTTAAACTGCTTCCCCATAATGGCATGCCATTGTTTCAACTGTGTAGAGAACTTTTTGCAAATAAGCTATAAAATGTTGTTATCCCACAAAAATGATTCTTGAGGCACAGTCTTCTTCCATATAACACACCCTGTAATTTAGTAATAATAACACTTTACAAGTGGAGAGTCCCTTTCTGTTTACAAAGCAAGGTTTACACTGTCTCATTAAGCATCTCGAGAAAACTTGCGAGGCATAGATGGCAAAATAAACAAAATACAAGTACTTTGTCACTGGCTTTCTTCCAACATTTTACTTCCTCTGGGTGCACTGACTATTTACAATGTCAATGTGGGGGATCTCATTTTTTAAAAAATAAAATTATTATCAGCAAATTTTTCAGATTCCTTGATAAGCAGTGTCCTAGGAGTCATCTGATTTTCATACTGAATAACTCAGAGTTCTTATCCTATTCAATTCTAGTCAAATAAATTCTACCCAAGTCGCAAATAAAGCAATTCCCTTATTATTCAGTTAACTGTAGTTTTTAAAAACTGGTGAGCTGAAGTCTTGACCCAAACTCAGATCTCCCCTTAAGTCACATTATGTGTAGTCCTGCCTAGTGCAGGAACAGCTAAGCAACTGAACAATTGCCTCCTAAACCCCCTCCCTTCAATCAAGGAAAAAGGTGTGAAAATCAAAGGCCCCTGAAGAAATTAAAACTCTGAAGCCAAGGGACTGACAAATTTTAAGGGAAGTCTGCTATGATAGTCAGGAGAGAGGTTTGATGAGAAGAAATAAGAAACTCAAATAGGATTGTTTAGACGTAACAGACTCACAATCTGATAATTCTTATCCTCTGAAAAAAAAAATATATATATAGGGAAACTAAGAAGGCTTTCAAAATGATAAAATAATTAAACAGCTCCACTTTTACTAGGTACTTAAACATTTTAAAAACCTGGAGTCCTGGCTTAGCTGGGTGTTGCTTCTCCACACCTAGAAATCAAGGAGGAAAACTGAAGGGAACATGTCCGTGCATGGAGTGAAAAACAGACGGTCTGGTTAATTATATATCCACCGGCTACATATGTCCCAGCTCACTGTCTTACACATGCAAGTGTGGGGAAGTCTGCATATCCCCAAAATAGCCCCTCTCCCCCAGCACGGAAATGGGAAGCCGTGAG
Organism: Tragelaphus eurycerus; assembly: GCA_935064755.1. Taxonomy (NCBI): domain Eukaryota; kingdom Metazoa; phylum Chordata; class Mammalia; order Artiodactyla; family Bovidae; genus Tragelaphus; species Tragelaphus eurycerus. Next base: position 11,372,023 of record CAKXYN010000025.1, on the reverse strand, counting down.
AAGGGCCTGAACTTCATGTGTGGCTCCTTCTCATGTTGTGAAGGCCACACATGGAGTCCGGTGCAGACGACAGGCCAGGAGAGATAGGTTTTGGTTTCCTTAGTTAAACAGCTCAGTGGACTTGGAAGTTCTCTCATATGCCAAAGCAAGCTAACTGATCGGTTCTTCTCCAAAGAGCTCTGCCTCTGCGTCTTCTAGCAATATACAGATTACTCACTCTGGAGTAACATTTGAAATACATTTCCAAATAGACTGGAGCACGTTTTTGTTGCTGCTGTTGTTTTTGGGGGGATTTTGGAGCACGTTTAAGGGGGTTTTGGAATCAGTGAAACTACCCTTGAACCGTCTGATATGGAAAAAAAAAGGAAAGAAAAATTTGATTTGCCGTTTGATTTGAATGAAGATTAAAAATATGACATAGCAGCTGTTCAATTTTGTGCCACTGAAATTCCCGTTTCACATTTTTTAATTGCTACTACGAAAAATTCTTTGATTGCACTTGATGAAATTAAGTTTTGCCTTTTTAATGATTAAACAGGAGAAAATTCAAGTGTGTTCTAGTTAAGAATTTAAATGACTGTGTGTGTTTAAAACATGAAGTAAGATCTCCTGGGACATTATTGCATCTCGAGGCTACACACAATACGCAGTAATTGCACAGCACTTGCTCACGAGCCTGGCTCTCTCAAAACGACTCAACTATTCCTTCCAAGAACAAGGCAGCACAGGCTGGCTGGGTTAAAGGGAAAGAAACTGTGGGTCACAGTGCTCATAACCACGCTGTGACAGGCTGGCTTTAGAGACAAGACGACGCGGCTGGCCTCAGCGCTGTGGCCAGCTGCGTGCGCGCTGGTCAATCAACACACTCGTGGACCTGCTGTTCATTGTTACTGAGACCTCATTTTGGAGGATGTCCAAGGTGACTGAAGACAAGAGGACAACCAGGAAGCCCAAGATCCTTGAGGATGAAACCCAGACCATGTGTTTCTTTCTGTAGGCAGAAACACTTGTCCCGGACTGCTGCTGAACGCTAAATTTAAAAACAGTTAAAGGCAGGAGCTTCCGAATACAAAGAAAATAATGGCTGTGAAAGGGGGCCCCTGGACCACAGCAAACAGCTCTCTCAGAAAACCCTCTTGTTCTACAGACGTATGGCCTGTTCAGAGATCTGTAATATATCTGAACGTTCTGCAGTTACAATCACATGCTATGTATAATTTTGACATAATAAAGCCTCAAAATTGTTTGACAGGTTTATCAATATCCATGATAAATCTTCTATCTCTTATGAACAGCTGCAATGCACAGATGAAAAATCCATTGCTTCATCTCAGAAAAGAACACACTTTACTCTCCTTTAAAAACACTGTACTTATTAATATAAGAAAATACAGTGCAGTTTTGATAAAGACTATAATAAACTTGAGTTTTTGAAGGTAGCTACCAGATTAGCCGAGATGGTGCACAGAGAATGAGAGAGACTGTTTGATTATTATTATTTCTAAGCCATCCACTGAAAATTATCTAACTCTTGACTGAAGGCAAAAGTGGCTCCTTACCACTAAGTTCCTCAGAATTCCCTCCCCTGTTGGTGTTTATGATGGTCCTAAGTATGGGGAGTAACTTTTCTCCTATGTGGGGTCCGTAGAGTATTGGGTCTATTTATAAGCAAAGGCAATCATGATGTTCACAGCTCCACAAACGGCACCTTTAACAATTATAATTACATAAAGTAGTAAAGCTTGGAGAATGTGTTTTCTTTTACCCAATTTAAAGTCATCTCTTAAAAATCAACCAAGCTACAAACAAATGCTGGAGAGGGTGTGGAGAAATAGGAACCCTCTTACACTGTTGGTGGGAACGCAAACCAGTACAGCCACTATGGAGAACAGTGTGCAGACTCCTTAAAAAAACTGGAAACAGAACTTCCCTATGACCCAGCAATCCCACTGCTGGGCATACACACTGAGGAAACCAGAATGGAAAGAGACACGTGTACCCCAATGTTCATCGCAGCACTGTTTACAATAGCCAGGACTTGGAAGCAACCTCAATGTCCATCAGCAGACGAATGGATAAGAAAGCTGTGGTACATATACACAATGGAGTACTACTCAGCTATAAAAAAAAAAAGGGTACATTTGAGTTCGTTCTAATGAGATGGATGAAGCTGGGACCTATTATACAGAGCGAAGTAAGTCAGAAAGAGAAACACCAATAGGTACATTAATGCATATATATGGAATTTAGAAAGACAGTAACGACGATCCTATATGCAAGTCAGCAAGAGGCACAGATGTAAAGAACAGACTTTTGGACTCCGTGGGAGAAGACGAGGGTGGGATGATTTGAGAGAATAGCACTGAAACATGTATATTACCACGTGTGAGACAGATGACCAGTGCAAGTTCGATGCAAGAAGCAGGGCACTCAAAGCTGGTGTTCTGGGACAAACCAGAGGGATGGGGTGGGGAGGAAGGTGGCTGGGGGAAGTTCAGGACTGGGGGACACATGTGCACCTGTGGCTGATTCAAGTCAATATGTGGCCAATGTTGTACTGTAATATTGTAAAGTAATTAGCCTCCAATTAAAATTAATTAATTTAAAAAAATCAATCAAGAGTTAGGGAGATAATTACATTGTGATGTAGGGCTAAAATGTCAAGGATTATTTTTAAAAAACCTTTACATTTTAGAATAGTTTCAGTTTTACAGAAAAGTTACAAAGGCAGTACAGCCCTCTTGTATACTCCTCATGTAGTCTCTCCTATGCTTAGCTTCTTATATCAGTGTGCCAGTTATCACAACTCATCAACTAATCTTGATACATTACTATTATCCAACATCCATCCTTTATTCGGATTTCCTTAGTTTTTACCAAGAACAACCTTTTCTGCCCCAGGACCCTATCCAGGAGACTGTGTTACACTTAGTCATCAGTAATGTACCTTAGTCTCCTTAGGATCCCTCAGACCATGACAGTTTCACAGACTTTCCTTCTTTCTAGTAGCCTTGAAAGTTTTGAGGAATACTAATCTGGTATTTTGGAGGATGTGGAATTTGTCTGAAGTTTTTCTCATGATTACCTCGGGACTTTACCCCAGGATTTACTACTTCACGGACATGAGTTCGAGCAAACCCCAGAAGATGGTGAGGGACAGGGAAGCCTGGCATGCTGCAGTGCATGGAGTTGCAGTGGATCACGACTGAGGGACTGAACACCACCACCACCTTGGGATTATTGTGTTTGGGTGAGGAAGCCTGCAGAAATAAAGTGACATTCCCATATGACCACAGTTAAGGCACAGGCTAGCAATATGATTTATCACTGGTGGTGTCAGGGTATTCCACCCACCCCTGCCCCCATCCACCTCCACATTTTACTCCTTGGAAGGAAGTTACAATGTGTAACCCACAATAAGTGAGGACCTACAATCTACTTCCCTGAAGATGTACTATCTACATAAATTATTTGGGGTCCTTTTATATGAGAGACTTGCCTATGCTAATTAGTTATCCCATCATTTATTTAAATCATTATGGATTTGTGAATACCTATCTTATACTTTGAGTTATAATCTAATACTCAACTTTGAGTTATGAATCCAATCCAATCCAATGATTTATTATTATGTTTTTTGGGTTGTTGCTCAGATTTTTCCAGGAAGCTTTGGCCATTGAGAGCTGTTTCCATTCCTAAAGGTTGCTCCTAAATATTTCTTGGTAAAAACATAACTACATCTTCCCCGTTCTCACTTAGTGCTTGTCCCCAAATTATATAAGAGAAGAGCATGCCAGTTTTCATATTGATTTTCCACTGTCTTAAATGTCAAACCCAGATTCTTAACCTTGCTACCAAAGGCAGCAAAGAGGTCATTCTGTAGAGTTTGTTCCTTAGGCAGTGGACTATCAGACTCTTGCCTGGAGCCCGATTATTCCTCAGAATGAAGACAATGGGCCACTGCAGCTTTTCTAGTCGCTGTCATAATTTTTTCCTTTACTTTGTTCTACATGTTTTCCTATGAAGTGTTGGCTATGCAAAGAAGCTGCTAAATACCTACAAATATGAAACCAGACATATGAATATAAAGCCTAATTAACCCTATATTTGTGGAAATTAATTTTTATATTTATAAAAACAGTTTTATAAAAATGTCTTCTTTTTATAAAAACAGAATGGAAATCACATGACATTGAGAGCTGACATTACCATGGGCTACCTATTTCTAACTAGACACCCCAGAACTAGCTCTTTCCCTTTGTCTGGGGGAAGAACTCTGGGTCGATGACACTGGGTCAGTAATCAAATTCCAAGTCTGGATTTTATTTTACTTCTTTGGGATGGTGTAACTTGTAGAAAATAATCATTTAGATATTTTGGTAGGATTAATTGCTAATTAAATAAGAATGTATGGCCTTATATAAACATGGAAGAATACATCATGACATTCTAAGTTTATGATTGAGAAAAAAAATCAGCCTGGTATAATTAAATTTTCATTTCATGAATATTTCTGGGTTGCATGAACCACACAGGAGTAACAGCTTTCTCAGGGTCCCACCATTTCGTCTTTGAAGGTTAGAGTAAAAAGTTTCTCAGAGCAGTCTCTTTAAGGAGATCTCACAAGATTTAAATTCTGGTACATTGCCTGTTGAGATGGAAAAGGCCTGAACTCAAGGAATTCTTGGCTTTTCCCCCAGATGAAAATATCTATATTTGCTTAAAGGAAAAAAAAAAATGAGAATGGTGAGATGGCAAACAAAAACTTTGTTCTGACAATAAAGAATTTCAAATAAGCAATGTGCAGGAGCGCAGAGAAAAGTCAGTGCTACAGAAACGTCCCCCAAGGCCTCAGAAACCTTCGCTTCACCTCTAGGAAGTCAGTTTGTTCTTTTTCCTAAAGAATTTTTTCAGCCTGACTACTTTTAAAAGTGCCAACAGCAACAAACCACGACAAAAAAAAAAAAAAAAAGGCAACTGCTGGAAGACAGGCACACACATCTGCTCCTGCCTTTCTGCATCCTCACCTTCATCATTTCCCTTATGAACCTGAAGCTGTTCAGTCTCCACCAGGAAGGGTGAGAATGCCCCAGCCTGTCTTCCTGGTTAGTAGGTGAGAGAGGAGGATGCCAAGAAAGGAAATAACGAAAAGGAAAACTACAAACCCACAGGCGAAAAGGAACACCAGGGAGCTAGCATAGTGGACTCTCACACTGAAGGCAGAGGATATATATCATGATCTATAAGGTATGCAGAGGCATAAAGAAAATCTGACTGGTGAAAACTAAATTAGTCTAGTGACCACTGCCTGGGAATTAGTTTAGATTGATTCTCCTGCAAAAGAGAAAAGTAAGGTTGTGTGTGTGTTTCTTGATTTGAAGGGAAATGGAGGCAGAAAGGTCAATTGACCTTCTGAAGGCCACCCAGAGAGGTTCTTGGGCCTCAGCTTCTCTTTAAAATAAAGGTTTACTTTAGATACGCAAATAGACATTTTTAAATGTTGTGCAAATCCAAAACCTCAACCACTGGTCCCATGTTTACAGTTCAGGATTATACAAATTTCCCTTGGTCCTCTGAGGCCTCATCTAAGAGACTTGATTGATGCTCTCCCACAGCCCCGGGCCAGGATGCTTCTCGGAGAACATAGCCATTAGCTAATGGAAGACACTTTTCATCCTGTGGAGGGCTGGCCGACACGGGGCCAGCCAAAAGTGGCACCTACCAGCTATGAAGGACGGTGAGTCCCAGCGCCCACATGGTGAAGAAAAACCACATTAAGGAGAGTTCGGGTTCACCGAGAACTTTATCAGGATGTTTGGACACTAGCCGATGCCACCGTGAAGGTGGACACAGCAGCGGGGTTTACCAGGGCAGTGTGAGATTTCCTATTTCACCACGATGTCTCAACTTGTTCAAGTTCCTGAGTGGTTGGGGCCAGAGGAGGTTCTACAGAAGGTCCCCACGTCAGTGTGGGAGGTTCTATGATTTCCTGGTCGGAAAAGCTTAGGTAGAGCGTTTTCTTTGGAAGGGGACTAGGGAGAGAGTTGGCTAGAACTTTTGAGTTGAAACTGTGTTTGCACAGCAGTTTATAAAATACTGAGGGGTTGTCAGCTCATCTCAAAGGATGGAGGTGGTGGAAAGGTCCCGTCCCAGATCACTTCGGAGCGTGGACAGAGTGCAAAAGGGGTGCCCGCAGAAGAAACACTAACTCAGAGTCTGTAAGATCCTGCTCACCTCCCGTGGACTTCTCCCCAGCAAGCCTCTGACCGCCCTCGCCTCCCCCAGTCCACACCCCCTCATGCCCAAGGTGGCCCAGATTATTTCCTTGTCATTGTACCAGGTCAGGGGATAACTGGCAAGGCTAGCTGGAAAGTCAAAGTGTAAACAGGTTTTTATTTTCCCCTTCTTTTGGCTCTCTATGAATAGAACGTTCACATAGGCACCTGGAGCTGATGGAAAAATCAGATAATCACACCGGTTGCCCTGCGCGCATCCTTGCCGTGTGGGTCAGCAAAGGGCTCCATACATGTGTGAGAGAAACAAATTGCCCAGTTTTATGAATACTTTGGGGGAGATGAGATGGCAGAAGACACGAAAAAACAAGTTTAACAAATCTAAGACGGTCTTCTCATTCTGATTGCTCTGACTGAAGAAAAATAATTTCCATGTATGTTTTTTAGGAGTACGGAAAACAGCCAGCCAGCAGTTTCCTTTAAAAGTAAGCCAGCGGCGCCCTCTGCTGGTTGTTTTCTGTAGTGTGCAGGATCTAAAACGGGGCAAAGGGGTAAAACTGGGTTTAAGAGACAGAGGAAAAGGTTCATAGGAAGAGTAGAGACATGTCTCGGAAAATGATTGATATTTGCATGTTGAAGGTTAACTGTGAAATCGTAGCTGTTTCTAAATGTTCAAGTATTAAATACTCTACAGTAAGACGCAGGAAAAGTAGACTCTTAGAAAAGAAAATACATAAGAAAACGGATAACAACATATTTCAAATAGAACACAAATGCCTACTGATTATTCTGTCGTTTCTACAAATAAACAGATTCAAATATTAAACAAAGTTCCCCCTTTAGAGAAAACCGTACAAATAAACACAGAGTGATATTTCTGAAATTCACATAATTTAAGCCAGTTTTTTTCTCCTCATAGTTAAGCTCTGCTTACATACTCCAGTTTCAAATTTAAGGCAAAGAAAAGCTTTGGGCAATCAGAAGCTTTTATTGGCAATAGAAATAAAGTCCCAAAGCCCACAGCTAACTGACTTTATATGGGAAATATTTGATTTTGAGAAATGTTTTTATACTTGAGGAAGATAATTTTTAGTTAGAAGCATTTCCATCTGTGGCTTGCTTCTTTTTAAATAAATATTTAAAATACGGGGACCAGTATGACTTTTAAGGGTTCTTCGTTAGGCAGTTCTGAGACAATGCTGTAGCACAGAGCGTATAATCCCTGAGACAGATTAGTTCTCCAAGGTTCCAAGCCCACAGATTCTTAGAGTGGGGATGACTGGCTACTTACTCTAAGGCAAATCAATCTCCCTTCATTTTGGCGAGCTTGCTTCTTCTGTTACTGAACACACACGAATGAACAGGCTACCAAGCGTGGTTTGTTTCTCTGCCTGTGAGCTGGAGTGGGGGGTGTCCTTTTTACTGACACATCACGCCAACTTAAGCAAAGAAATATTCTAACCAAACTGGAAAGCAGACAAGTAAAAACATTCTGACTCTGTTAATGGGGTTTATCTTGTCTAATTTTACTGCCTTTAGAAGTAAACATTTTTTATTTCATTTCATTGACAAAAAGGAATTCTATTCTATGAATGTTTTGATCTTACTAGACTACGAGTTGCCAGAGCCTGGTAGACAGCAGGCACTTAAGAATACACGCTGAATATTTTGAAAGTTTCTCAGGCAGATTGGTTCATATAATTTCAGTCACCAGGGAATAAAAGGATCATTCGGTATAATCCAGCTCCTCTGGAATGTGGCTCCTCTTAGTATACATTCCATGAATTCTCTGGAGTGGGTAGCCTCTCTTCTCCAGGGGATCTTCCCATCCCAGGGATTGAACCCAGGTCTCCTGCATTGCAGGTGGATTCTTTACCAGCTGAGCCACAAGGGAACCCCAAGAATACTGGAGTGGGTAGCCTATCCCTTCTCCAGCAGATCTTCCTGACCCAGGAATTGAACTGGGGTCGCCTGCATTGCAGGGAGATTCTTTATCAATTGAGCTATCAGGGAAGCCCCTAAGCTAAGCTAAGCTAAGTCGCTTCAGTCGTGTCCGACTCTGTGCGACCCCATAGACGGAAGCCCACCAGGCTCCCCCATCCCTGGGATTCTCCAGGCAAGAACACTGGAGTGGGTTGCCATTTCCTTCTCCAATGCATGAAAGTGAAAAGTGAAAGTGAAGTCGCTCAGTCGTGCCCGACTCTTAGCGACCCCATGGACTGCAGCCTACCAGGCTCCTCCATTCATGGGATTCTCCAGGCAAGAGTACTGGAGTGGGGTGACATTGCCCCTAGTGATCAATAAATAGTTACAAAAGTAGCTTTTTCATAAGTGTATAGAAATAATACATACTCATTAATAATCAGGGTTGTTAAAATACAAATTAAAAAATAAAATCTTTGGAGATATGTTTGTTGTATTTATTCTCTCAGTCACATCCAACTATTTTGTGACTCCATGGACTGTAGCCCACCAGGCTCTTTTGTCCATGGGATTTCCCAGCCAAGAATACCAGAGTGGGTAACCATATCCTTCTCCAGGGGATCTTCTCAATCCAGGGATTAAACTTGCATCTCTTGCATCTCCTGAATTAGCAGGTGGGTTCTTTACCACTGAGTCACCTGGGAAGCTTTGGAGATATACCTAGGTTCAAATTCCAGCACTGTAACTCTTTATAGCTATGTGACTATGCATGTGAGTTAAACCTTTCTGATTCTCCAATGCCTGATCTGTAAACACCTGTCAGAATCTTTGTACTGGAGATACATGTGTTAGGCTTCTGGTGTGAGTGTTCAGTGAATGAGATAGCTACTATTCTGTTATCTATTATGATTATGTGTGTGTGCTCTTTGTGACTGTACCAGAATCTCATGCTTTCTGAGTTAAGAGCTTAATTATCTAACTAACTTGGAAGGAAATGACAGAACACAGTCCACTCACTTGTCTCATTTACGATATAAGTGAGATCACTTATTTTGGGGTCAGTGTATCTTGGTAGGTGAAGAAGTAATAAACGAAATGCTGTAAGATGTTGCTGCTGCTGCTGCTGCTGCTGCTGCTGCTAAGTCGCTTCAGTCATGTCCGACTCTGTGCGACCCCATAGACGGAAGCTCACCAGGCTCCCCTGTCCCTGGGATTCTCCAGGCAAGAACACTGGAGTGGGTTGCCATTTCCTTCTCCAATGTATGAAAGTGAAAAGTGAAAGTGAAGTCGCTCAGTCGTGTCCAACTCTCAGCGACCCCATGGACTGAGATTCTCCGTCCATGGGATTTTCCAGGCAAAAGTACTGGGGTGGGGTGCCATTGCCTTCCCCGTGTAAGATGTTCCCTTGAATCAAAAATCTCATTTTGATGAAAAAGAAAATAAGTGAGTTTACTTTAAAAGAAGTGCATGGGTGATTTTCTTTGCTCTGTTTCTCTTCAAAGGCGTGATCACCAGACTTCTGGATGCTTGAGCAAGACTGCTGTTGGCTACAAAACCACATGCCTCGGGGAAACACAGCCAGCACCAGAGAAGAGAACACGGAGAAGATCTCACAAGGAATTTAAAGAAAAGAGGAATTACTGCAAATGCCAAATCCGCACAGGCCAACTTCATTCTCACACTGCACACCAGCAGAGCCGCTCATAAACTGTAAGCTTTCTTCATTTAGAAACGCTTGTCCAACATTAACTAATTTGACCATATGCTGTTTTCAAAAGGGTAACTAGTCTCATCTTGCAGACTGATCATCACATTTAAAAATGAGCAAGATTTTATATTATGACTAACACCATACTTGGTTGCCAATTTTATTCATAGGTGAAAATATTCTGTCTGCATACAAAAAGGATACAGCTGACCCAATATGGGCAAGACGTGTGTTTTGAGTGTTTTCCTTCCCAATTATTTGCTCCCTCTTTTCTCCACAACCCACAAAAAGGATTTCAAGTGGCTTATAAAAAGAACTAAAAAGCAATAGAATAAAATAAATAACCAGTAAGTTCTCATGAAAGGATATAATAACACCATGAACAAAAACTGCAGCCTCATCTTATCCAGTTGCTAGAACTGGCTCAGTGCTTCCTGGTGGGTTAAAGAAACGAAAAAATGGTGCATGGCACCCATAAGATGAAATGTGCTTTGATTTGTTTTTTTCCAGGAGTGGCAGGTCAGCTGCTTCTATCAGCCTTACTACCTATCAATAGCTGCCTTGGTTATTATCTACAGTTTGGGCCCTGACACAGTCAGAGCTGAAAGGCTGGCATGTGGATACAAGGTATGATTTCACCCAAGATCAGAGCTTGTAGGCTGATGTGTGACTCACTGGTGTGTTGGGGGCTACTGACCGCCGCAGTCTGAGATGAAGATGGGGGTACCATCTCCCTCTACCCCAGCGTACCACACAGATATTGTTGCTCTGATGTGAGAAATTTCAGGAAGCACACTGAACTAATAAACCATCCCTTTACTAGTGAAGAGAGTGAAAGGCAAACTCGTTACCCCAAAGATTGGCTAGGACAGTGTTTCCTTAATTCTGCACCTTGACCACGCCTGGCATCCCTTTGTTACTGTTGTCTCAGTCATGTCTGACTCTTTTGAGACCCCATGAACTATAGCCCACCAGGCTCCTCTATCCATGGAGTTTCCCAGGCAAGAATACTGCAGTGGGTCACCATGTTCTCCTCTGGGGATCTTCCCCACCCAGGGATCGAACCCATGTTTCCTGCACCTCCTGCATAGGCAGGATTCTTTACCATTATACCACCTGGGAAGACCTTCAGCATCCTTTATGAAGATTTTTCAGTAACTGAATTCCCTCCCTTTCAAGTTTTCATATCATAACTGCCCATCTTGGAGGCAAAGGTCAGTTTATAAAATAAACGTCAAGGTTCAACTTAAAAAGAACTCGCAAGCCAATATGGGTCTAGGAACCTGAATATACAACCATACCAACATCCGCTTTTCCCACTCAGGATGAGTGGGCTCCTACTCCTAAACAGAGATGCAAATCATGACAGAGATGCTAGCTCACCCCAGGGGAACAAAACCAAATGAAAAGGTCCATATAAACATATTAATAGACTGTCTTTGTCAATGGGAATACAGCATGAGTCAAAGGAAATGGCCTCGAATCTTCCACTTGGCAAAAGTTGGTTCCCATTTCATGAACATGGGGGAGTAGCTATTTCCAAGGATGCGTGAAACCAAGCCATGGCCACAACACTCACACACAGGAAGTCCAACTGAGTCCATGCTCCACACACCTCCTGCCCTCAGGATGATCCTCCCACTTTTTAGAAGCTGATCCAAAGGCAGAGGAAGGGCAACATCGGTGGGATGTTAGCCTCTGATCAGGGCTGGTGCTAATGAAAGTCTAGACACAGACAAAGGCCGTCTCTCCTGCTCCAGCCTCCAAAGCTAGCTGACCCCTCGCCCCACACCCCGCAGAGGGCGGGGAGAGGGTGCAGGGAAAGATGCGTACCTGGTAAGGACAGTTCCATCAGCTGGAGACCTGCCTCGAGGGAGACCCTTCTGGTGGAAGAACATTCACCAGACCAAAACAAGACTAGTCTCATTACGACACCCTCTTTGTTGCTGTTCAGTTGCTAAGTCGTGTCTGACTCTTTGTGACCCCATGGGCTGTAGTCTGCCAGGTTCCTCCATCCATGGCATTCTCCAGGCAAACATACTAGAGTGGGTTGCCCTTTCCTTTTCCAGGGGATCTTCCCAAATCAGGGGTCGAACCCACATCTCCTGAATTAGCAGGTGCTTCTTTACCACTGAGCCACCAGGGAAGCCCCATGCCCTCTTCACAAGAGGACGGAAGATCCATGTCCCAACCTGAGCCCCATGAGTGGCACAGCCTGAACAGGACAGAGTCAGTATCATCCAGAGGCAAATGTGTCCATGCTATGGGGTACAGAGCAAAATCAGTCACGCTTTTGACCTAAAATTGCCTTTCTTCTGCTTACTCCACATCAGGATTTTCAAATGCTAAGTGCTAAATGAGAAGCCTTAAAAATAGCTTGGATTGCCAGTTCATGGAATTTGTCCTAGAGATGAGGGCTACCCTTTAAAACCTCTGAGGCATCCTTATAGATGACTGTTACTGGTTTCAGAGGCCTGGACACACTAGCTATACACATACATTTTCTAATCTCTCTTAGGGGTACTTTCGCTCTCTCTTTAGACAATCGGTTCTCAAAGAGAGATCCCTAGGCCAGCAACATCCGCACCACCCGGCATCTTGAGGGAAAGTCAAAGCTAAGCCCAGCAGACTGGTTCTAACCAGGCCTCCAGGCCATGCTGCATGCTCAGCTGCGTCCGACTCTTTGCGACCCCATGGACTGTAGCCCGCCAGGCTCCTCTGTCCACGGGATTCTCCAGGCCAGAGTACTGGAGTGGGTATCCATTGCTCACCCAGGCCGTTCTGGTGCTCGCTCAAATTCTCTTCAGTGTTCCTTCCTGTTTCACTTCTGGCTTCAGTTCTCTTTGCCTTGGTCACTACAAGTTCAGACTTCTAACCTGTGAGCTTTCCCCAGCTTCAAGACCCCGGCCCAGACCCGATTTCTGACAACTGTGGGCCTATCCTGCTTTATCTACTGAGTCTGCTTCCCATAAATCTAGCTGGTGGCTGAATCCCAGCTCTACTCAACACTTGGGCGAGATCACCTGCCCTGACAAGACCTGACTAAGGATGAACATGAGCTGGAGAAAGGGCATGTCGGGTTTGCTAAATCAGCTCAAAGGCTCGATGCATCCAGAGGAACAGAGCAGACGCCAGTGAAGATGGGCGATTGATTGTGAGCAAGGGAGAGATGATACAAGGACTCTGAGATACTGCAGACCTTGAAGGACCAGACGAGGAGCTTATGTTTGATTTCAAGGCACCTAGAAGCCACTGGCCGGGGTTAGGGGACAAGGTCAGGGGAGAGAGTCCTGTGACTTATTTATATTTATACAAAGCTGCACCTCTGCTTTTCCCAGCTCCTGGTTGTTCTCCTTCGTCTTTTGTTCAGCATCCAAAACAACTCAACATCCAAATTCCTTCCCATTCCAGGAGAGCAGAAAATGTGAGTGTGTCAGGGTTATCCACGCTGAGCCCCCAGCTCCCGCACAGGGAGGCACATAGAAGAAGCTCAATAATCATTATGTATACGTGAATGGGCTTCTCCGGTGGCTCGGTGGTAAAGAATCCACCTGCCAACACAGGTCATGCAGCTTCAATCCCTGGACTGGGAAGATCCCTTGGAGGAGGGCAGGGCAACCCACTCCAGTATTCTTGCCTGGAGAATCCCATGAGCAGAGGAGCCTGTGCAGACTACAGTTCATGGAGTCACAAAGAGCTGGACAGGACTTGGTGACTGAACAGTCACAACAACAAATAAATAAGTAACCAACCGAATCTGAACAGATCTTTTGTCTTACATGTAGTCTGCAACAGTGAAGTTCTTACAGCCAACGATCTGACTGGAAAACCTCCTCATCCTGCTAGAAAATTCAAGTGAATATATTTAGAAGTCAAGTGCCCCACCCCACGCGCCTGCAGTTTTCGGGTGGGCTCACTGTGTGGTTTTGTTACCCCGCCTCTTCTCCTCATGAACCTTTGCCCTGCCATTCTTCTCCCTTTCATTTACAACTGTTTTTATTTCAAGTCTCTTTGGCATTTCATCCTTCTTTGCATCATCCCCTTTCTCCGTCTTCCAGGAACAGCCCCAGTACAGACACTGGAGAGCTGAGCCCTGCTGTTTTATTTTTGTCCTCACAGTCCCATCGACCTTCCTTCAACCCCTACTCCCTGCCTTGTAATGCAGTCTTGTCTTAAAAGTAGACTTCTGCCTTCCTTCAAAGGTCAAGGTCACGTTTAACAAGGTACATTTTACTAGTGACTCGGGCTAATGCAGAATGCTAGTTTTCCAGCACTGCTCACTGGGCGTCCCCTGCAGAAAGCAGACTCTTTAAAAGACAGATAGCAGATTCACGCCCAGGAATCCTAGATTCTGGGGCTGCTGAATAACCCTCAAGTATCTCCTGTATCTGGGTGCGAGAGCAAACCTTTCACCTCCTGAAAGAGGCCAAGTCACTGGCCTAAATCTTTCAGCTCAGCCGGAAAATTGCTAGAAACATCAGAGTTGAGGAGTTATTTGACCATTCGCCATATTACTTCCTTCTGTAGGAACACCATAGGCCAGTTTTTGTTTTTTTTTTAATTGGTTTCGGACACAAAAGCCTATGCTATTTTCCCCCAAACTCTTTCAATTATCTCATTGGCAGTGCCTACTAATACTTTAAAATATTAGATATTGAAGGTTATAATATAGTAGACGCTGGGCTTTCCTGGTGGCTCAGATGGTAAAGAATCCACCTGCACTGCAGGAGACCCAGGTTTGATCCCTGGGTCAGGAAGATTCCCCTGGAGAAGGGAATGGCTAACCCACTCCAGTACTCTTGCCTAGAAAACCCCATGAGTAGAGGAGCCTGGTGGGCTACAGTCCATGGGGTCTCAAAGAGTCGGACACGACTGAGCGACTTAACACTTTCACATCGCAGATGCCAAATCTACTTATAAATCATTATTTGGGTGCTAAATGCTTGCTTCTAGGCTGAAATGTGGAAAAATTACTTGCTGAAGTAGAGTTCTCCATGCGAGTCCAATAAACAAACACTTTTACTGTTTTATGAAACTATACACAGAAGCACATACATTCACACTAAAGCTTCAGAAGAGTTTCCGAAACATCCTCACCCTGCAGGTGGCTGCTTTAACAAGGCTGGAGAACGTTTCGTGATTTTCTTCCTTAAACAAAACCCTCATAGACTGTTTAACTGAATTGACCTAACACTATTTTGTATTTACTAACATATAAATTATAGACAGTAAAGTATATTCAACCACTACAAAAATCTCCATATCACATTTAGTTGAATTTTTTTACTTGCCTATTTTTCAAGACTTGTTTTCATTCCTTGTTTTATTCTTCAAGCTGAGCATATCTTGTTTTTTAAAAAACTGAGTCAATTCCCCTATGATTTTCTAATTCTCCATCTGATAATCCCGTTAAAGCATATTTACTGAGTGTTGAATGTATAAAACACTTCCTAGGGCAAATAGTCAAAGACGACACATTTTCCCTCAAGTAGACTACATTCTAGTTACGAATTCACAGAACAAGGACCAAACGGACACAGTCACAGTGAAAGCCAGAGAGTAGGGACATGAACCTGGACTCGAGGGGGCAAGGAAATCCATGTGATGAGATAGGTCTTGGGCGTGGAGCAACGGAAGGAGCAGCATTGGGAAAAATTATAAAACAGATGGAAAAGCATTTGAGGAGCAGGGAATAGCAAGACCACAGGCACAGGAAAAGGAATATATGTCGACTTGAGTGAAGAGAACAGACTAGCTGGAGCCAAGGGCTCACACATGGGAATTAAGGGGGAGTCAGGCAGGCAAACTGTAGAAGGTTTTGAGTGCCTGCTTACTCTCCTGGAAGGCAGAAGCCCTGACAAGTCTTCTCAAAATGCATGGAGCCATTCTGGGAATCACATGAGGGCTTACGTAAGCACTCACGATATGAAGTACGTGACCTTAACTCATCATCAGATCCTCATGCAACCTCATGGGAATAGCATCCCTTAAAACACCAAGACACAGGGCAAGAATATGTGCTTCTATCCAAATATTTTCCACTGTTCTTGCATTACCTGAGAAGACTGGACAAGATAAAGCAAGTAGCTCAGAGATCAACAGCCCTGTCTCTGATGGAGCTGCAGATTTCAAAGGAGATGCTCGGCAAGCAGATCTCAGCAAGGAAGCTGGGGAGCCCAGCTGCTCAGAGAGCTTAAGTGATTTAGCTTAATTCCTCTGTAAACTGTATTTTAAATGACTATGAAACCACATTTCTGTGACTGGTATTGTTTAAAGGAATGGAAGCCCAGCTGAAATGCTTTGGTTTTCTTTCATAAATATTCAGGCTTATTCCACTGAGACTTTCTCCCACCTGCCCCCTCTTAGTAGCCTCTGAGAATCAGCCCCTTGCAAGTCATGGAAAGACTGCCCCTCTGCGTATGTTAAGGGCTCTGGGTTTGCTGCAGGCATCTTATTTTCTTGGATATCTAGTGGACTGTGCTCTATTAGGGGGTCTGATAAGGTGACTCTCTAGAAATAAAGGAAGCAAGAACAAATTGATTTTACCCTGATTTCCAAAAAGATCAATGTTACCCTGCTCCCCAAAAATATAAGCACAAAGCTTAAAGGTCTGTTTCTTACATGTTGACTATAGCAACACTAACTCTCAGTTTTATACTGAAGAAAAAAGCCTATTTTAGGAAAAAGTAGAAGTGGTGGTTCAGCGATAAAGAATCCACCTGCCAACGCAGGAGACCCGGCTTCAATCCCTGGGTTGGGAATATCCCCTGAAGGAAGAAATGGCAAGCCACTCGAGTATCCTTGCCTGGGAAATCCCATCAACAGAGGAGCCTGGTGGGCTACAGATCATGAGGTTGCAAAAGAGCTGGACACAACCAAGCAACTAAACAATAAGAAAGATGGATCACTAGAAGATAAACCCTTCACCATGATCAAAGACCCACTGTCAGCACATGGTGGAAAATCTATAAAGGAAGTACTTTTAAAACCATCAGGAACTTTTGAGTAAAAACAGAAGAGCTACATCTGTGTGAGAAGAAGAAGGAAAAAAAAACAGGAAAAGGCATCAATAAGAATTGAGCTTCTTACTCTGTATCAAGTGATCGAGTGTCTACTTCTCACTTAATTTTCATGGTTATTATATGTAATTTTCCCACTTACAAATGTGGAAACTATAGCTCAAGGAAGGAGAGGAAGCAAGAAGCAGATTAACATAGGAAGATTAAAAGACAGTTTATAAAAGATAATATATTAATACTGAAATGAGTATTGCAGACTACAAAATGATCTAGTCAGATGAAGGAGAGTTCCTTTCATATTGCACTGGTCAGTGGAGTTGTTGCTATTTAGTGGCTAAGTCACATCCGACTCTTTGTGACCCCATGGACTGTAGCCCACCAAGCTTCTATCTCCATGGGATGTTTTGGTCAGTGGAGAAGTCAAAGCAAAGGTGAGATTGGGCTTACCCTCCAAATATGGGCAAAATTTTAACTGATGAACAATGCCGGCAGGATAATGAAATGTCATCCATAAAAAGGAAAATGCTTAGACACAAGGGGGCTTATCAGCAGCCTAGTTCCAGTATCTATTCCCAAGAAAAAGTCCCCAGAGAATGACTCAGGCAATGATCAGATCAGATCAGATCAGATCAGTCGCTCGTCGTGTCTGCTCTGCGCCCCTGCCGCAGCACGCCAGGCCTCCCTGTCCTCCCGCTCCCGGGGTCCTCGCTCGCATCCTCGGTCAGTGTGCCTCCAGCCATCTCTCCTCTTCGTCCCCTTCTCCTCCCCCTCTCCCTCCCAGCATCGGTCTTCTCCAATGGTCAACTCTTCGCATGGGTGGCCAAATCTGGTTCGCTAGCATCATTCCTTCCAATTCCAGGATTGATCTCCTTCGTGGACGGTGATCTTCTTGCGTCGGACTCTCAGGTCTTCTCCAACACCACATTCAAAACATCAATTCTTCGGCGTCAATGAAGTGGACAGTAATTCTTAAAGGATCAGAACCCCATGTGAATGAGTAAGGCACAAGTCAGACCGGAAGATGGGCCAATACTAGAATGACTCTCCAAATCTATAGTTGGTAAGCTTGGGAGAAAAAGAGAGTGGCTTCTTTAAGAAAAAGGGCCTGCAGCTGAGTAGGTCTACAACTCAAATTTTAGCATCCTATCAGCACTCAGATTTGTAGTCCTGGGAGCTGTCCAAGGTGCTGATTTATTCCACCCCCCCCCCCCCCCCCCAATTTCTGACCCAGTGGACCAAGGATCTGTCCTAGAGTTTCTACACAAGCAACACATGAACCCCTTCACCTCAGCCCCTGTCTAGATGACTGCTATTTGTAGTTTCAGTTACTTCCCAAGCCAACTTACACCTTGTTTGCTGCCTGCTATGGTTTATAAGCTTAGGCCATCGATTTTACACTCCCAATTGTCAATCTGCTAGGTAAAGAAAACAGAGGAGGTGTTATAAGTGAAAACAGCATTTTAAACAAAGGTCAAAACAACAAACTGACCTATTTGTTTTATTTACTTTTATAGGGAAACTGTAGAAATGAGCCTTGAAATGTAGGTTGAAACTAGCTTATGAAAAGTGTTGATTTCAATGATAAGAAATTTTAGCTTGTCAAACACAATAGGAAATTTCAATGTTCAGAAAGGTATTGAACTGGACACTAATGTGACAAAAAGTGTTGGGGAAATAAATGTGGAAATATCATGCCAAGGGATTAAAATGGAAAGCTTTAACAGGTAGGCAGATAGCTCCTTTTTTGGACTGAAATAAATACTTTTTATAATATATGACTTAAAAAGTCTTTTCAGGGATTCAGGATTTCAAGAAAGTGATTTTCCAAAAATTCAAGATCACACTGCATTCTTCTGTGTATAAAATACATATTCCTGAATCTAAATCTAGTTAGATTTAATCAACTTTTAAATCCAAAAATAATGTGTCTGTGCCAGTCATTGACTGATTATGCTTCTTTTCATCTTTCAGTCTCCTACCATGTTTATTATAATCTAATCAAGCAAAGAGGAACTAAAAAGCCTCTGGATGAAGGTGAAAAAGCAGAGTGAAAAAGCTGGTTTAAAACTCAACATTCAAAAAACTAAAATCATGGCATCCAGTTTCATCACTTCATGGCAAACAGATGAGAGGAAAATGGAAACAGTGATTATTTTCTTAGTCTCCAAAATCACTGTGGATGGTGACTGCAACCATGAAAATAAAAGATGCTTGCTTCTTAGAAGAAAAGCTTCAACAAACCTAGACAGTGTATTAAAAAGCAGAGACATCACTTTACTGACAAAGGTCTGTCTAGTCAAAGCTATATTTTTTCCAGTAGTCATGTTTGAATGTGAGAGTTGGACCATAAAGAAGGATGAACACTGAAGAATTAATGCTTTCTAAATGTGATAGAGAAGACTCTTGAGAGTCCCTTGGACTGACTGCAAGAAGGTTAAACCAGTTAATCCTAAAGGAAATCAGTCCTGAATATTCATTGAAAGGACTGATGCTGAAGCTGAAGCTCTGATACTTTGGTCACCTGATGCAAAGAACTGACTCATTGGAAAGTACCCTGATGCTGGGAAAGATTGAGGGCAAGAGGAACAGGGGGCAACAGAGGATAAGATATCCTCTGTTATGGCATCACTGACTCAATGTACATGAGTTTCAGCAAACTCAGGGAGTTAGTGAGGGACAGGGAAGCCTGGTGTGCTGCAGCTCATGAGGTCATAGAGAACTGGACATGTCTTGGCCACTGAACCACTGAAACTGGGCTCCAAAATCACTGCAGATGGTGACTGCAGCCATGAAATTAAAAGACACTGACTCCTTGGAAGGAACTTATCACCAACCTAGATAGCATATTCAAAGGCAGAGACATTACTTTGCCAACAAAGGTCCATCTAATCAAGGCTATGGTTTTTCCAGTAGTCATGTATGGATGTGAGAGTTGAACTGTGAAGAAAGCTGAATGCCGAAGAATTGATGCTTTTGAACTGGTGCTGGAGAAGACTCTTGAGAGTCCCTTGGATTGCAAGGAGATCCAACCAGTCCATCCTAAAGGAGATCAGTCCTGGGTGTTCATTGGAAGGACTGATGCTGACACTGAAGCTCCAATACTTTGGCCACCACATGAGAAGAGTTGACTCATTGGAAAAGACCCTGATGCTGGGAGGGATTAGGGGCAGGAGGAGAAGGGGACGACAGAGGATGAGATGGCTGGATGGCATCACCGACTCGATGGACATGAGTTTGGGTGAACTCCGGGTATTGGTGATGGACAGGGAGGCCTGGCGTGCTGTGATTCATGGGGTCACAAAGAGTCAGAAACGGCTGAGCGACTGAACTGGCCACTGAACAAAAATTTCTCAATACTGGATATTTGTCATTACTTTTTGTAAAATGTTCCCTCTCCTGGGAAAAATACATCACTTGTTACTCATTGTTGTATATTCTTGAAACATAACCTCCTCCTCTATCCAGCAGTCCATCCAGCAATTGCCGTTAAGCCCTGCTGCCTTCATCTTCCAGGGAAAGAGGACCCGGGGATCAAGAACCTGACATCTGGCTCCTTTGTTCAGGTCCTTGTTAGCAGGACTTTGAAAGGGATGCCATGTGGATTCTGAGATGTTGATGACACTATACTATTACAGACACTCACAGCCTAAGTCCCATATATGTACCTTAAAATAAGGAGCCAACCGAAGTCATTTGTGAGCCAAATAGTATCTATGTCTCCAAAAAGGCAAAACTGGATTCAAAATCATTTATTCTAGCCACAAATGCTGCTGATCTATGAACACATCCTCAGAATGCTGTTGCTCCCACTCTCCACCTGCCTTTGTCTCTGGGCAACTTGACCATTGTTTTCTGTGTGCTGTGCTGTGCTTACTTGCTCAGTTGTGTCCGACTCTGCAACCCCATGGATTACAGCCTGCCAGGCTCCTCTGTCCATGGGATTCTCCAGGCAAGAATACTGGAGTGGACTGCCATGCCCTCCTCCAGAGGATCTTCACAACCCAGGGATCGAACCCAGGGATCTCCCGCCTTATAGGCAAATTCTTTACCTGCTGAGCTACCAGGGAAGTCCCCACTGCTTTCTGTCCTAAGCCAAACTCACCCGCAGGAGCACCCACTATTGCCTTACATTCGGGCATTCAATCAACTGCCCTTTGCCAAGGATGCATAGTCCCGTTCTTTGGGGTCAAACAAAGAGGGATTCAAATTATGCCTCTGCTATTATTGACTGTGCCCTTGGACAAGCTGGGTAACCTCACTAAGCCTTATTTATCAAAGAGGAGTCATTGGCCTTACCTCACAGGGTTGTTGCAAAGATGAAACCAAATAAGGGATACAAACACTTAGCAAGGTCTGGAAAAGGGAAGCACTCAAGAAACTTGTGAATTGTGGTGGGAATAAAATGATATTATATCAATTCTTGTTCCAACAGAACATTCACAAGAGAGCCAGTCTTCCATGTGCTACAGCACTTTAAACTTTTAAGTCTCTCCTATATTCGGCCTCCTTGAATATGGTCCCAGCTTTTATCATAGTTCGCTATCTTTTCTTCATCTCCACTCCATCTGGGTTCCAGACCCTGGCATGGGCTAGACCCTCCAGTGAGAATCAGGCAGAACTAGCCTTGGCACTCTCTGCTGGAGGTAGACTGGGATGCTTCAGAATCTGCATGGTCCCTCACTTTTGAAATGAAGTTTTCCATGCAGGTTTGAAGCATCAAGGCAAAACAGGGCGAAGCACTTTGGAAAGACAGAGCCCAAACAAAGCTCAGGAAGTGTGAAAATGGGAAAATGTAGATATATTTTCCTTTCTCATCTTCAACAGACTTACTACCAAAACACTAACTATTAATTAAATTGTTTCACCCTTTGAGTTTTCTCCCAGTGGGGGCAAAGGGAGCAAAGAATACTTGCTACCAAGATATGGCTGTGGACTACTTTAACTTTGTGCCCTACAAGAGGGGCTGAGCCCCTGGGGTACCTCGTGTTTGTTAACAACTTCATGATGCTCATGACATGAATGAAGGTCCCTGAGTCAGCCCGGAGAAAGTCAGGGCTTTTAAATAAAAACAAAAACACTGAACCAACTAGAAAGATAGTTTTCATACTGTTCACCATAAAGGAATGGAGGAGTAAAATTTCCATATGTGAACTCAACAAGACTGAAATGAGATGGTCCATTGTTTGAATAAACTGAGGGTATGCAGCTGAGTTTTTCCTTGGCAGTGCTTCCTAACAGCCCGAATAAAGAGCATGTTAAACTACGTACTTTGGGGAGAAAGCCCGTGGAATATTTCCTCAGGAGGAGGAGACAAGTGGATTTAAAACATATCATGTTTTTAGAGGACTAAGTTTTTCCTGCATGGAGGCATGGTATAAATATTACTTTAAACATGCCATGTTTCCTAAAACACAATGGTTTCCCTAATATATAATATGAATGCAAACAAGATGCCTGTCAAGCATGGCTATAACATACTGCTTAACACACCAAACTTGTAATATGCACTTATTGGTCTTGGTTCTCTTAATGAAAGGAACTAAGGACACTGCATAAATTCTTCAACACATGTTTCATTTCTCCAGCTGCCCTTGTGCTGTAGAACATCAGGCTAACAAGAAGTGATGCTAACAAGAAGCTAAAACCAGTGTAGCAAATGGGGCATTTAAAATATATATAAACATACAGGCCTTCACAAAGAAAGGAGCTATTTGGGGGGAACTAAATGGATCCCTAGACAGACATATTTTAGTTTAATATTCCATGTATTTTTCTATATGCCAACTATGTCAGTTCTTCTCAATGGCAGAAAAATGCTCTGTGAGAGAACAAGAAGCCGGCCTGCCATTATTCCCCGGCCTCATAATCTCCACACAACCATTTTTTGGGGGAAGGGTAGAAGGTAGCCACCTGAATTTGCCAACTTTTTTCGGTCACTTTAGGGCCATTCTCAAATACCAATATTTGTAGACAGCAGCTAAAGAAACCAAAGATTGGACTGCTTATTCTAAACAAACCATCTGGCAGCTTGTGGGGACTTGGGGAAGCTGGGCATGTTACACACTGGTCCATGAGACATGGAGGATCAATCTGGGATCTCACTGCTTACTCTTCTAAAGGCTCCCCAGAAAAATCAGCTCCTGTTGTTTGCTCAGGCCAAATATATATAGCAGTAATTTCTCATACAACTTTAGAATGAAGAAATGACTGGTCTTTTAACCCAAAGCATTTAGGTGTTAAACCAGCCTTGGAGCAGGTGGTGGCCCGCATCTAACCATGCAAGGCTTCATTCACTCCCTCCTCTAGATTCCACAACCTCCATCAATAAGCACTAATAGTAAGCAACTCTGTTGCAGAGAATGGAATATCTTCAAAATAGCATTTTCTGTCAATTAAAGCCAGCTTCCCTGGGTCAGGAAGATCCCCAGAGAAGGGCATGGCTACCTACTCCAGTATTCTTGCCTGGAGAATTCCATGGACAGAGAAGCCCGGTGGGCTACTGTCTATGGGATCGCAAAGAGTGGAGTGACCAACACTTTGAGTTTCATGGGGATTTCCCGAGGCTCAGTGGTAAAGAATCTGCCGCAGTTCAGGAGATGTGGGTTCAGTCCAACAGGTGGCGCTAGTGGCAAAGACCCCGCCTGCCACTGCACAAAACATAAGAGGCTGGGGTTCCATCCCTGTGTCGGGAAGATGCCTGGAGGAGCAGATGGCAATCCACTCCAGTATTCTTGCCTGGAGAATCCCATGGACAGAGGAAACTGGTGGGCTACAGTCCATAGGGTTGCAAAGAGTCGGACTCGACTGAAGTGATGCACACATACATGACGTCCATATAAAGGCAACTTAATGAAAATATTTCAAGAGCAACTGCTTGATGAGGGGTGGGGGCTGCCTGGAAAAGATTACAAACTATTCTCAAAACGAAACGACCTGATGAACTTACAGGTTTTCACAAATGATGTTTGGTACGCATCCTGCTCCAGCCCGTAGACTATATAGTATAACTCTCATTCGTTTGATATTAATTCTTCTTTTAAAAGATAAATTAAACAGCAAACAGATGCAACAATACACCCTATTAAACACTCAGAGAACTCCCATCCCTCTGGCTACAGCCTGTGTAATACTTCAGGCTCCAGAAACCTAGTCTGCTCTTGGCCCAGCACCCAGCAGGCAGGCAGAGTTGGTCTGAACAGGTTCCAAAAGAACTCTGCTCCAACCCAACTGGGTATTGGTCAATTACTGCCGAGCATCACTTAAGCTGAAAGGGATAGTTATCTGGGCCTCAAATCAGCTAGAAATGGAGTTGCTGCCATGTCAGCAGACTGCCTTTCCTGAAGGCTCCAACACACTTAGCCTGGCTCTTCTGTCACCAGTCACTGGCATCCAAGCTGATGTGGTCGCTTAAAAAGACAGGGGGTCAGGTTTGTCTGTCTCATTTTCCCCCCATCCTCTACCTCCAAGAAACAACCAAAGAGGAAAGTAAAGACTTAATATTAAAAATTAAATACCAATTTAAAACGGGGAATACAATATACTCTATTTGTCTGGAGGAACCCAGGAAAGTGTATTAGTCACTCAGTTGTGTCTGACTCTTTACAACCCCATAGACTGTAGCCCACCAGGGTCCTCTGTCCATGGGATTCTCCAGGCAAGAATACTGGAGTGGGTAGCCATTCCTTTCTCCAGGGGATCTTCCTGACCCAGGGATCGAACCCAGGTCTCCCACATTTTGGGCAGATTCTTTACCATCTGAGCCACCAGGGAAGTCCAGAGGGACTTCCAGAGTGAAGTAAAAACTGACATTCTTTTAACAATGTATAGCTCATTACCTAGATGTTTACAACAAAATTCCTATGGAAGATACATGGTGTGTATCTTCCCAATAAAACTTCTCATTCAATTTTTACTAGGATTTCTTTTAGAAACAGAGGTTGGATGGCAAAGATTAAATACCATAGAACCTCCTTTACAAATAAAACCAAGACTTTAAGAAAAGTTCAAGTCTGTTTTTGGATTAAAACCCTTAAATTTTTCCTGCTCTGATATCATTCAAAATGAGTTTTATTGGTAAGTGAATCGCTTCCATGAGGCAACCATTTTCCACACAGACCTCCAACTCCAAATCTCCTTAGCAGTGACCTCAGCTTGACTCCAAATTTAACTGTACATGTCTAACCTCAAGGGCAGCTTCTCCAGCAAACCCCAGGTTGTCCTTATTTTGCTTTCTAAAGCAATGTGTGTATTGTAACTGGTCCATGATGATGATGATGATTATATTAATAAAGCTACTGTTCCCTGGAGATGCGGCTTTGTGGTTTCCGAAGAGCCTTCTACCCTAGCCAAGAAGGAGGCAGAATTCTTGTATGGACTGTTTTGCAAGGGTTTGTGGCAAGGGAGAGCAGAATGTCGTCAGAAGGAAACAAGAATTAAAGGGGAAGGGAAATTTGAAGAAAACACGAAGTAGGGTTCCTTTCCAGTGGTGTGCTGAACCCAGGCTGTGGAGTACTGCTGGAAACGAAGTAGAATGACCCTCCCAGTCCATGGAGCCTCAGACACCCTCTGGAGATGGATTTCCCAAGGCTGTGTCCAGAGAAGGCAACAGAATGCAATGTACTCTGTGGAACAGATATACCCTGTGTATATAATGGAGATGAGCTCTTACCATGGTAATGAATACATCCTCTACTTGCTACTTCTGCCAACTGCTCTAAATCAGGAACTTGCAGGGATAAGAAAGTGAGAGAGATACAGAGTAGAAGAGAGGTCAGATAATAATGAGGAATTGGAAATATCTCAGGGACACTCGTACTCTTGCCTGGAAAATCCCATGGACGGAGGAGCCTGGTAGGCTGCAGTTCATGGGGTCGCTAAGAGTCGGACACGACTGAGCGACTTCACTTTCACTTTTCCTTTCATGCATTGGAAAAGAAAATGGCAACCCACTCCAATACTCTTGCCTGGAAAATTCCATGGACGGAGGAGCCTGGTGGGCTGCAGTCCATGGGGTCGCTAAGAGTCGGACACAACTGAGCGACTTCACTTTCACTTCACTTTCATGCATTGGAGGAGGAAATGGCAACCCACTCCAGTGTTCTTGCCTGGAGAATCCCAGGGACGGGGGAGCCTGGTGGGCTGCCGTCTATGGGGTCACACAGAGTCGGACACAACTGAAGCGATTTAGCAGCAGCAGCAGGGACACTCATAGAAAAAATAGACTATTCAAAATTTGCACTAAGGAAAAAAAAAAAAACTAGTGATGTAATCTTTCTTCCCTTTGCCCAGAATATTTTAACACCCTGAAGATCTCAGGTGGAAGCAGTGGTTCCTTACACACTCCACATGTCAGGGTATCCTTATCTTGATCTTCTTTTGTGTGTACATAATTTATATTCCATATTTCTAGATAGCGGAATCAAAACATATTACACTGCATTTAAAGAATAACCTTTGTATTTCTTAAGGTATACTTTTCCAAAAACAGGAAAAAAGCAGGCCAAAATAAACTTGTTTTCTAGTGGGGAAGGCAATGGCACCCCACCCCAGTGCCGGGTCCCGGACGGAGGGCCTGGTGGCCACCGTGGGGCGCGCTGGCGCTTCACTTTCCTTTTCACTTTCATCTTGGGGGTGGCAACCCACTCCAGTGTTCCTGCCTGGGTCCCAGGGACGGGGGCCTGGTGAGCTTCCGTCTTGGGGTCGCACAGGTCGGCCGACTGAGCGACTTAGCAGCAGCAGCAGTCTTGCAGAAGTGAACTATCAGACAGATATGCCGTACATATGATAGTAAACAGGAACGGATACCAAAATCACATCCCAATAATATTACCATCTAACTTTTAGCCAGTGATTTCATTTGTTCTTCTTTTGCTAGGCTATTTTAAATGTTGAGTGATTTTTTTTGTTGTTGTTCAGATTATTAGATGTTAGGTTTTAAAAGTGATTAATATTTAATGAAGCAATAAAATGAAAAATTGAGTGGCAAGCTTTTCTTGTTGACATTTAATACAAATTGTACATTAGCCAAATAGCATACTATCAAGACATTTTATGGTGGAGATAAATTCTGTGGAAAAAAGAGAAAATATACTTTTTCTCTTCTTACCTTTGACTCCTCTTCACCCATTTATCTCAAACCCCTGACCTCCACCTTTGACAATCATCAATCTAGTCTCTGCATCTATGAGCTTGGTTTTCTTGCTTTTTTTAAAAAAAAAATACATTCCATATATAAGAGAGGTCATATGGTTTTGTCTTTTTTCCATCTGACTTATTCCACTTAGCATAATGCCCTCAAGGTCCATCTTCAATTTCTTTCAATAATGTCTGATAGTTTTCAATATACAGGTTTTTCATGTTCTTAGATAAAATTATTCCTAGGTATTTTATATCTTTTAATGCAATGGTAAATGGGATTATTTTCTTAACACTTCTTTCTGATAGTTTGTTATTAGTGAATAGAAATGTAATAGGTTTTTCTATGTAGATTTTGTGTCTTGCTACTTTAGTGAATTAATTTGTTATTTCTAATGAATGGAGTCTTTTTTAATAGGGTTTTTAAAAAGCCTCTTGATGAAAGTGAAAGTGGAGAGTGAAAAGGTTGGCTTAAAGCTCAACATTCAGAAAACGAAGATCATGGCATCTGGTCCCATCACTACATGGGAAATAGATGGAGAAATAGTGGAAACAGTGTCAGACTTTATTTTTCTGGGCTCCAAAATCACTGCAGATGGTGACTGCAGCCATGAAATTAAAAGACACTTACTCCTTGGAAGGAAAGTTATGACCAACCTAGATAGCATATTCAAAAGCAGAGACATCACTTTGCCAACAAAGGTTTGCCTAGTCAAGGCTATGGTCTTTCCTGTGGTCATGTATGGATGTGAGAGCTGGACTGTGAAGAAGGCTGAGCACGGAAGAATTGATGCTTTTGAACTATGGTGTTGGAGAAGACTCTTGAGAGTCCCTTGGACTGCAAGGAGATCCAACCAGTCCATTCTGAAGGAGATCAGCCCTGGGATTTCTTTGGAGGGACTGATGCTAAAGCTGAAACTCCAGTATTTTGGCCACCTCATGCGAAGAGTTGACTCATTGGAGAAGACTCTGATGCTGGGAGGGATTGGGGGCAGGAGGAGAAGGGGACGACAGAGGATGAGATGGCTGGATGGCATCACTGACTCGATGGATGTGAGTCTGAGTGACCTCTGGGAGTTCGTGATGGATAGGGAGGCCTGGCGTGCTGCAGTTCATGGGGTCGCAAATAGTCGGACACAACTGAGTGACTGATCTGATCTGATCTTAGGGTTTATATATATACACACATATATCACATCATCTAAAACATAGTGACAATTTCACTCCTTCCTTTCCAATTAGATGCCTTTTATTCCTTTTTCTGACTAGGACTTCCAATATCATGCTGAATAAAAGTGACAAGCACGGACACCCCTGCCTTGTTTCTGACCTTATAGGAAGCGCTTTCAGCTTTTCGCACTGCGTACGATGTTGGCGTGATGATAAACCTCCATCACATAATGTAGGTGTGTCATATACGGATTTTATTATGTTGAGGTACACTGCCTCTATATCTACTTTATTGAGAGTTTTTATCCTAACTGGATATTTAATTTTGTCAAGTGCTTTTTTTGTCTCTATTGAGATGATCATATTACTTTTAATCCTTCATGTTGTTAATGTCATCTTATCACTTTGACTGATTTGTGGATGTTGAACCATCCTTGCGTCCCTGTGATTTTTCAATTGGTTTGTTGTTTCACCCCACAATGAGCCTAAGGGGATAGTTCTGCTCTCTCCACCAGCTGCTGTTCCCACCTCCATTTTTCAAGTATTGTTTGAGAGTTTCAGATTTACAAATGAAAAACATCCTGAATGATTTCTAGCTTGATGAGACCAAAAGATCAGATCCAGGAGGCTTGAGTATAAGCCTAGGATTTAATCTCAAGGGTGGGGATTTCCCTGGTGGTCCAGTGGTTACGACTCTGCACTCCACTGCAAAGGGCATGGGTTCAATCCCTGGTCAGGGAAGTTCTATATGCCCCCTTGGTATGGCAAAAAAAAAAAAAAAAAAATACACACACAGTCTCAAGGCTGGTGCCTGGTGTGTAAAGAGGCTGACATCAGACAATCACATCATTTTAGCCAAAGAGTAACCAACAGAAGATTCTGATTTAATAGCCCAAGGAGGGATCCAGGCATCAAGTTTTCATTTTCGAAGCTTTCTTTGTGATTCTAACGTACCAGCAGGGTTGGTATCTCTATTTCAGAAAATGGTCTCTATGCTTGTGAACTCTGTGCCTCCAGAAACAACACCGTCCCTTCTTCATCACTTTTGATACTTTATAAGTCTAAAAGAGTTCATTCATTTATGTAAAGAATATTAATTGAGTATCTATAATTTGTAAGGCACTGTCCTAAGTGACATGAATAAGTAACGAACAACCTGTGGAGTTGACATTTTTGGAAAGTAAAATATTTTAAAAGTGCTTGGAGATTCATGAATTTAAAAGCCTACCTTTACTTGGGGACAAAAAAAGTGTGTATTTGTAGCCAGATTGTTTTTAATAAGGAAAAATTTTTGTAAAGAGAGTCCCATTCCCAGGGAGGAATCTTAGAACCTAATCACCAGGATAAAAAAAATAGTCCTCATTGTTCAAGGCATTGAATTTAATTATTTAATTGTTCAAGGCATCTTCTTCAATTTCATGAAAGTTTTTCCCTTTAACAGCCTTAGTCTGAAAGTAGTCATAAAAAAAAAAAGTACACTCATAAATTAGAAGTAAATAAATAATTAATTCTGTGTAATCTCAGACTGAGGCAAGTTAAGGATTCGCTCCTTTGCAAAAGGAGAAAGTTCTGGAGTTTTTGTTCGGGTATAAAACCAAACAAGAACAAAGCACAATGCAGATCCTTCCACTGCCTACTGTTTTACCCACATCCCGAATTTCTGTAGCTGTTCTGGTCCACAGATCTGTGAACAAGTGCCTCCTAGAGTATAGTACAGAATCACTCATCATCCATACCCAATCACCCCAAGATGTTAAATGTAAATAGCTCAGGAGGCATGGCAAAGATAGAGGAATGGGCTTAGGAAAACTCAAAACTTCCATCATGTTATATACACCAGGTATAGATCAGATACCAGAGTCTTGGAACAGGAATCCAAATTCAACAGGGAGACCATAAGTAGAAAACTCTGTGGGACATCCTGTTGCTGATGCTGTTGCTAAGTCACTTCAGTTGTGTCCAACTCTGTGCGACCCCATAGACGGCAGCCCACCAGGCTTCCCCATCCCTGGGATTCTCCAGGCTTCCCTGTCCCTGGGATTCACCAACACTGGAGTGGGTTGCCATTTCCTTCTCCAAGGCATGAAAGTGAAGAGTGAAAGTGAAGTCGCTCAGTCATGTCCGACTCTTAGCAACCCCATGGACTGCAGCCCACCAGGCTCCTCTGTATTAACACAAAACCCAGAGCCCCTAGCAGGTGGCCTAGTTTGACATTCAAACCACATTTTGCATGTGGAGTTTTCATTAAGACAAGTTTACCACATGATAGACAATCTGTGTACATTTGCAGATGTGTGCACGGCCATCAAGCCTGCATGCAAGGGTAATTCTCCACCTGACGGTTGCTGAAGGTGATGTCCAATCAAAGAACAGAGCTCAGTGAATAAATGGGTTGCTTTGACAGGAAATTCCAACAGCAATTTTAATTCTGATCAGGCTTCAGGAAATGGAAAGAATAAAAACACATCAATTATACTGACAGGAAGTTTTAAATCACATGGTGAGCAGCTGCTGCCAAAAGATATGTCTGCCAGCTTTGTTAAGGAGCCTGGTATTTTGGTGTGACCAAAATTTTACACCAAAATGTTACAGGCTGACATCACTGCCTAATTGCATGTTATCTCTCTCCAAGGGTAAAGAAAATGACACACTACTGAAAGCATATCATTATTACAGGAGGAAAAAAATATCAATTTAACTGTAAGGGCTTGGAACGTGTTTAGAAAAAAAAAAAAACACACACATACAAATATATTCCTCCACATAGAAAGCAGATCTGCCTGCCAGGTAAGTCACAACTGTCCAAGGCTAATTAAAATCTTGTTTAACTCACACCCAGGGATGATGAGTACTCATTTCATTTCATGACAAAGGGTTAGATTCTTCCTTTCTGCCAGTTGGGTCTCCCTTCCCGTTAAGTGTATGTCTTAATACTTTTAATCCAGATCATAGGGAAAGGATATGGAGAAGAGATCATAAGCAAGGAATAAGTAAATACAGAATGGTCCATACAGTTTGTGGGGGGAGAAGGGAAGGAGGTTTTCTACAGAGTATATCGAACAGGCTCTACCTACCTTCAGAAGAGTTTGAACTCAGTCACTCTAGACAAATTATAATACAAATTCATTTTCCTAGGATTTATAAAGTGCATTTCTAGGCAGTTCAAAGGGGGCTCAGAACTTTCTCTGGTTTGTTGCCTTTTCTGTTTCTGCTTAGGAACCTGGGGATTGATGTTTATGACTGTGTGTTCATAAACGGCCCACTGAAGAGGTTATAACTCAAATTCCACTCTTCCCCACCCAATTAAAGGTTTCCCTTTCTTTCCTAAAATTTCAAGGATTCTGGCATATTCTTCCCTTTTTAACTGATGAAGTCCTGGTGTATCCACCTCTATTGGCAACACGGGAAAGTTACAAACTTTCCACTTTGTTCTTACAAGTTAGAAGCAATTGGCATCAAACATGTATTTAAAAATCCAACTTCTGAGTAATTTCATTATTCTCAGTATGTTATACCAATAGAGTCAGTACACATAGCAATATTTATAAACATTTGACATGTGCCAAGTTTTCAAAATTTAAAAATAATCCCTTCAGTTTTATACAAACAAAGAAAATTATACTTTTTAGCTTTTGTAAGAGGCTAAATGGAACAAACAGAATTGATGAGAAAGATCATGGATTGTCATTCTAGGCTCCTAGAGGGTGGGTATAAATAACTTATGGCTGTTGGTAGCTCCCACAACGTGTAGCAACACCATGGAATAATAAGCAGCTTGCTTTCTTATTTCTCACTGGCCTTTCCCATGTTTGTTTACAGCCCACATGATTTAGTGGGGAAAGTATGAGATTCTGATTCAGACTGAACTGTGTGGGAACCCAGTTCCAAGTGTTTAGCTGCTGTGTAACTTCAGGCAACTTTCTTTTATTTTTTTAAGATTTGCAAAAATTTTAGGTAATTTTTATTTTTGCTTATTTATATTTTTATTTATTTTTTTCTTTTTTTAAATACATATATTTTTTACTTTACAATATTGTATTGGTTTTGCCATACATCTTGTTTTCTCTTTGTCAGCTCTCTCATTTGAAAATGGAAATAATAATGGTATTTAACTCATAAGGTTCCTGGAAGGATTAAATGAAACATTGAATTTAATGTTTTAATTAATACTCGTACTGAGCATACGAGTAGACATACAAGAAGCATATAATAGACATTTTATGATACTATTCAGTTATTGATGCTAATAACCCCATACCGTTTACCTCTTTGCCTCATATTTTGCCACAAGGTGTTCTCAAATTTGGAACATTCCTCCATGACGATCTGCCTTTTAGTTCAACTTCACTGAGCAATTCTTGGCCAATGGTCTTCCTGTTCTAGTCCCATCTAAATCCCGTTATATGCTGTGTCTATAACTATGGAGAAAGCAGCCCTCTCTGGATAGTGAACTCTTGCCAGCCCTAGTTTCTCTGTGGCTGCCCAGCTTCTGCTATAATTAGCACAGCAACCAAGACCTCACAGACTGGGGAGGCTTAACGCCTTCTGCTGGCGACCCTCGCCAATCATTGCCCAACGAACTAGAGAGTGGAAAGATGGTCTCTGGCTTCCCCCTCCAGCTGACTCTGAACTTGGAGTCCATCTCCAGGGCCAGCCAGCCTTGATTTCATTATGAATCCCTTAGATCCTAACTAGAATAAGTCAGGACTCTTACATTGCTACATGCTAAGTTGCTTCAGTCATGTCAGACTCTGCAGCCCTACGGACCGTAGCCCACCAGGCTCCTCTGTCTATGGAATTCTCCAGGCATGAATACTGGAATGGGTTGCCGTGCCCCTCTCCAGGGGATCTTTCCCACCCAGGAATCGAACCTGCTTCTCTTATATCTCCTACATCGGCAGGCGGGTTCTTTACCACCAGCTCCACCTGAGGAGCCTTATTATTACCTGGAAGACTCTCTAAAGAAATGCTCACTAACCAGATTTAGAAGAAGACACATCCTTGTACACCCTATGCTTGTAGTGTTAAAAATTTGGGATCTCCAAGGATGCTGGGTCTGGATGGATGAGGGAGGCAATTACAGGCAGGTAATTACAATGTGTTTAGTATAATACTGATATGTTAAAGAGTGAACAAATTTCTTCATGTGCAGGAGCAGGAGACAAAACCCCAGGCTTCATCAGACATTCTATTTTGTTTGGCAAATGGTTAGTCACAGAGGCACCAAATAAATTTTCATCTCACTTCAAAAATCTTAATTTCAGCCTTCCCCAGGGCAAACGGCTTCAAGAGATTCCAAACCCAGTTCTCCAAGTCCCAAGCCAGTCAGCCCGCTGCTGTTTCATTTCTTAATTTCGTTTCCTGCTCTTGCCACTTGGCTTTGTTTGACATCTGTCTATATGAACTATATTCTCTGTTGACGCTACTAACTTTGGCAGGTCAAAGAAACAAACTCTTTGCGTCTGGCTGTGCTGTTCTTTGGTAATTCCTGGTTCTCTAGGTTTTGCCCCATCAGCAGTCTTTGATACCTAATGTTATATGCTTGGAAGCTGACATTCATGGAGCGCCAGTGATATGATGGACGCTGGACAGAAACAGAAGTAGGCTCGTGTTCTTAGCTAAGCCAATTTATGAGACTCTAAAGCCCAGACAACATTTCTCATTACACTGAACTTTCTGTGAGTTACTGGGAGTCGTATTTCCTATTTGTCATTTTTAAAGTCTTAAAGGACTGCTGCTGCTGCTGCTAAGTCACTTCAGTCATGTCTGACTCTGTGCGACCCCATAGACGGCAGCCCACCAGGCCTTGCTGTCCCTGGGATTCTCCAGGCAAGAACACTGGAGTGGGTTGTCATTTCCTCCTCCAGTGCATGAAAGTGAAGTCACTCAGTCGTGTCCGACTCTTAGCAACCCCATGGACTGCAGCCTACCAGGCTCCTCCATCCACGGGATTTTCCAGGCAAGAGTACTGGAGTGGGGTGCCATTGGACTAGACATTTACAAATACAATTGTCTGACACCCAAAGGATGCTTTCATATAGTGTCATTGGCATTTCTCCTAAATGGACATCATACACTTCCCCAACTCTCCCTCTGATCATAAAACCAGGGAAAAGGACTGAGAAATGAACTTCTTATGTTACAAGTCCGTTCTCCAGGTGCTAATTCACACACTCGCTTACATATAGTTCTCCTGTTATCTTCATGTAATAGGGAAAGTTTTCGTCTGACTTCTTAATATTTAGCCCATAAGGATGAATAAAGGTGTGGGACTTTGGTCCGAAAGAGAAAAAACAATATATTAGGCATTAATGCACATATATGGAATCTAGAGAAAAGGTACAGATGAGCCCATTTGCAGACAAGAATGGAAATGAAGACAGAGAATGGACACGTGGTCACAGGAGGGGAAGCAAAAACTGGGAGAGTAAGACTGACATACATACACTCCCGTGTGTAAAATACACAGCCAGTGGGAAGCTGCTGTATATAATAACACAAGGAGCTTATCTCAGCGCTCTGTGATGGCTTAGACGGGTAGGATGAGTACGATGGGAAGGAGGCCCAAGAAGGGAGGGATATAAATACACACATAGAGTTGATTCACTTCCTTATATAGCAGACACTAATAACATTGTAAGGAAACTGCATTCATTTTTTAAACAGGTAAGTTACTTTGGAAATTAGCTTTCTACAAGAGAATTCCAAAACATGCTAGTATTTAGTAGCCAAAACCAGGAAGATATTTTTTCAACCCTCTCTTTTCATAACCCACTTCATAACCCACTGTGTTTATATATTAACCCAATTAATATATAAAGAATTATTAAGAAACTAAGAAAAAGTAGAGAAACCAGAGACCAAATTGCCAACATCCACTGGATCATGGAAAAAGCAAGAGAATTCCAGAAAAACATCTATTTCTGCTTTATTGGCTATGCCAAAGCCTTTGACTGTGTGGATCACAATAAACTGTGGAAAATTCTGAAAGAGATGGGAATACCAGACCACCTGACCTGCCTCTTGAGAAATTTGTATGCAGGCCAGGAAGCAACAGTTAGAAGTGGACATGGATCACAGATTGGTTCCAAATAGGAAAAGGAGTTCGTCAAGGCTGTATATTGTCACCCTGCTTATTTAACTTATATGCAGAGTATACATCATGAGAAACGCTGGACTGGAAGAAGCACAAGCTGGAATCAAGATTGCCGGGAGAAATATCAATAACCTCAGATATGCAGATGACACCACCCTTATGGCAGAAAGTGAAGAGGAACTCAAAAGCCTCTTGATGAAAGTGAAAGTGGAGAGTGAAAAGGTTGGCTTAAAGCTCAACATTCAGAAAACGAAGATCATGGCATCTGGTCCCATCACTTCGTGGGAAATAGATGGGGAAACAGTGGAAACAGTGTCAGACTTTATTTTTGGGGGCTCCAAAATCACTGTAGATGGTGACTGCAGCCATGAAATTAAAAGACGCTTACTCCTTGGAAGGAAAGTTATGACCAACCTAGATCACATATTCAAAAGCAGAGACATCACTTTGCCAACAAAGGTTCGTCTAGTCAAGGCTATGGTTTTTCCTGTGGTCATGTATGGATGTGAGAGCTGGACTGTGAAGAAGGCTGAGCGCCGAACAATTGATGCTTTTGAACTGTGGTGTTGGAGAAGACTCTTGAGAGTCCCTTGGACTGCAAGGAGATCCAACCAGTCCATTCTGAAGGAGGTCAGCCCTGGGATTTCTTTGGAAGGAATGATGCTAAAGCTGAAACACCAGTACTTTGGCCACCTCATGCGAAGAGCTGACTCATTGGAAAAGCTCTGATGCTGGGAGGGATTGGGGGCAGGAGGAGAACAGGACGACAGAGGATGAGATGGCTGGATGGCATCACTGACTCGATGGACATGAGTTTGGGTGAATTCCGGGAGCTGGTGATGGACAGGGAGGCCTGGCGTGCTGCAGTTCATGGGGTCACAAAGAGTTGGACACGACTGAGTGACTAAACTGAACTGAACTGAAGAAAAAGTGAAACAAATTTAAGAACTTTCACAACTACATTTCTCTCTGCTTGCTTTACTACAGGCTTTGATTTTTTTCCCTTAGACCAAATCCTAGACAGTAGAGTAAGCTGTATTTTCAAAATGTACCATCTGGATTAGCTTGCTAGAGATGCCATATCAGACGGGGTGGCTTAAACAACAAAAATTTACCTCCTCACAGTTCTGGAGACTGGAAGTCTAGGATTACGGTGTCAGCAGGGTTAGTTTTTTTATGGCCTCTCTTTTTGCTATGCAGATGGCTTCATCTCTTAGTATCTTCATATGTTCTCCCTTCTGTGTGTGTCTGTGACCAAATTTATCCTTCCTATATGGACACTAAGTCATATTGAATTAGGGTCACCCCTATGACCTCATTTAACTTAACTGCCTCTTTAGAGACCCCTATCTCCAATAAATACAGCCACAGTTTGAGGTTCCAGGGGTTAGGTGACTTCAACATCTGAGTTTGGGGGGTGATACAATTTAGCCCCTAACACCCACTAAAAAAAAATCCTTTGCAGGGGCACCTTCTGTTACATTATAAATCTGTTTCTTAAAGCTGTGTTCAGGTGGAATTTGATAAATAAGAAGTTCCCAACCTAACAGCATCAACTTCACCAAAGAACTTGTTAGAGATGCAAGATTTGAGGAACACCCCTCAAATCTCTGAATCAGAAATTCTGAAGCGGGGAAGGACTGAGTATTAATATATTCTGTAGGTAATTCTGATGCATGCTAAAGTTTGAGAACCACTGGAATTAACTGAATAATGATTTAAACATGCTCTGAGAGGCATTTTGAATGGAATATTGGGGTAGATTTTTTTTTTTAATAAAGCAGAGAGACCTTTTTAAAATGTGAATCAGCAAATCATCACCTGGTAATTCTGGGTCATGGAAATTCTAATTTTTTTAAAAGGTTAACTTGCTGCTGCTGCTGCTGCTAAGTCGCTTGAGTCGTCTCCGACTCTGTGCGACCCCATAGACGGTAGCCCACCAGGCTCCCCCGTCCCTGGGATTCTCCAGGTAAGAGTACTGGAGTGGGGTGCCACTGCCTTCTCCGAAAAGTTAACTCACTTTTTAAATAATTTTATTTGTTTGTTTGTGGCCGCCCTGGGCCCTTCACTGCTTTGTGTAGACTTTTCTCCAGTTGCAGTCAGCGGGAGCTGCTCTTCGTTGCAGTGCACAGGCTTCTCTTGGCAATGGCTTCTCTTGCTGTGGAGCACAGGCTCTAGGGTGTAGGGGCTTCAGAAGTCGCTGTGCATGGGCTCTTGAGCACAGGCTCAGCACTTGCGGCTCACGGGCCCTGGAGTGCATGGGCTTTGATAGTTGAAGCACGCAGGCCCGGTGGCACGTGGGCTCTAGAGGGAAGGCTCGGCAGTTATGGCGCACGGGCTTAGCTGCCCAGTGGCACGCGGAATCTTCCCGGATCAGGGACTGAGTCTGAGTCCCCTGCACTGGCAGGCAGATTCTTATCCACTGTGCCACCAGAGAAGTCTAGAAATTCTAATCTTTAATGCTAGCCTTAGAAAGGTACATCAGTATTTCACATGGCTAAGTCAAATGTTCATATCCGATTGTTATTTTGAAGTATATGTATAAACATATATGTGAATATATATATATATATTTTGAAGTATATGTATAAACATATATGTGAATATATATATATTGCTAACCCGTATCTTTAGCTTATTAAGTTCTGCTACATTGACTAGTTACTGTCTCTCATATTCTGTTTCTATTTATTCAGGTCAATCTCCAATTGCAGTTCCTTCCAGCTACTTCTCCCAAGCATTTCTCATTCCTTGAAAGGAGATCTCCCATGCTGAACTGAACACCGATCAAAATTCCTTACATCATATTACCTCAGAATTACCAAAATTACAGATTTAAGTGGAGGTCCTTCCAGTTTTTTCCTCTTACATTCTAGAATTACAAATCAGTTCAATTGAGAAGACAGATGCTTTTCTAGCTGTTTTGTGCCCAGGGATAGAAAAATTACTTCTAACAGCTACTAAGTCATGTTTTGATTGTTGTTGTTTTAGTCCTAAATATTTCAGCAGCAAATATGAAACATAAGAAACTCAGAGGTGGCCCACTGAAATGAATTTTATCCCTTTTGCAGACAACCAGGCCTTTGGCAATTTTTGTCCAAGAAAAATTATATTTTGGCAGAACATTCATGCAAAATACACACACACACACATACACACACTCACTCACACATGACTGTGAGCACTTTTCTCCTGTGAGTAACTGCCGGACAATGGAAGGACCACTATCCTTTCATCATCTAGTCAAATTCAAAATTCACACTCTCTGACCAGTAACAAAGGCATCTTTAATGTGATTTTATTTTTTATTTAAAAAATAATTACTCATCCAAATGATAGGTGTTCTGCTTTATTAGTCCTTACACTAATGATATTTTCATGAAGTCATTCAACTCAGAGTTGGACATTCTAAAGATATAGAGCAGGGGTCCCCAATCTCCAGGACCTAACTCATGCCTGATGACCTGAGGCATAGCTGGTGTAAATGAAGTGCACAATAAATGTAATATGCTTGAATCATCCCCAAACTATCCCCCACCCTGGTCTGCGGCAACACTGTCTTCCACAAAACCTGTTCCTGGTGTCAAAAAGGTTGGGGACTGCTGCTTTAGGGCATGGCAGAAAGAGAAGTGAAATGTTACTGAACAGGGAACAGTGCCACGGTCATCACCGCACACTGTCAGGAAGATTTACTCTCTAGGACACTAACTCTTAGCAAGTCAGTGGACCATAGTTGGATGCCTCTAATACTCAGATTAAAAACAAAGAACCTTTCCCAACAGTCATGCTTCAGGCTCACACACCATTCTAAATACCATATCAGGGAGGCTCGCAGACTCTAAAATCAAACTCTCATTGTTAAGGGACAGACCTTATGTCTAGTCTTGGACTCGATAACAGACATCATTAGAAATGGGAGAATGGTATTAACTCTTCTCTCCAAGGATCTGTGTAAAATTTTTTTATAACATTTGAAATATATGTGTTCCATTTTTTACTAAAACTTCCAAAGAAATCAGTAAAACCTAGTTTCTACTCATGAAGAAGGGTGAGACTTTGATAGGGAATGTAGATGCTGTTGGAGAAAGGAATATCTACCCAGTCCAGTATTCTTGCCTGGAGAATCCCATGGACAGAGGAGCCTGATGGGCTATAGTCCAATGGGTTGCAAGGATTCAGACACAACTGAGTAACTAAGCATGCATATAGATGCTGTAATAGGGGCACAAGGACATTTTGTAACTAGTTTAAATGAGAGATGTCATTCCACTAAAAGGGGTAGAAGGGAGTAAGAAGCTTCAAGGCATTAGTTAGGGACCTTACATGATGGGAAGATTTTAAAAGATGTAGTTGGTCAGAGAAGGAGGTGGAAGGGAAGAGGAGAGAAAATATTTCAGAAGGGAAAAAGCTCCGTAAAAAGTTAGGACACTGCAATAGTTTTCAGAATCTCCTTTGATTACAGCAGTGATCCTTAATCCCAACTTGGAATTCTAATTACCTAGAGAGATTTTAAGACCCCACCCAAGACCAATTAAATCTGAATTCCTGGCGGTAAAGCCCAGATATGTGTATATTTTTAAAGTTCCCCACAAGATTGTAACATGCAACCAGGGTTAGGAACCACTGGACCAGAACATAGAGACGGAATTGTGGAGGGTGGAGACTGTCTAAATAGGTGAGGGTCAGATTCTGGAGGGCCCCTCTGCTCACAAGGCATGCTGCACAGAGCGAGAAGTCATGGAAAGTTTTTAACCAGGGGAGTGGCATCATCAGGGCTGTCTTTTTGAATTATGTTTTGTTGAAAGCTGCCCTGTCATATACATTCATCACAGACAGACTGAGCAAATAGAAATGGGCCTGACTCTATCTTCCATGTCTAGCTGCCATGGAAACAAAATACCATCACTCATGACGGGCATGTTTCCCACTTGTTCTTCGCGATTATTGCTGCTCTCTTCCATATGTTCTTTTATGAGACTGAGGTATCTTTTTGCCTGTTGTGCCTCAACTGTCTGGAGTTTCCTCGTCCGTTTTTTTTTTTTTTTAACTTTGCCTCCTTGGCAAGAGTTTGTGCAGTCAATCAAGCAGCACTGTTGGTCAATTCACTAAAGTCAAGATAAGACAACCCTGAAAATGTCTTGAAGAAATGTGCTTGCTTCCTGAAGGAAAGAGGCTACCTGTCTGAGGCAGAGGGGCTCACAGGAAGAAGCTTAAAGTCAGGAAGTACAGAGTGTAGATCTTGGCTTGGTTATCTGTCCTCGAGTTAAGCTCTCTGAATCTGTTTCCTTATAAAATTTAGAATAATGCAATCTGTCTATCAGAGGAATGAGGACTGTAGACAAAATACATGGATAGCATGTCATACTTAGCATGTAATAGGAGCTCAATTAATGGTAGCCACTATTATTAATTAATGTCACCTCAACCCCTGAGTAAGAAAATGGCAACCCACTTCAGTATTCTTGCCTGGAGAACCCCATGGACAGAAAGTCATGCGGGTTACAGTCCATAGGGTCCCAAACAGTCAGACAAGACTGAGAGACTGAAAGTGTGCACACAAGCGCACGTGCGTGCACACACACACACAATCCTAAAAGTAGGAGTCATAAAATGACTTCTGCTCGTTCATCTTCCTTCAGAGATGGTATTTTCATAAAAATTACAGGACAAAAAATGAAGTGCAAAGAATAAATATTTTTTACTTTCCTTCTTTCCATTACTCAGTGACATTTTTGAAAGTGACATAGCTACCTAAAATGATTCTAGTTTTGAAAAGCTAAGACCAGGTGTATATATAAAAATAAGAATTCTAAAATAACATGCCATTCTAGCTCTGGAGAAAATTAAGGGGGTCTAGAAATGAAGGGATATTTGGTGATACTGAATCAATGCAAAACATTTCATGGAGACATGAAGGCATCTAATTAGAATGTGTGCAAATGATAATTCTTAAGTTATGATTTATGAATACTGATAGCAATTATTGTATCAAGCATTTTGCAGGCAATTTTATTTTTATATGAATTGCATTTGATATTTACTCCATCCCTGTGAGGAACCCTGTGAGGGTCCCCGACTTTAAGCTTCTTCCTGTGAGCCCCTCTGCCTCAGACCAGGCGGCCTCTTTCCTTTGGGAAGCAAGCACATTTCTTCAAGGCATTTTCAGGGTTGTCTTTACCTTGACTTTAGTGAACTGACCAACAGTGCTGCTTGACTGACTGCACTAACTTTTTCTTTACTGGAAGAAACTGAGGCTCAGAGAAGTAACAGAAGATGGTGCTGTGTGTGTGCAGCCTATGAGCTGGTTTTACCTCTGTTAGCCTTCTAACCTCTCTTCATCACGTCTGCTGTCGTTTCACTGGCTCTTCAAGAAATCACAGTCGCAGATTCTCATGGTCATGGAACCACTTCCTCTCTGCAATTCTACTGCTGCCCCTGCTGGGTTCCTCAGAATCATGAAAATATTGTTATATATGTAATAGAGATGATATAAAAGACTGCGTTCCTTAGTAGTATTTTACCATTGTAAAAGACTAAATATGGGGGGGAAGTGGGTCAAGATGAGTACCACTTCCCTGCTGTTCTCTTGTCATTACCATCAAAAATCAATTTCCAGAAGCAGAATTTGAGTCTATTCAATCAGATGGCTTCATTGATTCCTCCTGCAAAGTTTTATTAACAATTCATTTTTAAAAAATATTAAGAAAATGCACGTCTTTATATTAAAAGACATTAAATATACAAAAAAAGACATTAAGGTCTATCACTGAAAATCTTCTAACATTATGTCTAAAATCGATGCTGAGAACCTTCTTTATAAGTAGTTCTTGTTTGTTAGAGGAAAATCACTGAAACCTCTTGGCCAAATGAACCGGACTTTAAGAGGAAATTCCATAATGGCCCATTCTTCTTTATACTTCAAAGAATAATACATATAGCAGATCTCTCAAAGTGTTGCCAGATTTGAATTTCTTAAAAATCTTTCAGTGCCAACATACTGCTGGTGTTGAAACACAATCCATGTCTCTCACAGCTTCAACAAACACATTTAACACACTTATGCATACATTATTTAGTGCAAACATGACTCACTTAACTCAAAAGGGCTTTTTTTTAATTTTAGTATTTCATCACCATGTCATTCTATGGAAACTACCTTGGAGCTACTATGAAGCAGTTTCAAATATCCCAAATAAAACATCATTACACATGAGCAGAAATGGCACATGAGCACATGTCATTCAGTCAAGAAGAATGGCATCCTTCTTGGCTACAGGCAACTTTATAAGCTGCATGCACTTTTAATTAAACTCATTAGAAAGGCTGTGTCTCTCAGTAGATTTGAGGGCAGATAGAACCACTTAACAATAGCCAAGACCTAATCCAGTTTGTCAAAACTAATAATAATACAAATGCAATTTCTCACTCAGGGACACATCCAGAAGGTTCACGAATGAGCAATTGTGATGCTATTTTTTAAAGTAATATTTATAAATTATTGCAAGATGTTGCCAGCCGCAGACCATGGTTGCAATGTCTAATTCCAAAGAGCTGATAAAAGGTGCTATTAATAAAAAGGCACATTTTGGGCAACTGACATAACTAATTGATCAAGTAATTTGAGTAAAAATACAAGATTTCACTAGGAAAC
Source organism: Tragelaphus eurycerus (assembly GCA_935064755.1). Classification (NCBI taxonomy): domain Eukaryota; kingdom Metazoa; phylum Chordata; class Mammalia; order Artiodactyla; family Bovidae; genus Tragelaphus; species Tragelaphus eurycerus. The sequence goes on along the minus strand of CAKXYN010000025.1, from coordinate 11,329,089 downwards.
CCGAATGGGGATGAAATCACTCAATTTTCCAAAAGCCAGAAGGCCTTGAAAAAAGAGGAGACCACAGAACACTTTAATGTCTAACCAAAACCAAATAAAATGATCCCAACATACAAATAGGCTTCAGATGATATAATGTGACGAGAGATTTCAGCTATGTAGGCAAACCTTTCATTTTCTTACCCAAATACGCCAAGCCAAAGATTACCAAAATAGAGAAGGAGGGGAAAAGTCCCATTTCCTCAGTCTCTGTAAGAGTGACAGGGAACTTTTTTTTTTTTTTTGCCCTCCTTTTTTGTCTCACTGTACACCTCACTAAACTCATACTCAACATTGCATTTGGATCTCAAGATCTGGGTTAAATTAAAGCAAAATAAGATAAAATGGACCCAGATGGACATGAATTTACCTAGGCTGACACTTCCAGTAATGGGTACTGGAAGATGCATAACCACCAGCCCACCCAAGGATTCCTGCAGTAGCCAAAATCAATGCTTGTCTGGAGCACCTGAAGATGCCTGGGACACTATTAAGTTCTGCGAAATGACTGCTAAGTTTCCTGCTATGCCTGGTCTGAGGCAAGAAGAAACAGCTGCTCATACTCTCTATTCAGGTGCTTTAACAAACAGGGAATCTCTCTCTGTCCTCTTTTTCTTGGGAAAATGGGCACATCCTCAAACTTGTCATTATTAAGAAACCCTCAGTTGTGGCCAGAACACTGTCCTGGCCCATTTTGGGAGGGGGAAACTGGTATCCCAAATATATTCCCTGAGACCTCTAGCAGCAATATCAATCTCTCATTGAAATAATAGTTTAAGGAAAGGCATCGTGCCATCATTTTCTCATTTCATCTTCGTAACATCCTCTTAAAGAAAGGGCTGAAAGGAGACAGGACTTTTGTGATGCCTGAACAAATCAAAATGGTGGTTCAAGAGAAGGATGATGATTCTGTTGGTAAAGACTACCATGGAGAAAATAGGAATTGGAAGGAAATTTTAAATGGTATCCATGAAGACAGGAAATCACATGCAAAGCAGGAGGTCCACAGCCAGAGTGTGCATGGGATCAATGGGAATTACGAGACAGTGACGCACAGAACAGATCCAGCCCTCTGTGAACAGTTAATAAAGCACACACTCATACACACTTCATTACAGTCACACACATTTTGTCATATTTTGCTTCTTGTCTTGAACTAATATTATCCAGCATACCATGCATGCATGACCATCTGCCTGCTCCCAGATGCGTATTTCATTAGGAAGTATGAATGGGCCGCCAGGGCCTGCAAATGACACTAGAGAACAATCAGATAGAGAAGATTAAAAGTTAGCATCACTTTCTTTGAGGTTTCGGCTCAATCCTTCTTCCCAGTACCAGAAAAAAGAAGACTATCAGCAACATCCTGAGCCTTCAATACGCCAAACTCACAATGAAAAAGGCCAATTGCTCTACTGACCACAAGGAAACAAATTTCACAGTGCAGGTTTGGGGCTGTTAAATGAGACTGACTATTCTCTCATAGTCCCCAAATGACCCTGTTTTATGAAAGGGAAAGCTTGTCTATCAGATCCGTGTTTTCCTGCAACACAATCATCTGGACTGTTATCAAACCTAACAATTTTACAGGAAATCCTATTCCACATTAGGACTCTGTGCTTGTAGTCATTAGGGTTGTGTGTTGTTGTTTGTTTTTTTTAACAAGTCATCAGACACAACAACCTCCCTGGATCCCTGTCCTCACAAGCCACTTTCTAATTTGCACAGTTAGTCTTACCACACTGGTCCACACCAGAACTCCCTGGTGGCTCAGATGGTAGAGTCTGCCTGCAATGCGGGAGACCCAGGTTGGATCCTTGGGCCAGGAAGATCCCCTGGAGAAGGAAATGGAAACCCACTCTAGTATTCTTGCCTGGAAAATCCCATGGAAGGAGGAGCCTTGCAGGCTACAGTCCATAGGGTTGTAAAGAGTCGAACATGACTGAGCAACTTCATTTTCACAGGAGAAGGCAAATCAAAACTACAATGTGATATAATTTCACAACAGTCAGAATGGCCATCATCAAAAAATTATACAAACAATAAATACTGGAGAGGGTGTAGAGAAAAGGGAACCTTCTTGCACTATTGATATGAATGTAAATTGATGGATGACACAATGGAGAACAGTATAGAGACTGCTTTAAAAACTAGGAATAAAACTACCATAAGACCCAGCAATCTCACTTACTGGACATACACCCTGAGAAAATCATAATTCAAAAAGACTCATGCACCCCCCCAATGTTCACAACAGCTCTATTTACAATAGCGAGGACATGGAAGCAACTTAGATGTCCATCAATAGATGAACAGATAAAAAAGTTGTGGTACATATATACGATAGAATACTATTCAGCCACAAAAAGGAACAAATCTGAGTCAGTTTAACTAAGGTGGATGAACCTAGAGCCTGTTATACAGTGAAGGAAGTCAGAAAGAGAAAAGCAAATATCATATATTAACATATATAACACATATGGAATCTAGAAAATTGGCACTTGTGAACCTATTTTCAGGGCAGGAATAGAGATGCAGATGTGGTGAACAGACCTGTGCACACAGCAGGGGAAGGAGAGAGGAGGATGAATCGAGTCAGTGGCACTGACATAAAACAGCTAGTGGGAAGCTGCTGCACACAGAGCACAGGGAACCCAGCTCGCTGCTCTGGGATAACCTAAAAGGTGTGGGAGAGAGCTCAAGAGGGAGGGGATACATGTATACTTATGACTGACTCACATGGTCATACAGCAGGAATCAGCATGACATTGTAAAGCTCTTCTAATTAAAAGTAACTTAAAAAAAAAACAGGAAGGAATAAAAGGAGTTTGGGGCCCAGTCGATTTTATTACTGATTCCCTCTGATCTTGACACCCACTTCTGTAATGAGCCCTTTTCTCACGGTCAGAATATAAACCTGTCCTCTTAACACCAGTTACTCTTTTTCTAATGACCTAGAGTTCTTAATATTATTATATATTATTATTAATATATAATTATATTAATTATATCTCATATATTAATGTTATATTAATATGTAATATTATATTATTATAATATGTAATAATATATTATTATATTAATATAATATATTAATATTATTATATATTATATAATAATATTTTCAGTACTTTGATTATATATATTATAATAATAGAATATTATTATTAATATTTTCAGTACTTTGATGTCTATAGAACTGATATCTTGCCACAATTTTCCTAATACTTGTTGAGCTTCTTAAAAGATGAAATAAATTGCCCCCAAATGGGACATAAGGCAAAGATAAAAATGAAGATAGGCCAAAGTAATACTTTCATCAATGATAAAGACTATGTGAAAACGCTTACTGATTTCCTGAATTAGGCAGAATTACCCACCCACTCAGAGGCAAGACCAGACCTGACAGGCCTCCCTAGCTAGGTGTGACCTGGACATGACTGAAGGCACAGCGGAGGGACAGGTAACTTGCACACTACAGGTGTGCTGACTTCACTTGAAACCAGTCACTGTACCTCCTCTGCGGATACAGGCTGGGCGCAGGGTGGAGCGAGTGAAAGGGTGTAAGCAGCCAGGAGTATTACACTAACTGAGCTTCATACTGAAGGAAACATCAGCTGTGAGCAGGAAATGCACTCAGCTGATGGAATTCATGGATCACGTGGGAGGCTTGGGTTAGATTTCCAGGTTATGAACCAAGATGCTGAGGTCTTGAAGGATCAGATTAGCATTAATAGCACCACTATTTCCTGCCCCAAATTATGAATTCATTGAGAAACAAGATCAAAGACAAAATAAACAAAGGCCAAACTATCACCATTAATACTGATACAGGATACATTGGCAATTGTAACCTACTGGGAAGGGCTTCCCTGGGAGCTCAGTCAGTAAAGAATCTGCCTGCAGTGCAGGAGACCTGGGTTTGATCTCTGGGTTGGGAAGATCCCCTGGAGAAGGAAATGGCAATTCATTCCATTTCAACTTCCTGTGCAAGGGGTAACTTGCTGCACATTTCCCCCAGATTCTAGACCCTGGAATAGTTCACAGGTGACACAGCAAACATTCTTATTTATGTCATTACCTCTAACCAATCTGAGGATAACAGTAGTAAGAAAAGGACCACTTTTCTTACTTAAGAAGTATTAAGGACCACTGGTAAATTAGTTCCATCCAATCAAGAAAATCCAATCCAATCATTGTCTACCAACCTTCCCACAATTTTATCTCTATTACGAGAAGAAAAGAAAGGAACAAGAATCAGGAGTTTTGAGGGAAGCTCTTTCTTCCTGGAAACCAGAAGAAGGGACAGGCAGGCTTTTCTCTCATACAGGACCTGCTCCCCCATGAAGCCCAGGTCACACAGCTGCATTTCTAATGCCTTCAACGGAATGGCCCAGATCTAAATCCCTCGACCTAAAATGTATGGGGACCCCGTGGAGCTCTCTGCCGCCATTTCCATGCTCTTGGCCAGTTAACTGTTTACACCTTTCTTGCTTCTTTTATGCCACAAAAGCTGACCATGCTTCTCCTTCTGCTTTTTGGTCCCTTACTCTACTTTTGCAGTTCCTCTTCCTGGAAATTGTTTTTTCACTTCCTCACTTTCTCCTAAATACGTCTCCTTTTAAGAGTTTTAATGTTAGTTACTGTAGACTATAGAAAATCAGCAAAGGAAAACAATGGGAATTGGAGGATTTCTTTAAATAACAAAGCACTCAAGAGAGTTATTCTGGAGTCTTTATATAGTATAAATAACAACTTAGAGATTCTCACTGCCCCAGTCCTGACACTCCTTAGAATCATTTAAACCCCACTTTCCTTGTGGCTCAGCTGGTAAAGAATCTGCCTGCAATGCAGGAGACCTGGGTTCGATCCCTGGGTTGGAAAGATCCCCTAGAGAAGGGAAAGGCTACCCACTACAGTATTCTGGCCTGGAGAATTCCATGGACTATATAGTCCATGGAGTCTCAAAGAGTCAGATACTACTGAGCAACTTTCACTTTGCTAACAAAAGGCGTGCTTGCTTCTCATCTCAGGCTCAGGAAAGACATCCTTAGTTGAGATGAGGTAGAGTGGAGTCTTAGAATCCTTCTCAATACAGCTATCCAGTTAGTCACTATCAACAGATTTCAGCTGACTCTCAAAATAAAATACATTTCCATTTTGGATAACCTCATACTGTCATTTTAAAAGAACTGATCACTTCCCTTCAGAGGTTCTTGACACTATGTTACTTTCACATGCTATATTTTCTGCCACCTTAGGTAGGATTTTTCTCTATCTTTTCCCCCACTACTTTCCCAAAACCTTTTTCTATTGCAAACTATGTTATTCTCCTGGTGTTACAGTCCACTCTGGGACATCTCTTTGTAAGCCATTACATTCCCTCTTTTGATGATAATTTGCTTGCCTGAACTGCTACTATACTCTGCTATCACATACAGCTGTCCAGTATCTGCGTCTGTTCAGGACCCCTGTGGGTTCATACCTGGCAGGTGTGGTTTCCTCAAAGTGCCCACACCCATCCCCACCTGACCACTCACTAATATACTACAGTGGGACTTATAGCTGACATTTCGGTTTTGTTTTCTGTATGTCTTCTGTCTTTTTCTGTTCATCTATTATCCTTTTATGGGCTTCCCTGGTGGCTCAGTGGTAAAAGGCTCTGCCTGTCAAGGCAGGAGATGTGGGCTCAATCCCTGGGTCAGGAAGATCCCTCAGAGGAGGGCATGGCAACCCACTCCAGTATTTTTGCCTGGAGAATTCCATGGACAGAGGAGCCTGGTGGATTACAGTCCATGGGGCTGCAAGAGAGTCAGACATGACTTAGCGACTACACAACAACAAAAATCATACTTTTAGATAAATCTGTCACGATGGTGTGATCACTCACACTCACCTAGAGCTAGACATCCTGGAATGTGAAGTCAAGTGGGCCTTAGAAAGCATCACTATGAACAAAGCTAGTGGAGGTAATGGAATTCCAGTTGAGCTATTTCAAATCCTGAAAGATGATGCTGTGAAAGTGCTGCACTCAATATGTCAGGTAATTTGGAAAACTCAGCAGTGGCCACAGGACTGGAAAAGGTCAGTTTTCATTCCAATCCCAAAGAAAGGCAATGCCAAAGAATGTTCAAACTATCGCACAATTGCACTCATCTCACACGCTAGTATTCTCCAAGCCAGGCTTCAGCAATATGTGAACCATGAACTTCCAGATGTTCAAGCTGGTTTTAGAAAAGGCAGAGGAACCAGAGATCAAATTGCCAATATCCACTGGATCATGGAAAAAGCAAGAGAGTTCCAGAAAAACATCTATTTCTGCTTTATTGACTATGCCAAAGCCTTTGACTGTGTGGATCACAATAAACTATGGAAAATTCTGAAAGAGATGGGAATACCAGACCACCTGATCTGCCTCTTGAGAAACCTGTATGCACGTCAGGAAGCAACAGTTAGAACTGGACATGGAACAACAGACTGGTTCCAAATAGGAAAAGGAGTACGTCAAGGCTATATATTGTCACCCTGCTTATTTAACTTCTATGCAGAGTACATCATGAGAAACACTGGGCTAGAAAATCAAGATTGCCGGGAGAAATATCAATAACCTCAGATATGCAGATGACACCATGTTTATGGCAGAAAGTGAAGAGGAACTAAAAAGCCTATTGATGAAAGTGAAAGAGGAGAGTGAAGAAGTTGGCTTAAAGCTCAACATTCAGGAAACTAAGATCATGGCATCCGGTCCCATCATTTCATGGGAAATAGATGGGGAAACAGTGGAAACAGTGTCAGACTTAATTTTTTTGGGCTCCAAAATTACTGAAGATGGTGATTGCAGCTATGAAATTAAAAGACGCTTACTCCTTGGAAGGAAAGTTATGACCAACCTAGATACAAAAGCAGAGACATCACTTTGCCAACAAAGGTCCATCTAGTCAAGGCTATGGTGTTTCCTGTGGTCATGTATGGATGTGAGAGTTGGACTGTGAAGAAAGCTGAGCGCCAAAGAATTGATGCTTTTGAACTATGGTGTTGGAGAAGACTCTTGAGAGTCCCTTGGACTGCAAGGAGATCCAACCAATCCATTCTGAAGGAGATCAGCCCTGGAAGTTCTTTGGAAGGAATGATGCTAAAGCTGAAGCTCCAGTACTTTGGCCACCTCATGCAAAGAGTTGACTCACTGGAAAAGACTCTGATGCTGGGGGGGATTGGGGGCAAGAGGAGAAGGGGACGACAGAGGATGAGATGGCTGGATGGCATCACTGACTCGATGGACCTGAGTCTGGGTGAACTCCGGGAGCTGGTGATGGACAGGGAGGCCTGGCATGCTGTGATTCATGGGGTCGCAAAGAGTCGGACACGACTGAGCAACTGAACTGAACTCAAAGCTTTCTTTTACATTAAGTGGACATTTTTAAATAGAACATCTTAATTTTAAATAACTTTTTCACTGAATATTTTTTTTTCAGTGATTTCCTTAGTGGTTGCTCTGCTGCTGCTGCTGCTGCTAAGTCACTTCAGTCGTGTCCGACTCTGTGCGACCCCATAGACGCCAGCCCACCAGGCTCCCCGGTCCCTGGGATTCTCCAGGCAAGAACACTGGAGTGGGTTGCCATTTCCTTCTCCAATGGATGAAAGTGAAAAGTGAAACTGAAGTCACTCAGTCGTGTCCAACCCTCAGTGAGGGCTTAACATATATATCTTATCAGAGTCTGCTTCAGATTTATACTAACAATTTCAATGGAATATTGAACTTTACACCTATATAGCTCTATTCCTTTCCCCTTTTCAATGCTATTGTTATACAGATCTACGTATGTTTCAACAATTATTTCTTAGAATATTTTTTCTGCTCCTTGCTCTCTCACCTCTCCATCACTCTCATTGCATGTATGCTGAGTCAGCTAATGGTATCTCACATTTCTCTGACCATCTCCTAATTTTTCATTTTTGCTGTTGTGCCCTCTAATGAATCTTTCTTTTCAGTTTTTGTACTTTTCAATCCAGAATTTACATTTGCCTTTTTTGGGGGGAGTTGGGGGGGGAGGTGGGCAGATAATTGCTTAATAATGTTATGCTGGGCTATGCCATACATCAACATGAATCAGTTATAATTATATATATACATGTCTCTTTCCTTAAAAGGAAAAGGGGACGACAGAGGATGAGATGGCTGGATGGCATCACTGACTCGATGGACGTGAGTCTGAGTGACCTCCGGGAGTTGGTGATGGACAGGGAGGCCTGGCGTGCTGCGATTCATGGGGTCGCAAAGAGTCAGACACGATTGAGCGACTGATCTGATCTGAGTTCTTTACTGATATTCTCCACTTAGAGAAATACTTAAAAACAGATTAAGTATTTTAATTAAATTAAATTTTAATTAAACAAATTGAAAACAGATGTTTTTAATCTGTTTTCACAAGGCAGTTTGTTTTGCCTGCTTTTCTCCCTATTAGACTTCCCAGCTTCTTTGTATGCCTCAAATTTTCTTGTTGCTGTTGGAAACTGGCTCTTTTGGATAATACATGGTAGCAACTCTGGGAGCTGGTTGATCGCCGTTCCCTTTCCTCAGTTTCACTTCAGTCGCCAGTCGTGTCCGACTCTTCGGGACCCCATGAATCACAGCCCTTCCCTAGGGGGTTGATTATTGTCACTTGCTTATCTGTTTAGTGACTGGGTTATTTTGGCAAAGTATGTTCTCTCCTCTCCCCTCACGGTATAAAGGCTCTGATACTGCTCCTCAGATGGTGCAGTATCGGGCATGTGGACAGTCATCTCTGGAGAGCAAGTCTTTTGCAGTCTCTTTAACTGTCACTGTCCTAGACACACCCAGCTATTAACTTCCATTAATAGCTGGCTGATTGCTCTATTATTGTCAACAATGCTGTGGGGCACAAACTCTCCAAAGAAACTCAGCCTCCTTAAAGAAACAGTCTTTGAGTTCAGATTTTTGAGGTTTGTCTGATCCCAAGAAGGTTCTTCTTGTGTTCCCCTAGTTCTGTCTAGTAAACTAGCCAGCCATGACTTAGCTTACACCTCACACGCACCTACCAGTTGCCTCTGATTTGTTTCACAGCACAACGTCTAGGGGCTCAGCAGCAAAGATTCCACCTGCAAGGCAGGAGATGCACCTAAAGAAAGGGTCGATCCTTGGGTTGGGAAGGTCCGCTGGAGAGAGCGTGGCAATCCACTCCAGTATTCTTGCCTGGAAGATCTCAAGAACAGAGGTCCATGGGGGTCACAAAGAGTCAGACACAACTAAAGCAATGGAGCACTCACTCACTCACAACCTCTATTGTTTTGAGAATGTCCTTAGGTTTGAATATCCCACAGTCTGTGGCAAATGAAGTCAGCTTCTTTGGGAAGAGATTCTGAGCTGTTTTATGGCCCGCTTATTCCCCTGGGCAGAATCTCTGGGCTGAGGCTCTGAAGCTGAGGTTGGGGACAGGGGCATACTTCTGAGCGACACCCACACTTTTGGAGCAAGGTGCCTGGCAGAGTGGGGTCGTGCCATAGCCTCTGCTCCATGTGGCTCACCTCTCTCTGAATGGAACCTCTGCTTCGCACATGAGCTAGAGGGAGGGTGACGCAGGGTCCCAGAATGTTTAGTACGCTGTCCCCTTACCTTTCAAGTCAGGATGCGGCTAAAGAGAATATCCACCTCTCCCCTGCAGTTGCTCGACACTTAGGCTCTGAAACAGGTATCTGGGCAGAAACAGAGATGCTAATGTTCCGCCCCTCCCAGGAAAATACAGTAGCCCTCCAACTGGGAGCTGGAGAAGAGACAGCTCTGTGTTCTCTTCTGCACCCACGTGGCCCTGGTTTGCTTCAAGATGAACTGAGAAGAGGGAAGAAGAGAGTGAGCTGTGGTTCAAACACTGCAGACTCTTTCCTGTTCTTACCAAATTTTCCTAAGTTTTTAAAAATAAGTGTTTTTGTTGTTATTGCTGTTCATTTGCTATATGCCCACTGAGCGACTTCACTTTTCCTTTTCACTTTCCTGCATTGGAGAAGGAAATGGCAACCCACTCCAGTGTTCTTGGCTGGAGAATCCCAGGGACCGGGGACCCTGGTGGGCTGCTGTCTATGGGGTCGCACAACTGAATCGACTTAGCAGCAGCAGCAGTAGCATGGTACCATTTCCAGAGACTTTAAAGAGCTTGTGTTTTTTTGGGTGGGGTTAATGATTTTTTTTTTCACTAACTTTACTGCTGGATTTAGAAAAGGCAGAGGAACCAGAGATCAAATTGCCAACATCCGCTGGACCATCGAAAAAGCAAGAGAGTTCCAGAAAAACATCTATTTCTGCTTTATTGACTATGCCAAAGCCTTTGACTGTGTGGATCACAATAAACTGTGGAAAATTCTGAGAGAGATGGGAATACCAGACCACCTGATCTGCCTCTTGAGAAATCTGTATGCAGGTCAGGAAGCAACAGTTAGAACTGGTCATGGAACAACAGACTGGTTCCAAATAGGAAAAGGAGTACGTCAAGGCTGTATATTGTCACCATGTTTATTTAACTTATATGCAGAGTACATCATGAGAAATGCTGGACTGGAAGAAACACAAGCTGGAATCAAGATTGCCGGGAGAAATATCAATAACCTCAGATATGCAGATGACACCACCCTTATGGCAGAAAGTGAAGAGGAACTCAAAAGCCTCTTGATGAAAGTGAAAGTGGAGAGTGAAAAGGTTGGCTTAAAGCTCAACATTCAGAAAACGAAGATCATGGCATCTGGTCCCATCACTACATGGGAAATAGATGGAGAAACAGTGGAAACAGTGTCAGACTTTATTTTTCTGGGCTCCAAAATCACTGCAGATGGTGACTACAGCCATGAAATTAAAAGACGCTTACTCCTTGGAAGGAAAGTTATGACCAACCTAGATAGCATATTCAAAAGCAGATACAAGTTATCACTTTGCCAACAAAGGTTCGTCTAGTCAAGGCTATGGTCTTTCCTGTGGTCATGTATGGATGTGAGAGCTGGACTGTGAAGAAGGCTGAGCGCCGAAGAATTGATGCTTTTGAACTGTGGTGTTGGAGAAGACTCTTGAGAGTCCCTTGGACTGCAAGGAGATCCAACCAGTCCATTCTGAAGGAGATCAGACCTGGGATTTCTTTGGAGGGAACTATGCTCAAGCTGAAACTCCAGTATTTTGGCCACCTCATGCGAAGAGTTGACTCATTGGAGAAGACTCTGACGCTGGGAGGGATTGAGGGCAGGAGGAGAAGGGGACGACAGAGGATGAGATGGCTGGATGGCATCACTGACTCGATGAACGTGAGTCTGAGTGACCTCCGAGAGCTGGTGATGGATAGGGAGGCCTGGCGTGCTGCAGTTCATGGGGTCGCAAAGAGTCGGACACGACTGAGCGACTGATCTGATCTGATCTGATCTTACTGTGAAGCAGATCCACAGAGCTCCATATGTTGCAATGCTGGAAATGGAACCTTATATACTTCTTAACTTAGTCAATGTATCAGTTGCATTTCTCCAAGGAATAAAAGGCTTGTTAAGCACTGAATGTTCTTTAATCCCAGTATTTCTTGACTCCATCATTGATCAGAAGTGATAAACAGGGACTTCCCTGGCAGTCCAATGGTTAAGACTCTACGCTTCCACCAAAGAGGGCATGGGTTCAATCCCTAGTTGGAGAACTAAGATCCCACATGCCTCACAGTGTGGGGAAAAGAAATTAATTAAATTTTTAAAAATCACATATTTGCCTTGCATTATTTTAAAGAAGAGTTATGAACAGAAACAATGTCCTCTTCATTTTGATAAGCAGTGAGAGTTATATTTGGAAAGTATTAATGTGCTTTTCTATTTTTCCTTCTGAACATAATAATCTTCAATCAGTCTACCTAAGGCACTCATTTGCTAGTAGAGAGTTTAGAATTTGGTGCAGAAGAATGAAAATAAAAGGTAACATTCAGCTCCCTCCTCAAAAAACTGGATTTTGGAACCCCACAGTTAGATGAGAGTCAGGATTAACTGAGGGAGAAAAGGGATTCCAAATTTCTTTTCCTTACCATTTAGAATAATTGAAAAAAAAAAGTATAGATCACTCCTCCTTCCCCCCAATCTATGAGGGAAGTTAAACATGGGGGTTTAGGTAAATGGCAAGAAAAAGCAACATTTAGGGAGAAAAAGAGAAAAGTTTTAAGATACATCTGGATTTCTACTTTGGAGGAAAAGAATTAGGAAGGATGGCGTACTAAACCAAGAAGACAGGTGAGCACAGGAACCTTTGAACCACATTCTTTATTTGGGAATCTAGGAGACCAATACGCAACAGGTCTTCTTCACCACAAGGCAACAACTGGCCTCGCTGAGAGTGGCTGGTACAAACGGAGAGGATCAGTGAGCGCTCCCAAGCCTCCATTGGACCATCTGAGGCGTGGACACTCAGTGGAGAGCAGTCTGCCCTGGGGTCTGCTGCGGTGGATAAAGGGACCACATGGCTTGGGCAGGAGATGGACTTCCAGGCCAGCAGTTGAATAGAAGGCAGAGCATTGGACTTCCCTGGAGGTCCAGTGGTTAAGAATCTGCCTGTCCATGCAAGGGACATGGATTCAATTACTGATCCGGGAAAATTCCACATGCTGCAGGGCAACTAAGCCTGTGAACCACACCTACTGAGCCCGCAGACCCTGGAGTCTGTGCTCTGCAACAAGAGAGGCCACAGCAACGAGAAGCCCATACACTGCAGCCAGAGAGGGGCCCCCGCTCGCCACAACTAGAGAAAGCCCGTGCGCAGCAACAAAGACCCAGTGCAACCAAATAAATAAATTTAATAAATAAATACATCTCAACGGAGCACCATCAAGGTGCAGGAAGAAGTAGAAGTTTTCAAGGCAGCAGTTAACAATAGGGTTTAAAACCCTGAGCGTAAAAGCGAGAGCTCAATGACAGGACGCCCAGGAGGTCCATGTCGCCTTACTGAGCTGACCAAGTTCAGTGTCATCACCTTGCTTGTTAGCCACTGTCATGGTCGGCTAGGGCTGCCACAGCAAGATGCCATGAACTACAGAAATGTATTTTCTCACAGTTCTAGGGACTGGGAAGTCCAAGACCAAGTTACTAGACAGTTGAGTTTCTCGTGAGAGCCCTCTTCCTGGCTTGCAGAAGCCTCCTTCCCGTGTCCTCACATGGCTTTCCTTGGTGCATACACATGGAGAGAAAGAAAGAAATGGATCTCCCTCTTTCCCTTCCTCCAATTATAAGGCCCCAATCCTATAAAATTAGGACTCTTACCCTGATGGCCCCTCATTTAGCCTTGTTAGTGTCAGTCATCCAGTCGTGTCCAACTCTTCGTGACCCCATGGACTGTAGCCCCACCAGGCTCCTCTGTCCATGGGATTCTCCAGGTAAGAACACTGGAGTGAATAGCCATGTCCTTCTCCAGGGGATCTTCTTGACCCAGGGATCAAACCTGGGTCTGCTGCACTGCAGATTCTTTACTGTCTGACCCACGAGGGAAGCTCCATACAGCCTTAAGTGAAAGTCACTCAGTTGTGTCTGACTCTTTGCAACCCAGGCCAGAATACTGGAGTGGGTAGCCTTTCCCTTCTCCAGGGGATCTTCCTAACCCAGGGATTGAACCCAGGTCTCCTGCATTGCAGGCAGATTCTTTACCAGCTGAGCCACAAGGGAAGCCCCCTTCAGTTCAGTTCAGTTCAGTTGCTCAGTCGTGTCCGACTCTTTGCGACCCCATGAATCACAGCACGCCAGGCTTCCCTGTCCATCACCATCTCCCAGAGTTCATTCAAACTCACATCCATTGAGTCGGTGATGCCATCCAGCTATCTCATCCTCTGTCGTCCCCTTCTCCTCCTACCCCTAGTCTCTACCAGCATCAGAGTCTTTTCCAATGAGTCAACTCTTTGCATGAGGTGGTCAAAATACTGGAGTTTCAGCTTTAGCATCATTCCTTCCAAAGAAATCCCAGGGCTGATCTCCTTCAGAATGGACTGGTTGGATCTCCTTGCAGTCCAAGGGACTCTCAAGAGTCTTCTCCAACACCACAGTTCAAAAGCATCAATTCTTACGTGCTCCGCTTTCTTCACAGTCCAACTCTCGCATCCATAAATGACCACTGGAAAAACCATAGCCTTGACTAAACCATAGCCTTGACTAGATGGACCTTTGTTGCAAAGTAATGTCTCTGCTTTTCAATATGCTATCTAGGTTGGTCATTACCTCCTTAAAGCAGTATTTTCAAATATAGTCACACTAGGGGTTAGGGCTTCCCTGTTCCTGTTTCTGACCTAATTTTCTACCTGTTAAAACCCATTCTATCAAGTACCTCGCATCTCTCCAACAAACCCCTTTTCTGTTTCAGTTAACCAGAGTTACTTTCTATTGTTGGCAACCATGGACCCAGACTGGTCAGAAATTTGCATCAGAAGACAGTCACTCAGGAAACTGGTACTGGTTATTTGTCTTCATATGGGCTAAAAAAAAATATGAAAATCCAGAGTTCAGGAATGGGAATCTGTCAGCTGTAACAAATAACTAGATAATTTTTCTTCTGTGGTGACCTTTAATGAAGTGTCCACTGAAAAGAAGGATTTAAGGGATCAAACTGTCATTGAAATTGAAGATTAAGGATGCTAGGGTGAGGTGGCTGCTTCTAATGAGACTGGAGGGCTTAAAGACGAGATGACAGGCTTAGATCTCTATATTTTAGCTCAAGGCATAGACCTGGGGAATTTCTCTGGTTGTGATAACTTTCTACGTAAATGTCTGCCAAAATGCAACACAAATGTAAAATTCTGTGGGTGCCTGGAGAAAGTCCATTGAATTTCCAGCCTTACCAAGTCACTTATATGAAAGTGGCAGTACTGATCAGGAAATAATGAAAAACTGAATATAGCAGAGAACACAGATGTCTGGAAGTACCCCCCTCAAGCCACACTCTATACAGGCCTTTTCTTGACAGCCAAACAAGACCCACTTTCTCTTCGCATCGTCATCTTCTTATATCTTATTTTCCTAAACCAGAAATCTGGCTTTATCTACAGACCTTGATGATCTCACTCAGCACAAGGCTCTCCAGCAGGACCTGGAGAGTAAGCTGGATTGGTACTTTCAATACTTTGATAAGACACAAGTAGGCTAGATGATGAGCTTCCCTGGTGGCTCAGCGGTAAAGAATCCACCTGCAATGCAGGAGTTGCAGGAGACAAAGGCTGGATCCCTGGGTTGGGAAGATCCCCTGGAGGAGGGCATGGCTACCCATTCCAGTATTCTTGCCTGGAGAATCCCATGGACAGAAGGACCTGGCAGGCTACAATCCAGACAGCTGGAAAAAGTCAGACACAAGTGAAGCGACTGAGCACTCATGCAAAGCAGGCTAAAGGATGGAAGCAAAAGATTTGAAAATATAGAGACCTGCTACTTCAGGAAAGTTTCTATGAGTCTAGTGGTCAAAAGTGCCAATGCTTATGGCAAATATCTTCTTTCTCTAATACAAACAGTTGTCACGCTTGGTGGGCCATTTTGGCCTTTGCAGGCAACATATCCAAAATTTGCATGCACTTTATTCAACCCATCTACCAGGTGTCTCAAAAGGCTTCTACTTTTAATGGCTCTATACCTAGAAATTTTGTTACACAAAATTTCTAATGATGCCCAACATGTCTGTGGAAAAGCAGACAAAGAGCTCTGAAAGGGAATCACAAAACAGATGCCTAGATCTTAGAGCTCCAGTAGAGGCTCTGCATTATGTTGTTAATACTATCCTTTTGAGAGATAGGCATTCGTGTTCCCAATGAGTAGACCCAAGTAGAGACACCAGGTGACTGTGGAAAATAGACAAGGCATTATGAACTGGAGCGCTGTCTGATCCATCTGGCCGTAAAGTCAGGTGGTCCCACCGTCAGCTCATCAGCAGGCGCTCTGGACTGAGCTGCAGAAGCAGTCTCCGTGAGCCAGCTGCCCACCCTGTCATGTCATTACTCCTGCGGCTCTCTCCCTCCTCTCCCGGCCTAATGAGAAACAGCCTGTGACTCACTGAAAACCTTTGAGTCTGGACTCTGGAAACTTCTAGGTGATAGGCTGGCAAAAGCCAGAAGTGGACTGCTGACCGTACACCTCCATTTAGGTGGAGGCCTGAAGGT
Organism: Tragelaphus eurycerus; assembly: GCA_935064755.1. Classification (NCBI taxonomy): domain Eukaryota; kingdom Metazoa; phylum Chordata; class Mammalia; order Artiodactyla; family Bovidae; genus Tragelaphus; species Tragelaphus eurycerus. Next base: position 11,312,908 of record CAKXYN010000025.1, on the reverse strand, counting down.
TAGTGCAGAGCAAAAACCTCTACAATTCCACTTGGAAAAGAATTCTGATCAGCGTATCTCGTTGCCCACTTTAGTTGGAAGAATAGATTGTTTGAGAAAGTGCTCTATCCAAAACTAATCCATGAGCAATACCTGTGCCCTTGTATAGCCTTGATGTACATACTTACAGCTATAGATACATTATGAGTCCACTGAACAAGTACTTGTGCAGGTGGACACAGAGACTTTCACTAGACTAATTAGAGGATACTAATGCAAAAGCTTAAGGAAAGAGGTCTACAGCAGGACCTTTCAACATATACCCAGAGTGACAGAATATTTATGTACAATCAAAAGTTGCCCACTGCGGGGATTTTCCTGTGGTCTAGTGCTTAGGAGTCCACCTTCCAATGTAGAGGATGCAGGTTCGATCCCCGGGCTGGGATCTAAGATCCCACATGCCATGGGGAAAGTAAACACACACACAACTAGAGAGAAGCCTGTGCGCCATAACTAGGGAAGCCCATGGGCTGCAACAAAAATCTCACATGCTGCAACTAAAACCCAACACAGCCAAATAAATACATACATGTTTGTAAAAAAGTTGTATGTGTATAGACCTAATGCACTGTGTAACCACTAAGGATCTACCATATAGCACAGGGAACACTGCTCCATACTCTGTAAAGGCCTATATGGGAAAAGAAATCTAAAAAACAGTGGATATATGTATATACATAACTCACTCACGTTGCTGTACACCTGATACTAATACATCATTCTAAGTCAACGATACTTCAAAAAAATTATTTTTAAAGTTATGCACTGTGAAGGAGGCTTCTAAGGTGGAATAGTTGATATACTCTATTCTAAACATTGGTTATTCTGTGTCCACCTGCACGAGTACCTGCTCAGTGGACTCATAAAGTATCTAGAGCTATAAGTATGTACATCAAGGCTATACAAGGGCACAGTTGCCCTAACTCAAGATGCCTTGGCTACTGCCCAACCAGAGATCAATAAAAATTCCCAATGTTGAACCATAACTCATAAGAAGAACAAGCCAATTGATCACATTTTTCTGTGGTGTAGTGGGGAATCAACTTGCTTTCACTAGACTAACTGCTTATTCTGGATTTTTCCCCTTACCTGGCATGCTTCTCCTAGGTTTGCTGGTGGTAGACTTATTGAAAATATTTTATACTTTAAGTTTTGGCAATCTTCTAGATAATTAGCTTCTCAGCCTGACTTCTGAGTCTGTCTTTTCAATCATCATGTTGAGTCTGTGACTTACATATTATCCTTCTACTCAAACTCTTTACTGCTTAAATTCAGTTCGGTTCATTCACTCATTTGTGTCTGACTCTCTGCGACCCCATGGACAGCAGCACGCCAGGCCTCCCTGTCCATCACCAACTCCCGGAGTTCACTCAAACTCATGTCCATCGAGTCAGTGATGCCATCCAGACATCTCATTCTCTGTTGCCCTTTCTCCTCCTGCCTTCAATCTTTCCCAGCATCAGGGTCTTTTCAAATGAGTCAGCTCTTTGCATGGGGTGGCCAAAGTATTGGAGTTTCAGCTTCAACATCAGTCGTTCCAATGAATATTCAGGACTGATCTCTTTTAGGATGGACCGGTTGGATCTCCTTGCAGTCCAAGGGACTCTCAAGAGTCTTCTCCAACACCACAGTACAAAAGCATCAGTTCTTCAGCACTCAGCTTTCATTATGGTCCAACTCTCACATCCATACGTGACTACTGGAAAAACCATAGCTTTGACTAGATGGACCTTTGTTGGCAAAGTAATGGTTCTGCTTTTTAATATGCTGTCTAGGTTGGTCATAGCTTTTCTTCCAAGGAGCAAGCATCTTTTAATTTCATGGCTGCAGCCACAATCTGCAGTGATTTTGAAGTCCAAAAAAAAAATAAAGTCTATCACTGTTTCCACTGTTTCCCCATCTATTTTCCATGAAGTGATGGGATCGGATGCCATGATCTTTGTTTTCCAAATGTTGAGTTTTAAGCCAATTTTTTCACTCTCCTCTTTCACTTTCATCAAGAGGCTCTTTAGTTCTTCTTCACTTTCTGCCAAAAGGGTGGTGTCATCTGCATATCTGAGGTTATTGATATTTTCTCCCAGCAGTCTTGATTCCAGCTTGTGCTTTATCCAGCCTGGCATTCCACATGATGTACTCTGCATATAAGTTAATAAGCAGGGTGACAACATACAGCTTTGACGTATTCCTTTCCTGATTTGAGACCAGTCTGTTATTCCATGTCCGGTTCTAACTGTTGCTTCTTGACCTGCATACACATTTCTCAGGAGGCAGGTAAGGTGGTCTGGTATTCCCATCTCTTTCAGAATTTTCCACAGTTTGTTGTGATCCACATGGTCAAAGGCTTTGGCATAGTCAATAAAGCAGAAGTTATTATGGAACTCTCTTGCTTTTTCAATGATCCAATGGATCCTGGCAATTTGATCTCTGGTTCCTCCACCTTTTCTAAGTTCAGCTTGAACATTTGGAACTTCACAGTTCATGTATTGCTGAAGCCTGGCTTGGAGAATTTTGAGCATTACTTTCCTAGTGTGTGAGATGAGTGCAATTGTGCGATAGTTTGAACATTCTTTGGCATTGCCTTTCTTTGGGATTGGAATGAAAATTGACCTTTTCCAGTCCTGTGGCCACTGCTGAGTTTTCCAAATTTGCTGGCATATTGAGTGTAGCACTTTCGCAGCATTGTCTTTTAGGATTTGAAATAGCTCAACTGGAATTCCATCACCTCCACTAGCTTTGTTCAGAGTGATGCTTCCTAAGGCCCACTTGACTTCACATTCCAGGATGTCTGGCTCTAGGTCAATGATCACACCATCATGGTTATCTGGGTCATGAAGATCTTTCTTGTACAGTTCTGCTTGAATTAACCACAGTTCTTTTGTATTTGAAACTACAAATTCTGGGGCACCTCCTCCCATCTCATACCCTTAGACTTAGCTCTCTTTTATTTCTTCCATCATCCAGCTCATAAGGCAAACAGTTGGGGTTACTCTATTAGCTAAGTGAGGTCACCCATTCATTCCTACACCAAATATCAGGCACTATGCAGGTATCAGTGATACACAGAACTGATGTGTCTGTAACCAGGTTCATGAGAACCTCTGAGAAGAGATGCCTTGGAGATCAACAAAATTGGATTTGTAAATGTACTTGCGGGAAGCAATTAGTGATCTATGATTATATGTTAACTTGATATTAGGTCTATAATTTAAATATTAGTTAAATGTGCTTAGAAAATCTACCTGAACTTGTAAGCCTTGGAGTCAGGGGGGAAAAAAAAAATCTCACAGCTGCTTTCGTGTTAATTTGAGCTTCTAGGTCCTTAGCTTTAGTTAAGCTTCTTATCTTCCTGCTCTGAAGATACCTTCAGTTTTATGAAAAACTAAAGGGATGGAGCCATCACAACTTTAAAAGGACAATGTTTTTATTTTATGCAAAAGCTTTTACTTGTGAATGCCATACATCTACAAAGCTCATTAACTCTTGATAGTCTAAAACTAATTCTGCTGCTAAGTCACTTCAGTCATGTTCGACTCTGTACGACCCCACAGACAGCAGCCCACCAGGCTCCGCCGTCCCTGGGATTCTCCAGGCAAGAACACTGGAGTGGGTTGCCATTTCCTTCTCCAATGCATGAAAGTGAAAAGTGAAAGTGAAGTCTCTAAGTCATGTCCGACTCTTAGCGACCCCATGGACTGCAGCCCACCAGGCTCCTCCATCCACGGGATTTTCCAAGCAAGAGTACTGGAGTGGGGTGCCATTGCTTTCTCTGAAAAGTAATTCACCCACACTTAAATAAAATTCTCAAACTATCTAAAATACTACAATTTGAGACTTCCCTGGTAGGTCAATGGATAAAAATACACCTACCAATGCAGGGGATACGGGTTTGATTCCTGGTCCGGGAAGATTTCACATGCTTTGGGCATCTTAAGCCTGTGTGCTACAACTACTGAAGCCCGGGTACCTAGAACCTGTTCTCCACAACAAGAGAAGCCACCACAATAAGAAGCCCACTCTCCGCAACTAGAGAAAGTCTACACACAACGAAGACCTAGTGCTATGCTAAGTCACTTCAGTCGTGTCCGACTCTGTGTGACCCCATAGACAGCAGCCCACCAGGCTTCCCCGTCCCTGGGATTCTCCAGGCAAGAACACTGGAGTGGGTTGCCATTTCCTTCTCCAATGCATGAAAGTGAAAAGAGAAAGTGAAGTCGCTCAGTCATGTCCGACTCTTAGCGACCCCATGGACTGCAGCCTACCAGGCTCCTCCATCTGTGGGATTTTCCAGGCAAGAGTACTGGAGTGGGGTGCCATTGCCTAGACCTAGTGCAGCCAATATATAAATCATTTTTTAAAAATAACAGTTTGTTTTTTTAGTACAGTACTGTGGCCAAAATACAATCATATATGTAAGTTCCCAGGATGCCCTAGGGCTATTTTGCTCATTGACTCTCCCCTCTCTGTAGACCTGCAGATTATAGTTGTTGTTGTTCAGTCACGTCCCACTCTCTGTGACCCCATGGACTGTAGCACTTCTTTCCCTGTCCTTGACCATCTACTGGAGTTTGCTCAAATTCATATCCATTGAGTCATCCAACCATCTCATCTTCCATCAGAGGTATAGTAAATAAAAGTGCCCACTGGCACCAAGTCTTGCTCTGCATTTAGTCTTTTTATTACATTTCTGATTTCATTTTTAGTTGTTATTTGGTGTCCTTCTATGTTTCAAAGGGAGCAATATTCTGAATAAATGAACTCATTTGACTGTTATTTGACTGTACCATCTCTGGGTCTCTCACTGGGTGCTTTTTAAAAATAAATTACCTTTTAGCATGAGGTTTCTCCTTTGGAATATCAAGACTGGCTGGCAGCTAAGCCAATCCAACGTCTATTTTAGTGTCTGAAAGTGAACTTGCTCAGTTGTGTCCGACTCTTCACGACCCCATGGACTGTAGCCTACCAGGCTCCTCCCTCCATGGGATTCTCCAGGCAAGAGTACTGGAGTGGGTTGCCATTTCCTTCTCCAGGGGATCTTCCCGACCTAGGGATTGAACCCGGGTCTCCCGCATTCCAGGCAAGGCTTTAACCTCTGAGCCACGAGGGAGTGAGTTATTTTTAGTGTCTAATATAAACCAAATAAACTAAATCATGAATGCTCTCCTGACCAATAGATGGAAAGGTGGTTGAGAGATAGGAAAAACAATTTTAACTAGAAAAATGTGTCTATTTGATATAAATAATACCTAAAAAGTACTGTCTGAGATATCTGTGTTCCTTAGATAGCACTCCCTCCCCCCTCCTTCCTTTTTTTTTTTGTCTTTCAATAGTTTTGCCAAGCAGATATGAGATTAACATTGCTAAAGAAAACTAATATCCCAGGAGAGACTCTTTCCACTGCTAATCTTGTTAGCACTGGGCCTGCAGCCTCTACAGCTTGTTCTGAGAGAGGACTAACACTTCAACCAAGTGTCAGAAGAGAAAGAGCAGGCATATTTTAAGGAAGCAAAACGTGGCAGATGTCATCATCTCCCTGGAAGAATGTCGATTCTTATCTAAAAAACAGAAGCTAAAAATAAGATGAGCGTGTGTCACCTTCACCAGGGAGTTTTAATTTGCATCCAGATGCCACCATGGCTTGTCACGCTTCTTTAAACAGTAAGCTCAGAGAAGGCGTGTTGAGGTCCAGGAAGCTGGGATCCAGTTGGAAGCCAAGGCTATGACACCATACCCTGTTTTCTCCCAGGCCACCGCCAGGTGTTTCAGGACTGGCTTCGATTAGGAAATAAGAACTGTCCGATTTCAAACTTTAGGTCCCAAATAAGTATTTCTACTTAGATTCTTTGGAAGATGTCTTTACTTGTCAACTTTGTATCAAAGAGTTATGTTCTTGGGGCCACCAACTTGTAGGAGGACTTAGAATTCAACACTGCAGTTTTGAACTCAAATATTTTTTTAAAAATTCATTTATTTATTTTTAACTTTTAATTTTGTATTAAAGTATAGTCAATTAACAATGCTGTGATAGTTGTGTTGGGTAGGCAGCAAAGGGACTCAGCCATACATACACATGTCTCCATTCTCCCCCAAACTCCCCTCCCATCCAGACTGCCACATAACATTGAGCAGAGTTACCTGTGCTATACAGTGGGAAGAACACAAATCTTACTTCTGATCTCTCATTACTTCATGAAGAAGGACAGGGGGCAGCAGAAGTGTAGATAACTAACAAGGAGGTCATTGTGGTCTTCAGCAGTCCTTTGGGCAACATGAAGACAGGGTACAAGGACTGAATATCCTTGCATCTAAATTACTGACTGTGTGGATCACAACAAATTGTGGAAAATTCTTAAAGAAATGGGAATACCAGACCATGTTACCTGCCTCCTGAGAAAACTGTATGCAGTTAAAGAAGCAATAGTTAGAACCAGACATAGAACAACAGACTGGTTCCCAATTGGGAAAGGAGTGTGACAAAGCTGTGTATTGTCACCCTGCTTGTTTAACTTGTATGCAGAGTACATCCTGCTAAATGCCGGGCTGGGTGAAGCTCAAGCTGGAATAAAGACTGACAGGAGAAATACCAATAACTTCAGATATGCAGATGACACCACCCTTATGGCAGAGAGCCAAGGGGAACTAATGAGCCTCTTGATGAAGGTGAAAGAGGAGGGTGAAAAGGCTGGCTTAAAACTCAACATTCAAAAAATGCGAAGATCATGGCATCCAGTCCCATCACTTCATGGCAAACAGATGGAGAAAAAAATGGAAACAATGGTAGATTTTATTTTCTTGGGCTTCAAAATCACTGTGGATGGTGACTGCAGCCATGAAATTTAAAAGATGCTTGCTCCTTGGAAGAAAATAACGACAAATCTAGTCAGTGTATTGAAAAGCAGAGACATCACTTTGCCGACAAAGGTCCAGACAGTCAAAGCCACGGTTTATCCAACAGTCATGCACAGATGCTGAGACTGGACCATAAAGAAGGCTGAGCACTAAAGAACTGGTGCTTTTGAACTGTGGTGCTGGAGAAGACTTTTGAGAGTCCCTTGGACTGCAAGGAGATCCAACCAGTCCATCCTAAAGGAAATCAGTCCTGACTATTCATTTGAAGGACTGATGCTGAAGCTGAAGCTCCAATACTTGGGCCACCTCATGCGAAGAGCCGACTCACTGGAAAAGACCCTGAAGCTGGGAAAGATTGAAGGCAAAAGGAGAAGGGGGCAACAGAAAATGAAAAAGTGGGATGGCATCACCGACTCACTGGACGTGATGTTGAGCAAACTCCGAGAGATGGTGAAGGACAGGGAAGCCTGGTGTGCTGCAGTCCGTGGGGTCACAGAGTTGGACATGACTTAGCAACTGAACAACAAACTACGGACCGTGAAGGGAGAACCCAGAAGGGTTCCTACAACCGCCTCTAATACGACAGGATGAGGCTTACTTGATGACTTAGCCTGCTGCGAGTACAACTTCGATCCTGTCCAGTCAGCTACCATTTTCTTGGATATGGCTGAACTCACAAAAAGGAGGAGCGTCTACAAAGTCATCATGAACCTGGAGGAGTTCTCCACAAGTCAGGGAGGTCTCCTCACCCCAGCCCCTCTGCCTGGCCACAGTGAAGCAGAGATCAGGCTGGCTGCAGGTCTCAGATCCCAACCTGCCCCATGATGGACCATGGGAGGCCTGAGCTGTCCAGTTCAGGAGCCACTAGCCCCCTGCGGCCACTGAGCAGTGAGGTATGGTTAAAGCAACTGAAAAACGGCATTTTATAACTTAACTTTAAAGTCAAACATTTGATCCCATTATTAAACAGCTTCCAAATGTGTTTGGAACAACAGTGACATAGGAATCTACTTTTTCAACTATAAATTTTATGAAAGCTTTATTACGGTTCAAGTACTTCCAAGGAAAAGTTAGTGTTTGGATTGGGATATGCTGTGTCAAATACAAATCAGATTCTGAAGATTTAATAGAAAAAAGAATTTATAATATCTCATTGATAATTTTTATGTTGATTACATGTTACAATAATTTTTTAACATACTAGGTTAAACAAAGCATTATTAAAATGCATAATGATTCATTATGTTTTTATTGCGTAGCGCTGGACTAGTTTATCCTGGGAAAATATCTCTATACTTGAAGCATCTATATTGAGTATATGCCAGAGAGGATGGGAAGCCAAGTTAGAAATTATGCTCAAACAGCCAAAAAAATATACTTTTTCAAAGTACAAAGATGAAACAAGAGCCTTCCTCAGCCACCTTCCTACACACCCATTCCAAATTCAAAGTACTTCAAACAGCATCTCTGCACAGTAAAAACTTGACAACTGTTCTGTTCTATCCTGGGCCAAGACGGGCTGCCTTGGTGGTTTTCTTCTTCAGGTCTCACAACTATGTCATGCTTCCAGCAGTAATACCTGCACCGGCCTGGGGAATGAAATAGAAGCCTGGAGGAAACAGGAACATTGAACTCCCCTCCTCACACAATTGTACTCTCATGACTTTTCCTAATAAACCCCCCAAAACCAGTGCAGCCTTAATGCATGCATCATACTCCAATCTCCACAAAATATAATGAGCATTTCCGCTTCTTTCTTATTCCTCTAGAATTATCTCATCCTCCGTTTCTTCCACTGATATCTGTTGAGCTTTTTGTGCCAAGCACTGTACTGGGCATGGAGGTAAAGAACACACACCTTCTAAACGTCCATCAACAGAGGAATGGATAAAGAAGATGTGGTACATATATGTACTAGAATATTACTCAGCCATAAAAAGAACAAAACAATGCCATTTGCAGCAACATGAACAGACCTAGAGATGATCATACTAAATAAAGTCAGTCAGATAAAGAAAGACAAACATCACACGATACTGCTTATATGTGGAATCTTAAAAAAAAAGGGTACAAATGAAGTTATCTACAAAGCAGAAATAAAGTAACAGATGTAAAAAATAAACTGATGGTTACCGAAGTTAAGGGAGCTGAGGGATAAACTACAAGTTTGGGATTGACTACTTCTACTACTAATGTATACAAACTAGACAACCAATGAGGACCTACTGTATACCACAGGAAGCTCTACTCAAAACTTTGTATTCTACATGAGAAAAGAATCTAGAAAAGAGTGGATCTATGTATATGTATAACTGATTTACTCTGCTGTGCACCTCAAGCTAACACAACATTGTAAATCAACTATACTCCAATGAAAATTTTTTAAAAAAAGAACATACACCTTGCCTTCAAGAAGATCAAATCGAAAAGGAAGATATTTAAGTAATAATAAAGTATATTTTTCAATAAATTAAATAATGGCTTGACAAGGGGAAGACAGACTATGCTCCAGGTATAAGAAGAGGTGTCAGCCAGAAGTAGAATTACTAGAGAGCTGGCCCTTGTTTGTGGTCCAAAAGGAAAGCAAACAGGGAAGATGGCAATCAAGGCGTGGAGACAGTACGCACAGGCCGTGTGGAGGCCTGAGGCTACACGACGCCTTGGAAAATGCAAGCGGTTTGGTTTCTCTTGGATATATGAAAGGAGGCATGAGAAGGAAATGAAGGGAGAGGAGGTGGCCAATACAGGGCCACCAAGTTCCCATTTATAAGATACAATAAAGAGAAAGGGAAGATCAAAGAACTCTTCAAACAATCAACAGCTTATGTAAGTTTCCACCTCCTCTCTCCAGATTGGCTTACATTTTCCCAGCAAGTTAAGAAGCTCTCCTCCTGGGGGTCCCCACAGAACTTGGCATTTCTGAGCTGTCTGGTCTCATCCTTGTCATTCAAAGCATCTGTCGGCTGCCTAGGATGGACCAGTCACTTTTCCCGCTGTAGTAAAGACACAGAAGACTGGCATCCTAACTAACATCAATACCTCTCGGACAATCAATGGAGAGGTTCATATTAACAACACAAAGCAGCTGTAGTTTGGAAGGGAACCATTTTTCCCCCCTTTCTTATTACCCGGGAATAAAAAGCATGTGTCTAAAATGTTTTGGGGACAGAGATATCCTGCTCCCCAAATCACTATTTCCTATTCTCAGCTTTCTTCCTCTGCAACTAATGATCTAAGCAGGGAGGGAAGATCTAAACTTGTATTGAAAAACCAGTGTTCATGCAGACAACATTCCTAAATCTTTCTGCTTTAAATCATTCTCTGGACTGTTTCTCATAACAGGTCATTACGATCACAAATTAAGAGAATGTTCGTTATAGTACCTAGTGGCGAAAAGAGGCTTAAGCCTGGGCAAGTCCATAGTACCTTCCCTTCCATTTTAAAGAGTAAAATGAGAACACGTCAAAAACTGAATGCATGAGAACTCCATTAGATGCAGAAGAGATCAACGCTCTGAGATCACTGGTTTAAATATTGTTAAATTTTCCATAGTCACATAACGACTTAAAAAATAATCAGCATTCCTTCATACACCATGGGCAGTAACGAGCTAAAATGGATCTTATGGGCACCACAGCTTTAAGTATTTTATCCATCCAAGAGCCTCACTGGGTCATAAAACTCAGTAGTTCATTGTTTCCTGACGCTGAATGGCTGCAGTCGCCATGAAACCGGTGCCATGGCCCAAACTCCCAAACAGGAAGCCAACTCAAACCAGCCACGTGGAAGAGCCTCCTACTCTGCCTCTCTTGGCTCCCTTCAGACTGCAGGTGAAAGGGGGTTGTGGGGCACCCCTGTCAGCCAGGGGCTGGACCACTCAAGTAGCCAGAGAATCATCTGAGGTGAGCGGACCATTGCTGAACTCAGATCCAAAGTTCTGCCCACCTAAACCTGCTGGGGATTGCTTCACTTCTACAGGGACAGTAGCTCACTTTGAGCTTAAATCTACATTGTGGAATTTGAACCATCGAAATGCCCATCACCATAAAAAACCTCTATGAGCCTGTTAACAAAACAGAAAGAACTTCTGCCAAGAGCAGAGGAATAAATTCTTTCTTTCCTGCTGCTTGGACCACAGCATAATGAAGGGTCCCAAGCCCTCTCTGCAGTCATAAAACGGAAAGCCCAGCCTCCTCCTTTTGATGTGTTCCAGTTTAAAAGTTTAGAGTCAATGCCTTTTCATCCTTAATTTATCTTCCCTTGTAAATATTTCTGTACCATTTCCAATATCTAAAGTCTACACATTTTCCAAAAAACAATTCACTCCTTCTCCAATGTCAACTGTAGAACTTTATGTTATGGGTCAAATTTGGGGCTAAATAAACATACCTCAGGCTACAGTTCTGCAAATACCTCTGGCAGCAAATTAACTCAAACAAATGTTTTGGTTGGGTGGTGAGGTTGTTTTTAATGATCTTGCTGATTTGCTTGGAGGCCCAGGGATAGACTGGGTGAACTCCCAAAATCTTTCCCAACTTCTTATTTTCTGCCACGTTAACCTACAGTTCTTAGGTTTGTTGAAATAGTTGATTTAACATTTCACCACCAGAGGGTGCTACTTGTTAGCTTCTAAAATGCATTTCATAATCACACCTGAAAAATGGAGGCCGTTCAGCCAAAGAATCCTCACCACACCAGCTGGCATTATCTAAGACAGGTTTTCAGAAGGCGTATAGTGTGGGCAGCCCTCTCCTTCAAGGAACCTGATTTCACTTGGCTGTTAATGTTATGGGTTTGAAAACCAAAACTGAAAAGCTCTGTAACTTGCACAAACCGAAGTTCACAGATTGATACATGCTGTAAACCAAGCAGGCAATGCAAATCATGTTTCATTTTTATGGCTTTTGTATTTACTACACAACCACAATGAACTCAGAATGCTAACATCCTCTCTACTGCACCAGACAATAAAATAACAAAAGAGAATTTGCTCAGCTATGACAATAGTGCTATCCTCTATCAGTGCAACCTCCACTTATCCTATTTTAAGTGTATACATCTCCTGCTTCTGCTTTGGAGCAATTTTGCTTTGGTGTCGTTATTCACTTCTAAGATGCATGTTCATCGATTACCTTCAACTTCTCTTATTAGTGCATTTTTATGATGTACTGGGATTTGCATGTACTTTTTCCACTTGATGAATGCACAAGGGAGGCAGGGAGTTCAATTCCCGTTCCCCTCCATGAAGCTCGCATCATAGGCTTTAAATTGTGGTAAGAAACTCTTAGTGTGTTGCCATCTGAATTGGCAAAGCAAGTCATGGGTCAGCAAAGTTTTTCAGAAAAGCGCCAGATTACAGGCAAGACTTTAGGCCACATGAGTCATAAGCGCTCAACTCTACCGCACAGCAAGAAAGCAGTCATTTAGATACGCAGAACTGGGTGTCGCTGGATTCCCAAACACTTCACCTCGAGGAGCGGGTGGGGTTTATAGTTTGCTGACATCTGTAAATGATATCTAACGTACACACACTCTTACCAATAAAATTCAGAGAAGTTTCTATTACATTTTTCCTTGGAGATGTTCCCTGGCCTCACATAGTGTTGACAAAGTGTGACCTTCCTAAGTGACCCACATGCAAGTTCACAATCCCCCTGGAGGAGTACCACTGGGCTTCCTCTCCGTCGTTTCCAAAACCAGAGCCCAAAGAGACTTCAGCTTTTGATGTGTCATTATATTTGTGTCCTGTGAAGATGTCTTACGGTAAGATACAAGATCAACAAGAAGGATGGGGCTCCCTGGCCATTTCCCAGAGAGCACGTAAAAAGTAAACAAAAGACGTCACTCACCTTCAGACTGATGTGTGGCCAGAGGAGTCTGGGTCTCCTTGGAGTAGGACACTACCTCCCTGGGCAGAAAATCCACTTGGGTGATCTTCGACACACCCAGCTTATGCAGTCTCCGTCTGGAAGTAACGAAGTACAAACATTTAGAGACGGAAGGCATTCCTTGCAGAAGACCGATCAGGCACAAAACAAATGTCTAAAATAAATAAACTCCAAACATCTACAGCTTCTCAGTGCAAGGAGCAGCGTCATGAAGTAGAACTGGGCCTGGCCTGGAAGTCTGGACACTTGGTTTTGGCCCCTGTGTTGCTGGGTGGTGTGAAGTGCCCCTGCAGACTGACCCTTAGCTTTTCTACTGGCAAAACTGGACCTTCTACAGTTCAAACGAGGCCCTCCTTCCACTCTGAGCAAATCTGATTTTTCTCGGTTAAAGGAAGTTTTCATTTGTAATACAGTGTTCTAGTCTCTCAGGCAAGAGGAACAAAAGAAAACCAACACTTCTCAAATCGGAAGGGAAAAGAGAGGACTGCTGAGTGAAAAAAACATTCTCTATGATAGTAATGAGAGGATGCTATTCCAAGGGGGAGCGTAACATCTCCCATTTCTCCAGAAAAGGAGCTAATACAGAGCAGTGTGTGGGTTTGCTCAAAGGCACCCTGATGCCACAGAAGAGTGAAAAGGGCACTGGGCTGAGAATGATCCCGTTTTAGTTCAGAACTGCCAAATGAGCTGTGAGCATGTGACAAATCCTTTCTGAATATTTGTGGAGCACGTCAAGTGTCTTCAGATGTCTTTCACATCCATTATGTCAGCTGTCTTCACGACCCTTCTACGAAGCGTCCGGGCATATTATCACCATTTCCGTTTTATAGATGAGGAATGTGAGAGTCAGGAGGAGACATGCCCAAACATATGCGACTCATAAATGGCAGAACCGGGGCTAAAACGATGTTGGTCTGAGCCCTGGTCCAGTGCTGTTGCCCCCAAGTCAAACTCCTACCTGAGGTTCTTAACGGTCAATTCTGAGTTGCCCCTCAAATCCAAAGTGCCTCCTGCATCACCCAGGAAACATCTACTCGTGGGGGCAGTAGAGTCTCGTAGTTAAGCACACAGACTATCCCACCACTTGACAGTTCTGTGTGTGAGCGTGCAGAAGTTACCCCATCTCTCTATGCCTCAGTTTCCCCATCTGTAAAATGGAGACATCACCATCGCTTGGCACTAGGATTATTACAGATAATGCATATGTGCCACATACATACAATGCATATGCCACATATGGTTATATAGACATACATATGTAACAATTTACACACACTTATATTTTAAAATAGTTTCTGAAACATTATTTTAATATAATAGATTTAGTATCAGTATTGGACATGTTTTACTATATTGCTTTAACATTTCCAGGAAATAGAGTACATGTGTGTCTCTCTGATAGAGAAAGAAAGGCTACTTAACCATTTAGCCAAAAATCCATATTTCCTAGCTTTCTAGAATCAACAGCAGCACACCTTATTCATATTAATTTTTGAATTATTACTAGCAATGGTACAGATTCACTGTATTTTTTCAGTAGATAGTAATAATAAACTAAAAGAAAATGCATACCATAGCTAGGAATTGCCATGTACAATTTCCCAAGCACTCTAGGAAACACAAATTTCTTCTTTTTTATGAATTCCTAAAATAACTGAGGTGAAACCTAAGATGAGCACATAGGAGCCACAAATAAAGGCTAGTTTAGAGAAAAAGCCCCACTGGTCATCTTTGCAGCCCCACTGAGCACGACTGTAGCCCCACTAAGCTCCACATAGGCCTCGGCCATGTGGCCTCACTCACTCGGATGTCTGGACCACATAGTGCACAGGAGGGTGAGGCTGGGGACCCAGCACTCCCTGGCAACCTTCTCACCCAGAACACACAAAATATACTAGAAACAAAATCACCAAGCAAGGTAAAAGGCTCAAGGTTTCAGAGTAAGAAATTCAGGTATTATTTTAAATCCTCCTTGGGTCAGAGAAGTGTGCTTTTCTTCCTGAAATGGGTCTTTCTTGAAGCACCTGAAGAAGAAAACAGGACTAGACACCCCAGGACTGCTTGAGGCAAAGCCCCTCCTGCTGTTTAAGAGCCTAGAGCATCTTTCTGAGGCCCTCAGAAGTCCACCTTCATCTAGGTAAAGAGATGGAAAGGAAATCCCCACCCCTTTGAATCAGGGTCCCACCTGGCATGGAGAGGTCACCCTAGGGTTTAGACTTCCATGGACATCTGTGAGGCCCAAAGGTCCCCACAAAATCCAAGAGGAGATACTTACACCTGCAGCCAGGAATTCCAGCGCATCTCGCTAATAAGATGCAAGCAAAAGCTGTAGGCCTGCCTTGTCGGGTGACCAGCCATAGGCTCTGGGCAAGAAGCTGATCTGCAATTTGGTAATCCACCATGGATTATCTGCAGCATATCTTAATCGTTAAGTCACGAGTTCAGATAGAAACTGGGTTCAAATCCTCACTTTGTCACTTACCAGCCAAATGGTGCATAAAAGCTCTGGACAAGTGGCAAACCCCTCTAGGGCTCATGTTTCTCATCTATAAAATGGGTACATGCCATTGCGTGACTGTCAAGATTAAATGAAGCTAATATTTGTAAAGTACATAATTCAGTGCCTGGCACCTACATAGTAGGTGGCTTTATTTTTTCTGATTATAATATGCTTTCTGTTTCAAAAAACAGAGAATGTAGATTTATGAATGCTCTAAGTTGGTTTTCTAAAATAGAAGATTTGAAGATTATCTCTGACAGTAAAACATAAGCCTCACACTCTTTCATTTCTTTTCACGGGTACTTGGGTAGGTCTTGGCTACTTGAGAGAGTCAACGTGGTTTTCTTCTAACTAAAAGTATCATTACCATGAAAATTCTGTTTTCAAAACAGCTTGAAATGGGATGAGTACCACACAACTGTTCCCAGCTCTAGCCATTCCTGAACATCTGGCCAGAAGGTGGCACCCTTTCGTGGCAAAGACGTTCCCCTTAGGAGTGTTCTTCAACTGTGTCCCCACCTCTGGGTCTCTCCTAGGCCAGCCTTAGGGTCTGTATGTCTCAGCTGATGCAAAAGCTACCTGTGCATACAACCCTGTGATAGAGACTTTCAGCTTCCCTAAAATACTTCTACAGTTCCATCCTCTGACAAAATTGTCATATAACTATGTCTACAAGATGAAATATACAGTATTTTCCTTAAAATTACATATACAGTGCATTGTATGTCTTACTTTTGTTCAAAGTCTTACCAGCCCCTAATTCTTTTATTGCTGGGAGCAAATTAAACTACTCAGCAAAGGTGGGGGACACATTGTAGAATTAATGCTACTATAATTTCTTTCCTTCTAATTAGGCTCTAAGTTGCATGTGGGCTCTGGGAGGCCTTAGCTGCTGTCCCTCCACCCCTCCTGTAAAGCTCATGCCCTTGCCCCCTACACTTCTACCAGAGCCCTGCTGCATGTCAGTACCTTCTTTTCATGTCTGACTTGACTGCAGACTTTCTTATTTATCCCTGGCTAATTTATCTCACTGCCCAGGGGCTTAGGTCCGTGTCAGGTACAAGGCTGGCATGGAATAAATGTCTGAGGAAGAAAGATGGAAGAAGAGAATAGAAAGAGGAGAAGGAAGGCATGGTGTAACAGGAAAACTGAGAATTCAATTAGCTATGCTGTGGTGGACATGGCATTATTATTAAATTATAGGGTCCAGCAGCCTGTGTTTCAGTCACCCCAGCATCCCTGCCAGTGATCACGATTCTGACTAAAGGCTGAGCAGCACTGATTCAGAAATATTTGAGTGTATACACAGAAGCTTCATTGTTTCCAGATTCCCTTGGGCCTTCCATCTTAAAGATGAGGCCTCAGTCCCACAGAGCAGGGATGGGATCTCCGGACCAAGCTTGTCAAGCACAGGCAAAGGTGAGCAAAGATGAGTGAGGGGGCAAGAGGATGAGTGTCAGACGAAGGAGACTGCAGCACACGAAGCATGCAGGGCCCGATGCTGAGGCAGAAGCCAGTGGGCCTCTGGCCAGACCCCTGGTATTTGTCAAGTGAAGTAAAATGCAAGCTTTGTCCTCACACAGACACTCTAAGGTCAAAGCTAGTGGTAAAAGCTGAGCTCTGCTAAAGCAAAGAGATAGGGGCCCATTCTTGAGGTCAAGGAGGACTTCCCTGTCTGCACACAGGAAGAAAAGCTTCTTGGGGGTCAGAAAGGGAGGGGGCCCCACCCCATAATAAGTGTGGACATGCACCCTCAGGCCTCTGCAGTGGGATCCATCTTAGCAAAACGTTGTGTATGCATCTTGGGGAAGATCTGTGGACCAGTCAGGTATGAAGAAAGAAATAAGATAATTGGCCAAAGAGAAACAAAGACCCAGAAGGGCTGTCCTGGATGAGTGATTTATGTCGCCTCTGTGCTGCTCCTCACCCAGGATGCCCCTACTCTTCTGGGGGTGTGGTCTGCCTAGTGTCTGCCTGTACTCCTCCTCATTAGAGAAGATGCCCACACCCTTTCTCTTGAGTGTGTATCTCTGCCCTGCTTCTGAGTGAGATAGACTGTTTTCCTGTGTGCTCTCCATACACTGTGCTGTGTCGCTGGTAATACACTTTGTACCTGCTTTTAGTTTTTACCCCCTTGAAACATTCTTGCTTTCAAATAGGGGCAAGAGCCAGGGCTACTTGGCTTCTAGCTTATAGCCTCTGGTGGTTTAGTGGCTAGGATTCTTGGTTTCCATCTAGGTTGTGCTGTGTTCAGCTGTGCTTAGACACTCAGTTGTATTCAGTTCTTTCCAACCCCATGGACTGCAGCCCTCCAGGCTCCTTTGTCCATGGGGATTCTCCAGGCAAGAATCCTGGAGTGGGTTGCCATGCCCTCCTCCAGGGAATCTTCCCAACTCAGGGATGGAACCTACGTCTCCCACATTCCAGGCAGATTCTTTACCATCTGAGCCACCAAGGAAGCCCTCCATCCAGGTTCAGTCAGTTCAGTTCAGTTCATTTCAGTCGCTCAGTTGTGTCCAACTCTTTGTGACCCCATGAATCACAGCACGCCAGACCTCCCTGTCCATCACCAACTCCCGGAGTTCACTCAGACTCCTGTCCATCAAGTCAGTGATGCCATCTAGACATCTCATCCTCTGTCGTCTCCTTCTCCTCCTGCCCCCAATCCCTCCCAGCATCAGAGTCTTTTCCAATGAGTCAACTCTTCGCATGAGGTGGCCAAAGTACTGGAGTTTCAGCTTTAGCATCATTCCTTCCAAAGAAATCCCAGGGCTGATCTCCTTCAGAATGAACTGGTTGGATCTCCTTGCAGTCCAAGGGACTCTCAAGAGTCTTCTCCAACACCACAGTTCAAAAGCATCAATTCTTCGGTCCTCAGCTTTCTTCACAGTCCAACTCTCACATCCATACATGACCACTGGAAACCATAGCCTTGACTAGATGGACCTTAGTTGGCAAAGTAATGTCTCTGCTTTTCAATATGCTATCTAGGTTGATCATAACTTTTCTTCCAAGGAGTAAGCGTCTTTTAATTTCATGGCTGCAGTCACCATCTGCAGTGATTTTGGAGCCCAAAAAAATAAAGTCTGACACTGTTTCCCCATCTATTTCCCATGAAGTGATGGAACCGGATGCCATGATCTTCGTTTTCTGAATGTTGAGCTTTAAGCCAACTTTTTCACTCTCCACTTTCACTTTCATCAAGAGGCTTTTGAGTTCCTCCTCACTTTCTGCCATAAGAGTGGTGTCATCTGCACATCTGAGGTTATTGATATTTCTCCCGGCAATCTTGATTCCAGCTTGTGCTTCATCCAGCCCAGCGTTTCTCATGATGTACTCTGCATAGAAGTTAAATAAGCAGGGTGACAATATACAGCCTTGACGGACTCCTTTTCCGGATTTGGAACCAGTCTGTTGTTCCATGTCCAGTTCTGACTGTTGCTTCTTGACCTACACACAGATCTCTCAGGAGGCAGGTCAGGTGGTCTGGTATTCCCATCTCTTTCAGAATTTTCCACAGTTGATTGTGATCCACAAGGTCAAAGGCTTTGGCATTGTCAATAAAGCAGAAATAGATATTTTTTTGGAACTATCTTGCTTTTTCAATGATCCAGCGGATGTTGGCAATTTGACAACATCCTCTGGTTCCTCTGCCTTTTCTAAAACCAGCTTGAACATCTGGAAGTTTATGGTTCATGTATTGCTGAAGCCTGGCTTGGAGAATTTTGAGCATTATTTTACTAGCATGTGGGCAGAGAACTCAAAGATCTTTCCTCATGACCACTCACTGCTCTCCCTCTAGGATCAACATAAGGGTCTATACTAGATCTAAAACTAAAATGTCAGGCAGGGGATCCCAGACATGCTGGGCAATGAAACCACAGATCCCTTACTTGTTGACTTGGCCCGGTCCTAAAGTGACATGGGGCCCACATCTCCCTGGGCAAGGGCTGAACTCCCCACTGCAAACCCTGGAAATTTCCTCTCCACCTGGTCCTGTCGACTTGGCTGAGCAAGCTGGCTGAACAAATCCATACTGCACCAGAGATGAAATATTTCTTTAGAAAATAAAAATCGGGTCTTGATAAAGCATAAAAATGGAAACTATTTGAAGATGATCTGCCAGGGCTAAGGGTACTGAAATATCCAGTCCACCACTAGCAGAGTCTAATTCACCCAGGTTTGTCCATTTGCCCTCAGGTGGTTCAATGGTAAAGAATCTGCAGACAATGCAGGAGATGTGGGTTCAATCCCTGGGTCAGGAAGATCCCCTGGAAGAGGAAATGGCAACCCACTCCAGTATTCTTACTTGGGAAATTCCATGGACAGTGGAGCCCAATGGCCTACAGTCCATAGGGTTGCAAAGAGTTGGACACGCCTGAACATGCATGCTTGCTTATCTTAGACATTTGCATCACAAGAGGAAAATGACTCCCTTGCCTAAATCACTGTCCCCATTTCCCTTACTGGTTCACTTGTCTTATCATAAGGGTAGCATGACTTTCCTAGCCACTTGCAAAGTTTCATTATCTGAGCACAATGAAGCCCAAAGTGTGACTTCAAGAGTGTCTACGATGTCTACGAAAGTAGAAGAAAGTTGGAGTTATGCAGACTTACTCCCAAAGAAACATGCACACAGCTATAAACTCTGTGGCTCTTCTCCCATTTCAAACATGAAGGAGATTTGAAGAGAAACCTTATTGATATTTTAAAATGCAGTTAGTACTTTAGACGTTACTTTTAATAGTACAAAAAAGAAATACTTGCAAAGAACAGAGTTATCTACCAAAGTGGGATACCTTGGTTTTGTCCCTGTTTTTAAAAAGGCCTATATTCCTTTCAAAGCCATGAACAAGACAACTTCAGCTTCTGAAGTCACTGCATCTGTGACCTGAAAGTATGGAGGCAGTTGTGTTGTGCTAAAAGTGTGGAGTGCTAAAAAAAAAAAAAAAAGATTTCCAAGAAACTACTGTCAAGGTGCCTCTAAGAATTAAATAGGAAAATTATTTTGACATGACACAGATGTGGGTGGTGGGGGCTGGTTTGGGATGGCATGGATCAAAAAGCACAGCTCTTTGATCAGAGAATTAAGATCAAGGCTGTCTTAATCTTTTTATTGAAATAAAATTTACATACTATAAATATCCCCTTTAAAGTATACAATTGAGTGGTTTTAGCATATTCAGAAACTTACATAACCTCACATGTGGACTTGCATAGACATTTCCTTACCTCCCAAAGAAATCTTGTATTCACTGAAATGTTGGAGTCTCCCCTCCTCCAGCCCCTGCTGCTCTACTGCTGCTAAGTTGTTTCAGTCGTGTCCGACCCTATGTGACCCCATAGACGGCAGCCCACCAGGCTCCCCTGTCCCTGGGATTCTCCAGGCAAGAACACTGGAGTGGGTTGCCATTTCCTTCTCCAATGCATGAAAGTGAAAAGTGAAAGTGAAGTCACCAGTCGTGTCCAACCTTCAGCGACCCCATGGATTGCAGCCTACCAGGCTCCTCCATCCATGGGATTTTCCAGGCAGGAGTACTGGAGTGGGGTGCCATTGCCTCCAGCCCCTGGAAACCACTAATCTACTTTTGTTTACTTTCATATAAATGGAATGTCACAGTATGTGCCCTTTTGTGTCTCATTTCTTTCACGTAGGTTAATGTAGATCAAACCTAAATGTAGATCAGTCCTAAAGGAAATTAACCCTGAATATTCATTGGAAGGACTGATGATGAAGCTCCAATACTGTAGCCACCTGAAGCAGAGAGCTGACTCATTGGAAAAGACTCTGATGCTGGGGAAGACTGAAGGGAAGAGGAGAAGAGGGTGACAGAGGAGATGGCTGGATGGCATCTTTGATTCAATGGACATGAGTCTGAGCAAACTCCAGGAGACACTGAAAGACAGGGAAGCCTGGCGTGCTGCAGTCCATGAGGTTGCTGAAGTCAGACACGAAAGAGCAATGGAACAATAGCAACGTTATTTCATGTATCAGAATGTCATCCCTTTTTATTCATAAGCAATATCCCATTGTATGGATACACCACATTCATTTTAACCCACTCATCAGTTGGTGGACATCTGGGTTGTTTCCATTTCTATTATTAATTATGCTGCTATGAACATTTATGTACAAGATATTTGTGGAAGTGTATGGTTTCAATTCCCTTGAAAGTGAATTCTCTTTGAATTGGTATGTATATGGAATTGTATGTATATGTATATGGTATATATGGAACTGCTATGTTATATGATAACTCCAAAGAGTCGAACGTGACTGAGCGATTAACACTTTCACTTATAGTACTTCTAAGTCTAAATTGTTGATGAACTGTCAAACTGTTTTCCAAAGTGGTTATACATTTTACATTCTCATTAGCAGTATACAAAGATTCCAATTTCTCTATATCCCTGCCAACCATTATTATTATCTATCTTTTTCATTATAGTCATCCTAGTTTGTGTGAAGTAGTATCTCACTGGAATTTTGATTTTAATTTCCCTGATGGATAATGATGTTCAGCATCATTTCATGTACTTATTGATCATCTATATGTCTCCTTTCAAGAAATGCCTATTTACATTCTTATCCTGTTTTAAAACTGTATTGTCGTGGAGTTTCAAAAGATTTTTATATATTCTGGATATTGCTCAAACTATTGGAAATTGCACTCATCTCACATGTTAGTAAAGTAATGCTCAAAATTCTCCAAGCCAGGCTTCAACAGTATGTGAACCATGAACTTCCAGATGTTCAAGATGGATTTAGAAAAGGCAGAGGAACCAGCGATCAAATTGTCAACATTCGTTGGATCATAGAAAAAGCAAGAGAATTACAGAAAAATATCTGCTTTATTGACTATGCCAAAGCCTTTGACTGTGTGGATCACAACAAACTGTGGAAAATTCTGAAAGAGATAGGAATATCACCCTACCTGACCTGCCTCTTGAGAAACCTGTATGCAGATCAGGAAGCAACAGTTAGAACTGAACATGGAACAACAGATTGGTTCCAAATAAGAAAAGAAGTACATTAAGGCTGTATATTGTCACCCTGCTTATTTAACTTATATGCAGAGTACCTCATGAGAAACTCTGGGCTGGATGAAGCACAAGCTGGAATCAAGATTGCCGGGAGAAATATCAATAACCTCAGATATGCAGATGACACCACCCCTATGGCAGAAAGTAAAGAAGAACTAAAGAGCCTCTTGATGAAAGTGAAAGAGGAAAGTGAAAAAGTTGGCTTAAAACTCAGCATTCAGAAAATGAAGATCATGGCATCTGGTCCCATCAATTCATGGAAAATAGATGGGGAAACAGTGGAAAGAGTGTCAGAGTTTATTTTTGGGGGCTCCAAAATCACTGCAGATGGTGACTACAGCCATGAAATTAAAAGATGCTTGCTCCTTGGAAGAAAAGTTTTGACTAACCTAGACAGCATATTAAAAAGCAGAAACATTACTTTGCCAACAAAGGTCTGTCTAATCAAAGCTATGGTTTTTCCAGTAGCCATGTATGGATGTGAGAGTTGGACTATAAAGAAAGCTGAGCACCAAAGAATTGATGCTTTTGAACTGTGGTGTTGGAGAAGACTCTTGAGAATACCCTGGACAGCAAGGAGATGCAACCAGTCCATCCTAAAGGAAATCAGTCCTGAATATTCATTGGAAGGACTGATGTTAAAGCTGAAACTCTAATACTTTGGCCACCTGATGTGAAGAACTGACTCATTGGAAAAGACCCTGATGCTGGGAAAGACTGAGGGTGGGAGAAGGAGACGACAGAGGATGAGATGGTTGGATGGCATCACCGACTTAATAGATGTAAGTTTGAGTAAACTCTGGGAGTTGGTGATGGCCAGGGAAGGCTGGCATGCTGCAGTCCATGGGGTCACAGAGCCAGACACGGCTGAGCAACTGAACTAAACTGTATGCCCTGTTGCTCAGTCATGACCAATCTTTTGTGACCCCATGAACTGTAGCCTGTCAGGCTCCTCTGTCCATGGGATTCTAAAGGCAAGAATACTGGAGTGGGTTGCCATTTCCTCCTCCAGGGGGTGTTCCCAACCCAGGGATGGAACCCATGTCTTCTGCACCTCCTGCACTGGCAGATGGATTCTTTACCACTGTACCACCTGGGAAGCCCTTACCAGATATATTATTTATAAATATTTAATCCCATTCTGTGGGTTGCCTTCTCACTTTCCTAATGATGCCTTTTGAAGAACAAAAGTTTTAAATTTTAATGGTATTCATTTATTTTTCTCATTAGCTGCTAGTGCTTTTTGTGAATCTAAGAAACCACTGCCCAATCTAAGGTCACAAAGGTTTACAACTCTACTTTCTCCTAATCGTTTTATAGTTTCAGCTCTCACATTTAGGTCTCTGCTGTGTTTTGAATCAATTTTGCATATATGTAAAGTAGTCTGGCTCTAGGTGAGTGATCACACCATCGTGATTATCTTGGTTGTGAAGATCTCTTCTGTGTATTCTTGCCACCTCTTCTTAATACCTTATGCTTCTGTTAGGTCCATACCATTTCTGTCCTTTATTGAGCCCACCTTTGCATGAAATGTTCCCTTGGTACCTCTAATTTTCTTGAAGAGATCTCTAGTCTTTCCCATTCTGTTGTTTTCCTCTATTTCTTTGCATTGATCGCTGAGGAAGGCTTTCTTATCTCTCCTTGCTATTCTTTGGAACTCTGCATTCAGATGTTTATATCTTTCCTTTTCTCCTTTGCTTTTCACTTCTCTTCTTTTCACAACTATTTGTAAGGCCTCCCCAGACAGCCATTTTGCTTTTCTGCATTTTTTTTCCACGGGGATGGTCTTGATCCCTGTCTCCTCTACAATGTCATGAACCTCATTCCATAGTTCATCAGGCACTTTGTCTATCAGATCTAGGCCCTTAAATCTATTTTTCACTTCCACTGTATAATCATAAGGGATTTGATTTAGGTCATACCTGAATGGTCTAGTGGTTTTCCCTACTTTCTTCAATTTAAGTCTGAATTTGGGAATAAGGAGTTCATGATCTGAGCCACAGTCAGCTCCTGGTCTTGTTTTTGTTGACTGTATAGAGCTTCTCCATCTAAGAGTCGGACATGACTGAGCGACTGATCTGATCTGATCTGATCTGGTGATGTCCATATGTAGAATCTTCTCTTATGTTGTTGGAAGAGGCTGCTTGTTGTTGGAAGAGGCTGTTTGCTATGACCAGTGCATTTTCTTTGCAAAACTCTGTTAATCTTTGCCCTGCTTCATATTCCAAGGCCAAATTTGCCTGTTACTCCAGGTGTTTCTTGACTTCCTACTTTTGCATTCCAGTCCCCTATAATGAAAAGGACATCTTTTTGGGGTGTTAGTTCTAAAAGGTCTTCTAGGTCTTCATAGAACTGTTCAACTTCAGCTTCTTCAGCGTTACTGGTTGGGGCACAGACTTGGATTACTGTGATATTGAATGGTTTGCCTTGGAAACGAACAGAGATGATTCTGTCGTTTTTGAGACTGCATCCAAGTACTGCATTTCGGACTCTTTTGTTGACCATGATGGCTACTCCATTTCTTCTGAGGGATTCCTGCCCGCAGTAGTAGATATAATGGTCATCTGAGTTAAATTCACCCATTCCAGTCCATTTTAGTTCACTGATTCCTAGAATGTCAATGTTGACTCTTGCCATCTCCTGTTTGACCACTTTCAATTTGTCTTGATTCATGGACCTGACATTCCAGGTTCCTATGCAATATTGCTCTTTACAGCATCGGACCTTGCTTCTATCACCAGTCATACCCACAACTGGGTATTGTTTTTGCTTTGGCTCCATCCCTTCATTCTTTCTGGAGTTATTTCTCCACTATCTCCAGTAGCATATTGGGCACCTACTGACCTGGGGAGTTCCTCTTTAAGTATCCTATCATTTTGCATTTTCATACTGTTCATGGAGTTCTCAAGGCAAGAATACTTTATGAAAGTTAAAGTGGAGAGTGAAAAAGTTGGCTTAAAACTCAACATTCAGAAAACAAAGATCATGGCATCTGGTCCCATCACTTCATGGGAAATAGATGGGGAAACAGGGGAAACAGTGGAAACAGTGTCAGACTTTATTTTTCTGGGCTCCAAAATCACTGCAGATGGTGATTGCAGCCATGAAATTAAAAGACGCTTACTCTTTGGAAGAAAAGTTATGACCAACCTAGACAGCATATTCAAAAGCAGATGCTAGGAGCCAGCGTGAGGAACTCCACCCGTGGCAAAGGTCATAAGGAAGGAAGCTCGGCATACATAAAGGCAGGATCAAGCCTCAGGAGTCCCCCTGGGAATTCTTGAGCATCTACCCCCAAAACCAGAGTCTGCCTACTTTACTGCTTTGTGCTCTCACCTACACCTCTGACTTTATGGGGGGCTGTCCCCCACCACCATCTCTCTCTCTGAAAAAGAGTTAACTTACAGCTCCAGTTAATAAAGTTCCTGGGCCTGACTACAGTGTTTTAGTTCACAAACTCCTTTGGAAGTTCTCTAGCCTGCCTGAACAGGTTCTTCCGGCCACATGTTCACAGCCTCTGAACCATGAGAGGCACGAGATGTTCTAAATTTTCTAAATACAGATTCCTTTGAACAGTTAGAAGATTATTAGTATAGTATAGTGGGTTGATTAGAAATTATATTGGTGAAGGGTTTTCATTTATTGGGCCAATATTTGCTGGTAAGTTCCCATATCCCTTACCTACTGTTTTCCTGGGAATGTACTGATTAATATAGTTGGTGTATAGGAATGTAAGTAGTAGCTTTAATGTTTGTAACCTTGGACCCTTGAGTTAATTCTTTTCTTGTTATAGCCCACCACACTTTTGCCCTATAGGAATGCAACTTTATCTAATGCTTTCAGAGGGTGGTGCCTGACTTTAGAATAATCACCTTTAGAGAAAAATAAGTTTTCTGAAGAAAGGGTCATAAAATGTTAACAGGCCTGCTGGCCAGAAGATGATGTAAATCACCTAAACTTTTTCATATGATAAGTTTGCAGGAAGAAAGCCTGGCTTAGATAAGGATCAAGGACTGTTGACCTTGCATGACTCTACCCCTTCACCCATTATCCTCTATGCACAACTTAAGGTATAAAAACTACTTTGGAAAATAAAGTGTGGGCCTTGCTCACCAAAGCTTGGTTTCCCCATGTCCTTCTTTCTCTCACCTTCTGGCTGAATTCCCATCTGGACCGT
Source organism: Tragelaphus eurycerus (assembly GCA_935064755.1). NCBI lineage: Eukaryota > Metazoa > Chordata > Mammalia > Artiodactyla > Bovidae > Tragelaphus > Tragelaphus eurycerus. Next base: position 11,286,414 of record CAKXYN010000025.1, on the reverse strand, counting down.
GGAGGCTCGCCAAGCCTATTAACTTTGCCTGGGCTTCTAAGATCTGACCAGGGAGGCCTTAGTGTCTCCTCTCCTTCTGGAGAATGGGAGGATGCCTGCGGCCTATGTAGGTGATGCAAACTCCTTATCTTGGAGTTTTATTGGTTTTCCACGTAAACCAAGTTATTCAGCCTCTTCTCTCCACTGAATTTTTTCACTGAGCTATCCCTATTTAACCACTCTTTATATATCTAATTAACACTTAAATAAGCTATTGTATCCTGATTGCCAATGCCATCTCCCCTTCGAATTCCCTGGATCTACTGGGGCTGGACCCTGGCAAGCAGAGACATTACTTTGCCAACAAAGGTCCATCTAGTCAAGGTTATGGTTTTTCCAGTGGTCATGTATGGATGTGAGAGCTGGACTGTGAAGAAGGCTGAGCGCCAAAGAACTGATGCTTTTGAACTGTGGTGTTGGAGAAGACTCTTGAGAGTCCCTTGGACTGCAAGGAGATCCAGCCAGTCCATCCTAAAGGATATCATCCCTGGGATTTCTTTGGAAGGACTGGATGCTAAAGCTGAAGCTCCAGTACTTTGGCCACTTCATGCAAAGAGTTGACTCATTGGAAAAGACTCTGATGCTGGGAGGGATTGGGGGCAAGAGGAGAAGGGGACAACAGAGGATGAGATGGCTGGATGGCATCACTGACTCAATGGACATGAGTCTGAGTGAACTCCCGGAGTTGGTGATGGACAGGGAGGCCTGGCGTGCTGCGATTCATGGGGTTGCAAAGAGTCGGACACGACTGAGCAGCTGAAATGAACTGAACTGAACTGAACTGAACTGCAGTAGGGGCTCAACTTCATGCTTCTGCATGTGGATATCCAGTTGACTCATGCTTAATTTTTCTTAATGCTCACTGGCAAGATTGTACAGGGGAGCAGAGGAAGGCTTTGTCATGAATATTGCTCCTTGTTGATGCCCATGGGCCTCAAGCACTGGCCAACTCTGACTCTATGAGGACAAGATTCAAGAGGAGGGACTTCATCACCTGAGAGCTTTCCAGGGATCATGAATGCCTTCAGAACACTGAGCACATCATCCATCCCTGTCATTAGCGTCACTGAGTTTTTCCTGAATCAGTTGGATACATTTTGACTCTTTCTGATGCTCTTATTTCAGACCAAGTGAATGAGATGCAGCAAACCTGATGTCCTGCATTTCATACTCAAGGTAAGTGAAGGAAACTGCACTGATATTACCATACTATCTACAGGACTCAAAAGGGAACCTGATAATATCGGAGATCTGGCTCCACACTGCTACAAGTATTACGCAAGAAGGTTACTGTGGGAATTTCACAGATGCTATTAGCTAATCCTCAAAGATGCATTTACATCACAGTTGATGATTCAGTTTCTAACCCATCACCAATACTGGGAGTAGACAAGACTCACATTAGTAGACTTTTTTTTAATGTCATAGTACAAGAGGCTATGTGAAGGTACAGAAAAGCCACAGTAAGAATATACCAAGCATCTAAGAAACAGTTCAAACTTTACAAACTGTGAATCACAGAAGACTCTCTATAATGCGCCTACAAGTAGTGGTCTCAGATTGTCCAGGGGCTAGAAATTATAAAGTTGAGGATATACTGGTTAAAGCTGGTGGCAGGACTGTGGGCAGCAGATAAAGTGGCAGAGTCTGGAGCTTGGATCGGAAGCCAGTGTGCGGCACTCAACAGCCAGAAAATAAAAGGGGTCACTGTACTGACGGGCAGTCTCTGGAGCAGGCAAGAAACCTGGAAGGCAAGCAGACAAATAAATCAAGTGGATGTTATCTCCTTATAGAGATAAGGAGCTATTTGGCCAGATGCCAAGGCAGATCAAGGCCAGGGAATAAAAGAACGTCTACACTGCTTCCAGACTCAACCCTGCTGGGTTTTCATCCATGCTTATTTGCATGTGAGTGTTTCATCCCCAGCAGACACTAACAGTGCTGCCAGTGACCTTGTCTCCTGCTGCTGCTGCTGCTGCTAAGTCGCTTTAGTCGTGTCTGACTCTCTGCGACCCCATAGACGGCAGCCCACCAGGCTCCACCATCCCTGGGATTCTCCAGGCAAGAACACTGGAGTGGCTTGCCATTTCCTTCTCCAATTCACGAGAGTGAAAAGTGAAAGTGAAGTTGCTCAGTCGTGTCTGACTCTTTGCGACCCCAGGGACTGCAGCCCACCAGGCTCCTCTGTCCATGGGATTTTCCAGGCAAGAGTACTGGAGTAGGGTGCCATTGCCTTCTCCGCTTGTCTCCTAGTGCTGCTTATAAAATTCCTTGAGTTTTCTCAAAGAAGAGGCCCGTAAGATAATGAGAATGATGATGGTGCCAGTTTCTGCTTTGTCCAAAAATGGTATGTGGGCACCTACACTGTCCTTGACAACTGGCACAGGAACTCTTTAAGCCAACATCATTATCAGCAACCACACACCATTTCTGAGGCACAGAACCAGCCCAGCTCCTTGCAATACAGACGACAAGGAGACTAAACAAACTCCCCAAAAAGCACATAAGAATAAAAGGTAACAGAACAAGAGCCAACATGAGCGACTGACATAAGTGGGACAGGAGAGTACAACAGGCAGATGACTATGCATTTGGGTAAACGAAACAAGTTTCACTGAGAGCTGAAGGCCTGATATAAGTCTTGAAGGAGTGCTAAGACTCAGTCAAGTAAAAAGGAATGAGGTGGTGTTCTAGGGAGCAGATCCCTAAAACAAGATCTAAAGACTCAATTCACATTTGACGCCTGGGAGACCAGGTTTTCAGAACAGAAGACTTAGTTGAGTAGCACCAGAAGGTAAATTTAGAGAGTAGCACTTCAGTTCAGTTCAGTTCAGTTCAGTTGCTCAGTCATGTCCGACTCTTTGTGACCCCATGAATCACAGCACGCCAGGCCTCCCTGTCCATCACCAACTCCCGGAGTTCACCCAAACTCATGTCCATCGAGTCGGTGATACCATCCAGCCATCTCATCCTCTGTTGTCCCCTTCTCCTCCTGCCCCCAATCCCTCCCAGCATCAGAGTCTTTTCCATTGAGTCAACTCTTTGCATGAGGTGGCCAAAGTACTGGAGTTTCAGCTTTAGCATCAGTCCTTCCAATAAACACCCAGGACTGATCTCCTTTAGGATGGACTGGCTGGATCTCCTTGCAGTCCAGGGGACTCTCAAGAGTCTTCTCCAACACCACAGTTCAAAAGCATCAATTCTTCGGTGCTCAGCTTTCTTCACAGTCCAACTCTCATATCCATACATCACCACTGGAAAAAACATAGCCTTGACTAGATGGACCTTTGTTGGCAAAGTAATATCTCTGCTTTCCAATATGCTATCTAGGTTGGTCAGAGAGTAGCACTAAAGCCAGATAATTTGAGGGCTTTAAATCTCAGGCTAAAGAACTTGAATTTTACATTGTAGACAATGAAGAATTATTAAAAGTTACTTAAAAAGTGACAGCTTCAAGGCAACATTTAAAATGAAGCAACTATGTGAAGAGGGCTTTGCAAGTGGTGCAGTGGTCAAGAATCTGCCTGCCAATGCAGGAGACACAGGAGATGCAGGTTTAATCCCTGGGTCAGGAAGATGCCCTCAAGGAGGAAATGGCAACCCACTCCAGTATTCTTGCCTGGGAAATCCCCTAGACAGAGGAGGCTGGCGGGCTACAGTCCAGAGGGTCATAAAGAGTCGGACAGGGATGAGCACACATGCAACCTATGTGAAGAATAGAGTCTGAATCTCCTTCTTTGACAAATTAGCAACCAGGCTATGGGGCGGGGGGTTAGTAAGCTAAGTGTAAAGGAAAGGGGGATTGAAAAAGGACCTTACAACAGACAATGGGTGGCTTCAGTAACTAGAGAGCCCAGATGAAGCATTAATTCAACTGGAGACTATGTCAAGCCTTCATGCCTTATGGGAAGAAAGTTAAGTAGTGCAACTGGAAGACACTAGGGAATCCAGAGAAAGATCTGCTTTGGGATACAAATGAGTACCTCAGTGAGTGAGTTTATGAGTGAGGAGTTTTCCAACTATATGAAGCTTAAGACCAAAGCTATGAAAAAAAGAGAAAGGAGAAAATGTGGTCCTGGCAGCCACCCACCTAGAGGCACATGAGAAAATGCTGTATCCATATAAGAAAAGCACCGAGAGAGCTAAGGGCACAGAGACTCATGAAATATGAAAGAAGTTGCTAAAAATGACAAAAGATCAGCTTGTTTTCTTAACACTGTATCTGGTGTCATAAGGTGTGTGACGTCTCCAGGACTGGCTCCTAGCGTTGTTAATGGGACTTCACACAGAGGGAAGGTGGAGATGGGGTACCACGCCCAGCAGCGTGGCCCCCTCACACGTAGTGCATCTTCTGTGTTCAGAGCGGGTGTTCTTCTCCCAGGGCTGGGAAGCAGCTCGATGGTTGACCTCAAGAAGGATCGGTTTCCATTATCTATGTTCACATTCAAAAAATCATTCCAGGAAGTATTTATTTCATTTCCATGATATTTGCTTCTTACTGTGCAGAGATATTGGCTTGGCAGCTAAATTATTTCTCCTCAACAGAAGCAAATGTCAAGTTTGGTTCAGTCAACAGGCATAGTTAAACGGTCTGCCTTCAACTTCATCACACAAGTAAACCTTGCAAATTCCCAGGATGGGAAAAAAGTCAAAATAGTCATGGTTATACAGAGCTTGGCAATATTGGTGGGAGCTGTGCTATCAAGTAGCCACTTTATAAAGGAAATTGAAAGTTTAGAATTATAAGACCAGAAGGTATGAAAATGTGTTCTCTCCAATATTGCATATAAATGACAACAATGATATAAAAATTTTATAGACCAGCCTTTAATTGACTTAATATTTATGAACAACATTCTGTAGAAGTTGTAACGTAAAGCAATTAAAATTATAGAAGTCTTCAAGTCATTGAGTACCAAAGGGTAAGCACACATCCTTCCCAACTGACCATATTAATTTTTCTGAAATGGAATAAAAGAGGAATATTATTTTATGAAAATCCAGTTGTGAGCACAGAACAAAAAATATCCTATAATGCTTACTCGAGGTTCTTGAGGGCAGAGAACAAAGACCAGCAGGTAACAACTTCTCAAGAAATGTTTGGGGACTTCGTAAGCAAAGTACTTTTTCCCTCTCTTGTGCCAAAATTTTGACTGGATCTGTTAAAAACCAATTTATCAAAGTTTTTCATGGATCAGAATTCACTCACACTCCTCCCAAGCTGCTCTTCCATAGTCCAGTTTCTCTAGAAAGTATGATTAGGTATTACTGAAAAGGCAGAGACTGTCAGCTGGATCAAGAATACAACCCATATCATTCTCAAGAAAATTCCAGGTACTGTCACATGGGAAACCTTAAAAATTAATTCAAATCAGAGATTTAAACATAATGCAAAATAATTTCTGACAAACTACGGAGAATAAGCCTAAAGAGGGGTACTTCATCTAAAGCTAATGAGGTTATTACTATTCTGCTAGCAAATGAAAGGTAACTTTAAAACATGAAAAGATCTCTAGAACTGGCAGGTGAGATCTTCTCAAACACCTCCCACCATCTTGAAGGATATGTGTTTTTTCTGGTGCCTTTACAGAGCTGGTTTAAATTCTATTCTTAATAGAGGGGTCATTCTGTTTCACCACAGCAGTTTGAGATGGTGCCTGGTGGATTCAGGAGTAATATTCACTCTCTCTTTCAGCAGAAAAGAGAGGTGAAAGAGAAGAGGTTGAGAGAAGAGGTCACCACCTTCTAGCAAAGTCTCCTGAGGACTGAAGGACTCTCTAAGTTCCTCTTTGAGGTAAGGAGCAACCCAATCCTTCACAGCCTCAGATTTTTCTCATTGTCACTTTGATTCCCAATATCTCAAAAATCCTACTAAGAGTTTAATACACTAAGACATAGAGCAAATATAATTGTGAGGCTTCAATAAAATCAGAAGCCACTAAATATTCCTATATATAGTTATAGTTCAGTCGCTCAGTCATGTCCGACTCTTTGCGACCCCATGAATCGCAGCACACCAGGCCTCCCTGTCCATCACCATCTCCCAGAGTTCATTCAAACTCATATCCATCGAGTCGGTGATACCATCAGCCATCTCATCCTCTATTGTCCCCTTTTCCTGCTGCCCCCAATCCCTTCCAGCATCAGAGTCTTTTCCAATGAGTCAACTCTTCGCATGAGGTGGCCAAAGTACTGGAGTTTCAGCTTTAGCATCATTCCTTCCAAAGAACACCCAGGACTGATCTCCTTTAGAATGGACTGGTTGCATCTCCTTGCTGTCCAGGGTATTCCCAAGAGTCTTCTCCAATGCCACAGTTCAAAAGCATCAATTCACAGTCCAACTCTCATATCCATACATGACCACAGGAAAAACCACAGCCTTGACTAGACGGACCTTTGTTGGCAAAGTATATATATATATAAGCCTAACAATTTGGAGCAAAGGGCAACAAAACACTCTTGTTACTCACTGATTTCTACTCCTCACTGAGAATCTCTGCCTCCCTCCCTCCACTGCACCCCTTATGTTGACTCAAGACGTCTCCCTAAAGACCAGCAATCTCATGGTGCAATTTGACCTAAGGTCCCTTCATAAGACAACAAAAAGACATTTAAAATACAATTTCTCCCTCAAAGTTGTCCAAATTTCAATGCATTTACTCACTTTCCAGTCAGTATAGACTTTTAGATCCTATGATCTTTAACTTACTCTTTTTATCCTATTATTTCATTTTTTACTTTGACTACCTTCAATTCACTTAAATATTATAGTTATAGTATTTATTATATTTTATATATTATATAAATTTTATATAATATAATACTTATATTTTATATCATTAAAATATTAAATTATAATGTTTGTATTATTAAAATATAATATTCATTATATTATATAAGTATACTTTATTATAATTATAAATACATAATTATTATAATTGCCTAAGAAATTTAAGTATTTGGGGTACTTTCATAAACAGTTACTTGGTAAAAAAGAAAGAATTTTTCTTTATTCACAATTTTCTTGAAGCTATTTTTTTTCTCCCTTATTCCTCTCTTCTGGGACCTGTTTTGCTGATCACATAGTTAATATAACAGCATACAAAAGCGACACAATGTTGGTGCTTCTGGTCAAGATGATCAGATTTATCCTCCATCTGAAACAACTCCCACAAAGGACAGAAATTTGAATGAAACAACAGTTTGAAAGATACTAGAGGTTAAGTGGAGAAGGCAATGGCACCCCACTCCAGTACTCTTGCCTGGAAAATCCCATGGATGGAGGAGCCTGGTGGGCTGCAGTCCATGGGGTCACTAAGAGTTGGACACGACTGAGCGACTTCACTTTCACTTTTCACTTTCATGCATTGGAGAAGGAAATGCAACCCACTCCAGTGATCTTGCCTGGAGAATCCCAGGGATGGCGGAGCCTGGTGGGCTACCGTCTATGGGGTCGCACAGAGTCGGACACGACTGAAGCGACTTAACAGCAGCAGCAGCAGCAGAGGTTAAGCAATGAAGGAAAGGGACACATAAGAGCAGAGAAACATAAGACAGGTTCTTTACTCCCTAACGGAGAAGGCAATGGCACCCCACTCCAGTACTCTTGCCTGGAAAATCCCATGGACGGAGGAGCCTGGTAGGCTGCAGTCCATGGGGTTGCTAAGAGTCGAACATGACTGAGCGACTTCACTTTCACTTTTCACTTTCATGCACTGGAGAAGGAAATGGCAACCCACTCCAGTGTTCTTGCCTGGAGAATCCCAGCGAGGGGGGGCCTGCTAGGCTTCAGTCTATGGGGTCGCACAGAGTCTGACACGACTGACGTGACTTAGCAGCAGGAGCATACTCCCTAAGTTTACTGCACTGAGAGCTTTAAGGCTGTGTGTGGTGCCGCAGTGAAGATCTCTTCGAGTGAAGATCCTATGATTATAGGATACTAATGAGGAAATTACCTGAGGCCAAGGGAAAAACTACCCAGAGGAATTAGAGGTAATAGTTTCGAGCATGCACACAGGAACACAAATGTTCCTGTTTCCACCCACCCAGGTAGGAAACTGTCAAGGTTGTATAGAATGCATATAAGGATCTTGCCTCAATACCAAAATCAATTAGTCATAGGCTGAGCACTGCTCCAGTCCCAACTAACAAACCATAAAAAGATTTGAAAGAATGAGAGTGTTTTCAAGTGAACTGACCATATCTCAGAACAAACCTCAAGATTTATAGGATTTCCAATATATCCAATACCTAGCCAATAGTCACAATGTCTGATATTAATAAAAAATCAGCATACATACAAACAAGAAGGAAAACATAAAGGTAGAGATAAGTCAATCAACTGAAACTGACCCAGAAGTAACAGATGATGGCATATCAAAACCACAATAAGATAAGCCAAAGATATACATTATAAACACTAAATCAACCACTAAAATAATAACATGAAGAAATATGGTTAACATCAAGAAGTAGTAAAACAGAATCATGAAAAATGCAATAATACAAAAGAAAGTTCAAAAGAATATCAGGAAAGAAGAATATATAGGATAGAGAGCAGATATTAATATCACAGTGATTTAAATCTAATCATATCAATAATCACATTAAATGTAAATTATAGAAATCCTCCAACTAAAAGGCAGATATTATTATAACAGATCCATTTATATGATGCGTATAAGAAATGCACTTCCAATGTAAAGCAACAAACAGGTTAAAAAAGCAAAAGAATGTGAAAAGATAGACCATGTTAACGTATGTCAAAAGGAAGCTAGTGTGGCCCTATTAGCACCAGACAAAGGAGCTTCCAGAGCAAAATGTATTACTAGTGATAAAGAAGTTCATTTCATAATGATAAATGAATCAACTCATCGAAAGATATAAGCATCCCAAACATTTATGTACCTAATAACAATTTCAAATACATGAAACAAGGGCTGATAGCATTGCAAAGAGAAACAGAAAAACTCAAAACTGTAGTTGGAAACATCAACACTCTTCTCCTAATAATTGTTAGAAGCCATAGACATAAAAGATAACAAAAGACTGGAACATCATAATCATCCAACTTGATCTAATTGACAAATTTGGAATATTCTACCCAATAAGAACAGAATACACACCCTTTTCAAGGGCACACAGGATGCTTACTAAGACAGACTATACAGTGAGTCATAAGTCTCAACAGGTTTAAAATGATACACAAATAATATACAAAGTATGTTCTCTAACCTCAGTAGAAATAAGTTATAAATCAGTAACAGAAAGATCTCTGAAAAATCTCCAAATATGTGTAATCTAAATAACACACTTCGAAACAACTCATCAGTTAAAGATGAAATAAAAAGAGATTTGAAAGTGTTTTTAACCAAATGAAAATGACAACAACTGTGTAAGAATCTGCAAGATGACATGAACTTAATGCTTAAGGGACATTTAATAGCATTAACCCCTATATTAGAAACAGCACTACACACCTATATTATTCTCAAGTCACTGACTTCTGCTTCCACTTAAAGAACTAAACAAAGCACATTAAATACAAATTAAGCAAATGAGAAGCAATAATTAATATCAGAGTAGAAATCAATCAAATAGAAGATAGAAAAACAAGGAATATCAATGAAACCAAATGCTGGTTATTTGAGAAGATCAATAAAATTGATGAACATGTAGCCATACTTATCAGAAGGAAAAAAGACAAAAGTTGCCAATTATCGGGAAAGATAAAGGTAATTACAGAGTTTGCAAATAATTAAAGGATGATGAAGGAATGTATACACAATTTTAGGCCAACACACTTGCCAACAGAGACAAAATGGGCATATTACTTCAAAGATCACAAACTGTCAAAGCTCACTCAAAAAAAAAAAAAATACATATAACCTCAATAGCTCAAGTTATTAAATTTGTATTTTTAAACTTCCCAAAATAAAATTCCAAATTCAAATGGTCTCACAAGTGAATTACTTTCTACCAACTACTTAAGAAATTACTACAAACTGATGTCACTAAAAAGCATGATTCATAAAAGAACAAAGTTGAAAGCTGGAATTTGTCAAATCAAAAAGGCTTCCATTTTTAAAGACACTATTAAGAGAATGAAAAAGGCAAGTGACAAACTGGGAGAAAATATTTACACATTGTGTTTCAGATAAAGGATTGTATCCCAAATACATAAAACCTCTGTAATGTGAAAACCAACAACTCAATTCATAAACAATAAGTTCAAAAAAATTTAAGCAGACATTCAATCGGAGAAGATATTCAAATAGCAAATATGCACACAAAAAGATAACCTAGCACCATTAGTCACTGGGCAAATTCAAACTAAAACCACAATAAGATACCATTATATTTCTTTAATAACGGTAAAAAAATAATTTTTCAAAAAGTCGAAATCAAGCGTTGTCAAGAATGTGGAGGAACTGAGGCTCTCATACACTACTTGTGAGAATGTATTATGGCAAAACTATTTGGAAAACAGTTTGGCAGTTTAAATGTACATTCATTATATGCTTCAGCCATTCTACTTGGTGATACTTACGCAAAAAAAACGCAAACATATTGGCTAAAAATATTTGTACGTAAATGTTCATAGAGTTTTTATTTGTAATGGAAGCAACCCAAATGTACATAAAAAGTGACCGAATAAATGAACTGCGATGTATCCATACAACAAACTAGCCAGCAAATACAAGGAATGAATTACTGAGACACACCTACATGAGTGAGTCTCCAGATAATAATTTTCACTTTTCACTTTCATGCACTGGAGAAGGAAATGGCAACCTACTCCAGTGTTCTTGCCTGGAGAATCCCAGGGACGGCGGAGCCTGGTGGGCTGCCGTCTATGGGGTCACACAGAGTCAGACACGACTGAAGCAACTTAGCAGCAGCAGCTATTTTTACTAGGCCATACTTACTGTAAAAGTGAATATCATTTACAATGATATTCTCAGAGATGTGAACTCATGGACTGGGACAGAGAGCAGATCAGGTGTCTGGGGGGAGAGGGAGAAGCAGGTGCGAAGATGACAAAAGGGTGGGAGAAAACCTTTAGGGGCGATGACTCTGCTTATTACCTTGAGATTGCAGTGACGACTTCACAAGTGTGTATACATTAAAACCTGCCACTCTGAATACTTCAAATGTGCGTCATGTCTTTAATGTTAATTATACTTCAATAAAGCTGTTAAAAAAACCCAGCTGACAGAGCCAGTTATGTGTTATGGTCAACTCTATGCGCAGTATCAAGAAGAGGAAGTAAACCTTTCTCGACAAAACTCTTGTTGCCCGAGACATCCTTCATAAAGGGCCTCCCTGGTGGCTCAGTGGTGAAGACTCCACCTGCCCACGCAGGAGATGCAAGAGATGTGGGTTCAATCCCTGGGTTGGGAAGAATCCCTGGAGAAGGAAATTGCACCCCACTCCAGTAGTTTTGTCTGAGAAATGCCAGGGACAGAGGAGCCTGTGCCGGCTGCATAATCCATGGGGTCACAAAAGAGGCTGACATGACTTAGCAACTGAACAACAACAAGCAATACTTCATAAAAACATGTGTGACAGGAAGACTGCCTGCCTGCACATAAGGATTATTTAAAGACAGGAAATTTCATTAAATCAATATTTGACATTGTAATGTGACTGAAACAACCTCCTCTCTCAACTATTCTTTGAACATTCCTTCCACACTCTAAGACAAACCACAAAAAAGTCTCATTTCCCATTTTTCTCTGACTCACTGTGTCCACTCTGAAAAGGCAAGGTGGAAGTCACAGATGTGCCATCTCCCTAGGAAAATTTTTCATCTGCATAGTTAACTGAGTTTTTGCCTGGAAAACAGATAAAAATAGGAAAATTCCTAACTGTTCCACACCAGCACATATAATTTACCAATGTCACAATCTGTCTAAAAAATCTGTTAAGTGCATACGGCAAAGTCTCTGCCAGTTCTAGCCTCCTTGTATAAAAACCACAATGAAATATTGAAGAATTACTCTCTGAAATTCTCCTGAACAGTAATATACTACGTATTATTGTTTTTCTGCTTGATTTAAGCCATATTTTTTTTGGTTATTTAAATAATACAAGTGGAAATAAAATATACAGTGAACTATATAACTCAACAGCCAATAATTTAGTAGTGTTAAAAAAATAGTGTATCAGTTACCCAAAATGTTAGGATATTTCTTTGGCTTAGCAGTGTTAAGAGTCTGCAGAAAACTTTTGCGTACATTAAAGGGACACAGCAGATGGCATTTAACCTAACATACAGATAGCTCTTCAACTTAACATGTCTATAGTAGGTACTAAAATTGATAGAAACCCACAGATACAAGCTCAGAAATTCAAATAAATAATAAATGCCCACATCAGGATTCATCAGGTTATATTTAGAAATAAAAAGTAACAGCTTTACAAAATATTGGAATAAAATGTTACTCACATATGGAGGTACCCAGTGACATGTTGGTAAATGTTCAATAACTTGCTTGAGGGAAAGGGAATAAGCCCTGGTTTGAAGCATTTGTCAGCTTCTGTGGTGTAAATACACACCCCTGCTGTGGCTGATTTCAAGATGATCTGAAATCACCAAAGCAAGTTGAAAAGAAGCACATAGTCGGTGCTCCTAAGCTTGAGCACAGCTAGGACAAGCACCCCAATGGAAACATCTCCTGTATGAATACAGCTAACTCTAATCCTGGAACAGAAGTAAACTAAGTTTTCAGGAATTGCCTGTGCATTTTATTCTTTGTGGAAGAATTTTCAATTCTGAAGCTACCTTTTAACATACATTTCCACCTGGAAAAAAAAATGATCTTTAGGATGCAGGAGACATTATCCATCATCAAATAATTTTTAGATTTCTTAATATCGAGGCATTCAACAAACCGTATTTTTTTCTTTCACAGGAATCTTTATACCCTCAAACTGGATTCAAATTAAATGCTAATTGTGAGTTCCCAAAAAAGGGAAAGGGCAACAAACAAGACACAACATTCTCATACTGGTTTTAGACAAAGATTAACTTAAGGTAACTTGTTAGTCAAGGGGAAGACGGCGAGGATCACGTTAAACATATCTGTCGTCACAGAACTTGTGCGCCCCACCTCGAAGCAGAGGCATGGCAATATACTTGTAATTTTCATTTGGGGGAGGGCTGTTTTGCAATAATAGGAATTAAAAGAGGGGGTCAAAAGCCATCTTTTTGTGGTGTTTTCCACAAAGAGAGACTTTGTTCAAAGCGTCACTGCAGAAGGCAAACTAATAGAAGGAAATAAACTTTTCAAACTGGAAATTCAACAAAGGGGAAAAAAGCAAGAGCAACAACGGCTCCAGCCTTCCAACACAACCGTAGCAAAGAAATAATAAAGAGAGTAACAAAAGAGCAGACATATACCCAAGTTCTGAGTCTGACTGCAGCTGGAGCACTGAGGGGTCTGTGTCCCACTGCAGGGTCCTAATCGCGCAGCACAAAGGAAAAAGAACACAGAGAATTAACAAAAGGGGAGGGAAACGAACCAAACCAAACCATGTCATTCATCAAGGCAACAGCATATACAATACATACACAGAACATCTCCCCTCTGTCACCCCCACAACCCCCAGGAGCCAGGAAGACCCCGTGAGTATCAAGGGACAAGAGAAAGCAGGAAGCCGTCCTTCCTTTGGAACAACTGCTTGATACTGGAAGCTACAGTTGTTTCCATGGAAGGAAACCCAGAGCTAAATATTCAACCACCCCCCCACATCCCCTTTTCATTGTTGTTTCGTTCTATACTGAAGCATGATTGACTGGAGCATGTAAACTGCTTCATATGAACCCCTGAGCTAAGCCACACCAGGAAGCAGCAAGCATTCCCCACACAGTGATGGCGATCAACTGCAAGGGTTCAAGTGGGCCAGAGTAGAAGCATCTGGGGAGGCTGGGCCAGGCACAGCATGACTGCAGAGCCTAGAGAATAACTGGCTTCCTTGGGTCAGTGACTGCAATTACAGTGCAATAGATTTCGAGGCTCATGGGTATTTTGGTGTTTCTAATGTATTACACCAAGATGGTCACCAATGGCAATATCATTTGTCTCGAAAGATGCCAGGGATGTCTTAACGTCTTCTAAGTACTTCACAAGAGCTAGCACAAAGTATCAATGGTTACCAAGATTACCAATAGTTATCAACTTCCCTTGTTATTTCTCCACCACATAAAAGGAGCTCTTCCATGAACAGCGCACACAAGGACCTTTCTTGAGTAGGCCCTTTAAATTTCCTGCATGGTATATAGTTAACAGGTGAGTGAGGCTCAAGTACCTGGGAGGCAGCCCACGGACAGCAGGGACTTTGGGGTCAGGCACCCGAGATTCAAATCTTGCCTCTGTGACTTACCAGCTCTGTGACAGTGGACACGCTGCTTCGGTTCTCAACCCCTGCACCCTCGTGCTTACTCTGAGAGTGGTTCATGGACCAGGAGCGTTGGCATCTCAGGGAACTTGCTGGAAATGCCGAGACTCAGATCTCACCCAGACTCACTGACTCTGGACTACAGTTTAATAAGCCCCCAGGTCATCTGGGGGCGTTTTGCAGTTTGAGAAGCCCTCAGTTTCCTTGTCTGTAAGGATTTACCATGGCTTATGTGACAATTCGTGACCTGGCCTGCAGCTCTCTTCCCAGTCCATCTCTAAGGACTGGCCTCTCCCTCACTGTGTCCCCCTTGATGTTTTTCCCCCAAAGAGCCATGTGGCTCATGCTTTTGCTTGCTTAGTTTCTGTCTCAGTTCAAATGTCACCTGACCAGAGAGGCTTTCCTTCTCTCACCACCTCCTGCAAGCAGCACTTCCTTGACACTCTTCGTCCCGTTCTCTTATCCTGCTTTACTTTTCTCATAAGGTATCTTTACTTATGGTTTTATTATACATCAGTGGTTTTATGACTGTTTGCTGTTTAACTCTGGAATTAAGTCTCAAAATAGCAGGAAGAGCTACATCCCTAAATTATAAGAATATGCCTAGGCCCATGCCTGGGATGCATGTTTATTTTTCTTGATTTTTTAATTGCAGGATAATTGCTTTATAATGTTGTACTGGCATACAACAATGCAAATACAGCTGCCATACAGCCATGCAAATCAGTTACAACTCTCTTTCTATATCCCCTCCCTCCGGAGCCTCTCTCCCGCCCTGCCCCCCCCACCCCCACCCATGCTACCCCTCTAGGTCATCACAGAGAGCCAGGCTGGGCTCCTTCTGTTATATAGCAGCTTCACATTAGCTGCCTATTTCACATATGGTAGTATATATATATATGTCAGTGCTCCTTTCTCAATTTGTCCCACAGTGCATGCTTATATAATACAACAATAGTTGAACAGATGGATGGATTGTTTCTCTCTGGTTTTCTATAGGGATTGCATGTAATTACACCTATACAGCACAAAGTAAGTATTTGATAAACAGTAGCTGTTTTTACCGGAGAAGGCAATGGCACCCCACTCCAGTACTCTTGCCTGGAAAGTCCCATGGACGGAGGAGCCTGGAAGGCTGCAGTCCATGGGGTCGCTGGGGTCATTGAGGGTCGGACATCACTGAGCGACTTCACTTTCACTTTTCACTTTCCTGCACTGGAGAAGGAAATGGCAACCCACTCCAGTGTTCTTGCCTGGAGAATCCCAGGGACAGGGGAGCCTCGTGGGCTGCCATCTATGGGGTTGCACAGAGTCAGACATGACTGAAGTGACTTAGCAGCAGCAGCAGCTGTTTTTACTAGGAGAAGGCAATGGCAACCCACTCCAGTACTCTTGCCTGGAAAATCCCATAGATGGAGGGGCCTGGTGGGCTGCAGTCCATGGGGGCGCTAAGGGTCAGACACCACTGAGTGACTTCACTTTCACTTTTCACTCTCATGAATTGGAGAAGGAAATGGCAACCCACTCCAGTGTTCTTGCCTGGAGAATCCCAGGGACGGGGGAGCCTGGTGGACTGCAGTCTATGGGATCGCACAAAGTTGGACACGACTGAAGTGACTTAGCAGCAGCAGCAGCAGCTGTTTTTGCTAGGCCTCATTTACTGTGAATGTGAAATAGCTACTGTATCTACCAATGTTTCTTTGACACAAGGCCCCACCTATAAAATGGAACCCACCTAAGCACCTCCTGCAGAGGTATCAGAATGCAGTTTCTAAGCTCCTCTAATAAGTTCCAGTTATGCTCTTGTCCTCTGACCTAAATGCACTGAAAGGAGACAACTAAAATCTGGTGAGAACACTAACTGGTCCCTGTTTCTGAGACCAGTGCCTCTGAAAGTTTACTATCTGAGCCACCAAGGAGGCCCAGTGTTTCTCAAACTTTAATGCACAGATACCTGGGAATATTGTTTAAAATGCCCGTCTTGATTTAGTAGGTCTGGGGTGGCTTGAGATTCGGCATTTCTAACAGCTCCTAGCGGGGTAGATGCTGCTGGGCTGTGGACCACACTTCGAGTAGTAAGGTCTAGACTTAGATCAGTGGTTTTCAAACTCTGACATGGATCAGAATGACTGGGAGGGACTGTTAAAATACAGGTGCTGATCCTCAAGCCCAGAAATTCTGATTTGAATAGTTCTGGGGTGGGGCTGAGAATCTGTATTTCTAACAAGTTCCCAGGGAATGCTCAAAGCTGATCCTAGAACCACCTTTAGAGAATAGCTAGGCTAGACTATGGCTTCCACTAGCTGGCAGGCAGAAAGCATCACTGATCCTCAAATACATCAGCATCTAAACAAGTGATTCACACATGCTGGCCTAAGGCCCAGGCCACTTTTAAACCAATGAAATCAGAATGTTTGGGGTGGGACCCAGGCATCCAGATTTTTTTGAAACTCTCTCATGTACAGCCGGGGTGAAAACTGCTGCCGTGCACTAGTTCTCTGCCCAAGGAAAGCAGCTCTTCCTGGCTCTGGACACTAGTTCCATCACTTCCTTTCAAATGATGGAAGTGCCCGAATCCACTACAGTGATTCACCCTTGCTGTTCACATGTCTCTGGGGTGCAAACCTTTTATCTTTACGGATACTTCCTTGGCTACAGACAGAGGAGTGGCCTCTGGCTCTGGCTGACTGTGAGAAGCATTCCCTCATAAGGGCTGGGATCAGCTCCTCTGCGCTCAGGTTTCTGATGGGACAATTTGGGGGCCTTTTTCGCTCTTCTCAGGCAAGGGAAGAGTGTGGCAGCTCCCAGGTGGTCCCAGGCGTTCTATTATTTACCTACAACTCACCTGAACACACTGCGCCCTTAAAGTAAGACTACTAGACCTGATCAGTTATATTTTAGATGCAAGTCACCAATCTGTCACAGGAACAGCAAAGGCCAGGCTGAGCAATTATACAAGCCTGAAGAAGTCTTCTCCCTTGAAGAAAGACTGACTTCCTGGGAAGTCAGACTTCAGCAGTGTTTTCAGAATTAGAACGAGTGATGAATATTTAACTATTAAAGCTTCTCCCTGTCCTATGCCCATCAGGTCCACATTTTATAACAGGACTAGACCACCACTCACTGCTGCCAGAGCCTCCACTTTCCCTAATTTCTTGGGATGACCAACAGAACCCGTTTTGCTGAATGTAATCTTCAATTCTGTCAATTAGATTTTGTCTACTGTTCCTGTCTGGGAAACCATCTTGGTTTTGTTTGCTCATTTTTAAGAGCTGTATTTGTCTGCTCTGATCAACTGTAGGTTGATTTCTTAAGTTAACTCTCTGAGGATCCACAGGAGAATTTTTTTCATGAGGAAGCTGCTACTTGCACAGATACTGAATAACCTAGTGATTTCTAACCTAATGTGGCATCATCATGGCTCCGTGGCCCTACGGTTGGATTGGCAGTTCTGGACAGACTTTAAGGTCACATTTCCCAACTTTCTTCAAACTTGTACATACAGAATCTTCCCACACCATGGTAAATAATCACTCACTTATTGGATACTAAACATATTGAACAGTGCAGCCTCTGGTATCTCATCTAAAAAGGCCTACCATGTAACAGTTGATAATCTGCAGAACAATCTGTTTTTCAATATTTCTTATAAAGAAAAAGAATATGACAGACACCAAAATTATTCAAACTAGCAGTGAACTCATTAAGAGACAAACAGAAGTTTATATCGCACCCTTTTACTATCCAGCTTGCTACAAAAGTCTCTCTTCATTGGCCCAATCTTATTGGCTCAGTTTATTAGATAGGAGGAAGTAAAAATTCAAACAATGCAAAACAATCCCTGGCCCTCCATGGAAAGCATAACTTAGGAGTAAGAGACATGATGTCTGTGTTGTATAACCACACTCTCTGATGAGTGGTTAATTTCTTCCTGTTCAGAGCACATTGGTAGTTTCCAGTCTTCTTCCCATTTTCTTAGACTCCAGAGTAGACAGTCTTAATATTTTTCCCTTAAAGAACATCTTTGCTCTTACCTTTTTTTTTTTTGGTTTTGGTTATAAGAAAGAGATGTCTGATAAATACTTGGAAGGCAGTCATTAAGGACTATCATTTGCCATTTTGATTCCACTTGTTTGACTTGGTATGAACAGAACGCTAGATTTCTAATTTAAAAAAATAGATATGCAGCAAGCAACAAGGAGTTACTGTATAGCATGAGGAACTATAGTCAATATTTTGTAATAACCTATATTAGAAAATAATTTCAAAGATAATATATGTGTATATATATATAACTGAATCACAAAAAGAAGAATTTTATTTTTTGAAATTTAGCAGTTTATCTTGTTGCCACTTTTTCCAAATGTCCTATGGACATCTGAGAACAACATTATGAGATACAAAATTTTAAATATATTTGTGTAGGCTATAAGATTAATATAAGTAGAAATCTATCATATTTAAATTATTAATGACATCGTTTAAGATGCTCCTATTCTTATTTTTCTGCACTTGATATTCTCAGAAAAATGTTACTATGTCTCACTGTGATTATATACTTTTTTCTTTTCCCTTATATTTCTTCTGATTTTGCTTTCTGTATCTTTGTTTCTTTATTGTTAGGTGTCTAATGATTTATGATGTCTATCTTCTTAGTGAATTGTACCTTTTATCATTAAAAATACTCATCTTTGTTTCATTTAAAAATAAATAAATTAAAAAAAGAAAATTTAATTAAAAATTTTTTTAAAAGAACCATTATTTGCAATGCTAATATTCAGCGTGGCTGAGGCACTCTCATCTACTGCCGGGGGCATTTTAAATTAGTACAGTTGTTTGGGAAAGCAACATGCCAGCGTGGAGCAAGAATAGCAAACACAGAGCTACTCTGGGACTCGTTTCACTCCTAGGAACTCACCCTATGGAAAAAGAACAACACAAGTGGTAAGTAACAAAAATGATGAGGAGGAAAATGACGACCACTAACCCGTCAAATCCCATGGCTTATTCTTGTTTCTCCTACTCGATCTCTATGACTCTGGTGACCACTGGCTCCTTCATAAGCATGTTATTTTAGTGTTCCTGACCCTAAAAACCATGTCTTTTTCACTTATTATACCTCTGGAAGGGTCCTTATTCTTTCCATCCCCATAAAGACAGACATTCCCCAACCAGAGTAATTTCTTCTCCCCTCACCTCTATAGCTACAGATGATCTCCAAGATGCCCACATATCTTCTGCATAAAGATAACCCTAAAGTCCTCATCACCCTTGAACTCAAAGTTCCTCCTTTTCACATGCTTTGTGGACATATCCATCCATAACACCAAAAGCATGTAACCTTTTCTTGTCTCGTCAGGCTTTTCTTTCCTTCTCTAGCACCACAATCCTCGTTCACATTTTCTGTCCTTTTTATCAGATCAATGGCTCCCCCAAACACATCCTCAAATCTTGAAAGCATTACAAAAATGCAGTGGTCCAGACCTCAACTCAGATCTATGCCTTAGGTATCTGTATTTTTAGTAAGTTGCCAGGTAAATTCAATATATTCCTGGCTCCAAATATAGGACTAAGAATCTCAAATACCTCCAAGGCCATACTTGCCTCCCAGACTCTGATGTATTTTCATACTCCTTCACACACATTCTATACCCCACACGTCTCCTCTCTCCCACACCTCCCTCGATAGTATCTGGAATGCCCTTTCTCCCATCTCTACTTGTCCAAAGCATAGCCACTATGTAAGACCCAACTCAAATGCCTTATTCTCTAAATATATTTGTCCTCAATAACCTCATTCACAAATAGCTTGTCTCTCTATGGGACTGCGCTTCTTATCTCACAGTTCTCTTTGCCAACCTGAAATCCACTTGACCTCAATAGTAGCCCTGCATCAAGCTTTAAAACCAAGTACAGATGGTCTGAAGGATATAAGGAGCACTGTTACCAAGCCCAGGGGCCTCAGCATCAAGACAAACACACTGTTAGTCCCATCTGCCTTTCTGCCCTGAGCCCAGTAACTCGTTTCTGCCTTGTTTCTGCTAGGAAATCCTCACTCTGTATCTGAGTGCTCTAACCACTGCCAACAGCTCCCCTTGAGCAAAGGCCACTTCTGGCAACTAGCCCAGCAACCTTGCACTACCCAGCTTTTACCTGGGTCCTCATCTCTTCACTCACCCCACACTCATCCCAGCGAGGTTTCTGCAAACTGTGCATGTGCATAAGTGTGTATGCACATGCACACACATACACACACACCCACACACCCCTACCTCAATAAATACATTTACCAAGTACCTAATATCAAGACCTAATATCAAGACTCTAGGTAATGAATCAGAAGCACTTGTCCCACAAGAATATACAAATTAACTGCATCTGGGAATAATGCTTTATGATATTATTGCTCACCTCTATGAGTACAAATATTTGAGAGCCGTAACTACATAGAAACATATCCTCAGATGGCTTCAAATTAAATATGTCATTTACTCGAAGTGGGATCTTTAAAAGAGAGAAGAATTCCTTCATTGTTGTATTCCTTGCAGGAATACATTTATTGTGTTGTACGATAGATTCTTAACTGTTTATTGAATGAATGTGATGAACGAATGAACAAATAAATGGTCTTTACCTGCATTTTCTGCCGATGGGTATTAAGTATGAGGGCAAGTTGGTTCCCTAAGAAACAGTTTTTACTTTCCTTATGTAAAAAAAAAATGAGAGCATACATCAGGGCATGTCTGCCTGATTTCCTCCATCTCTGCAAGCCACTGCTGAAAAACTCAGTCTGTGTGGCATGATTCCATCACATGGGTCCAGAAGAATTTTCAGACTCACTTCTGTACTGGAGAAGGAAAGCTTATCTTGAAAAGGCTGACCTCAATGTATGAATGGATAGAAAATCCATTGTGGTGTGCACACACATACATATAATTAAATATTATTCAACCACAAAAAAAATGAGGAAATCCTACTGTCTGTGACAACATGAATGGACCTTGAAGACATTATGGTAAGTGAAATAAATTAGGAAAAAAAAAAAAAACTATGTAATCTCAATGACATGTAGAATCCAAAACAAACAAATTCATAGAAAAAGAGATCAGACTTGTGGTTACTAGAGGCAAAGGGTAGGGATGGGGAAATTGGATGAGGGTGGTCAAAAGGTGCAAACTTCAGGTTACAAGATAAGTAAGTACTAGGACTATAATATGCAAAATGATAACTAAAGCTGACACTGTGGTATAATATATAGGAAAGCTGCTAACAAAGTGAATCTAAGAGTTCTCATTGCAAGGAGAAAATGGTTTTTCTTTTATTCATTCTGAGCTCATCAACTTTTATTAGTCCCTGAAGCAACCACATTGGAGCCCAACTTTTTACCTTCTTCTTTTCTCTCTAGGGTAGAAAGATTGCTCAAGGGCAGGGTACCACGAGTCCCAGAGTTTTTCTGGACTCTTGCTTCACATGTCTTCTATATCAAACAAATCACTAGTCACTAAACCAATAAAGAAAAGTTTGGGCCAATGTGAGCATAGTGCCCAAGAGAAAATCCCCAGTCAATGGCATCCGCAAACTGTTTCTCTAAGTGCCATTTCCAAAAGGAATACATTGAATAACAAAGACATTTAAATATCCATCATATCACTCAGCCTGTCAGAATCGTTAATGTGATGTCAATTAATTAAGAATGACATTTAAATAATGAGTTAAAGTTTAACTTTCCAGCCTCAATGATTTCCTTACTTTGGACCGGCAATGATGATGATAAAGATTTCCTGATGTCAGAAATAAAACTGGAACAGTGCAACACATACTTATACCAAGCCTCTTTCTTAATTTACTGGGTGAGAATCTTCCCTCCACTGGCTAACAGCGAAGCCCTAACAAGGAGCTCTGACACAGGCCACTCTGAGTCATGCAGGAAGTCCATCTACGCTGGATTCAAAGAGAAATGCAAGACTTCCCATCAGAAAAAAAGGATGTGTTTTCCCCAAATCTTTCATAAAGGTCCTGCTATCCAGCAAGTTGTCTCTCTGGAAGAAAGCTCAGCAACTCTGTGAGAAATAGATGCTTACCCTGTTACTATAACCATATGGTTATATACAGTACTCTCTGCCTGACTGGATAGCAACAATTTTTAACTAGTCAGTCCATGTGCTACATAAAGGAAAAAAAAATCCTATAGTACACAATTTATTTTAATTTGCAAAGACAGTGACTTTTAAAAAGCCTCGAATCAGAGATTTTCAGTCTCCCTGAAGTCCAATTAGCTGGTAGCAAGCATCCTGCCAACTCCTCTTTACATAAAGATAATTTAATGAATTTTGTATATACAAAATCTTAATAGTCTTACTAAATTCCCCTCTAGGTTTTGCATTATTGAATTGTACTTTTTCACCTTTACTAAAGCCTCCTTAACATCTTGCATTTAGCCTCTGAGTTATCAGAGCACCTTAAAAGATGGGGATGCTTTCACCAAAAAGAGGTATGAACCATGCAGATTCATAGAGTGCCAGAGAATCCAATGGAGTCCTGTGTGGACGAAGGTGAAAGTCCTGAGGACTTTGCATTGGACATTAAGCTCAAGGAGCCCCTGGACACACTTTCCTTTCCTCAAATTATGAGAACAAAGTGGTGAAAGGTGCAGCCAGTACAAGTTGACCATGAATAAATTATTCTAATTGCCTTATTTGTGAGTTCACTAGGCAATAAGTGGATCAGGGAAAGGTAGAGTTTATTAAATATCTGAATTTTACCCAAAGTATTTTTTCAATATAAAACAATATGAACTACATGGGAGCCTACTGTAGTTTCAAGCCTATTCAGATTGAATAGCAGAGTATCTGCAGACATCGGTTTCAGTTCTGGTCTGCTAGGCACACGACGCTAGAAGCCCCAGAGAGCCCTAATCCACTCCCTCCATACTTCTGTTCTCCTGTTAAGGGTTTCAGAAGACACTTCTGTTTCTGCTGCATCTGAGGTCCCCTTGGGAGAGGCCTCACCTCTCTACAGAAAATCAAGGATATAAGGGTTATAGCTGATAGGTATTGACAGCTGGGAAGGAAGACAATTCTAATATAATGGGGTTATGTTGGGAGCAACTGGGGAAATCTGAAGATGCTATATATAGTAGATAAGTCGAAAATGTACTGAAATGGAAAAATAGAAATACTTGAATAGATAGGCAAGTTCTTCAGTTTGTACCAGTATGACATCATTTATCATATATATGATGACATACATCTTGTGTGAAAGAACATACACTAAGGCATTAAGAATGCTAAAGCATATTCTTTGTAGGAACATAATTTTTTCTACTTTTGCTCATTTATCTTTTCTAATTGTATAAATGAACTGATATTATTTCTATAATAATAAGAGATTATTAAAAATAAATGGGGGGGTGCTTGAGTGTCCTTGACTGATTGGAAGGTAGAACTTAGTGATGGTATTAGGCTATAGATGGTCCAAAAGGAAGACAGAAATCAATCCAATTACTGTATCCATCCACCCAAGCCACTTGTCACAAAATTCAAACATCAGTCATCATCTATCTTGTTAAGGAGGTTATGTAGTAAGAGATTGCACAATACGTTATCATACTGAGACATATTTTATCTTTGAAATCATTTTGAAAGTATTCCTTTCTAAATCAAGTTTTGGACAGTGTGTAGCCTATGCCCTGGTGTACAGTAAACTTTATGATGTCAATACTCTCCTAGTTTCCACAAGCCAATGCGTTCTCTAATTTAGCTTTGTCACTGGGAAGCCTAAGGAGTCTCAGCCAAACACGAGAACAGCCCTAAAGCAAAGTCCCTTGTAAGCCATCCATGTACGTAAGAATAAATGTGGGCTGAATTATTATTACTTAAATAGATTCATTTCTGGTCAAATATCTGAAGGTTAGGAATTAAGGATTAGGGTAAATCAAACAGTGGTGTTAGGTTGGTGCAAAAGTAATTGCGGTTTTGCATTGTTGAACTTTGCCATTTGATACTGAAATACATCTTTAAATAAATATGGTTATGTTTATATCATTTTAATAAGCATTTCTTGCCTTATTTTTTTGCTATGACTTATTACCCACTGTGTATTTTACATTTATTTTAGACTTACAGAAATCGTGTTAGACAAAAAGCAAATTTGAGCAATGTTTTTATTTCAGTTCAAAATGGGTCATAAAGCAGCAGACACAACTCGCAACAGCAACACATTCAGCCTGGGAACTACTAATGAACATACAGTGCAGTGGTGGTTCAAGAAGTCTAGCAAAGGAGAGACAGCCTTGAAGATGAAGAGCGTAGTGGGTGGCCACTGGAAGTTGACAACACCCAACTGGGAGCCATCACCAAAGCTGATCCTCTTACAACTACATGAGAAGCTGCCAAAGAACTCAACATTGACCATTACATGGTCATTAGGCATTTGAAGCAAATTGGAAAGGTGAAAAGGCTGGATAAGTGGGTGCCTCATGAGCTGACCAAGAATCAAAAAAAATCGTCGTTTTGAAGCGCTGTGTTCTCTTATTCTATACAACAATGAACCATTTCTCTATCGGATTGTGACATGTGATGAAAAGTGGATTTTATAATCGCAGATGTCCAGCTCAGTGGTTGGACCAAGAAGAAGCTCTAAAGCACTTTTGAAAACCACACTTGGACCAAAACAAGGTCATGGTCACTGTTTGGTGGTCTGCCGCCCACCACTACAGCTTTCTGAATCCCAGCGAAACCATTATATCTGAGAAGTGTGCTCAGCAAATCAATGAGATGCACCGAAGACTGCAATGCCTGCAGTTGACCTGTAACTGGTCAACAAAATGACCTGTAACTGGTCAACAGAAAGGGCCCAATTTTCCTCTATGACAATGCCTGACCACACATTGCACAACCAGTTTCAAAAGCTGGATGAATGAGGCTACGAGGTTTTGCCTCATCCATCATATTCACCTAACCTCTTGCCAACCAACAACCACTGCTTCAAGCATCTCAAAAACCATTTGCAGGCAAAATGCTTCCACAACAAGCAGGAGGCAGAAAATGCTTTCCAAGAGTTCCTTGAATCCTGAAGCATAGGTTTTTATGCTACAGGAATAAACAAACATTTCTCATTGGCAAAAATGTATTGATTGCAATGGTTCCTATTTTGATCAATAAAAATGTGTTTGAGCCTAGTTCTAATGATTTAAAATTCATTGTCTGGAACCACAATTACTTCTTCATCAACCTAATAGCTAAAACTCACATATTCTTAATATATGTCAGACTTCTTTCCTAGTGCTTTACAGATACTAATTTGTTTAATCATGATTATCTTATGGAGTAGGCTGTGTATCACACAGCAATTGCTGTTAGAGATGATGTAGGGCTGAGGTATAGATTGTGGAAACTTGGATCAACCTGCCCAGGTTCAAACCTAGCATTGTAGCTATGTCCTGTGTGAACCTGAGAAAATTATTTATTCTCTCTGTGCCTCCATGCCCTGTAAAAAGTAGGATGATACTTGATTCTTTCAACAAATGTTTAACACCTATTATATGGACACAACCACAAATATGACTTACTCCCTTCTTGCAAGGAACCTATCATTTCCTGAGGAAGAGAGACATATATTCAACTAAACATAAATCATTCTTTAAGAGCTATAAAATGCTAATGCTTCACTCTCATGTATCAAAGATGTAAGCTCTTGCTTTGAAATTAATATTCTTTATCATATTGAGAAAAACATTTATATTCCTAGTTTACTAAGTTTTAAAATATGAGGCTAGATGCTTACATTTTGCAAGTACCATTTCAGTATATACTGTAATATTTACTTTTCCCTCTTTGACCTTTTTATATGCTGAATTAAGGTAACATTTTTCTATATTAAAATATCCTTGAATTTTTGAATCCAACACAATTAAGCATAATATTGTATCCTTTTAATATTGTATTGGATTCCAGCTGCAAATAATATATTTAGGATTTTTTTCCATCTACATTTCTATGTAAAACTAGTCATCCAAATTTTTTATTAATAGGTTAATTTTTTGAAACCCAAGAGCTTTTCCTTTGTTCAGTATGTTTAAACAAGCAATGATTAATTGACTCTACCAAAACTAATTATGAGAAAGAGAAAAGTAACACAAATGTAAATTGTAAATGAGAAGCAGGCTATAGCAACAGAAGCAGAAATTGGAACACAAATTATGATACTATAAGTTTAAAAATTAAATCACACTGCTGCTGCTGCTAAGTCGCTTCAGTCGTGTCCGACTCTGTGCGACCCCATAGACGGCAGCCCACCAGGCTCCCCGGTCCCTGGGATTCTCCAGGCAAGAACACCAGAGTGGGTTGCCATTTCCTTCTCCAATGCATGAAAGTGAAAAGTGAAAGTGAAGTCGCTCAGTCGTGTCCGACTCTCAGCGACCCCATGGACTGGAGCCTACCAGGCTCCTCCGTCCATGGGATTTTCCAGGCAAAAGTACTGGGGTGGGGTGCCATTGCCTTCCCCTAAATCACACTAGTATAATTGAAAAAATGTTAAGTATATCTACTCTCTATTCACTCAGTTTAGAAAATTTACTTAACTGCTCTTAAAAATCAATAAAAGAAATTTTTATTATATTTCATATGTTTAAAGCACTATTTAACCTTTTCTTTATAATAGGGCATATTAAGTATGCCAATTTCCAAATTAATCACTTACAGGGGTTATATAAGAAATGTTTGCTAACTCTGGCTCTGCAAAGCAAATTGTAGTTTTGGTTTGAAAGTCTGGCAAATGAATGACAGAATTTATGTGCACCTTTAGGTAGGACCAGATGCGTTGCTTTGATTCCTAAGTTATCTTCTGCAAGATTTTCCATTTTTCAAAAAAGTCCAAATTCTACACAAATATGCAAATTTATGGCTATAGAGTTATATTCTTAGGAATTACCAAGTGCTTTTCTCAGTCTCGTGTTTTATGAAGTGTTAGAGTTAACAGTAACTGCTTTCAAAGATGTTTCTTCTACAGAAAAAGACATTCCAAGTAGAATTTTAAAAACTGAAATATAACATTCTTCTGAAATTTTACTCGCATATATACTTTATGGAAACAAAAACATAAATTTGCATGGAATGTGCCTAAGTTTAAAACAAGGGCAGAGTTCACTAAGCTATTCCTAATGCCTTCTCAAGCCAACCCTGTGCTCAGTTCTTCTGAAAAATCATTTCCTCAATGCCAGTTTCTTTGCATCGCTATGAAACCTGCACTTAGCAAGGGATATACTTCTTGACTTCCAATTGCCCACTCTTGGCAGAATCTTTCTATAAAGAACTGAAGCTAGTTGGAGTTTGTGTGAGGTGGGAGTAAACAGCACCTCTTCCAAAGTGGTTAAGTGAAAAAATCATGTAAGAAGAGGAAAGGAGGTTCCCTTCTGTTGAGGTTCCCTCCAACAGAATAACTGCTGCTGTCCCCAGAGTGCTAACAGCATCAGTCAACTTTCTCTAGAAGTTTTCAAAAGGGCTCGTCAACTATGAAGTCAGTAATCGTATTTAACACTGCCAATGGAGCCACTTGGCATTAAGCATCACGGACAATGCTATCGCTGTGCAGAAACAGGCAAATATATTACCTTAATGATAGGCCAGTGGACCCCCCCTAAGGAACGTGATTATACTGTGCCAGCTCTTGTATAAATGTTAGATCTTACATGCTGTGTTATTATTACTTTTCCTCCCCCACCCTCAAAGACCTTTTGAAGTGTTCAAAGCAACAGATGAGGGGAAGACGTGTGCTACTCCAAATCACAAAGGCGATTTGCTAACGCAAACCAGCCTGGTGCCCACAAAAGCCTCTATGTTCGCTCTTCTCAAATTGAAAGCAGTGTCCAACCTGTTTCAAAAGACCCTATGAAGACAAAACACTCAAGTCTGAAACACATGAACAGACAGGTATTGGTGAAATCATTTTAGTCTTATGTATTGATTTCAAGAAGCTAAAAATCCTACAACACAGGATAACCCTATTCTCATTTCTCTGTTTTCCTCTACCAAAATTGCTGAGGCTTTTCTGAAAACCACGGACCATCAGAAGATAATGCTCATAATAAGGTGTTAAGTGAACAGAGAAAAAATGCAAAATTGTATACGTCTCCTCCAGGAATTCCCTTGTGGCTCAGCTGGTCAAGAATCTGCCTGCAATGTGGGAGACCTGGGTTTGATCCCTGGGTTGGGAAGATCCCCTAGAGAAGGGAAAGGCTACCCACTCCAGTATTCTGGCCTGGAGAATTCCATGGACTGTATAAGTCCAAAGGGTCGCAAAGAGTCGGACACGACTGAGCGACTTTCACTTCACTTTCTCCAGGAGCATATACAGTAGTAAGACATACATACAGGTAGATAAGGATTGAAAGGTACCCTGACAAGACAAAGGCTGATCTGTTAGAATGCTGGGGCTGTGGATGATTGCTTCTTTTATTGAAACTTTATTAAAATGCTTTATGATTATTTCAAAAGTAAGAGAGGTCAGACATCACCAACTCATGAACCAAATCTAGCCCACAACTCCTTTTAACAGTCATTAACATTTAATGTCTATGAGACTGTTGCATAAATATTTGCATTCTCGGCTTCTCATGAAAAATTGAAAGGTGTGGAAAAACTGGGTCCATATTTCCATCTGAGCTCAACAAGCCCAAGAGCTGTGAAGAGACCATCTGAGCTTTATAAAGGGAGTGCTAGCTAACAAGCTGCCAAAGGCCCCACTCCCCACTCATTTCTATCGCCTGCCTATGGGCACCCACATGTCGGAATACTGCTGAAGACACCTGGATTAAGAAAGTTTCCATGACCCCGTGCATATTAATGAGCCTTCTCCTTTCTCCCATCATGTTGCTACATTTTGGATGTTCCCTCAGTGGTCAAATAAAAGAATGTCTATATCGGCCTTGAGAAGTTCGTTACATAGTCTTGGAATATACCTAGTGTAATAAAAGTTTGGCAACTGACAAAAATGGAGCAGTTAATCCTGATGATTATAATAATTAATAATGATAATAAAAACACTTTGGGGACTGAGTTCTCAAATTTGTCAACTCTACTAAGCAAATAAACAAGACTTTCGAAAAAGTAAATTTAGGGTTACAACATCTCAGTGTTACACTCACAAAGATTCTCACGGAAACCAAAACCAAGGTAGAATAATGAGAAGCTAGATATATATTCCGTTTGTCTTTGGTCCTTCCCTATTTTCTTTTAAACTGAAGCCAATGGATATGCTTGTGCTCTGTCAAATAAGACACAAGGTGTTAAATTAGCCTATTCACGAAGAGTGATACTCATCACTTCAAGGGTTCAAAGTCAATCCTATGTCACCAAAAATAGCAAGCCACCATAAATGTAAACATAAAAGAATGACTCATATGTAAAGAGGAACACACAGTTAACAACATGCAACGGAATGGTGTGGTTTTTCAGACTTTTGGTTTCTTGCTTTTTTTTAGGGGAGAGGGAGGGAGGTATTATTGACATCCCACCACGGCCTTTGTGAAGGGACAATTCTTACCTTGTCAACGGTCCCAGGTCGCCTGAGTCTTGGCTTCCAGCTTCACTGGGAGTGCTCACTGATTTCGAGGAGGGAGACATAGGGGTTGGGACTAAATAATGAAAATAACAGGTATCCCATGTTAAAAAATGCAGCGGCTGCACTGGGGAAGAGCAGTGTCAGATAAATCAAAACAAGCGGGCTCAAATTAAAGTGATTGTATGGCCAGGAGAGATTGAGATGGGATAAGGAAAAAAAAAAAAAAGGAAAGAAAAGAAAAGGAAAAGAGTCCAGTGAATTTTTCATACTTCGGAAATTAAAATTTGAAATGAATTTAGACAGAATTAACTTAGAGATTCTAAGGCCATGTCCACCTTAACAAAGTAAAATGGAGGATCAAAACAGTTACCTGGATAATTCAAGGCAAATCCCTCTCTAGCATGAACTATCCAGATAATTCTAATCCTCCACTTTATTTTGTTAGTATAGATGTGACCTATTCAAAATGAAATGAGGTGTCTATAAAACTTTAAATGATTATGAAATAAGTGATTCTGAGGAATTTTAGAAGGTCACGGGGAGTCAGAAATGTCTGCTGCATGTCTCCACTTGGAGGAAAGTCTGTTGTCTGTGGCGTATAAACTGCATTTGCTATGAGAGACCAAATGACAGATAGAGAAAAGGGTAAATGTTGAACCCAGTAATTTAAAAATCTCTTTCAAAACAAAGCACAATGCCAGGCTGCTTTATTTTTACACTTAATTAATAGTTTCATCCCTTGCACTGTTTACTGTGTTTGGGAATTGTGTTCTTTGCATCTGGCAGTTCTAGAAAGCACTGCCGTGTACACGTAAGCAAACCGCCACTCTGAAGACAGGAGAAACAGGTTCAAAGAGCAAGGTCAGTGCAGACTGGAACTCTCAAAGCAAGGGTAATAAAAGAAAATAAACTAGAGGAAATGCAAATAGATTTTTTTCCCTCTATCTTTCAGATACAAGCCAAACGTCCTTCAGATAGAAGCTGCACCAAATAGCTAAGGTGACTCCAGGCCAGATGAGAACGGGATCTCAGTATCACTCATGCCAGAGAAGCCATATGGGCAGCAAGAAACTTCAATACATAGTGTAGATTCCCATTTGGTTTCAATCATGTGCAATTTCCTTTTATTTATTTAATAAGGTAAAGGGTTTAACTATGTTGCCCAAATCCTATAACACAATGGCAGACCTGTCAAGAAACTAGGAATTTTCACGTGGTTCTACAATTAATTCACTGATTACCCTTTGCAATAAGTCAGAGGGTAAGTCGGAGAGATGGATAGAAGTTGAAAACGGGGTCCACTTTTGCCAGAGCCCTTTGGCAGGGACGACGGGATAGTTCAGAATTTGGTCATGGTTTGGGGATGTTTAAACTGTTTTGCTCTTAAGGTTTAATTGCTGGCTTTATGCAGGTTGGGGGAGAACAAATATTCTACGGTTGTGTTTAACCAGTGTTCACACTGCAGCAGAACTTCAAAGGCTATTTTGAGGCAAAAATATAATTGCCAAGGGTCTAACATGTATTACTTGTCAACTAAGTACTAAAAAGGTTTGTCAGCTCCTCATAGAAGATCCATCACTCAAATATCCTGTGGGTTACATCTCCCAGACCCCAAAGAAACTAACAAAATAATCAACATCTTATTGGGGTTTATTATATCATTGTTAGACATACGATTTTACTTACTATTAATACACACTGAGGTTAAGTATAAAATGTTTTTTCATGGTGTCTAGTTTTGTGTATAGGTACTGAATTATATCCAGAAACACTTAATAATTTATATGATTATTATATTTTGCCCTTTTACTTACTTATATTGATATACGCACTTCCCATTTTATTGTTCATGGCATAATTTTTATTGTTAATTTAAGTAATTAGGGAAATAAATGAAAATTTATGTTAATATAAAAGCCAATGATGGAATTAAAAGATGAAAGATTTATAAAAGGGGATCTGATACTATCTTTATTTTATATGTATTATTTTTAAAGCTTTTGTTTTACTATATTGGATATCATGTAGTTTTACAGACACCCTGGGATTACTCTGAAATATATGGAAAGCAAATGGATAAAGAAAAATAAAATAACTTATCACATGAGTGATGTATAATGACAGAATAAACATATTATGTACAAGTTACCTTCAACAAAAATAAAAGAAATAGTTCAACATCCAAAGCCTGAATAAAATGAGATCATGGATAAGTAACTAGGTATGAATGAGTTGGAGGAAGGGTGCTGCAGTAAAGATGCCGATTAGCAATGAAACCAAGATATACAACAGAGTCAAAGGAATTTAAACATGTTAATTAGCTGCTAATCTGCCACCATTTCAAATCTTCCTTTAAGTTTCCCACCGAGCATTCTATTTTCATTATAGAATAACTCTGTGCCTGGAGTGGTTATGAAATTCATAACCAGATTCACAGTATTTAGGTTGGCAGAGAGAGGCTGGGATTCAGCAATGGAAATGAAGTTTTTTTTCCTTCATCTCTCGATTTCTTGTATTTACCAGTGGTAACTCATTTAACAAGTATAAGATACTCTAACAGTAATGCAGTGGATTAGGTTGACTGCAGCATCAGCCAGTAAGCAGCCAGTTGCTAACCACTCTACAATCTGTCCTCCTGTCTCCTTCCAGCCCCCTCAATTCCAAAAATAAATACACCTGAACCATAAGCCAAAGCATTTCTTAAAACACAAAAACAAAAGGAGATGTAAAAGAATAGTAAACGCTGGACATGGTATATCCTACACAAGTCAAACCTGAGGCTGTATTAAAACACAAAGCACTCTAAAGTACCTAGAGGGGGCTCTGGCGAGATCCCGATGCTTTGCAGCAGGGCCTCCGTCTCTCGGCGTTTGCGATCCAGGTCAGAGTCATCTGGAACTGGTTCTTTCTTCTGCTGCATGTCAGCCTACAAAAAGTAGATGCCAGTGAGAAAGTGAGTGACCGAGCTAAATGTATGCCTCTGGATGAAACTGAAAATGGTAAATGAATGGCAGCTAAGACCAGGCAAAAGCCCTAAATAGATATAAACATGTGTATAAAGGATGAAAAACCCATTGTAACTGCTCCATTTAATAACTACTAACCCAGTACTTTCTCTTCGGGTTGAAGGCTTTTTCCTGCCTCTATCACATGTTAGGAGAGTTTTTCTCACTTGGTCTCAGAAGAAACCATCAAGACAAAATATTTCTAACTTGGATGTGGATTTAAACAACAATAACAAAAAAATCTGTCTAGTTATTTAGATACCCGTGTCCCTTCTGGGAAGACATATTATCAGTTCTTGATGAGTGTGCATTTGTAATATTCATGCCTCACATTTGGGATTATGCAAATGAGGAATTATTGGTGTCTGGCTATAAGATTAGTTATGAAAATCTGTAACTGTAAAATACATTATTGTATCAGTATTCTAAGTTTACCATGGTTTCAATAAACCAGACTAAAATTCTTATTAAGGCATGTGAACAATACTTATCTAAGTATTGTTACATAATTCTGATTTTCATAGGCTTCTGTTATACATATTAACTCAAAGGAGAAAATTATGCACGTGGGAAAATATAAAACAAAAAGTCATTCAGGAGAGATACACTCTTTCCCCAAGTGCTTTCTTGGTGCCCAGTCTGTCTTTTGAAATGAGGAAAATAGAATGCTTGCTGGGAAAGTTAAAGGAAAAGCAACAAATCAAAATAGCAACAAGCCAAAATATGGGTTAAAGAAGGTTGGCGGTGGAATTCTGGGGGAATTAAATGCTCGGGTTTCTTTTCCTTTTCAGCACACAATTACTACTTAAGACAAGGCGTTTGCCCCACATCTGAAACACGATAACATCCTATTTGATGTGCAGCTACTTCACAACAAGGCTTTGTGAGTTTCCAGGAGTGAGACTGTCTCAGAGTTTGTCAAAAGCCAATTATCCACTTATCAGACACACCTTCCTCTCCGGGGGCAAGCTGGGCTCCCTCACAGACACATTACCTCTTTCAGGAGTACAAAGACCATTTCAAAGCAGTAAAGCATAATTTCCGCCGTGACATCTACAACAGAAAGTGTTCATGCAACTTTGACTTATGCCCAGATGGTAACCTACACACTGACTACAAGCAGAATGCATCTTTGCACACAGTGAGGGCTCAGTGCTTCTGTTTTGTTCACCTCGGGCTTAAAATACACTCAAGTATGTGATGTCTTTGTTGTTCAGTCACTAAGTCGTGTCTGACTCTTTGCAAACCCATGAACTGCAGCACACCAGGCTTCCCTGTCCTTCATATTTTCCGGAATTTGTTCAAACTCGTGTCCACTGAGTCGGAGATGCCATCCATCTCATCCTCTGTTATCCCCTTCTCTTCCTGCCCTCAATCTTTCTCAGTATCAGGGTCTTCTCCAGTGAGTTGGCTCTCTGTCATCAGAGGGAAAACTGCCATGATGGGGATCAATAAGGGCTAAGGAGGATATAGAAGACTCAGGCTCTCTCATGTAATCCATGAGATTTCTGAAATGGCAGTTTAATCTTGGAGGATATGAAAGCTTACTTTCTTTCCCAATTTTAACATTTAAACCAGCAAGTTCCAAAGTTTATGCATACAACAAAGGCACAGTTGTGTGTGTGCTAAGTCACTTCAGCTGTGTCTAAGTCTTTGTGACGCTATGGTCTTTATAGCCCACCAGTCTCTTCGGTCCATGGGATTCTCCTGGTAAGAATACTGGAGAGGGTTGCCATGCCCTCCTCCAGGGGATTTCCCCAACTCAGGGCTCAAACCCACGTCTCTCTGTCTCCTGCAATGGCAGGCTGGTTCTTTACCACTAGCACCACCTGGGAAGCCCAGAGGCAAAGACAGAACTAAGAGTTTTACAAAGGACCTTGCAGAGTCATGATCTATATCAACGTTCACCGATCATAAATTTAAAAGGACTGAAGGGAAAGCGGGGCAATGAAAGAAAAGGGAATCACCACTGTCACTACTGAAATATACATTAAAAAAAAAAAACAAGATAAGCAAAACTTGTCTCAGGAAGCCAAAATGGCATAGCATGGTTTTACAGTGAAGAGGTGAGCCGTAACCGACTGGACTGTCAACTTCACTGAGAATAAGTATGTGTTTATTTTGTTCACAACTATATCCTCACATCTAGATCCAGGCTTGCCACACAGTCGACACTAAGTTTGAAAATGATGAATGAATGAAACAACTACCTTTGGTAACTGTTATGTTATAGACATCGAATCGAAGAATTATGCACCATTCGGGAGAGTTTCCACCAGCTACACCCCATTCAGAAAGCTCCTTTCCCACACTACCGTGGGAAGGCATCACCTAAACTCCCAGTGACCCACTGCTCATAACAAAGCCATTTCTATATTCTGGCAATAGCAACAAAAACACTGAACCTTTCTTCATCCTTTCAACAAAGATTTATTTAAGGACAACAGGGTGCCAGGGATAATGAACATGAGTTCCAATGAAGCTCATATAGAGTAAAACAGAAGAGCCATCAAATCTTTTCCTTTTGAATAAACTAAAGGCATATTATCTATAAATTTCTGTCATGTATGCCCTAGGCAGAATGTGGTTTTCTTCTTTCCTCCTAACTTTCATCATTAAGCATTCAAGAAATATATTAGAGTGGGCTTCCCTGGAAGCTCAGTGGTAAAGAATCTGACTGCCCAGCAGGGAGCATGGGTTTGATCCCTGGATTGGGAAGATCCCCTGGAGAAGGAATGGCAACCCACACCAGTATTCCTGCCTGGGAAAGACTATGGACAGAGGAAACTGGCGGGCTATAGTCCCTTGGGTTGCAAAAGAGTTGGACACAACTTAGCGACTGAACAAGAATAAGACACATACCAGAGAGTAAACCTCGTGTCAACACACATTGCCAGACACTGTGCAAAAGCAGCACCCAGAACTCCATCTCCAACGTGTCTCCCCCACAACACAAGACGCCTCCACAACTCATTCTCTGCCTTCTGCCTTTTTTTTACTTCTTAACAAAACACACAATGCAATGACAGATGACATATATTAGTAAGGATAAATTGTCCATCTAGAAATAACAGAAGCTTAGAAAAGCTGCTGACACTCAAAGTTGACCAGGAAAAATGCAAAGTTAGGTAACTGGGGCTTATTGGAAATAAAGCCAGTCCCTAACTGCTATCATTTAACACCTCAAACTAAACAATGTGCTTCTTCATCCAAGACAGTTAGACCAAGTGCCCTAATCGTGAAACCTTTGTTATTTCCCATGTAAATACTAGAGTCCTCATACATTTTAATGACTCAAAAAGGAGTTTTTGCATACTAGTAATTATATGCTCCATGTCTCTCCCAGCAAATGGTATTTCTGTTTGTGAGAGTCATCAGAGTTGAGACCCAGAGAGGGGACCTGAAGAAAGAAAATTTGTCAGCTGAATGATTAGTCATTTTTCCAAAGACAGCTGCAGAGTTGTTCACACACAAGGACAGGTCAGAAAACCTCTGTCCATCCTGTTGTTCGTTGCTCAGATGCTAAGTCTTGCCCGACTCTTTACAACCCCATGGACTACAGCATGCCAGGTTTTCCTGTCCCTCGCTATCTCCTGGCGTCTGCCCAAGTTCTGTGCATTGAGCCAGTGATGCCATCCAACCATCTCATCTGACCTTGCGGCAATTCAGCAGAAGGCCAAGGACAGGACAAAATTTCAGGGTGGCCTCATTAAGCACATCTCATTGCTTTAAAGCCAATTTTTCATGAAATTGGCTCTGCATCTTAAACGGTGGCCACTATAATTATTTAAAAATCAGATTGCATCCATAATAGCACAACCAAGAAAGCAGTTGACATCCAAAGGCACAGAGTGGTAATTTTATACATAAACACAGTTTCCTGGGTTCTGCAGAGATAATCAACCTGGGTGGTCCCAATTCACACTAGTTTTCAGTCATGGCAAATACACTGACACCCAGATTAGCAATTAAAGAGCACTTTGTTTCCTTTTTATTCTAAACATGTTTTATTCAAAATATAAGCCTAAGTAAAGCTGAAAAAAACAAACAAGCTTAATGCATGCTAAGTCACTTCAGTCGTGTCCAACTCTTTACAACCCCGTGGACTGTAGCCTGCCAGGCTCCTCTGTCCACAGGACTCTCCAGGCAAGAATATTGGAGTGGGTTGCCATTTCCTCCTCCAACATAAGCTTAAGGCTATTTCTGTCTACAAACAAGACAAAAACTAGAAAATCTTAAACTTGAGAGTCAATGACAACGACCCTTAGCCAGAGCATCCCACAGACTCAGGATCCGAAGCTTCCAAGGAAATTCACAGAAAAAAAAAAATGCAGGTGCTTGGGAAGAATGTCTGTGACCAGCATCTCAGACCCTCCCTACCCAGGTTAGCTGTTCATTCACTCACTCCTTAGTTATATGAAAAATGAAAATGTTAGTCACTCAGTGGTGTCCAATTCTTTGCAACTCGATGGACTGTAGCCCGCCAGGCTCCTCTCTCCATGGGATTCTCCAGGCAGGAATACTGGAATGGGTAGCCATTCCCTTCTCCAGGGGATCTTCCCCAGGAATTGAACCTGGGTCTCCTGTATTGCAGGCAGATTCTTTTACTGCCTGAGCCACCAGGGAAGTGCCCTTCTACTGAAGACCTACTATGTGGCAGGGTCTGTGCCGGACATTGACTCCGTCATGAAAAATACAACCCTGTCCCCCAAAGCTTGTGCTCAGTGAGGAGACAAAAACACATGAATAGGTAAATGGTGCTAAATAATTTGGTAAGGTCAGGGATAGGGCATAGGACTAACTCAGTCATGGGTTAGAGAAAGGTATTAGAGAAGGCTTTCTAGAGGAAGAGACATCCAGGCTGAGAACTGAAAGACATGTGGTTAACAGAGCAGTGGAAGCCAAGGCGAGAGAATATTCATGAACTCCTGTCAAGAGAGAGCCTGGCCCACGGGGTGAAATGTAAGAAGCTGAGCCTTGCTGGCTGGAATGTGGATTTAGGGAGAAAGGAAATGAAACGGAACAGGGAGAGCCATTGTGTCTGTCTGGGACCCCTGATCAGTGGGAGCTGGAGAAGGGGTGCTGAAAGCATGACCCCAGGTTTTAGATTTGGACAACTGGCTGGAATAGGGGGTCCTTCTTGAGACTGGAGATAAAGTCGGATCACTTCTAAGGCTCAGCCCCTGGGGCCGAAGAGCATTTGAAAAAAAAACATCAGAAGAGATTACTTCCAGGTTTTTTTCAACTACAAAATGCTGTCATCCCAGGAAACTAGGGGCCCTGGATTATAAGACTCTGCCAACAGTGGGGCGTTTTTGAAAAATGGAGTCCCCAGCATGGATGCTGACGAACGTCTGCAGGTTCTACTGGCCCCACGTGAGGGCTATTTCAGGAGCAGAGTTTCAGCCATTTCTTACCAAGCAGATCCTCTGTGTCTTCACAGTCCTGCACCACCTCCTTGGATCCTCACAGAACTCCAAGGAAGGACCCACTCTCCTCTCCATTTTACAGAGGGGAATCCAAGTGCAGAGGGGTCCCAGACCTGTTCAAGGCCATCCTGCAAAGGGCAGAACCAGGTTTCCCAGCCATGTGAAGCTTGAAAGCCTCTGTGTTAACCCAGAGTTCTGCTGCCTGCATCTTATTAATACAACACTGGACTCTCAGAACAAACCAAGTCATAACACTCTGACCCAAAGAAAGATCTTTTGCAGGGGAGATGGACTTGAAGGGTTGGGGCTGAAAGCCAGGATAGACCTTCAGGATGATACAGTTCAATGATCCCCAAATCTGACCCTATTTAGATACTTCAAACCAGAAACTCTGGGGAGGGGAGACTGGGACTCTATTGCCATAGGACTTCCCGGATGGCTCAGCAGTAAAGAATCCACCTGCCAATGCAGGAGACACAGGAGATGCAGGCTCAATCCCTGGATCGAGAAGATCCCCTGGAGGAGGAGATGGCAGCCCACTCCAGAATTCTTGCCTGAAAAATTCAATGGACAGAGGAGGCTGGCACGCTACAATCCGGGGGGTCGCCGAGAGTTGGACACGACCGAGTGACTCACATATGCATCTACCATGGAGCAGAGTCAGGTTTCAACCACCCTGTCAGTTTAGCAACAAGCAGACTAAGACTATGGAAAACTTTAATTCCAAAAGGAGGTGCAGGCCCGGGAAGGCCCCAAGTCCAGGTGTTCTGCACACCATCACCCCCCGCACAATGTGCTGTCCCCAACCCGCCAAGGCTCTGTCTGTTGAATAAAAGCTAAATCCCCAGCAGGCAAAGCTATGTGGTATAGGAACAGAAAGGGTGGCCTGTTTCCATCAGTCTTGTTTGCCTGTAATTTCCTCCCCCCAAATGTGTGAAATGACAAGGATGAAGCAGACAGCGTAATTTGGAGCCAGATTTCCCATATCACTTGGCATTTCGTGGTAATTCTACGGAATTCAAGTTGGATATTAGGATGTCAGTTTAAAAGGAAACCGATGATTAGTAAAGGATAACAGGTGCTTTAAAACTACAATAAGTGCTGACATTTGAAGGAAAGGGAGCATAATAACTTAATGCTTCTTTTGGCTTCACATGGAAATGAATAGCCGTTCCTTGTCAATTCTCACCTCTGCTTCACTCAAGACTGCATATATAACAGCAGAGATCTCCGAAGGCAAAACATTATGCTCACGGTCAAGGACAAATAAACTATGGTATCAATCAAAGCATAATGGCACCAAGAGAAGCAAGATGCCAGGAGGCCAGAGGGTGACACAATTATGTTTTACTTTGCTGGAAAATAATTGTTAGAGATTTTTTTTTGCCTTGGTCTCCCAGCCTTATAGTGTAAAACAGCACTTAGCTTCTAAGTCTCCAGAATACATTCTTTTTTCCCTTAAAATAAAAGTAGGGAAGCAGGTCTGATTTCTATACACATAGCAATACCACACTATACAAAGTTTCCTTCTTAGAAAGCTACCAAAAATATATGTGGCATCTAGTTTTTGTACAAGATGTGGGCTATTTTTACACCGCCACAACAAATCAGAGAATTAAAAATAAACTATTTGTTGGATTGAGATAATAGGAAAGACACATGATATAGCAGAAAGGCATTTAATTGGGAACTAAGAGTTCCGGATTCCATTCCTACCCTGTTGGTGGAAATGTAAGTAGGTGCAGCCGCCATGGAAAACAATAAGGAGGTTCCTCAGAAAACTACAAACAGAATTCACCACATGATCCAGCAATCCCACTCCTGGGAAAATATCTGGGCAAAACTGTAACTCAAAAAGATGCATGCACCCCTATGTTCAGAGCAGCGCTATTCAAAATAGCCAGGACATGGGAACAACCTAAACATCCATCAACAGATGAATGAAGAGAGAAGATGTGATCCATCTATACAATGGACTACTGCTCCGTCATTGAAAAGAGTGAAATAACGCCCTTGGCAGCAACAAGTGTGGGCCTCGAGATGATCACACTCAGTGAAGTAAGTCGGAAAGAGAACAACAAATGTCGTATGGTACCACTTAATGTGGAACCTAAAATATGGCACAAACGAGCCTGTCTACAAAACAGAGGCAAATTCACAGACAGAGAAATCCGACTTCCAGCTGCCAAGGGGGAGAGCGGGAGGGAGAGGAATGGACTGGGAGTTTGGGATTGGTAGATGCAAATGATTACATTTAGAATGGATAAACAACAAGGCCCTAATGATTAGCACAGGGAACTATATTGCAAATCCTGTGATAAATCATAATGAAAAAGAATATAAAAAAGAATGTATGCTCGTGTATACCTGAGCCGCTTTGCTGTACAGCAGAGATTGGCAAACATTATAAATCAACTATACTTCAATAAAGGAGTTTTAAAAAAATATTTTACAAGAGGAAAAGAACATACATCACATGTCCGGAGCCGGGTTTGGATTAGCGCTCCGCCCATGACAAAGGTCATGACGAAGAAGGCTCAGCAATAACGGAAGGGCGAGATTGAGCCTCAGGAGCTCCTTGGAGGTTCTTGAGCATCTACCCCCAAAAAAGCCAGAGTCTACCTACGTTCTGCTTTGTGTTCTCACCTCTGACTTTACAGGGGGCTGTCCCCCACTACCTTTCTCTGAAAAAAGAGCTAACTTACAGCTCCAGTTAATAATTCCTGGGTGTGACAGTGTTTCAGCCTACAAACTCCTTTTGGAAATCCTCTAGCCTGCCTGAATAGGTTTTTCCGGCCACATGTGATTGTTTAGAGCCTCCCAACTGTGAGAGGCATGAGATGTTCTAAACTGTCTAAACACAGATTCCTTTGAGCAGTTAAAAGATTGATTAGAAATTGTATTGGTGAAGGGTTTTTCACTTGTTGGGCCAATGTTTGCTGCTAAGTCTCCATATCCCTTACCTACTGTGTCCTTGGCAGTGTATTGATTGATATAATTGGTGTATAGAAATGTAATTAGTAGCCTCAATGTTTGTAACCTTGGACCCTTGAGTTAATTCTTTCTCTTGTTATAACCCACCACATCTTTGCCCTATAGAAATGCAACTCCAATGCCTTTGGAGGGTGGTGCCTGACTTTAGAATAATCACCTTTAGAGAAAATAAGTTCCTTAAAATGTTAATCGGCCTCCGGGCCAGAAGATGATGTAACTCACCTAAACTTTTGCGTATGATAGGTTTGAAAGCCTGGCTCAGCGACTGCTGTCCCTGCATGACTCCATCCCTTCCCCCATTATCCTCTATGCATAACTTAAGGTATAAAAACTACTTTGAAAAATAAAGTGCGGGGCCTTGTTCACCAAAGCTTGGTCTCCCCATGTCTTTCTTTCTCTTACCTTCTGGCTGAATTATTCAGCCTTCTCTCCCCACAAAATGTTCTCACTGAGCTATCCTTATTTCATCCACTTGTCTTCACTGAATTTCCTCACTGAGCTATCTTCATTTTCATCACTCTTTATATCTTCAATTAATATTTTAATAAGCTGTTGTTTCCTGATCGCCTATGCCGTCTCCCCTTTGAAATCCCTGGATCCACCGGGGCTGGACCCTGGCAATCACAATTTCTTTAGAAATAATAGTGAAAGAAATTAAGAAAAAGAAAGGATGGCTTTTCTATTATAGTATGCTTATTAAATGGTCTAAAGATTTAATTAAAAAAAGAGAGTTTTGTATTCCAGGTCTGACAGGCAGAAAAGCTGCACTTCACCTCTGGGCTTCTGTTGTTTCGTTGGCATAAAGCGGGGCCTGAATGGAGGTCACTAAAATCTCTTCTGGATGTAACGTATATA
This sequence comes from Tragelaphus eurycerus, assembly GCA_935064755.1. Classification (NCBI taxonomy): domain Eukaryota; kingdom Metazoa; phylum Chordata; class Mammalia; order Artiodactyla; family Bovidae; genus Tragelaphus; species Tragelaphus eurycerus. The sequence continues at coordinate 11,244,131 of CAKXYN010000025.1, read as the reverse complement.
GCAGTATCTACTATACTGTCTACTCCCTCATCAAAGGAGAAAAATGCAGCTTTGCCTTTACCAATTCCATCATACTTATTTACCCTGAAAAATACATACACTGAGGAAATAATGGTAATTCACCAGCATCATTTTCTATTTTCCTCCTAAAATGTTCAGGTTGGGTAGTTTTTTTAAAAGCCTTTGCTCAACACTAACATTTATTAAGTAGTAACTCTTTCCCATCACTTCATGGGAAATAGATGGAGAAACAGTGGAAACAGTGTCAGACTTTATTTTGAGGGGCTCCAAAATCACTGCAGATGGTGACTGCAGCCATGAAATTAAAAGACGCTTACTCCTTGGAAGGAAAGTTATGACCAACCTAGATAGCATATTCAAAAGCAGAGACATTACTTTGCCAACAAAGGTTCGCCTAGTCAAGGCTATGGTCTTTCCTGTGGTCATGTATGGATGTGAGAGCTGGACTGTGAAGAAGGCTGAGCGCCGAAGAATTGATACTTTTGAACTGTGGTGTTGGAGAAGACTCTTGAGAGTCCCTTGGACTGCAAGGAGATCCAACCAGTCCATTCTGAAGGAGATCAGCCCTGGGATTTCTTTGGAGGGAATGATGCTAAAGCTGCAACTCCAGTACTTTGGCCACCTCATGCGAAGAGTTGACTCATTGGAGAAGACTCTGATGCTGGGAGGGATTGAGGGCAGGAGGAGAAGGGGACGACAGAGGATGAGATGGCTGGATGGCATCACTGCCTCGATGGATGCGAGTCTGAGTGAACTCCGGGAGTTGCTGATGGACAGGGAGGCCTGGTGTGCTGCAATTCATGGGGTCGCAAAGAGTCGGACACGACTGAGCGACTGACTGATCTGATCTGAACTCTGTCCCAGGTTACTGGGACAGAGTTACTAAGAAGATATCAGAGAATGAGATGTCTGGATGGTATCACCGATGCAATGGACATGAACTGGGGCAAACTTCAGGAGATATTGAGGGACAGGGAGGCCTGGCATGCTGCAGTCCCTGGGGTCACAAAGAGTCAGACATGACTGAACAACAATATATCCCAGATACTGCTAACTGCTTTTTAAGATCAACTTTTTTAATCCTCATGACTGGACAAAATAAACACAGTGCTATTTCCCTGGTAAGCACAGGGAACTGAGACCTGGAAAGGTGAAGGGACTTCTAACAGCAGAGCTATTGCAGATCACTTTCAGGGTTCTGTTCAAGTCTGGGGTAAACCTGGGGTTTGGGGGTCTCTGGACCAAATGCTATTGACCATTTATGTGGTGCCTGACCAGTACACAATAGATGGCAATGACCTTACTGTTCTAAGTATGTAAATATCACTCATTTTTATGCAGGTATCATAAATGCATTGTTTCACAGGGTCCTCTTTATCCATGTGACCCGCCCCTCGGAACGGAGTGGTTTTCCTTTTCCCTGACGACAGCGCAGCCCCCAGCACTTACCTCTTTCTTTTTCCTCTCCTCTTCCTTCCGCTTCTTCTCTTCTCTTATCTGTGCTAAGCGCTGTTTTTTGCGCTCTAGCTCAGCTTTTAAGTCACTTTTGTCAGACATGTTGGTTTCCTTGGAGCAAAAGAAGAAAAAAAAGTGAATATACACAACTAACTTTTCTGTATGATCACTGCAGAAATCATTCAAAAGGCAATCAAACTTGAAAACAGAACTTCTGGGTAGTAACAGATTGTATACCTTACCCTCTGTTGAAAAAACAAATAAATTAAGTTAGATCTGATCTCCCCCTATATAAAATCTTCCCTTTTCAGGTACACATAAACATATGAAAAAAATACAACATTATAGGCTATTCTATAATAGCAACTTAATTCAGAATAATACATTTTCCTGTACAAGTTTCTTAACAAGTAAACAACAAGAGAATCAAAGAAGAACCATCATCATGACTTCCAATTTAGATGATAATGGACCAATTCATCCTCACACTGAGAAAAGAAAATGGGTTGTCATAAACTCTTAGAGACATGCCTTGCTCAATTTCTATGTACTCAATAAACATTCTTCCACCAAGCTTGGGCACATGGAGATTTCATTTTGCCTAATATTACATGCATCAGGGAAGACAGCCACTGAAGACCTAATATGTTAATCTTTTCCAGTAAAACTCCTCCTGAACTGTCACAATTAATTTCATCTCCAGTACAACCCTATTTCTATAAAACTTTCATTTGCATACTGAATGCAATTCTGCTTATTCTGGCACTTTTCCTTTTCACAGCAAAAAATGCTTGTGAGCACATGAATTAGGAGATAACACTATGACAAATTCTGGGGAAAACCGATCTGAACAAGAGTTTTCATGTTAACAGTGAGATGATCCTAGTGGTGACAGTGCCAGAAATGTCAAGTAAAATGAATTTGGAGGAGACTGTCACCAATTATCCATCATTTATATTTGTCTCTTTTCTGCTCCCAATTGGAAACTAAGAAAATGGAAGCACCGGGAAACAAAGAACCCTTCTCTGACCCAAATTCCTACATTTTTAAAAACCTAATCATAAATGTCACAAGTATCCATTTGTATACTACTTATATGCAACTATGATGAATATAGGTGTGTGTGTGTATACACACACACACAGTATATCTCTAAGTAGATGACAAAGTGAGGGACAGAAAAAAAATACCCTAAAAGATACCAAGTGGGGCTTCCCTGGTGGCTCAGTGGTAAAGAATCCGCCTGCCAATGCAGGAGACACGGGTTCAATCCCTGACCTGGGAAGACCCCACAGGCCTAGGGGCACCTTGGTCGTGTGACAACTGCTGAGCCTGTGCTCTAGGGCTGCTGCAGCAAGAGAAGCCACTCCAATGAGAAGCCTGCACACAGGAGCTACAGGGCAGCCCACGTTCCTAGCAACTTAAGAAAAGCCCGCACCAAGAAAGCCCAACACAGTCAGAAATAAATAAATAAATAAACTTTTTATATATATATATATAATGCACACACACACACATATATATATATGTGTGTGTGTGTGTGCATTATATGTACATATAAAACACAAGCAGTGAAAAATCCTGGAACTTCCCATCATTGTCTTTAGAAGGTAATCAAGAGTCTGCAGTCACCCTTAGGCACGTTCAGATGAAATACACACTGGGAGTGTACTGTGTTCCTCCTATCCTACCACACACATTTTTGCTTATAATACGATGGCAAAGATTTGCAGAAATAATAATAACCATCATCATGATAATCAATCTCTGCTATTTTCAACACATACTTGTTGAATAGTTAACCTGTGCTAGGCATTCTCGGCAGAGCCAGATTCTTTCCTTCAAGGACTGCACAATTCAACTCTGTGAGTGTGCAGTGTGGCTGGAAATGCTCCCTGAGAGCTTGGCGCACTGATCACTGAGTGCCAGATGCTTTACATGTATTATCATCACAACCATCCAAGGAGACCATCCAATATTACTACAAGCGCCTTTTTCACAATTCAGATAAAGGAGATTCAGCAAGACCTAACCCTGTATAGTCCATACATTTGTTGTTGTTGTCCAGTTGTTAAGTTGTGTCTGACTCTTTGAGACCCCATGGACTGCAGCAGGCCAGGCCTCCTTGTCCCTCACTATCTCTTGGAGTTTGCCCGAGCTCAAGTTGAAGTCCATACACAGAAGGACCTCAGTTTTAGCTTGTCCATGCTCTGAATTCCATCTGCTGATCGCCAATGGATGCAGAACAAGACACAGATCTGGTGGAGTACATGAGGAGAGCTTTGAGTAGTGGAATTTGAACTGGATATGGAATGAGGTCAGGGACTAGCACAGGAAGGGGAGACAGAGATCTGCAAAGACCTGTAGAAGAGAGAACCAGCAGGCTGTGCATGAGAGGTGTGGATGAATTCAAATCAAGAAATACAAACTTTAGTCAGTAAGAACAGACCTGTGGAGGCAAGTGGCAAAGACCTGAAAAAAAAAACAGAAAAGTGGGCTCACTAGGTATAATAAGGTTTGGGAAATCAACAGGTGTATGAAAAAGCAAAGTGGTAAAATGAAAACAGGATATAAATTTTCTTATGCCTATTCTTATCCCTTGAAATTAAAAGATGCTTGCTCCTTGAAAGAAAATCTATGACAAACTTTGACAGCATGTTAAAAAGTAGAGACATCACTTTGCCAACAAAGATCTGCATAGTCAAAGCTATGGTTTTTCCAGTAGTCATGTATGGATGTGAGAGCTGGACCATAAAGAAGGCTGAGTGTCGAAGAACTGATGCTTTAAAACTATGGTACTGGAGAAGACTCTTGAGAGTCCCTTGGACAGGAAGGATATCAAACCAGTCAATTCTAAAGGAAATCAACCCTAAATATTCATTAGAAGGACTGATGCTGAAGCTCCAATAGTTGGGCCATCTGATGTGAAAAACCCACACACTGGAAAAGACCTTGATGCTGGGAAAGATTTAGGGTGGGAGAAGAAGGGGGCAATAGAGGATGAGATGGTTGGATGGCATCGCTGACTCAATGGACATGAGTTTGAGCAAGCTCCAGGACATAGTGAAGGACAGGAATATAACCTGAGGAAACGAAGCAGTGGCTGACGCCAGCAGACAGGAAACATTCTGCCTGAAGGAAGAAGGTCTTTCTGGTTCCAAACTGATGGCTGACATGGAAGGAAGAACACGGATTCAAGCAGTTAGAGCTGATTTTTTTTTTCCCCCAAGAAAAGCCAAAGAACTGATAAAAGTAAGTTACCACTAAAATACTGTTTGCCAATAATTTTCAACACCAAAAATCCTGACAAGAGAAAATGAGAACCTGCTGCCAGAAGCCACCTGAGAACTTACAGATATTCTTCCCCAATGGGGGCCAATGTGATTTAAGATTTTGTTACTTTTCTCCTGTCAAAAATGAAATGTCTTATCAGAAAAACTACCGTTACAGCAATAGTTGTGTCATCCTATGCTGAAAACAGCCAGTGGCAACGTCTCAGAAGCACCCTAAGTTCCCCGCTCTCCACATTCCCTTTTCTCTGCCTTTCTCAGTCTGTCAAAAGTATCAGCATGACTTCAGGGATATATCACAGTCCTTAAGGTGCAAACCATGTAATAAGAACATCCTGTATTTGTTGTGATTTTCCTGAGAAGGACTTCATTCAATAGTGGGATGTAAACTGTATTCTCAGTACATTTCTGCAAAGGGCAAAGGTCTTTTTAAAACTGATAAATCTGTCTGACAGTGGTGGTCATTTAAGTTGCTGTTACCAGGCACAAAGCCAATATTTAAAAAGTATAACAACAAAAACACCAAGGGAATTTTAAAAGGATTATACTACATACTACATAGTATACTGTTACAGTGTAGTATATAGCATACTATCATACCACATAGCGATGTTTCCAACAACACTTCACTTTTTAAAGGCAGGAGAAGCACAGTGTTAAAAGACAGAGATAGAATACCTTCCACTTAACCAATTTTTGAATCTATTCCAAACTAGACACGTAAGCACTGACCCTTGGGAGAATAAGAAATCTCAAGAGAACACCTCACTGAGGCTTTGGAAAGTGCACAGAAATGAACGGACCTTTACACAGAGTGAAATGGCTTAAATAGTGACACGAAATGCAGTGTCCGCTCTGAACTTCATAGGCTTCCCCGGGGCGGGGGGGCTTGCCAGTCTCATCCACCAAAAACTCCCTGCACATTAAACAAAGCAAATCGAGGAACAAGGCACAGGAGACACGAGTTATAGAGCTTCCTGGGGCTAATGCAGGTCACTGCAAAGGCAATTTTGATGCTCTCAGTTTAAGAAAATAAGAGTCAGAGCTACCTGCTGCTAATTATTGCTCACTTACTTCACACACATAGAAAAGCCAGTTTCTTTCGCTTACAAAGGGCAAGGAGTCGAGTAGATAAATCAGACCCATCCCAAGGTGTATGTCTCCTCGTCTCGTCATCCCCCTATTCTCCTGCCCACCAGCCAACTACAGCGCAACTCCATCCTGGCTTAGGAACTCTCCCGGCAGCCCCTCCCCCGCCCCACCCAGGCGGGGTCAGCTGATGCGCTGATTACTGCGGCCCAGCTCCCCTCCGAGCACAGCCCATGTTCTGCATTTGCTTTCCATCAGCCACTCATTTCGCCCACATTCTCTCATCTGCATTTGCTCAATTCATCTTCCTACCTCCTCTGCATCTCCGCTGGAGATGGTCTGCTGGAGGTTCTCCAGTTTTACTATCACTGCATGTAATTCCACTTCATCTCTGGTATTTCTTTTCTCATCCACCAAATTACTCCTACCTGACAACAGACACCTCAAAGTTCAAATCAGCTACTCTGTTTTCACTCTGGATTCCATACCCCAATTACCAACCTCTGTAACTTTTTCAAATTTCAACTCCCTCCTTCCGATTTCTCTCTTGTCTCCTGGTTCAGCCTTTATCCCCTTGTTTCACTATGACATCTCCATCTAGCCTCCCAGATACCTCTGTTCTCACGACTTGGGTTTCTGCCCATCTTTCAGCTCAGTAAACTGCCATCCTTACTTTTCAAGCAGCTGAATCAATATAAGAGTTTAAAACTATACCTGGCAAAATATTAAACATGCAAGAAAAGTTGTTTCTCTTCTTCTTCCTCCTCCTCCTTTTTCTACTATTATTAATAGTATTACTATTTTTTACCATGCAAACTCTTTCAGTCAGTTCAGTTCAGTAGCTCAGTCTTGTCCGACTCTTTGCGACCCCATGAACTGCAGCACACCAGACCTCCCTGTCCATCACCAACTCCCGGAGTTCACTCAGACTCACGTCCATCGAGTCAGTGATGCCATCCAGCCATCTCATCCTCTGTCGTCCCCTTCTCCTCCTGCCCCCAATCCCTCCCAGCATCAGAGTCTTCTCCAATGAGTCAACTCTTCGCATGAGGTGGCCAAATGACTGGAGTTTCAGCTTTAGCATCATTCCTTCCAAAGAAATCCCAGGGCTGATCTCCAGAATGGACTGGTTGGATCTCCTTGCAGTCCAAGGGACTCTCAAGAGTCTTCTCCAGCACCACAGTTCAAAAGCATCAATTCTTCGGCGCTCAGCCTTCTTTACAGTCCAGCTCTCACATCCATACATGACCACTGGGAAAACCATAGCCTTGACTAGACTGTGAACTCTTTACCCCATCACTAACTCTACATTAATCCAATAACTAAAAACATCAGAGTTCACTGCAAATGATCCAAATCTAAAAAACCTGGGAGGGGGAGGAATTCCCCAGTGGGTGCAGTGGTTAGGACTCAGTACCCGCACTGCTGGGGGCCACGGTTCAATCCCTGGATGGGGAGCTGCATGGCCAAAACAAAAAATTAAAACTTTAACAAAAAAAAAAAAAGAGAGAGAGAGCCCAAATCAAGCTTACAGAAACAGAGAACAGACTGATGGTTGAGCTGGGGATGAGGGGTGAGTGAAGTGAGAAAAGGTACAGACTTTCAGTGAGAAAACAAATAAATCATGCTGATGTAATGTGCAGCACTGTGACGATGGTTAACAATACTTGTAAAGTTGTTAAGAGAGGAGATCTTAAAAGTTCTCAATCCAAGGAAAAAATTGATGTTAACTATGTGTGGTGACAGATGTTAAACTAGACTTACTGTGACGAATATCACAAAATTTCATATTGTGAAACTGTACACATTTCACAAATATCTACAAAGAGCAAATCATTATGTCGTACACCTGAAACTAACATAAGTGAAGTCGCTCAGTCGTGTCCGACTCTTAGCGACCCCATGGACTGCAGCCCACCAGGCTCCTCCATCCAAGGGATTTTCCGGGCAAGAGTACTGGAGTGGGGTGCCATTGCCTTCTCCGGAAACTAACATAATGTATGTCAATTACACCTCAATAAAAACAAGTATTAAAAAGTTACAGTCAGAAATGCACTAAAGGTATAGTATGCTTTTCACCCTAAATGGATTATAAAACGGAAGACGTGGTTAAAGAGCTGTGACTCAAAGGAAAAATATTTTTTAAACAACTAACTGTGGTCACTTAATCTAACTAGTAAAATTCCTCTCGCGTTTTCTGTCAAACATAGATAGAGATTAGACGTCAAGCTGTCCCAGGTGGGCACCCTGTCCTATCTCCCCCACTTCCCCCAGAGGACAGAGTGGTGCATGGAGAAATGATTCCTTCTCTGGTTAAGAAGTTAATTACAGGAAGGGTCACTCATGCTGCTTTGTCTTAAAATTGTCTCACAGTCCTAAGTTTCAAGGAAGAAAAAATGGAGGGAGGAAGAAAGGAAAAAAACATGAGAAAAAAACCACAGACCCCCAGTAAGGGAAAAACCAAAGTCATTTCCCCACCTGGCGTTGTCTTCCCAGTTAACCCCACATCGCCGTCACATTTCTTACTCCACATACATGCATACAGAAAGGAAAACGTTCGACTTTTCTTGAGCCCAACAATGAGACTCGTCCCCTTCATTTCCACTCCTGCCCATATGGTTACGAGATGGTGTGGTCCTGTTTAGAACCAAGCATCTCAGAGAGGAGAAGCACAGGGTCTAACTCTGTTTACACAGCTGCCAAGCAACAGAACCTCCCGAGGCTTAGCTTTTGAACCGTTTAGATCTCTATTTCCTTTTGGTTGTCTAAGTTGGCAGCAGTTTGAGATTCCATTTCTAATGCTGGCATATGCAAATGTATTTTTAAGCTTAAAGTCAGAATCCTAGGAGGTTTAAATCATTGCCCAGCTGTTGCCAGACGCACTGAAAAAAACTACCTGGAAATAAATTCTCTTTTCCTGCCTGAAAACAATTGCTCTTGTCAGCTCTTCACTATCAGCTATTGAACTTTTCATCTGCCACTTGGTACGCATAAGAAATTTGATCTTTGGCAACCTCGATTCACCTGCCTGACTTCTTATACAATGCAGCTATCTCCTTCCTCTTGGATGGGAGGCCAAGGGCTCAATGGAACCACAACCATCTTTACAGCTATACCCCACTGTCAACAGAACAGGGTGAGAGAAATCCTAGAGGAAGTGTGCTGGTAAAAGAGGTGGGAGGGCTATATGCTAAACTGTACAGCCATCAGTATCCTAGGAAAACAAACATTTTAATAAAATCCATATCATAGAGGGAGGGGTGCCCAGACCTGGTCTACTTATAGATGAGTTCTCAAGTGTTTGGTCTCAGTAGCCCTTGAGACTCATAAAAATTATCAGTGACTTCAAAGAGCTTTTGTTATGTGGGTTACACCTATTAACATCAATCATGTTAAAAATCAAAACTGACAAAACTTTAAATACCTAATAATTAATTCTGTAATAACACCAAGCTTTTTTACTTAACATAAAACTTTTAGGGAAAAACAGCTATACTTTCCAAGACAAAAAAAAAAATACTGTAAGAGAGTATTTCTTTTATATTTTCACTTCTCTTTTTAATATCTAGCTTAAAAAAGCCAACTGGCTTCTTACAGCCATTTGTGCGTTCAATCTGTCGTGATACACTACTGTGGTTGTGAAGAAAATCTGACCTCACATGACGATGTATTCTGGAAAATACACAGGAGTGTCTGAACAGCCTCTTGAAGTAATTTTGGATATTCTTTGATATTACACCAAAAATCAACAAATGGCAATTTCCCAAAGTTCATCTGCAATCTGCATATGAGCCACGCCGATCCGCGAACTTTTTATACTCTGTTACATTAAAATCCATTGTTCTATTTTAAACTTTAAATGTATTTTATCCATGAATGATTTTATAACATCATGCACTGGTTATTCAGAAATTATGCAGACTTCTCTAAAATATTGATACATTTCATTATGCTGCTAAGTCGCTTCAGTTGTGTCCGACTCTGTACGACCCCATAGACGGCAGCCCACCAGGCTCCCCCGTCCCTGGGATTCTCCAGGCAAGAACACTGGAGTGGGTTCCCATTTCCTTCTCCAATGCATGAGAGCGAAGAGTCAAAGTGAAGTCGCTCAGTCATCTCCAACTCTTAGCAGCCCCATGGACTGCAGCCTACCAGGCTCTTCCATCCATGGGATTCTCCAGGCAAGAGTACTGGAGTGGGGTGCCATTTCCTTCTCCAACATTTCATTATACAACATCCAAAAATCACATTTGGTACAATCACTACCAAAGTCTTCAGAAAGGTCTTTACATGTGGATGGTAAAGCTGTCCAGCTCACAGTGGCAGACACAAGTTTCCCAAAACTCTAATTTTGCTTGAAGCTCAAATTTTATCATGAGCAACAAATATTGTCAATTGTGTTCTTGAACTGACAAGCTCATGTCCATCGATTTTTGAGAAAAGTTCTGCCAAATAACCAAGCCTAAACAACCATAGCTTCTCTGTGAATCATAGTTTCAAGTAAAAAATAGTGTTTCTTGCAAAAAAGCAGCTCATTTAGCTCACAACTCAAACGCTGCACAAATCCTTTTCTCCAGACAACCAGGGAACTTTGGTAAGCAACAGAGTGCCTTTCATGTCCCCATCTGTCACACAGAAAAGATGTGTGCTCGAGGTTAAAGATTTAACGTAACTAGCATAGTTTTCTGCTTTGTGAAGGACATTCCTTCGTGAAGCTGTTTGTCTTTTTAGCTGCAAGTGTGCGGCAGCGAGGTGCGCCAACACGGCCAGGAGTCTGCTGCCCTGTCTCAACTCATGCTACCTTACCTGAAGTCTGCCCTACCATGAGTTTCACACCATCACTGCAAATGTCAATACACTGAAAAAGACAAGTAACACTTCATTGTTAGTACGAAAATGGTTTTGACCTTCTGGACACCTGAATGCATCTTGGGATTCCCAGGGATCCTCAAAGCACGGTCTGCCTTAACCTACTTCTGATAAGATGTAGTTGATTCTAGAAAGCCATCTACTTAAAAGTCTGCTGAATTCATAGCAATAACCTAAACACGTCCAACTCTTTGCGACCCCATGGATGGTAGCCCACCAGGCTCCTCCATCCATGGGATCTTCCAGGCAAGTATACTGGAGTGGGTTGCCATTTCCTTCTCCAGGGGATCTTCCTGACCCAGGGATTGAACCCAGGCAGACTCTACCACCTGTGCCAGAGAAGTGAACTAAGATGGTTATTAATAAATATAGACTTCCCTGTTATGTGAAAAATTTTTATTCTTTTAATTATTCTATGTTAATTAAAATTACACTTGCTTATTTTTAACATAAGAACTTTAACAAGTATATAATCCAGTGCCAATATTTTACTCATAAAGAGGGAAACTGAGTTGCATGTGACTAAACAACCACCATTAAGAGGATGAGTCAGAACTGCAATCACCAGATGTCTTTGTTCTTGAAAACTTTTATTAAGTAATGCTTCCCTGTCCCGGTTTACTTATTCAGGATTTCACTCTCAGCCACAAGAAAGCTCTTAAACAAAAGGCACTCACAGCAGATCCCGATCTTGCAATCACTCTCTATCACCGCCTGCTGGTGGCAAACATAACCTGCATGAGAGCGATGACTTGAAAAGGCTTTGCCTCGGAAATTCCCAGCCAGGCCTCCAAGCCAACACTGGGTAGTCCCAAGCACTGCAAGATTCTCATCTATTAATACACAGGAAGGATCACCTTATGTCGATAGAGAACTATAGGTTTGGAGAGCAAATGTCTTAGTACACACAAACAGTTAAAAATCTGTGATGATTTTTCAAGGCTCTTCATTTTATTCATATATTGGCTTGGTTCTTGACTAGGAAATCAGGTAGTATTTCTGCAGTATGCCTTTAGAACCACTCTTGTTGAGTTTATGAACTATATTTAAGATCGTTGTATCTGCATATTGTCTCTAGTCTTCCTTTCACCACTTTAAGATTCTGAGCTACCCAAATTGAGCTGCTTCTGCTGTAACTCGAGCATGGGCAATTGCAGCGTATTAAACAGGAGAGGTTCTCCAGTACTCAGCACTGAAGCCCATTATGCTAGAGAGAAAAATCAATCCAAAGGGGATCTGCCCTTTCATCTAGTTAACAGAATAGAGACAAGAGCTCTTCAATTTAAAAGACTCAAAACCCATTGTCATCTCCGCCAAAAAGTTCTGGAAATTTTCAAGTCACTTCTGATGCCTGCGGTACATTCTACCCATTGGAAGACTCAGCGTGCTTCATTTCTTTGGGAAAGGAATTATTCTTCAATTAAGGGAATCATTCATTCAGTTTTTAGGGCCTCTTCTCTTGGGAAACACTCGGACGATATCAAGAGTCCTTAGGAAATGAGCATTTCAAGGACTATCCTTGAAAGAAGAGAAAACTAAAGATGAAACAGTTTGGACAAGTGGGAAGCAGTATTTTGGTACTGGGTCCCGAAGACGCAGCGCAGAAAAGAGGCTGGAAAGTAGAATCGGAAGAAAGTAGACGGGAGCCATCTGGAGAAGACCACAGGAACACTAGAACGAAGAAAGGAGTGAGGCCTTACATAAGGACTCCTGCTGAAACACCTAACCTCAGGTCCAAACAGATGGGAAAGGTATATCATCTGCCTACACCAGGTATCAGTAAGAAGCCAAACAAAGAAGCCTCAAGTACAAAGTCTATACTTTATATAAGACTATGTAAACGTTTGGGGGAGAATGTATACATGTGTACCCATGGCTGAGTCCCTCTGCTGTGCCCCTGAAACTGTCACAAACACCCCTTCAGAAAGGCCTCCGAGAGCCTCAAGCATGGAACAAGAATCCCTCCTGCGGCCCGCGGGCACCCTGCGCATGCGCATGGCTGGCAGCAATACGGACCACGCGGTCCACCTACCTGCACCTCTGTTCTGCTCACAGGATGCTCTCCTGTTGCACTGACAGCTGCTCTCAAGTAGGGGCCACATCTAATTCATCTCTGTGCTCCTAGTGCCCAGCAATGAGTGTTCAATACAAGTCCCTTGAACTGCTAAATAATCATTAGACAGAAGCATGAAATTTTCCACAATTTCACTATCGGGAGTTTTCTAATCATCAGTACATTGGGTGAGTGCACTAAGCCAGGGGTCCCCAACCTCTGGGATTTAATGTCTGATGATCTGAGATGGAGCTGATGTCATGATACTAGAAATAAAGTGCACAAAAAATGTAATTCACTTGAAGCATCCTCAAACTACCCCTCCCCAGGCTGTGGAAAAATCATCTTCCATGAAACTGGTCCCTGGTACCAAAGTTTGTGAACCGCTGTACTAAGCTTTTCAGTGATAAAACTCAGAAAAATTATTCCTTTTTCTGCAACAAATCTTTATTCCCCATGAGCGGCAGGGGTTGGGGGTGGGCAGGAATTGATTTTTTTCATCCTTTAGGACACATGGCATCAAACACACAATCCAAGCATTGCCTCATCCACTCAACTATCTTTTCCTAAATCACATACACCCATTGATACCATGCTTTCCCACCTGGTTTACATTTTTAATCTCAATCTCTGTTTTTTGACTCTAAAAGGATTATTTAGCAAAATCCATTCACTTTATAACTGACAGTCTCCATTGCTTATCTCGGCCAAAATTTCAGCAATCTAGAAGCCCAAAAGGCCTTGAGGATAAATCATCATGCCAATAGCTGGGCTTTCTCATTAGAAGTGATGTAAAAATATCAGTGCTTTAAAACACAGTCATCCATTGTACCCGAAGCTATTTACTCTGAGTTGCTAAGATGATAAATGAATGTGTCTAAAAATAAACGACTCTCAGGTAACCTGTGGGGCTGATCTTTAAAATAACTGATAGCAAGCAAATCTTCAGACATGACTAAGTTTAGCTTTGGCTCAGAATCCTTGACTACCCATTCCTATGAAGGGACCAGATGTTCTGTGCAGCAACGTTAAATTAAGACAGCCCTGCCCAACAGGCTAACAAGGCTACTCTATTCTGATGGAGAATGCAGGCAAATTCAAACTACCCAGAGAGTCTTGCAACTCACAAATGAGAGCAAATTCAAACCATCTTACTAAAGGAAGTAAAATCAAGACATACTAACAAAAATAAGGGAAGGAAAATTTTAATGCTTAAATAATAAAGTCAAAAATAGATTTTTCTCAATATGAATGTTCACAAAGTCAATTGGTTTTTAATCTTCTAAACATATAAGTTACTAGGATACGTCTGTACATCGTAAAACCACTTCATTTAGTATCCTCCCAAATTAACTACAAAACACTTACAAATTTGTAATTAAGCCTACCTAATTTTAAGGACCATTGATCTGGGTTGAAGTTATCATGACGGAGAAATTCACACCGAGCAGGACTCTGCTAGATAACACTCTCTCCTCACATCAAAGCAAACAACTTGACCTGTGAAAGGCTAAGGTTCAAACCCAGTTTCCAGTGGCTCTTAAGTACTGCCTACGCCCACAGCCTTCTGCATTTCTCATCTTTCCTTGCCTCACTGTTTTATTCCATTTCCTTTATATTCTTTTTCTGCCATTGTCACCCACTTTATTTTAGTAGTTTTCCTTCTCATTATTGTTCTACAGGAGACAAAGAGTAAGATAGCTGAGAAAAACACAGCTGGGATTTAATGCCTGATGATTTGAGATCAGGCTACTGAAGATCTTAGTAATACACCTAGTCTGTGGCATGACTGTGCTCACAAGAAGGCAGGAAGAAGGCTCCACAGAGCTGATGACTTAACAAATGATCCCAGAGGGAAATCAGACCCAAGGACTGCAGAAGGTGAGGAGGGCACCCCAGGCAGAGGACAGCATGGACAAAGGTGGGGAGACAGGGAAGAGAATGGCCAGCCTGTGCAACAAGCAACTGGATACAAACAGACACTCAGTGCAAAAGAAGACGGGGGAGAATGAGGATGGATGTGCAGAGATGAGATCCCGAAGACCGAGTGACCAACCGTCCCAGTTTGCACAGAGACTGACAGAGTTCCCAGGATGCAGGGCTTTCAGGAAAGCCCTGGCAAACCTGGACAAGATGGTCACCCTACAGCCAAAGATGAGCTCTGCCATACTTTAGCGAGATCTAAACTCTGTAGGCAGCAAGGAAATACCAAAGGATTCAACCAAGTGCAAGGCTAGGTTGGTTTATCCTTAGCATGTAATACATACAGCCTTTTTTACTGAACATTTTAATTTATTTATTTTTAATTGGAGGATCATTCTTTACAGTGTTGTGTTGGTTTCTGCCATACATCAGCATGAATCAGCCATAGTTATATATGGCTATATATATATATATATCCCCTCCCTATTGAACCCCCCTCCCACCTGCCACCCCATCCCACCCTTCTAGGTTATCACAGAGCAGGGGTTTGAGCTCCCTGAGTCATACAGCAAACTTCGACTGGCTATCTGTTTTACACACAGGCTTTTTAAACATGGGTTGCAAACCACCAGTATGTAACAAAATCAAGTTCGTTAGTAGTCACAGGGAGCAATGTTTGTGATTAACAGACGAAAACTGCTAAGAGGCACACGGCACACAGGAAGGACAGCTGCGGCTTCACAGAACTTGGTTTTGGATACACGCACATTCATTGTTAAACAGACACAGCATTGTCCATTCTCAGTTGCAGGTAAATGAGATCCAAAGATACTGGGCTACATCAATTGTAGAATTCATAAGCTTTCATTCACAAACTTGTTTCTACCTTTGTCTTTGCTCAGCCAACATTATGCGCAGCATGACACCCACGTGACACCTTCACAGAGTGCTGAGGGGACAGAGAAAGCTGCTGGCTACCACAGGAGGCTGACCCAGGCTCTGACTACCCTGAGGGCCAAGAGATTAATATCCGGGTGCACACGCAACCTGCAGTTGTTTGCAGGGCGCCGGTGAGGATGCAATGCCACAGAATAACCAAAGCCAGCTCAGCAACATCTAAGCTCCACCAGAGAAAGAAAGTGCAAAAGATAGCAAAATGAACCCATGGATGTTTCAGGGCACAAACGCATCAAGATGGATGTACTTACAAAGATTAACTGGCTTTTCCGGTTACCCTAGTATGCCCTTAAGAGTGCAGAAAATCAATACTGTCGGAAATGCGGGACCATGGCATATTTCCTGCAGGCCATGTCAGAGCAGATGCTGACTGAGCTCAGGATCTGGAGGTTTGCCATTTGTCTCATCAGCACAACCTTTACATTCCTTTCAGAAAGCAAATACCCATCTGAAAAGCTTGGCTGCAGAGTCCTCCAGCTTCGCCTGCACACAGCATGCTATACATGAATGGATAACACAGTGGTATAAGGCAGGATTCAGAACAGATTTCTCAACCAGTTCTTAAAGGCTTAAACTCCTTCTGATACCCATGTGCATTTTTCAAATTCAAGATGTCTTTTTTTTTTTTTTAATTTAAGCTACAGTCAGTTTCAACCATCTGTCTCTTTGAGTGAAAATAGGAGACAGGCTTATATATATGAGCTTCTGAAGAAAATCAATTTTGGCAGAAAAAAATTAAAGTGGAGGAAGAATTATATGGACAGTTTCAGGATCTTGCTAAGAAGTAACAAAATATTCAAAGTAAGGAGGAACTTACATGAACACATCCATCTTCTTTACTGCCTAGTAGGCTGCCCCCATTCCTGACCATCGCCTGACTGGACGTCACTGCAATTGACCTCTGCCACCCAATCACTGCCTTATAAGAGTAAAGCAGTGATTGGGTGGAGCAGAGTGGAGACATAAAAGTGACTTCCTGGATTTGGGTGACAACATTTAGGGGTATGGGAGATGATAATGGTAGGCAGTCTCCAAGAATTTGGAAATGACAGGAGTAGAGCATGACCACTTTTGGAAGTTAAACTAGACCTTATTTTAAATGACCGGGAAAGGCAATGGCACCCCACCCCAGTACTTTTGCCTGGAAAATCCCATGGACGGAGGATCCTGGTAGGCTCCAGTCCATGGGGTCACTAAGAGTCGGACACGACTGAGCGACTTCACTTTTACTTTTCACTTTCATGCATTGGGGAAGGAAATGGCAACCCACTCCAGTGTTCTTGCCTGGAGAATCCCAGGGACGGGGGAGCCTGGTGGGCTTCCATCTATGGGGTCACACAGAGTCGGACACGACTGAAGCGACTTAGCAGTATCTTAAATGACAGGACATCTCCCAAGTCAAAACTATGACATACGGTGTGTGTGTGCTTAAGTTGCTTTAATCGTGTCCAACTCTGAGACCCTATGGGCTGTAGCCCACCAGGCTCCTCTGTTCATGACACACGGTGCTAAAACATCAAAGCTAGGACTGACCAAAGGTAAAGGAAAACGACTGCCAAGATTAGCGGTAAACCACCATAAACCTGCTACAGTGAAAGGAGAATGAAGTCTCAAATGATAGGAAATGGGGTATGAAGTTTTCAGGTTTTCTCTGGTGTGTCCCAGGAACAGATGCCCTGACCAGCTGACGTCACTGTGCCCGTGCATCTGTTAGGAGGGTCACCACGACGGCGCCAGATGGGTCCCCTGCAGCCCCGGTTATGACAGCTGCTCCCCCTGCTCTGGCTCCATGTACATCCAACTTTTAACTGTTGCACTCCAGGTAGAGGCAACTCAGCCCTCCAGTTAGATCAGACCCAAAATCCTGGAGTCATCCTTGCTTTGTCTTTCTGTCAAAACCTACATCCGATTCATTAGCAAATTATTTGGACTCTACCTTCTAAGCATTTCCAGAACCTGTCTGCTTTTCCCCACCTCCCCTGCCATCATCCTGTCTAAGCTGCCATCATCCCCCATCATATTATTACCAAAGCCTCCTTAACAGTCTCCCTGGGTCTACCCAGGGCCTATTCTCAGCTGCAATAGTAATTCTTTAAAACACAAGTCAAATCATGTCACTTCTCTGCATAAAGCTCTTTACCAGCTTCCATCTCATAGTTAGAGAAGCCCAAGTCCTGCATGGCTTCCATGACCGGACACAATCCAGCCCCATCACTTTTCTGATCTCATCTTCAGGCACGCTTCCCTGCTGTTCTTCAAACACATCACATATACTTCTGCCTCAAGGACTCTGCATCTACTATTCCTTTTGCCTGATACACTTTTATTCTCTAAAATTCTGAAAGATTTGCTTCTTGAAAACTGAGTTCAAAGTTCATCTCATGAGATCTTAACTCATCACTCTATTTAAAAGAGCAAACCACTTGCACCTCCCACCCCCAACTTTAAAAGAGCAAACCACTTGCACCCCCCACCCCCACCCCGACAGCACATGCATTCTCAAGTCTTTCCCACTTATTTATTTTTTTATTATCTATATTACCACTTAACGTATTCTGTAACACATTTAAATAGATTTCATTGTTTTCTCCTCCTAGCTCCAGTGAAGACAAAGATCTTGTCAGTATTGTTCATTGACGTGCTTCCAATACTTAGAATGGTGAATGGTACAGAGTAGATGTTGTAGACATTCAATAAATACCTATTAGATGAATGGGGCTTCCCTGGTGGTTCGGATTGCAAAGAATCCACGTGCAATGCAGGAGACCTGGGTTGTTTGATCCCTGGGTCAGGAAGATCCCCTGGAGGAGGGTGTGGCAACCCACTCCAGTATTCTTGCCTGGAGAATCCCCAAAGAGTCAGACACAATTGAATGACTAAGCATAGCACAGATGAATGAACAAATTTAGCTTCAAAAACTGCCTAAGTGAGCTTCTTCTCCTCCCACCCTCATTCTCCATAAGAAGGGTCAAGGCCCCACTGGCTTTGGGATTCTCCTAGGTCTGCTCCCTGACCCTCCCTCTCAAAAGTATCCTTAATGGTCGTAACATTGCCACACCTAGATTCTACCTCCCTTCCTGGTCCTTTTGAATGTATTGCATAATTACTACTTGATTTTTCAATGCCCATGTTACCTCTGGACTTAGCCTTCAAGACAAAATTTTAATGCCCACAGGCTAGTACTGTTCCAATCACACCCAGCTGGGACCTCTTGAGACCAAAGGCCTGAGCACCCAAGTTCTCCAGAGACTGCAGAATACTAACCTATAAGCAAGGGCACAGTGAGCTCATAAGAAGTTAGATTCCTCCCTGCAAGTTAGTAAGTTGGCATTTATGTTTGCAGAGTAGTATGTAACCTACTCCTGCACTGGGTTGTGTGAACTCACCACTAAGTTGCTAGAGAATTTTGGCTATATAAGAACAGTCTAGTATCTCGACCTTCAAAACTAAGATTCAGACTTAAGTCTCATCTGTCTGCCTAGCTGGTTTCTGGCTGGCCCTGACTACATCTCTGTCCCCACAGCTGCAACTTGACAGCTGACTGCAGATCAGAGCAATGCCCACCAGCGCTGCCTGCACATGTTCCCAGCACATGAGCGTGCACCCACACACGAGTGCACACGCAGTCATATGACCCCAAATTCCTTCGGCAGATCAGAGCACGTCTCTCCGGGCTCCAGTCCCTGCTGCACAGTGACCCTCTGCAGGAAGTCAGTCAGGGCAGAGGGCAGGAAGGGGGATGATTTACCGGATCAAAGGGGATGGGAGAATCCCTTGGGTATCCGAGCAGGATCCCGTACATTTGTAGAAGAGGGAGGAGCATACTGCTCACCTGAAATTTCTAGTTTGTTAAGAGCTAGGAAGCCCAAGTAGTTGGCTCCACAAAATGCTAAATGTATCTTTATGTTATACAACTTTATTGGGACTTACTGAAGTCCTATAAAGTACAAAGTGCTGTTCTGGGTCTTACACAACTGATTACGAGGAAAGTGGCCAAAAGACTCCCAGTTATGAGAGAAGTGAGTGTTGGGGGTGCAATGTACAATATGACGACTACGGTCGACACTTGTTATTCAGTCTCTAAGTTGTGCCGGATTCTTTGCCACCCCATGGACTACAGCCCTCAAGGCTCCTCTGGTCTCTCCTATCTCCCAGCGTCTGCTCAAACTATGTTTAACACTGCTATACAGGAAAGTTGCTAAGCGAGTAGATCCTAAAAGCTCTCATCACAAGGAGAAATTTTTTTTTTCTTTTTGTTGTACCCATGAGGTGATGGATGTTAACTAAAGCTATTGCAATCATTTTACAATATATGTAAATCAAACCATCATTCTGCATTCTGTATCCTTTTAACTTAAACAGTGATGTATGTCAGTTATTCTCAGTAAAACTGGGAGGAAAAAATCCCAGAGGGGAACATTGGGCTAAGCTGTGAGGCTGACATTGGACAGGTAATACCTATACTCACCACGTAGCTCTCCTCTCTTTAAACCTTCATGGCTAACGAAGCGCACAACTGATATTTTAGCTGTACCGATCTACTAAAACTCTATTTTAAAAGTTAAAATAGAGCCTTTTGCCCTGGAAAACTACCCTTAGCTTTTGAAACAATTTGTCCGTCTCTTAATGTATTGATAAGAAGTTAACGGTGAAAACAGTCCTATTTCCAGATTCTCAGTGGATTTATTAATATAGTGCCCTTGTCGAGTAATAATGAAAGTAACATATTCCTAACTGAGCTCTTACTATGTGCCAGGCAGTGCTGTAAGTCTTTTCCATGTGTTAACTCATTTTATCTTCTTTTAGCATGCCAACTGGAAGAGGCAGGACTCCTGTCCAGGAAGTTTGTTTTAGACTTGCTTAACCACCAGTAAACTTTCCTTAACTGCCATTACACTAATAGGAGAAGGAGGAAAACAAGTTATGAATTTATCTTTTTCTATAATGAACATGAAGTCACTCAGTTGTGTCCGACCCTCAGCGACCCCATGGACTGCAGCCTACCAGGCTCCTCTGTCCATGGGATTTTCCAGGCAATAGTACCGGAGTAGATTGCCATTTCCTTCTCCAAGGGATCTTCCCAACCCAGGGATCGAACCCGGGTCTAATTTCTATAAGCAGGAACAACCTTTTTGAATGCTTGTTGACAATCTGTCCCTCCTTGGTCCACACCAAAGTCCTGGAGAGAGAGACGTTGGCCGTTGTGGTGACAGCTGTGTCCCTGGTGTCTGGAATAGATTTATGAAGCACTCAAATACGTTAACCATCCTTCTGACTCTTCCTATTTTCAATTTTATTTCTTTTCAGAGAAAAAGGGCAGGCTTATGATTTATACAATGAATTATAAGACAAACCTATCCATAAATATTTGTTGGATGAATAAATTACCTGAAAAAAAAAAAATAGAGTCTGTCTCAAAAAGCCTGTAACATGGTAGGGTCTGAAAACGCTAGCTCCGTGGCAAGGGAGAAGTGGGGTAAATGTGTGATAAATGTTTAAGGCACAAAGGAGAGTTGCAGGAACCCAAGCTCACAGTGGGCTTCCTGAAGGAGGGGCCGTGAGAGCAGGACACGGAGACGTGGGTGGCCTGGGAACTGGGGAAGTGTTTCCCGTGGAAGGAGAGTGAGCATGAGTGAAATGACAAGAGGCAACTGATACAGCCACTATGGAGAACAGTGTGGAGACTCCTTAAAAAGCCAGGAACAAGACTACCATATAACCCAGCAATCCCACTACTGGGCACATACCTGAGAAAACCGTAATTGAGAAAAGACACGTGTACCCCAGTGTTCACCCTAGCTATCAGTAGATATCTAGGAAGCAACCTAAAGAGCTACTGACAGATGAATGCATAAAGTTATGGTACGTATGCATGGTATGTATGCATACGTATGTATGGTATGTATGCAGGTCAGGAAGCAACAGTTAGAACTGGTCATGGAACAACAGACTGGTTCCAAATAGGAAAAGGAGTACGTCAAGGCTGTATATTGTCACCATGTTTATTTAACTTATATGCAGAGTACATCATGAGAAATACTGGACTGGAGGAAACACAAGCTGGAATCAAGATTGCCGGGAGAAATATCAATAACCTCAGATATGCAGATGACACCACCCTTATGGCAGAAAGTGAAGAGGAACTCAAAAGCCTCTTGATGAAAGTGAAAGTGGAGAGTGAAAAGGTTGGCTTCAAGCTCAACATTCAGAAAACGAAGATCATGGCATCTGGTCCCATCACTACATGGGAAATAGATAGAGAAACAGTGGAAACAGTGTCAGACTTTATTTTTCTGGGCTCCAAAATCACTGCAGATGGTGACTGCAGCCATGAAATTAAAAGACGCTTACTCCTTGGAAGGAAGGTTATGACCAACCTAGATAGCATATTCAAAAGCAGAGACATCACTTTGCCAACAAAGGTTCGCCTAGTCAAGGCTATGGTCTTTCCTGTGGTCATGTATGGATGTGAGAGGGGGACTGTGAAGAAGGCTGAGAGCCGAAGAATTGATGCTTTTGAACTGTGGTGTTGGAGAAGACTCTTGAGAGTCCCTTGGACTGCAAGGAGATCCAACCAGTCCATTCTGAAGGAGATCAGACCTGGGATTTCTTTGGAGGGAACGATGCTCAAGCTGAAACTCCAGTATTTTGGCCACCTCATGCGAAGAGTTGACTCATTGGAGAAGACTCTGATGCTGGGAGGGATTGAGGGCAGGAGGAGAAGGGGACGACAGAGGATGAGATGGCTGGATGGCATCACTGACTCGATGAATGTGAGTCTGGGTGACCTCCGAGAGCTGGTGATGGACAGGGAGGCCTGGTGTGCTGCGGTTCATGGGGTCGCAGAGAGTCGGACACGACTGAGCGACTGATCTGATCTGATCTGATGGTACGTATATGCAATGCAATACTTCTCAGCCATACAAAGGAACGATTTTGAGTCGGTTGTAATGAGGTGGATGAACCTAGAGCCTGTTATCCAGAGTGAAGTGAGTCAGAAAGAGAAAGGTATCGTATATTAACGCATACACATGGAGTCTAGAAAATCAGTACTGATGAACCTATTTGCAGGGAAGGAATGGAGATGCAGACCTGCAGAACGGACTTGTGGGCACAGCAGGGCAAGGAGAGGGTGGGACGAACTGAGAGAGGAGCACAGACATATATATTCACTACCAAGTGTAAAACAGAAAGTGTAGTGGGAAGCTGCTCTGTAGCACAGGAGCCCAGCTTGATGCTCTGTGACGACCTGGGGGTGGGAAGAGGGAAGGGATATACACACACACACCCTTCATAACTATGCATATATATGTATAGTCATGATTGATTTGTGTTGCTGTATGGCAGAAACCAACACAGCATTGTAAAGCAATTTTCCTCCAGTTCAAAAAAAGGGAGTGGCCACGGTGTGATGGGACATCATCTGGAAAGGTGTTGTGTTTGGTACAAATCTCTCAGGTGTTCATGACCCAGGTCAACTGTTTCTGCCCTTTGGTCCTTCCTCACTTCTGAAGAAATTATTCATTTTTAAAAGATGTGAGGGTCTTGGAAAAAAAAAAAAAAAATCAAACATTTCCATGTTAAACCAATCCAACCTACTCAAATGTGCTAAGTAATGCAAACAGGAATTAACGCTTCCCTTATAATCACACCTCTGCTGTATGTAATGAAAAAGTGAGAAATACAGTGCCCGAAATAGGTACCTTAGCATTTGTAATACATGCTTTGCATAAGATCAGCATTCGATGGGGCGGAGGGGCGGGGGGCGGAACTAGTCCCCAAGAAATCTTGTAGTTTTCCATTCTTCAGGCTGCAAAGGGAATAAGGTAGTTGGGGTTTTCTGGCATATGCCTTTGAAATGACATATTAGTCTAGCCTCTGCGGCTGGCAGGATGGCTCAGACTTTGAACATCTTCAAGGTACATTAAGATTCCTGAAAGAACAAACAAATGAACAAATAAGAGACTGAACCCTCAGATGCATGACGGTGTGGGCAGTTTGGAATGAAGTCGGATGTGAGCATCGCTTGTTTACTTTTAACGGTTGTCACAAGCTGTTAAATTTCTTTCAACCTGGCCTGACACTGCATTCCCAGTGTCTGGTAGGAGCTTAAGGAATGTTTGTGGAATGAAGCAAGGAATGAACGGATGTTACGATTTGAACAGTTATGTGGGACAGGAAGTAGACAGAGATTGTCACATTTATTTTTCCAGTCTGGCACTTGTTCTCTTATTTACGCATGCCCCAAAGGAATGGCAGAACCTGGCCAGAGAGGAGAATGATGCCAGGCTCCATCAAATGTACAAAGTCAAAGCTTCTTAAATTTGGAGGAAAAAAAAAAATGTAGAGCTCACTAGAGGAATCTCTGGTCTGAGTTTTCATTATGTAATAATCCCTTCACAGAAAATCTGCCCTGGAGGTGATATACTTAAATTCTCCTGGGCACTAGGAACTCACTGGCAGCCAGTCCAGTTTTCTGAAGAGCTTGAATCAGTCAAAGGTTCTCTCCAGGGACTTCGCTGGTGGTCCAGTGGCTAAGAATCTGCCTTGCCATGCAGGGGACGCAGGTTGGATCTCTGGCCAGGGAACTAAGATCCCACATGCCCCGGGGCAACTAAGCCCATGAGCTACAACTAAGACCCAACACAGCCAAATAAATACATACATTTTTTTTAAAGTTTCTCTCCATTATATTGATATGAACTCTCCTTTTTCCCTAGAAGTTTAGGCTACAATAAATAGGTGTCCTCAGACCTATTTACCAAAGACAGGGTCTCCAGGCCCACCCCCTTCACCTGCTTACAGCCCACAAGCTTTCTGCAGCAGCATCTCAAATTCATCCACTTCGTACTCAAGGAGCAGCAAGGGAAGAGGAGAGGCAGGATGCGCACTGCCCAGGATGAGCCACACGCCTCCCATCCATCAGACCCAGCCTCTAGCTCATCAAGCTCAGTCAGGCCTGACTCTTTGCAGCTCCATGGACTGTAGCCTGCCAGGCTCCTCTGTCTGTGGAATTTTCCAGCCAAGAATATCGGAGTGGGTTGTCATTCCCTTCTCCAGGGATCCTCCCAAACACACATACCCTTTAACTTTTTGAACTCAAAGAAGCAGAATGCCTCCAGGACTTTGCCACAGTGGACTTGTACCACATTTGAGTTGAATTTAACATGATTTTGGAGAGGTGCAGGTAATCACAGTGAGGGCTTGGAAATGTGTCCTCAGCAGACCTGAACCAAGATCAGAACAGAGGCCATCTTGATATTCCAGAGGTCTCTAGACTAAGGCTGCCTCACAGACCAGGAAAATGCTAACTGACAATCTGCCCTTGCAGTGTACTCACCTTGATCTACTGGGCACAGAAAGAAACGCTCAAGGTGAGCCTGACTCAGGAAGGCGAGACTTCCAAGATCCTAGGAATTATCAAGCGTTCATGTTGGGCCGAGATACTTTACAAGTGGCACACTTCAGGAAGTCAGTGTTTGTACTAAACACACCAGAACGATCCAAGGGGAAACATTTAAACCCTGTAAAAAATGGAAAATTAAGTAGGATGTATTTGTTCAAATCTCACTGCAACACTAGGAAGTGGGTACTATAAACCTCAGTTCTGTAGCAGAGGTGATGAAAATAGGAACAGGGAGACAGAGTAACTTGTCCAGGTCACGGAGCTAGTAAGTGGTGACAGTGAGATCTGAATCCTGGCCCCAGAGGTAATGCTCTTACACTATCTATTAATCATTCTTACAATTAGTCTGAGATCAAATTGAGCCCAAGAACAAGTCAGGAAGAATGAAGGTAACACAGTAATACTAATGCTTCTGCCTGATTAAAAGAAGTGATTATTCACTTAATTATTAACAGCTTCCCTTGTCTGAACTCTCATTATACTTTGCTATATTTCTATTAGGTATTTATCACCTTTTACCTCATACAATAACCATGTGGTACGTGTGATAATATGCAACAGACTTGGGTTTGATCCCTAGGTTGGGAAGATCCCTGGAGAAGGAAACAGCAACCAGTTCCAGTATTTTTTCCCAGAGAATCCCAAGGGCAGAGGAACCTGGTGGGCTACTGTCTAAAGGGTCGCAGAATTGGACATGACTGAGCACACCACACACACACACACACACACATACGTGACAACATAAAACTCTTTGTTATGGATATTAAACTTTGTTACTTTCCTCTAATTAGACCTCAGTCCCTCGGGTCTATACCCTGTTCATCTTCACGTGCCCACAAAGCACTAAGTCTGGGTCACGGCTGGCACTCCATCAGGACTAAAGGATATTCCTGACTACAACTGAAGAACTACTGAAAGAAGATAATCTCTACCCCGACACATATTTTATTTATTATCAGTAACTGGATTTCTAAGCCCATTCATTCCAGGACCCTGTTATTTCTGATGATGCTAAAACCATTCAAATGCACTTTCTATTCTAAATGGGCATTCTTTCATGTGTTCCTAAAGTAGGATGTTGAAACCACTACACGTGTGGTTGTGTGAGCTTCCTAGCAACATGATTAGCAGCATGAGTAGGCAGAACTCAGGCAAGCCCCTCCCTTCCAGTCATCTGGATTAATTATAAACACTCCTGTTCCCCTCCTCCAGGACTATGCTGAACAACCCATTTGTCGTCAAGCAGAGCCAATGAATCCACTTTGCTAACGACATGTTAGGCAATGGGGCACATTCATCAAGATGAAAGCTCTCCCAGTATCAGCCTCTGAGCGAATGTGGTCAACAGAGCCCCTTACTGACCCCCATTAGACATGTAACAAGAATGAGAAAAATCTTTCCTCATGCTACTCTGCTGAGGTTTGTGAGTCATTTCTTACTGAATGGTGATGCAGCCTAACTGGATCAATACATTCCCTCGGCCTAAACACTGTACTCCAGTGATCCAGCTTTCTGGTTACTTTCCCCCTTTCTCCATTTGCTGTTGGCAGCTTCCAACACCTGTCCTTCACCACCCAACCCAAGCCTGCGGTGGAGTGCCCGCTGAGAAGGGTATCACAAAGATGATCTCCTTGACCAAACCCTAGTTGGGTTCCTCCGAGTGTTTTTCAACTAGGCCCTGGCCATAGGCATGTTCTCCAATTTTAGCAAGAGTCCTGATAAGTCAATTTGGCCAGAGTCCCCCACCTTCCAGCTCCAATCACCAATACCTGACTGATATCTGATTGGGTTCCTTATGCCCCACATCTCCCAAGTGATAGCCGATCACCTCGGCCTGCCTTTATCAAGAGTCCTATTAGGTGGTTTAGCTTGAATCCCTACCATTATCCTGATATTTCCTTTTAGAAATTTTCCATACACTGACCCCCATTCTGCTTGTTCCTGTCGTTCAGTCACTAACTCTTTGCAATCCCATGAACTGCAGTGTGCCAGGCTCCCCTTTCCTTCACTATCTCCCAGGGCTTTGCTCAAATTCCTGTCTATTGAGTCAGTGATGCCATCCAACCAT
Source organism: Tragelaphus eurycerus (assembly GCA_935064755.1). Classification (NCBI taxonomy): domain Eukaryota; kingdom Metazoa; phylum Chordata; class Mammalia; order Artiodactyla; family Bovidae; genus Tragelaphus; species Tragelaphus eurycerus. The sequence continues at coordinate 11,217,000 of CAKXYN010000025.1, read as the reverse complement.
CTCATCCTCTGCTGCCCCATTCTCCTCTTGCCCTCAATCTTTCCCAGCATCAGGGTCTTTTCCAATGAGTCGGCTCTTCGCATAAGGAAGCCAAAGTACTGGAGCTCCAGCTTCAGCATCAGTCCTTCCAATTAATATTTAGGGTTGATTTCCTTTAGGATTGACTGTTACATGGCTATAAATTCCCACTTTTCCTTGTTGTATTCAAAGTTGGGCATGATCTTTCTCCCCTTTGCAAAACCCCATTGCAGTGGTCCTGATATTACCATGACGCATAGTCCCCCTGAATAAAGCTTGCTTTACCAGTTCTTTAACAAGTGTCATGAATACATTTTTCTTGGAACACATGTAAAGACTAAGAAAACACTAAATATGACTGTTAGCCATATGACTGCCAGAACATGTGTCCTAGGTAAAGCAACTTGGATTCTGAATTTTCCCCACAGAGTTTACAAAACACTTCTGTGTGCTGCCCAGATCACCCTTCCCATTGTTCAGGAAGGCCAACAGTGGTGCTGACAATGTGAAGTGACAGTTACTCAACTGTGTCTGACTCTTTGCAACCCAAGGGCTGCAGCCGGCCAAGCTCTTCTGTCCCTGGAATTCTCAGGCTAGAGTGGGCTGCCATTTCCTCCTCCAGGGGGTGTTCTCAACCCAGGGGTCAAACTTGGGTCTCGTGGTGGATTCTTTACCGTCTGAGCCACTCGGTGTTAAAGAGAGACAGAGACAACAGGCCCCACCTGGAGTCACTTGTTCTAAGCCCATGTCATCACCAAACCAAAACTTGACACCTAAACTTAATTACTGGCTTAATAATAGCACTACCCAATAGGGCTGGGGCTTCCCAGGTGGCTCAGCGGAAAAGAATCCACTTGCTAATGCAGGAGATGCGGGTTCGATCCCTGGGTCAGGAAGCTCCCCCTGGAGAAGGAAATGGCCACCCTTTCCCCCTATTCTTGCCTGGGAAATCTCATGGACAGAGGAGCCTGGCAGACTTCACTCCGTGGGGTCGCAAAAGAATCTGATGCAACTTAGCAACTGAACAACAACTTAATTACAGCTTCAAACCCTCACAGGGCAGAATCTTAAACTAGTCAATCTAGAAATACCTGATAAGCCCTAGATAGGTAAATGGGGGCAGCAAGATTCATGGATGGTTGAATAAAGCCCATAAGATCTTTTAAAATTTACTGAGCTGAATTCTGTCTTTCAGCAATCTTGGTGGCAGCAGGGAGAGTCAGAGGAGACTTTTCACAGCTTTGGGGATGACGAGAAGCAAGGCACGGTAGCCACGAATCCTTCGAGCTCTCTTGTCTTTCTCATCACCTCTGTGCTAAGTTCCTCTCAATTCTCAGCTCTGCTGTCTTTGTGCAGAGCTCCCAACCTAGCAGACTTTCCAGTCCAGGGCTTAATGGTTCACATTGGGCTGGCAGACAGTTCCATCTGGAACACAAGTCCCTTTCCTTGGTTCAATCCACAGTTCCCTATTTGACTAAAATCCCTAGTTCTGTGTTGGGAACCGCTGGTGACTCATTCTGCAATTCCTCCTTTGTTTGGAATCTTGGTCTGTGGTCCCCGTCTGTTGGGGTCAGCTGGTTCACTCCCCAATTTCACACCAAGAATTGCCAGTCCACAACGCATGTCTTTGGTACTGCTGCTGTGTTAGTGTGCAGAGGTTTGCTTGTAGTTCAAGGCTGCGCCTAATGGAATCTCAGAAACCAAAAGCTGCAAAAACTAGTGAGCCTGGATTGAGATCATAAAAGCTGTTAGGCAGTGCCTCCTACCTATCTCTAAGACTCCCATACTAGATAAGTTGGTGGCAGGATGGTTAGGCTGACACTAAGTCACCCACCAAACTCCGGCAAATTTTCATCCAACAAGGAACCTTATAAAACACTACACAATCTCTGGCCCCCCAGGACATCCTTCTTAAGTATTAATCTGGCTCCAAGAAATTTAAGGCCTAGCTTAAAACAAAAATGGGATGTTTAGGTTCCAAATAGCTGAGTGGGCCATCTTCAGGCACACCTGCTCATTATGTATAAGAATCTAGTCCTGGGAAACATATACACCTACAAAACCTGCAAAATCTTACCAAAACCAACCTAAAATCACAATGGCCATGAGAAGAAATATTCCAATTAGACAAGACTGTATTGGAGAAGGAAATGGCAACCCACTCCAGTACTCTTGCCTGGAGAATCCCAGGGACAGGGGAGCCTAGTGGGCTGCCGTCTATGGGGTCGCACAGAGTTGGACACGACTGAAGCGACTTAGCAGCAGCAGCAGCAGCAGTTCATTTAAGAAGTACATTTGAAAGCAAGTGCTCCTACATTACGGAGAAGGCAATGGCACCCCACTCCAGTACTCTTGCCTAGAAAATCCCATGGATGGAGGAGCCTGGTAGGCTGCAGTCCATGGGGTCGCGAAGAGTCGGACACGACTTCACTTTCACTTTCACTTTTCACCTTCATGCACTGGAGAAGGAAATAGCAATCCACTCCAGTGTTCTTGCCTGGAGAATCCCAGGGACGGGGGAGCCTGGTGGGCTGCCATCTATGGGGTCGCACAGAGTCTGACATGACTGAAGTGACTTAGCAGCAGCAGCAGCTCCTACATTAACAAACAGAATGGAAGACCTACTTCAATCAGTATGCAAAAGCTTCCAAAAAGCTGCAAGATTCCAAAATAACATAATTTTAAAATTCATGACAAAAGCTTAATAAAAAATTAAAGATGCAAGGGGTACCTAAATCAAAAGACAGTAAGACTGTCATAATGCCCGCTGCTCCCCTCTAACTGGCTTGCCTGAGTACTCATGCACTCTAAGTCTCTACCTGACCTGACTTTCCACTCTGGGAAGTTACCTTTTAAAAATAAATCACCCCACCAAAGCTGCTGGAGATCCTTCTCAGGTACTTTTCACTCCTTGATCAAAGACCAAACTAAAGGACCACAGTTAAAAAATTTCCTAAAACTGTGGAAGAAAACCAAAAGTTTTCTGAAGAATTTAAAGTCCTCATTGGAACCTATGACCAGGGCTGCCAGATCTTCCTGAGCTCGTGCAACTGCTGGTAGGACCTGGTGATGCCTAAAAACGATGCAAGAAGCAGAATGGTGGAACCCCACTGACAATATTTAAAATCCTCCATCTTTAACATGGTCCCCTTATGGAACAGAAAAAGCTTGCAAAATGCAGCTGATCTTTTAAAAGTCACACCTAGAGTTTTCCTTGCCCACGATGATTGGTCAAACATGCAAACAGAAGAAAAATGAATCTGTAGCTGGCTGTGCCTGACTGTAAAACTTGTCTGGAAGTTCTCTTCCTAAGGCATCCTGGGTTCCACACAATAATTGACGTCACCCAACCTGCTCTCACTGCCCCAACTTGTAAACAGATTATCTCCTGAGATTAGTGGATTGATAAAAAGGTAGATCAAAACAAACTGTGGAAAATTTTTCAAGAGATGGGAATACCAGACCACTTTATCTGCCTCCTGAGAAATCTGTATGCAGGTCAGGAAGCAACAGCTAGAACCAGACATGGAATAATGGACTGGTTCCAAGTTGGGGAAGGAGTATGTCAAGGATAAATATTGTCACCCTGCTTATTTAACGTACATGCAGAGTACATCATGTGAAATGCGGGGCTGGATGAAGCACAAGCTGAAATCAAGATTGCTGGGAGAAATATGAATAACCTCAGATATGCAGATGACACCACCCTTATGGCAGAAAGTGAAGAAGAACTAAAGAGCTTCTTGATGAAAGTGAAAGAGGAGAGTGAAAAGGCTGCCTTAAAACTCAACATTCAAAAAACTAAGATCTTGGCATCTTGTCCCATCAATCCATGGCAAATAGATGGGGAAACTATGGAAACAGTGATAGACTTTCTTTTCTTGGGCTCCAAAATCACTGCAGATGGTGATTGCAGCCATGAAATTAAAAGATCCTTACTCCTTGGAAGAAAAGCTATGACCAACCTAGACAGCATATTAAAAAGCAAAGATATTACTCTGCTGACAAAGGTCCGTCTAGTCAAAGCTATGGTTTTTCCAGTAGTCATGTATGGATGTGAGAGTTGGACTATAAAGAATGCTGAGCACTGAAGAATTGATGGTTTTGAACTATGATTTTGGAGAGACTCTTGAGAATACCTTGGACTGCAAGGAGATCCAATCAGTCCATCCTAACAGAAATCAGTCCTGAATAGTCATTGGAAGGACTGATGCTAAAGCTGAAACTCCAATACTTTGGCCACCTGATGCGAAGAACTGACTCATTGGAAAAGATCTTGTTGCTGGGTGAGACTGAAGGCAAGAGGAGAAGAGGATGACAGAGGATGAGATGGTTGGATGGCATCACAGACTCGACAGACATGAGTCTAAGCAAGTTCTGGGAGTTGGTGATGGACAGGAAGCCCGGTTTGCTACAGTCTACGGGGTCGCAAAAAGTTGGACATGACTGAGCAACTGAACTAAACTAAAAAAGGCAGAAAACAGGATGGGAGGCCACTGGTTTGACTGAACTCATGACCAATGCTGAGCACTTTGAAAGGAGCTTGGAATAAGACAGTGAACAAAAGTCTGCCCTACTATTCGCCTTTATACTACAACAGGTCCAAGACCAGCGACCAAAAATAATACCTGGGCCTCCCTCAGTGCACCCTCCTAAAGAGTCTATAATCAAAATGCTGATCTAAGGATCCACATCTCAATTGTAATCAACCGGGGCGCTGGAAAGAAGACTGCTCTCAAAAATTCTATCAAAATTCTTCCACAGCAACTTAAATTCTCTCATGTCTTCCTCCCAAAGGGGGCCCTCTTTTGGGCCCCTCCAAGAGTTGACAGGACCACAAGGAATTCTCTGATAAGCTGCCACCAATAATTCTTTTAAATAGCCAAGGGGAAACTAAAATTAAAATTAATGGAGGAACTCCCCTGGTGGTCCAGTGGTTAAGAAGCTGCCTTCCAATGCAGGGGATACAGGTTTGATCCCTGGTTGGGGAAATACGATCCCACGTGCCTTGGGGCATGGATCTAACTAAGCCCTTGTGCTACAACTAGAGAAAGAGTGCGTGCCACAACAAAGACCCAGTGCAGCCAAAATTAAATAGTTTAAAAATATTAAAAGTAATGGGAAACCTTGCCAACTTGTGATAGATACCAGAGCTACAGTCTCTACTTTAAACTCCACTGTTATAGAACACATCGCTTGGAGTGAAAAAGAAGTTCCCATAGTTGGTGTCTATTAAAATTCTTCCATAACCCAGACAAATCGCTCTGGGACCTTTCACTGAGAAATTTTCCTTTCTTGCTACATGATACAGCTCCAGTCAATCTATTAGGCTTCCCTGGTGGCTCAAATGGTAAAGAATCTGTCTGCAATGCGGGAGACCCAGATTCGATCCCTGGTCAGGAAGATTTCCTGGAGAAGGGGATGGCAACCCACTCCAGTATTCTTGCCTGGAGGATCCCACAGTCAGAGGCTACAGTCCATGGGGTGGCAAAGAGTCAGACACGACTGAGTGACTCACACAGCTCCAGTCAAACATTCAGGTAGCGATCTCCTTTCTGAATTAAAAGGGCTAATAATACACTTTGCTTCTCGTGGACACCTCACCTTAGAATTTCCTGAGCAGGCTGAACCTGATCCTTGATGTTCTTTACAGTCTGTCCTTGATATAGAAGAGAAAGGATTCCAGCAAAAGACCTCTAACTTAATCAAGGTGCCTGAAAATCTGTGGGCTACCTCTAACACTGACCCTGGAAGAATAAAAGGTGCAGAACCTATAAATTTTTCACAGAGGAAACCAAACCTCTTCCTAAACTGCCTCAACAGCCATTAAAACCTGAGGTGACGCAAGTACTTATACCAATAATAGAAGACCAATTCCCTCAGGGGCTAACCATTCCCTGTACCAGCCCCGTAACACCTGATCTTAACAGTCCCGAAACCCAATGGGCGGGGATGGCAATTTGACTTGAGATGAACAAGATTCCCTACTTCCCAGCTGTTCCATACCCCAAAACCCTTTGTCACAAGTTTCATCAGACTCGAAATGGCTCACAGTTGTGGACCTCTGTCCAGTCTTCAGCATGCTGGGACACCAACAACCAGCAGCTATTCACCTTTACTTGGAACAAACAATAATACACCTGGGACAGGCAAACTTGGAGGGTTCAGTGAGACCCCCTCTTACTTTTCCCAAATGCTCCACCAAAACTTAGGTACCCTCCATTTCCCCAGGAAATCGACCCTTCTACAGTAAGAATATAGCCAAACTTTTGCTATTTCAAGTACCAAAGAGGCATCCATAAAGAATCCCACTTATTTGCTATAACAGTTAGCTAAACAGGGACATTAAGTCTCCAAGGAAAAATTCTAATTATCTCCAGACACTAATCATTACTGAGGTCATAATCTAAGCACTGAAGGAATCCAGTGAGGTCCGAAAAAACCAAGCTGATCCCCAGATTCCCTCGGCCACATCTAAACAACAATCCTGTGGACCCACAGGCCCGGCTGGCTATTGCAGAGCATGGGTTCCTAATTTTTCCTCTATCGGCTTTCCCACTCTGTGAATTCACTAAAAGCTCAATCACTGAACCAGCACCTGGGGAAGATAAACATGAGCAAGCCTTTATGAGACTAACCAAGTGCTGTAAGAACTGCCTGCCCCAGGGCACCCAGCTTCAAAATCTTTCACCTTATTTGTACATGAAACAGATAGCCAAGCCCTGGGGATGCTCAAGCAAGAACATGAGAAGTACAAAAGTGAAGTGAAATTCGCTCAGTCGTGTCCAACTCTTTGCAACGCCATGGACTGTAGCCCAGCAGGCTCCTCTGTCCATGGGATTCTCCAGGCAAGAATACTAGAGTGGGCAGCCATGCCCTTCTCCAGGGAAACTTCCCGACCCAGCGATTGAACCCATGTCACTTACGTCTCCTGCATTGGCAGGCAGGTTCTTTACCACTAGTGGCGCCTGGGAAGCCCTAGGAAATGACATTTACTTACAAACTCCACATGCTGTCCAAAATCTTCTCAATTCTGAAGTAACTCAACATTTCTCTGCAAACATACTAACCTCCTATGAGACGATTCTGCTTTTAGCACCTAAGTCTGCATCCAAAACAAAATAGTTTGCTATGTTACTGCTGCTAAGTCACTTCAGTTGTGTCCAACTCTGTGTGACCCCATAGATGGCAGCCTACCAGGCTCCCCCGTCCCTGGGATTCTCCAGGCAAGAACACTGGAGTGAGTTGCCATTTCCTTCCCCAATGCAAGAAAGTGAAAAGTGAAAGTGAAGTCGCTCAGTCGTGTCCAACCCTCAGTGACCCCATGGACTACAGCCTACCAGGCTGGAGTGGGGTGCCATTGCATACCCTTGACCAAAGAAGGTGAGCCCATGACCTTTGTGACACTGTATCCTAATTCACAAAGTGCCCCTTTGACCGATCCTGATCTAATTTTGTCTGTTGATGGGTCACACTGTAAACAAAAAAGGAAATTTCCAAGCTGGCTATGTTGTCATTACCCAATATGAATTTTTAAGAGGATAAGTCTCCCATAAGCTAAATCAGTCCAACAAGCAGAGCTCCACACCCTGACCAAGAGCATGCTAGTTACCAGAAGGACAAATTGTTAGGATTTATACTGGCAGCTGGTATGCCTTTGGGGTCTTCCATAATTGGAATGTTAAGAAAGCAAAGGGTTATTTTTTTTTGCCTACTAGTCTTAGTGGCTCAATTATGTCCAACTCTTTGTGACTCCATGGACTATAACCCGCCAGGCTCCTCTGTCCATGAAATTCTCCAGGCAAGAATACTGGAGTGGATTGCCATTCCCTTCTCCAGCGTATCTTCTTTACCCAGGGATCGAACCTGGGTCTTCTGCATTGCAGGCAGATTCTTTACCATTTGAGCCATCTGCTGCTGCTGCTAAGTCACTTCAGTCGTGTCCGACTCCGCGTGACCCCATAGACGTCAGCCCACCAGGCTCTCCTGCCCCTGGGATTCTCCAGGCAAGAAAACTGGAGTGGGTTGCCATTTCCTTCTCCAGTGCATGAAAGCGAAAAAGTGAAAGTGAAGTCGCTCAGTCGTGTCCAACTCTTAGCGACCCCATGGACTGCAGCCCACCAGGCTCCTCCATCCATGGGATTTTCCAGGCAAGAGTACTGGAGTGGGGTGCCATTGCCTTCTCCGTTGAGCCATCAGGGAAACCTTTTAAGTCTACCAGGACCCCAGCAAAAACAGACAGCAGGTAAAAAATCTTCTTGCTGCTACTCCCTTATCTGTTGAAACTGCTGTCATAAAAACTGAGACTCACAGTAAAAAGATTGAACCTGAGTTATCGGGATTACGTTAGCTGACTTCTGTGAAAAGGCAGCAGCCACAGAATCTACAAAGGTTGTGGATCATGTGGATGAAGTCCATTCTGTTCCTGCAAAAAATGATCCCCTGTTGCCAGACTTTTGCCATCCTGATGTCCCTACAATAGGCAACTGCCTGCTTCTTAGGTTTTTGTTGTTTTTGTTTTTTTTTTTTAATGTGGACCATTTTTAAAGTCTTTATTGAATTTGTTACCATATTGCTTCTTTTTTCTTTGGCTCTTTTTAGCCATGAGGCATGTGGGGTCTTAGTGACCAGGAATTGAACCCCTTCCTCCTACACTGGAAGGCGAAGTCTTAACCACTGGACCACCAGGGAAGTTCCACTGGACCACAGCCTGCTACTGAGTCAGAGAAATCATGATCTTCAAACAGCAGCTGTCAATTCAATGAGCAGTCAGGGCTACTGGGGAACCCAGGACAGTGCTTGGTTCTTCCCGGCTCCCCAGCAAACTCCATTTTTCAGGTTTTTGTCTTCCTTCATCCACTGCGGCGCAATTAAAATGATTCAAATCAGGAAATAAACATTGATAGTGTTCGGTAGTTAGAACAGAAAAAAGGAGTCCCAAATGGCGGTGGCTAAAAGACAAAGAAGGGAAAAGCCTGCAAAAATAGAACAAAGGAAGGTCCGAGGACCAGCGTGAGGACTTCAGGTTAAACAAGCAGCACTCCTGGCTAGCCCCGCTTACAAAGGGCAGGCCCAGGAGGAGGAGGAAGAAAACTTATAAAAAGAGGAGCCAAAATTGGCTCACGGCCTCTCTTCTCTTCACATCTTTTGGGTTGGCATTCCCTCACACCTCGAGGATGTATTTGTCTTTACTTTCTAAATAAAAAGCTGTAACATGGAGCTGAAACTCTGGCCCGTCCAAGGGCTGTAACGCTGGTCCGTCCGTCACTTCATATTTTTGTTGCGACGAGACAGAACCAAGGAAATTACACACTCCCCCAACAGTAGGAGGCCTTCTATAAAATCGCAAAAACAGTTCACCACCAATGTCTGACCTGCCAGCTTCCCAAACCTGGGAAAAGATGTTTGTTCACAGAGGCCTCAAACCTCCCTCTGAACCCTCTGAATACCTGCAGCGGGACTTCATTCAACGGCCACACTTAGTGGGGGTTACCAATATGTTCTTACCATATGTGTGTTTTCTGGATGGGCTGGAGACTTCCGCTGCAAGGTCGATGCCTTCATTACAGGGAGCAGCTTGACTCCATGTTGGATCTGTTTCTTTAACCTTTGCTTCCCATTGCTTTTGTTCACTAAAAGGATACTGCGTCCATACATAATGACCTGCCTGGGGGAATCCTGCCCCTCTGCCCAAATGTTAAACCAAGGAGCTTTGTTCGGGACTCCGTCCACTTACAGGTGACTACAGGAAAGAATAAATCAATCCATTGCCTCCCCTGGCTTGCCATTACAGGAGATTCTGCAAGATTAATGGCCTTTTCACGTTGATTTCTCACCACCCGCCCACTTCCATCTCTGTTCTATAAAAGAACCTGGTGTCCAGACCTGGATAAGATGGTTATTTTGAGACATTAGTCTGCCATCTTCTTGGTCAGTTGTCTTTCCAAATAAAGTCATATTCCTCACCTCAACGTCTTGTCTCGGATATACTGGCCTGTTGTGCAGCTTGCTTGTTGGCAAACTTTGCCATCCTGACATCCTTAAACAAACAGCCTGTTTCTGAGTCAGAGAAATCATGATGGGCAAACAACAGCTATCAATTCAATGACCAGTCCGGGCTCTCAGGAACCCAGGATGCTGGGTTCCCCACCGCCTGCCCATCATGATTTCTGACTCAGACACAGGCTGCTATCTACTGTAAGGACATTGGGATGGCAAGAATCTGGCAGCAAGACTGCAGGTGACTGGTGGGAACTGTATTCTCACTTGGGGTGAACCTTCCACAGCCATCACTGACTGAGGCAACCACTTCACTGGGCAAATCACATAAAGCTTTAACAAAACCCTGGAAACTTGGAACTGTCCCTGTCACCCACCCTCAACCATCAGGCAAGATGGCTGAGATCAATAATGGATCCTCAAGGTTAAAATCTCCAAACCTGCTCAAATTATGAGCCCCTCTTTGGCCTGAGGTAGCGCCTCTGCTTCTGCTGACTATTCCCAGGACCTCCTCTCCTATACCTGTGTTATAACCTGACTTTTCTATCCACTTTAAAGTCTTCAACTTGGTGGCCTTCAAATTTTAATAATTCATATTTCTTGATTTTAAGAAACAAGGGGCTATTGAGGGAAATGAGTACAATTTCTCCCTTTAAAGTTCATAGCAAAAGATATGGGGTTTAATCCTTGCTTGATGTGCCAATTGCTTTTTGACAGTATTTGAAAAATATTAAAAAGCCTAAAAGACAAAGCAAGGAAATCTGTATTCAAAACCCCAAACCTGGCCTTTACAATGCCTCTCTGGGTGGTCCATATTTGCATTGGGAGATTTGGTTTGGCATTTTAACCGAGGTAAATAGATTCTCACTCTTCTCTGAGCCTGAAAACATTAAAAGCGAGAGGATCCTCTTTCGGTAACCTACACCTTCTGAAAGTGAACAAAGTCACACTTTTTAAGGAAACAAGCAGAGAAGTTTTCTGTTATTCTTTCTCCCACAAAATACACACCAGTTCCCACAATGCTTTGCTATTCTGATACTAATCGGGTAGATGGTGAAACAGGAGACTCATTTCATTTTTAAAAGGAGACACTGTCAAAACACACATTCCCCACAGGGCCTTCTACCCTTTCAGCCACTCAAACCCACCGCCTACTAACTCCAACTCCTAAAATCCCACAAGCTGAATCCAAAACAGAATACTGTGATCATCCCCTCCACGTGGGCTGCCCACTGTAGCATTCAAACACTTTGTCAACTTTTAAAGGCTTCCATATGTGCCTTACAGGATCTAAACTACTTTCAAAAGGAGAGGACTTCATTCCATTTCAATTACTAAAATCTTCAGCTTGTCAAACAAAGAAACAGGTACTATTTCAAGTTGGAGTGGAAAAATACGTACCCAATGAGAGAAACTGATGTTGGCAAAGGATATAAAATAGTGTGCCATCATTTATTCATTAGCACTATTTAAAATACATGTGCTACTCTTGGCCTCACTCTACATATTAACATAAAATAGAAATCTGACAAATGAATAAAAATTTCTCCTTTCTCACCAGAAAGGAGCCAAAGGACTGCTCTGCTCAGAGAAGACTGTCAGATCAAAGCCAGATCAAAGGGATTAGACCAAGGGACTCACAAAGGAAAACACAAGACTCAAACCATCCTACCCATCACTTCTAGAAAATGACAGGCTGTCTTCCTCAAGGCTGTCGTTCCCCCAGCAGAAATGTTTAATGTGATACTGGTTCAGGAAGGTAAAGCTTCTAGAATTTGAGGCATTACCAAGTCCATGTTCATACTGGGCCCAGCTGTGCAACAGAAACTACATTTTAGGAAGTGAATGTTTTAATAAACACATTACAAATAATCCAAGGGGAAAGAATTAAATCTTATAATAAAAGGAAAATTAAGTAGGATTTATTCTGGCTAATATTTCAGGTCAATAAAGCTTGTTGAGAGCCACTGTGTGTAAAAACCCTCGGCTGAAATATACAAAGGATGCCTCAGGGAGCCTAGACTCTAGAAATGGAAGGAGGCAGATACATGTTTCATTTTTAAAAAGCATACCTTTGGTTCAAAGCAGAGCAAGATCACACAAGTCCCTGAAAAAAGAAGGCTAGAGAGTGATATCATGGCTGTTGAATAACAAAAAGCATCCTCCATACATTGAGAATGTGCCACATATTGCACCAAGTACTTTCATTATCGTAAGCCTGACGATAATTTTGCAAGCCAGGTACTGATATTCCCATTTCACAGATGAAGAAACTGAGGCTCCCAGAGGCAGTCAACGGAATATCATGCTGCTTCTTCTCCTTCCCTTATGCTGCCTCTTAGATGTTATGCTCTTCTCCCTTTGTAGAAGGCTAAACAAATGAACTTAGCTTAGGGCAGGGAAGATTTCAGCAGAAAACCAGAGCATCTAAACTAGGGCTTCTCAGGCTTGGCTGTTCTGTGCATTGTACGCTGGCCAGGAGCCACCCCTGACCTCTTCCCACTACAGATGCCAGCAGCCACCCTCTCTCCCCAAAGGTGAAAACCAAATTGCCCAAATGTCCCCTGGGAAGGACAGTCACTCTTGGCTGAGAACCACTGATCTAAAGAAACACACTGGAGGGACGTCCCTGGTGGTCCGAGGTTAAGATGCCATCTTCCAATGCAGGGGATGCAGGTTCCATTCATGGTCGGGGAGCTAAAATCCCACCTGCTTCACGGCCAAAAATCCAAGGCATAACACAGAAGCAACATGGCAACAAATTCAATACAGACTCTAAAAATGGCCCACATCAAAAAAAATATAAAAAATAAAATACAAACACAGGGGAAAGGGCAGATCTCTTCCTATAAATCACTCAATAAAGGAAAGACAACTATTCACACAGCCACCGGCCTAAGGGCAAGAGACGGGGACAGCGGCTCTGCAGTTCCTTCCAGCCCTGCCGCTTTGAGTTTGAGCCACACAGACAGAGCCCATGGACCTGACTCCCAGCACTGGCCCCACAGTGACCGGTAACACACACCACCTGTACTGAATAAATATGTGCTCTTCAAACTGGCATCATGTGCCCTGGCATCCATAAGGCTTTCTACAGAGTGTGCAGGAAAGGAGAGAGCTAATAACATTGTTATCTCCAGATCTCGACCTTCTGTCTGCAGGCTTTCCAAACACTGACCAGCGAGAGAACACGCCTGCAGTTGAAGAGTCATTCAAGGTCTCCTTTCCCACCTCCATTACCAGGGGTAAAAAAGGAAACCCAGATCTCACTGTGATGCTTGACCACAAGGTATAAAAGCACACTTTAAAGAGGTTGGAATAGCATTTAGATTTTACTTGGAATTCAAAGAATGATGTCATCATTTTATTTGTAAAGGTCAAGGTTTACAATATTCTGGAAATGACATTCACAGTGATTCTTTACATTTGCAATAAAAATGTTAGATGCCAACCTAAAATGTGTGGAGGTGGGGGAGCAGTAAAATTTTTAAAAACCTTTATAGACATTATAGGAGAGGAAAAAGGCTGAAGCGTAATGAAGCACACTGGTGGTGTCTGTTCCCCAGACAACCTGTTGGTCAAAGGCAGTCATCCTCTCCAGTGTCTGCAGCTCATTTTTATCATAAAGAATGCCACTGGGGGACCTCCCTGGTGGTCCAGGGGCAGAAGTTCAACTCTCCCAATGTAGGGGACCCAGGTCATTCCCTGGCCCCACGTGCCACAACCGAGACTTGGTGCAGCCAGATAAGGTAAAAATAAATAACCAAATAAAAAGAATGCCCTTGACTCTAACATAAATTTCTGCTTTCACATGTTTACCACACTAAATGGCATTAGCTGCTCTGTACCCCAAAATGAAATGATGGGGAGGGACTGCAGGATTGATAGGAACTGAAAATTAGAGGGCGTGTAGGTCATCTGGTGAGCAGAGGTCTTCCCAGGATTAAGTACCCAGTTAGGGTTCCAGATCACAACGAAGCTGATAGATCACGCAGGCCCCAGAACACTGCGCTGCTTCGAACTCAGCTTTGAAGTAAGTTCATTTTTGCAACAAAAAAAGTCTCGCAGCTGGGCTTCCCAGGTGGCTAAGCCGGAACAAATCCACCTGCCAATGCAGGAGACATGGGTTCCACCTGTGGGTTCTGAAAGATTCCCTGGAGTAGGAAAAGGCCACCCAGTCCAGTATTCTTGCCTGGACTATAGCCTGGTGGGCTATAGTCCACAGCGTTGCAAAGAGTCGGACACAACTTGAGTGATGGAGCGCACATGCAAAGTCTTGTAGCTGCCCAGGAAAAATCAACCAATCCACTCTCTGGGCTGTCTTTGCCAGAGACGGTTATTCATTTGGTACTCAGCAAGATACCTGGACACCATATTGAGAATCAAACGTGTGGGGCATGAGCACACCTCAAGGAGATGCCCTTATCCTCTGCCACGCTGAGAAATGTCTAATTCTCTTGTTCCCCTCTAGTAACACATCCAGGCTTTTCCTATCAGCATGTGAGAGTGTTCTTGAGGAACTCTGTCCTGCCACAGTAAAAAGCTACCCTAAACAGTACTTCCTTAGTATCCCACGTAGAGAAACAATGAACTCTGTTGGGAAGAGGTGAACTAGCTTTGGAATCTGACCAACCTACATTTGAAATCCAGTCTTTCTACTAACTGACCTGCTGTGGCCTTGATCAAGTGGCTTAATGTTTCCAGTCACCCAATTCCTTGTTTGCCAAGTGAAGATAGAAACGCCAGCCTTACAGGAATGTTGGGAAGAGTCGATGAACAGTGAGTGTGCAGATAAGTGCTGACTGAGTGGCAAGCAGAGCAAGGGCTGCGAGAGACCCTGGAGCCCTCACCTGGTTGCAGCGTGCATCGCTGTGTGTCGCCCCTGCAGCGGGCACTCTAGCATGCCTCTGTAGTGAAATGCCAACAACGTCCTGAGAGCCAAAAACATTCCTTCTTGGCTGGCTCTAACAGGATAGTTTCCCCTTGTTTCCAACACACTTCAGCAGAATGGCCTCCACTCCTCCCCCTTTCTAAACAGTACACTAGAACCAGCAATTCTTAATCTTGTTAGTCACAAATACCCGCTTTTCCCTGGAACACTGCCTTTAGCACAAATGCATAAAATTTTGCATCAATTATATTGGGTTCAATGACCACCTGGGAACTCTCATATGCCTGCCCTCCACGGTGACTGCTTCAGAAGCCTCCTCTAAACAAAGACTCGGAGATGCTTTATAAACACATGGCACCCGGACAGCAGTGTCTATGTTACAATGCAAACTTCACACTGAGCCTGGTGCCAGCGTTCTTGCAGAGAAAAAGCAAAGGAAACAAGTCTGGGGTACCAATGAAGAGTTCCCAGTCAAGAGGACTCCTTTTTTTAACGTGGACCCAGGCAATGGTTTATAAATTTCAAAGAAAGACAGTAGGACTTTAGTCAATTCTCAAAAGAAGTGAGCTCCAGAAGTTCTCTGTCCCAACAAAGTTCCCAAAAGAACTATTTTCTCACATTTTCTAGGGTATGTAGAAGACACAAACACTGCTAGGAAAAGGGATCTCTGATCAAGGAAACAACTATTTATATGGTATTTGTGACCCATAAAGTATTATGGGGAATTAGCTAGTTTCATTAAGGAGACCGAACAAAGGCAATATTTGGTGTGAAAAGAGCTATAGTCCTGCTGCTGGTTTTGCCTTATCATCTGCCTGGCAAAAAAGCATACCAATCGCTTGGCAAAAACACGGCTACACTTAAGGCGTAAAAGAAATAGCAATGGCTCACAGGGAAAATGGGCAACAAACCCAAACGAACAGACAAGCTCAACTTTTTTATTTCTCACAGAGAACGCTAGCTAAAATGGATAAGTTCTGGTTTTAGAATCAAACAAAAGTGATTTGAATCCTACCTCTGCTGTGTATCAACTCACTTAACTCAGTTTTATCATTTGTAAAACACAGATAATGTCTACTTCATAAGATTAATATAGGGATTAAAATGAGATTATAGAAGAGCTGGAGTTCAATATATAAAAATTAACCCATATAAACTGTCCTCTAGAAGACTAGAGTCAGACTGCCTAGGTTCAAGTCCTGGCTCTATAACTTCTCAGCTGAGCAATTTTCAGTAAGTTACTTGACATCCTTGTGTCTTAGTTTCCTTGTCTGTCAAACAGAATTACAAATAATATTTACTTTAGCAGATTTGTGTGAGGATTAAATATGTTCATACATGAGAAGTAGTTTAAAATGCAATACCTGGTCAAGTACTCAATACATTTTTGTAAATATATTGGAAGTGAAATACATTTAACTCAATACATTTACTAAATACACTATATTTAGTGATATACATTTAAGGCAATACATTTAGGAAATGTATTAAGCACTGCTAAAATGCTCAGAATTATTTTATTATAAATAAAAGTATTATCAACAACTTTTGTTTTCTTTGATGGGGCAAAGCAAATCAAAGAATGAATAAGAATATACTTATGATGATGAAAGAATACAAGTTTGCAATGTATGCGTGTGACCTTTACATTTGATGCTATTAAGGAACAGAAAGAAACAAAATGATACACTCAATCTGGGAGAGTGAATGGCCCTTTGAGGTAACTGGGGGGTTTTTTTTTGGGTTGGTTTTTTTTTTTTTTTTTGCTGTGCCCCATGGCATGTGGGATCCTTGTTCCCCAACCAGCGATCCAACCAAGGCCCCCTGCGTTGGAAGCACAGAGTCTTTTTTTTTTTTTTAGGTAACTGTTGATTAAGCCTGTGCACACTTGTCTGTGCTAAGAGATATGGCTGGGTTTAAAAACTTGGCATGGATTTTACCAGACTGTTCTACATGGTTTTTCTGAGTGTGAACAGAGCAGCACCCAGGCTTTATCTCCAAGAACTCCTTGACTCAGCACAAGGGAAAGGCTCATTTATTAAACGCAGACTCTGGAAGGAGTGTTCGAAGAAGTAGGAGGGGTGGGGGGAAC